>JBAWJQ010005155.1:0-734688 GCA_037783105.1 Bactrocera zonata | reverse complement strand
CAAAAGACTTAATCATGCGTAAGAAGCACAACTGAAAGAGTTCTAAAGAACTGTGACCGCAAAAGCCAAAGCCAAAAACTGTGCAGGTGCCAATCTGCGGGATCCCAAAACGATGCAGTCATGAGTAAAACAAAAAACCCTTTTTTATGGCCAAACCAACAACCAAAACACTAACAACAACAACAACTACGTGAATGTGAATCCACTGAATGAGAAACAAACAGAAATTAAGCCTTGTTATCATTTCAATCCACAAATGAAACGAAGGTATAATATAAACAACAATAACAACAACAACAACAACGCCAAGGCATTAACAACAACAAGCGAACCAACCGCAGTAATTCTTTTGAATGAAATTTAAAACCTTACACAAAAGGAAACAGCATAAATTTGTGCATATAACTATATACCCTTCACATCCCTACATACTATGTATGTATGTATATAAGTACATGTATATGAATATGTATATATCATTGTTGTTTCGGCAAGAAAAGGTTTGTTTGGAATACACCAAGCGTGAAAATACCGCGAAACACGATTGTAATATAACAAAAACAACAACAAAGTCATGTCTTTCTTTCGCTCTTTGTGATCCCACAATGTGCGGCCGCCCCGGAGATCCTACGGTGGAGCCTCATCGGTATAAATTTAAGCAAACAGTGAAATAAAAGCAGCAAAGGTTTCTTGCAAAATGAAGAGAGTAACGCACACTAACACACGGCAGTACATGAAAATGAAATTGTAGTCTGCTTGAACAGACTAAGGGCGTGTGTGGCTTAGTCTCCAACAAAATTTTCAAAACATTTGGTTCTAAAATTAGTTTCGGCTTATAAAAACCTTTCTGATAAGAAACTAAATAAAATTTTTGTTTAACAATTAAGTAAGACATTTGAATTTTATCGATAAATAAATCGATTATTTGTGTGATATAAAAGGACTTGATGTACTACTTCTGCCTAAATTAATAGAAATTCAAAAACTTACTTATCGACGTTTTCAGTTATCGATATTTTATAGTAATCGATATTTAACATATATCGATAGTTTTAAAAAATGATTAATACCATAAGCTATTATTCTAGCAAAATATACTATAACGATAAATTATTATATCGAAACTAAAAACTCAAGGATATTGACAATATAATTATATTTTTTTATCTAAAATTTATTTTGTCATCGATAACTCTTATACAATAAGGAGTTCTAAAAAGTATGTACTATAATAGAGTACCTATGAATAATAATAATAATACGGTTAAGAACTTTTTCGTATGCATATGTTTTTATCGATTATTTTTAGAAACATACGAAGTCCAAAATTTATCGATTATTTTCAAAAATAAAGACTTTCAGTATAGAAATTATAATATTAAATTACAATATTAAAGGAGCACCTTTAGTCTGAAATGTAATTTGTTGTCGATAATATATATAATATGGATCAATTTTTTCAATCGATTATAAAAACTTAAATATACAATAGAAATATGAGCTGCTGATATTTACGTACACGTAGACTTTGTATCGACAAACTGAAGTATAATATTTATCGAAAGTATATAGTAAAATACATATATTATTATGAGAATTGTGCACCGATTAATCGATTAAAATCATAATTGTTGCAAAACAAGCAACAGTTATGATATTAATCGATTATTTTTAATTAGTATAAAGTAAAAAATTATCGATTATTATTTCCATGATAACCTTTAACGACACAAAATAATATTCATCGATTATCTATAATCGTGCTTGTACTAAGTTGTCGATCAAATGAAATGTACATCAATTATTTTTAATCGATTAATATCATATTTGTATGGAAACGAATTCAATTCATAGTCATACAAGTAATTATATTTGACCGTATGATTGATTAAAAATAATCGATAATTATTATATTTCTTTTTATCGATATAAAGTATAAGAACACTTTAATATGGTTAGCTCATATTTTTATTCTTATAGAAAAATTAACATTTTTAATCGATTAATTTTATTCAATTATATATAATGGATTTTTATAAAAAATTTGGACCTATATACATATCTTTAATCAAAAATAAGTTATCGATAGTACTTATAATCGATTAGTTTGAGATCTTTAACTATCTAACTTTAACTGTTTCACTAAGAATGTTATGTAAGAAGAATATGATTGAATCGATTAATTTTGGTAAGATTAAATATTAAGAAAAATTTCGATTATTTAAAAAATTCTTCAATAAAACATAAGTTATCGATAGTTATTATAATCGATTAATTTTGGATAAAAACTATTTCGATTAAAATCGATTATTTAAAAAATTCGAGTTTTCAAGATTTATTTATTTATTTATCAATTATATATAAAGGCGCTAGTAACAAGTTATCGATAGTTGTGAAAATCGATTAATTTTAGTTATTTAGCCAAACTATTTCACTCAGAAACTTACATAAGAGGAATATGATTTTAATCGATTATTCTGTGGCAATTATACATTCAAAGTTATCGATTATAAAGGCATTCAAACTTTTAGTATAAAAATTATAATATTAATCGTTTATCTTCAATCGAACATGCAGAAAAAAAAAGTTTTCGATACTTAAGAAAATCGATTAATTTTAAGTGTTTAACCAAACAATGTCCTTAAATAAGTTATAGAAACAATTTTTAATTGAAATTTACCTAAAAAAACATAAAGAATTTATACCAAATCAAAAATACGAAACATGCCCTCAAATATTGCCTATATTTGTATATACCTTTGCCCAACCACTTGAGTATACCCTTCAAAATGCAGATATACATACATATGTGTGCGTGTGTGACAATGTAAACAAAAAATAAGCGTTAACATGGTAACAATGACATCCTGCTGTGACATTGAAATATTGTTATTATAAATTTTTATGACATTGTCATATGGCAGGCGAACGACAACTAACCAACCAACCGAAAGAGCGAATTTCGGCATGGTCCCTGTCCCTATTCGTGTGCCTCCATATTCCAACCAAACAAACAAATGATAATAGCCATGTGGATATACTTACTTAAGCTCATACAAATGTACATACATATATAGGTATGTATATAAATGAATACCTTAATCGTAGATATGTATGTACGTATGTCGATATAAAAATATGTAAATGCATACATACCGCACAATTAAAAATGTTATGCACAAGCGGAAAGTGTTGTTAAGTGTTCGCTACAAGAACATAAAACAATAGCAGTAAATTTTTTGGGTAACAAGCGCAATATTTGCCTTTATAGTAGTTGTTTTATGGCCGTTATGTGAGCGCAACACATCGAAATGGCGACTTGGCACGAAGGTGGAAAGGACTTTAGGCAAATATTTTCGATTGGAGAGTACAAATAAAGCGTAAGGAAAGTGGGAAACATCTGCATGCCAGTAATTAAATGGAGAAAACAAAGACTTCTGAAGAATTTATAAAATATTCATTAACCAATTTGTATAGAAATATAGATATGGTTTCATATATTATTTTTTTCCGTCCTTGATAGGAGACGAACTCTTCTAACAAAGAAAAAACCAATTATAATTTTTTTCCACTGATTTTTCTTCTATTGAATACGTAAAACCACTGTATTTTAAAACTAAGCGTGTATGTCATATGATCAAATTTGATCCGGACAGCCTACGGTGTGTTAATCGTAGGTACCTGTTGACGACAGCCTTACCCCACGGGGTTCAAGAGCACAGCGCATCAAATCAAAGCGTTGATCAGCGCCCTAAAAATACCAGGCACTTACAGTACCAATCGGCAGTGCGGAATGGACCACTTTGATAGGGTTTTAGGACCGTCCAAAACCTCTGTTGTACTTTGGGTTCGGCCGCTGGTTGTAACGGAACTCCATATTCAACTGACAGAGTATCAGTTCTTCCCGCATTCCGGTTTTAACCACAACCACTACTATACTCCCGGAAGAGCCAGTCCGCATGAACAGGTTGAAGCTAATTCCAATGGCTTCTGCTCCCCGTGGTACCAAAATTATCAAATTCGGCTGTAAGGTCGGTGAGACCGAAACTACTATCAGTTGAGCTTCCATACTGCTCTGGACTGGTGACCAGGGGTTGGACACCACATGCACATTACATGCACACATCATTCACACAAGAAGCTATTCTACTACCCAGTTAGACACCTTCGTCGCCTAAAGAGTTCACGCGCGAACGACCCTAACAGTTCAGCATTCGGACTAGTGGAGATCACACGGCTAACCTCTAAACTTTCAGCGGTCCAGCTAATCCCCATAACTCCCAGATCCCTATTGACCGAGTACAACGGTCTTTCTGCTATAACATGCACCCAAACATCGACACACGCCCTATACAAACACCCCAATCTGAAAGACAGTTGCCTCGGCAAAAATGCATTCAGAGACCCATGCCCCAAAAGCAGAAACCCCAGACTCAAACAGAATCTGAAGTCTGGATTATCCTCAACAAACCTAATATCCCGTATGTATACGTAAGTCACTCGACCGTTTGGGATTTGGTCCGGACAGACAAACAAAGGCATTTTCACTTCTTTTAGTACAAGTATTTAGTTAAATATACAATATAACCTTCAAGAGAGGTCCATAAACTAATGCAAGCATGTCAACCAATGTTTAATCCAATTTTCTATACACTGTTATAAGGATAAATCACTTCAGTGTGTACAGTGAAAGACTTTTACTGGCTTCAATGGAATCATGACGCGTTCTCAAAGTCAAAGAGAGCCAAATCTTAGGAATACGTAAAGTGCCGAAACGATGACTACCGCATTATCGTCGCGAAAACTTCTTAAATTAACTGCCCACAAACCCGGACATTTATGAAAAATTACTTCACGTAGACTTAGTGGTATTCCAAGTAGCATTGCTTATTGACCGTTTGATCAAAACAAACGATGAACATCACCTTGATTTCTGGCTGACTTTGATATGTGTTTTGTTTTCGCATTCATTTCTGATCCGGTCGCCTGATATCACTGGTACCGGAGTGAATGGCGAGAGTTCACATGCGGAGCCGCGTTGGACGATACTTGAATATATTCATATCATATATGGTGCGCCATACACCAGATTGTTGGACAGGCATAAACCCACGTCTCATCACCAAAAATTTTGAGTTTGATAAATGTTGAGGACCCCACATTACATTGTTCAGCATCTCTTTTGCGACGTCTACTCGTTTTTGGAAAACATTCAGGTGGTTTGGTACTAGACTAGCATTGGCAAGTTTTAAACTCAAAACATTAACCAAAATGTGTTGAATTGAATTATAAGGTTCCTCTGCTCTCCCTGATATCCACATGACTATTTCCTAGCACTCTTCTTTTTAATTTTTCATTTGTTATCATCATTAACAGAGCTGAATGGACGACCTGCCTCGCTTTCAATAACTTCGCGACCTTTATACGCTGAACACAATGGTTGCGACACAACATTGCATCACGACAGTGAACTGAAAACGGCGTTGTGCATCCTACTACATGAACGCATGTAAACAAGACAGCACAGCTCTCCATTTTGCATGTACACAATTTCGTTGTGGCCATACTAATACCTTGCACTTCAATGAAATTTTAATATTTTGTTCAAAGTGAAATTTTTTATGCAAAAAATAAGTAAATAGGTATATATTTTTGTTTTAAATTATCAATTGTTATTACAAATGATATAATAGAGCTCTAATAGAGCTATTTTATGCTTTTATTTGTAAAATAACGTCAAGTTTGTAAGAGCTGTAAATAATTTTACATTTTACATATTAGTGGCATCACCACTCTTCCTCATCTCTCTATCTTCCATTCTACTGTCAACTCTACTGTCGTCCTACTGTCGCAGGCAAATATAGGAAAATTTTAAATTTAGCGAGAACGACAACTGTCGGCCTACCGTCGTGTAGTCGTGCAGCTGTCTAAATAACAGTGTCCATAAGAACGTGTGTATTTTAATATTTGACAGCTGTCTGTTGTCGTCTGTCGCAACCATTGTGTTCAGCGTATTACTGAATGCTTTGTTCCACTCAAATACTTGTCGTGAGAAAGTATACTCTCCAAAATCCTTCTGCAACATTTTCAACGATATTGAGGCCGTGATTTCATTGAAAACACAAAATTTCAGGCAAACTCGTTTTTAAATTTTTTTCCATGGTAAAAATCGACAGACAAACTTTTCGTGTCGTAAACAAACAGCTGCCACTCACACACTAATTGACATGTGAGATGAACTTCACACGAACGTAAAAATTGGTTACAACAATCTCGGAGAAATAGTGTGTACCGATTCGGTTTGCGCTGGCAATTTACATGGTTCAGTCCGAATCAATTTTGATCAGATGGTATAACCTATATTCAAAGTTGCCATATTATCGAAATGCAAGAAATTAGACTTTGAAAGAGCTATAAGACTTGTACTGAGCAATACTTATTTCAGAATGGCGGAGCGTTATTCTGTATAATCCGACCTTTAATGGACATTTCGATATTCGGCATCAACTACTAAAACTCCTATAAAATTATATATAAATTTCCACATTTTCAATTAGTACGATTCCTTTCCAACAAATTCATTAATTGCTTTCATGTAACATTCATCATATTTTAATTTCGTAAAAGTCAAGAAGTCCCAAATTAATCACTGCAAGAGTTCAGCATTCGAACACAAATTACTCTGTAGGGAGCTCACATACAGAAAAGGACATATGCGCTTAATAAAACAATCACACACTTACACATATTTACAGACAAAATCTACAGCCGCTGCGAGTGCGCTCCTGTGGCATTCCCCGAGGGTGGTTTGTTTTGGCTTGCCGTTGTCAAACAGACTGCATCCTGTAGCAATTACTAAATGACACCCCCGTTGCGATGCCGTAAGCTGCTCATATACACGTACACACATACGCAGATACAAATACACACATATAAATACACACATATATGGAGTCTACATATTAAAGACAAAGAAAAAGGACATTCCACTTGTCGCAAATGACATGATCGACAATATTTTCAGCATTAACTTGTTACATTGCTTTTGTTATTGTTGTTGTTGATTTTTTCCTTTTTTTTCCTGCTTTGCTTTCGATTTTGAACACTATTGCAATTTTTGTTGTTTTTGCCTCGTTCATGATTGCAAAATACTTAGGAGCAGCAAATCGGCCATCGAAAATCGAAAGCATAAATAAAGTAATCAAATGGCATGATTTGGTTGGAAATTTATGAGCTGGAAGGGTGTTATGCGTTTTCGGAAACTTCTTGGGTGCTTTAGTTGATAGTTAATGGTGTTGTTAGTGTTGTGGGGTGGGGTAGTGGTAGTGGTGGGAGAACTTATTCGCAGTGCTAAGTGCGGATGGCATTCACCAGTTGATTGGATTAAAATTGAGTTGTCTTATTTTACTGTTAGTGAAGTGGAAAGATGTTTTAGAGTGGGTAATCGGGTTTTCAATAGACTCTTTCTTTGAAAATATTAATACTACAATAGTTGTGCAGAAAATTAAGGAAAAAAACAAATAAAAAATATTGAGAAAACGCCCGGAATAATAATTGAATTAAAATTAGTTGATTAAATTGAGATAGTGTAACCGTATTTTGACACAGTGTTCTGAAGTAAGTAATAAATTTGTATGTTAATATTTAAACAAAATATGATTCCTCTTGAGGTAGGTAGGTAGGTAGAAGTGCAGCCCTATCGGGCTCAATTAGCACTTGATGTGCTATTTTGATACACTGTTCGTAGAACCTCCTGTATCTGCTATTACGTTTCACTTTCTATCTCAAACCATTTTGCGGTTTCGATGAAACTACTTATGTCCGATATGCTTTTAGTGGAAATCCATTCAAGGTTTGGTGCTTTATGGATTCCAAGTGTTTTGTGCAGAGAAGTGGAAGATTGTTTCCTTGTTCCCTGCTACTCCGCAGCCACGGCAGATGTCATTGTAGGGCAAACCCATTTTGGATGCGTGTTCCCCAAATGGCCAGTGCCCTGTTGTGGTAGCTGTTACTCTGTAAATACTTTTTCTTGACCTATTTAGTAAGTAATTGGTTCTTTTCCTGTCATATGTTCGAAATAATTGTTTCGTTATGATGCATTTTGTAATGTTTTTCCATCTGTTATTTGCAACTTGTTGAAATTGCCTATTGATCTCTCCTTTGATCGATCCTAGCGGGCTTGGTATTAGCTCCGCCTCGGATTCGCTGAGGAAAGCTCCTGCCTTTGCCAACTCGTCTGTTTTTTCGTTACCGAAAATGTTCCTGTGGCCGGGAACCCAGATCAAGTTTGGAGCTTGTCTTTTATTGAGCTTAGTGCTCTCTTGCAGTTGTGAACTACGCTGGAATTTGTCATGGGTGAAGACAAGGCCAGCAGCGCCGCCTGGCTATCCTTAAATATAGTTGCTTTATTTGTATTCCCGTGGTTTTCTAATAGAGCTTCGCAGGCTTTTTCTATACCTAGTACTTCTGCTTGGAAGATGCTAGCCGAGTTCGGTAGACGTATAGATAGAGATATGTCTAGATCAGCGGAGAATACCCCCGTGCCTACTCCGCAGTCCATTTTAGACCCGTCGGTATAGACTGAGATGGTATCCTCCTCTTCTATTGAACCTTTTCTCCATTCTCGTCTAGATGGTATCCTCACCTGGAAGTGTCTATTGAAGTCCAACTTTAGGATAACACCATGTCCGTAGTTCTGCTGATTCCAACCACCCAGTTCTTTTATTCTTATAACCGCAAATGCTAATATAGGTCTTATGACAGCCGTATACATCCACATGATTATATTTGGTTTGAGGCCCCAATTCTTGCTGACGATTCTCTTACAAGTATTGTAGGCCATGTATGTTTTATTTATTCTTTCTTCTCTGTTCAATTCGCCTGTAATGAAGAGACTGAGTCGTTTTCATAAAAAAATTGTATTATTTCTTGATTAAGAGCAAATTTTTCCTCATAAAACTATTATTATGTTATGAAATTTGCCTCACAGTTTATTTAGAAAATACTTTCCAATAATTTCATCACAATATTTTTCTTCGGAACCGATTTTTTTTTAATGAAAATCAACCTACTTTACTAAAAAAAAAACCTAGGTCTAGATCTAAATATTTTATTCACATTATAAATCATAGACGTGCGAGTGACATCCTTTATTGCAATAATACTTTAGTCAGTTTGTGTATTGTATAAGTATTGAATAGAAAAATTTTACAAAAGAAAGCGATGTGGGCCAAGTTTTTCGAATCTTTCGAGAACTTCTTCTGCAATGACTTCAATGTCATAATTCATGTGCAGCAACGCCAGGTCGATCAATGTTCGTCCTCAGCCACGTTTTCATGCGGCGAAGTGTCGAAAAAATGCATTCAGAGCTCGCATTCGTCACAGGAATATACGAAAAAACTATGAATTATGACGTATAGGTCTGCATCGCAGCTCTTCGACGTTTCCAATACAAAATTCCGTAACTTGTTGTCTTTTGACTTTTGCTTCTGCCCCAAAAGGCACAGACAGTGATCAAGTTCGGCTTAGAGCTTCAAACAACACACGACGTTTTCATTATCCCAAAGACCTTTGAATCTACCTATCAATCAGTCAATAAGATTTTCCATTTCTTGGATTTTCAAAGCACATACTTTTTCTGGAAGCAGCAATCTCAGTTTTAATCCATCCAATACATCTCTAGAAAAGCGCGTCTTCAAATCTTCACCAATTGTATCCAACAGGGGAATGTATACTCAGACTCTGTAGTATCTTCGCAAGTCCTCACGCAGAAATTTTCGCGTTTTGTTTGTTGGTCGCAGATTCTTGGTTTTTCTTCAACTTGCAGTTCTGTCGCCTTTTTTTCGTGCCTGAATAAATGGATTGAAAATGTTTCTCAGCTTTTTGTCTCCGATTTCGGACGTTACAAGCAGCGTATCTATCATATTTGATGCCTTTGGCAGAACAATCGATTCTGTCTCAACAATCCCGCTGAGTGAATGGGTTAGAGATAGAATATCACACAGGCGAAAAATCCCTATTATACATAAATTGAACTTTGCACATGGCTGCGATGAGTATTCCTCTCATTTCCCCCCTCTGAATCCGCCACTGGATATGCAAAGGATATAAATTCACATGGATAGTCGGAAATTATTATACCAAATGGGGTATGTAGGAGCCAGAAATAAACTTTTACAATTACTCAAGTACACATAAGAACATTTTTCCATGTAATATTAGGCAGATTAGTCACACAATGACAAACATATTCGGTATACAGTCCGCTAGAGGAACGAAAATCATTAAATGTAGTATTTGGGAGCTGGTATAACTCGTAGACCTATTTCACATATTTTTGGCATGAAACTATGGTTTATTCAATACTAAAGTTTTAAGTTCATATATTAGGTATATGGCAATCAGGGCTAGTATTGACCCGATTTTATAAACTTTTTGCAACGCAACTTTTTTTGTCAGAAAAATCTTTTATTAAAATAACTCGCATTTTGACCGATGTATGCGGTATAAAGACGAAATCTCAATATTTGTTATAAGGATATAAGGAAAAGTATTAACCCGATTTAAGTTATTTTTGATAAAGGCATGCCCTTGAAAAAATTGTCCCCGAATTTCAAAAATGTATCTACAGATAGGATGATATTTTCGTTAAAAAGTCAGCCATAGGCTCTGGGTTTCATACATTCGGTATCTTAGGACTTGAAAAGTTATGTACCGAATTCGAAATTTTTTAGACGTGGGATGGTACTATATCTAAAATACAATATTTTTACAAAGTTTTTCTCCATTATAATCATTTGTATACCTATATCTTCAGTGAAAGAATTAGATAAAATATTAATTTTTATTGTATGGCGACTATGTGTGGTTCAGCTCCGATTTCGTCCATTTTCACACTGTGAGCTGCAGATGTTTGGATAATGTATTCTACCGAATTTGGTTGACATTGGTCGAGCAGGTCCTGTGATATAAAATTTCACCTAAAGGTGGGCTATGACATGCCTATTGATATTTTTATACCCTGAACAGGGTATATTAAGTTTGTCACGAAGTTTGTAACAATCAGAAGGAATCGTCGAAGACCTTATAAAGTATATATATAAATGATCAGTATGTCGAGCTGAGTCGGCTGTCTGTCTGTCTGTCTGTATATATACGAACTAGTTTTGACACCAGTTCGTATAAAGATCTTTCGTAGCGTATGAAATTTTATGCTTCTTTCCTCCCATTCACTTTTATTGCAGATCCTTTAAACTAAGCTGCTCAGAGGTCGCTAATGAACATATCTCCTCGAATCGACGTATAAGGAGAATGCTTTCCAACAAGAACAGCAAAATTATGCATTATTTTTTATTAAAAAAAAATTATTTTATATTTGCCTTAAGCAGCAGAAAAAACTAAACTCCCGTTATAGTAACATATTGTGTACCCAAAAGTAATCGGTTCACTTAAAATACCCGCGCATCCAATAACACACATTAATTACCCATAAAATGTCACAACACCAACACCACAACACACTCGAATTGCCAATGGCACCAGCAACAAAAAGCACTGAGGCGAAAAGCACTTAACCCATAAAGTGAACATAATTTTGTAAAATAACAAATGCACTTAACAAATTACAGATGTGAAAATTTCATTTGCACTGCCTCACATTTCCGGCATCCACACACACACCCATATATATATATGTATATCCACACCAACGAAGCCAAAAGTGTCGACTATTGCGACTATCAACCCAAACCAAAGCAATCCAACCCACACACTCTCACACACACACCCGACCAGCTTCAGCACTCGAGGACCAGCCAAACACCGAGAAACGAATCGCAATCCACAAATTAGAAAATGATTAATGGACTCAACCAGTCGCACAGTCATACAACAATAACAACATTACAACAATAACAACATTACAACAATAACAACAATAACAACATTACAACAATAGCAATAGCGAGCGACGCACCCACGAGGTCACATTCCAACCCCATTACATGAGCAGTAGCAGCGATCTGGTTAGTCTCCGGCACGCTCCGGCTCCGCTACGAAATGGTGCTCTGGAGAATTTCGCCGCTGGCTGGCGCCCCCCACCTGAATCCACAGCCTCCGGATGACTGGCGGATGTTATCCTGCCGCAGCGGAAAATCACTCTTCCGTTTCGTTAGTTTATTCCTGGTGTTTGTCTCCCCTTCGAGCCTTCGTGTGTTTCTCGTTGCTATCTCCCAGCTCGAAGGGGTGTGTTTGTTTGTTGTCATTACATGCAATGCTTTTGTTGTAGCTGCGGTGGCAGCACAACATCCTTAAACACATCCTTACTTCCTCATACCACGAGCTCGAATCCGCTCGGCAGGGGTGCTTTGTTGCTCGGGCGTTGCTTCAATTATCATTGTTGTTATTGTTGTCGCTGTTGCTCTTTTTCAGCAATCCACTCCATATCACTCCAGCACTCCAGTCGACTTCTAACGAGTGTTTGTTCGTTTATGAATCAAATTACATTTTAAATCCTTGATTTTAATCTGAAGGGGCTGACAAATGGATTTTTATGTCAATTTTTTGGAAATTACGGCGAACGCAAAAAGGGGTGCGACTGGCGTTGCGAGTGTTGAGGCTGGGTGTTGTGTCGCAATTGAATTTCGCACTGCGCGATTATTTCACGACAGGACTTCGCTACCCCCATCCTGCGGCGGATGATATCTGTTGAAAATTAGAAAGGGGACCGGGAAGAGTTGATTATCAGTGATTTTTGAGTTCTGATTGCATACTTATGGTGATGATGTTGACAAGTGTATTTGGATTTACATGAATATGCATGTAGTATATAAAAAATATATGTATATGGGCAAAAAATTTTTTATTGTGAGTAGTAGAGCCCCCAAAAATGATATAGTGATGGATGCCTAGAGCATACTGAAATTACGGAGAGAACACTTCTTCTAATAAGTCTAATGAATGGCAGGGAACGTACAACGCCAGAAGAAGGCAAACCCGATTCCCCAATCGATGACAATGGAGCAGACGTTCCATTGTCCGACCATGAAGAAGTTCGAATAGCAATTACACTTCTGAAGAACAACAAAGCGACGGGGGTCGATTGATTACCGTTCAAGCTATTCAAATACGGCCGACGTCGATTACATCGATATTCGTTTGTTCTGTTTTCTCCGGACTGGATAAGATAGCGAATAGTAGTGAACGAAAGCAAGACGAAATGTTGTCATCAAACAAATTCCCACGTCTTTGTTGACCGTCAGAACTTCGAAGTCATGGATAGTGGAATTAGGGAACGTTAGTTGGTTGAAAAAAGAGGTCAGACCACAGGCGATCGCACATATCATTAGACCCTTTGTGCTCCCGGATGTCAACCGAATTAAGCCTTATCCAGCACAATGTATTTTAAGTTGCAACAATGGCAGTCGTGAAATGTATCCCGCCTAATATCGCTGAAGGGTAGGCACTCACAAAAATAATGTCTCACCATCCATCGCATATGCGCTGCATTCCACGGAATCCACTTTTTCTGCTTTTTGAAGGTAGGATCTTAAGGGTAGGTGCCATATGATAGCCACTAAAATGTTAATCAGCTCCCTTTTGCTTGGAAGTAGGAGCTTTTTGGTCCGTCCCCCATTAACACTACCCAAAATAACTTTGTGGTGTGCCCTGTGTTGCTACTGTTTCAAGACTTGAGGTATTCCTCTAGGATCCATCACTTCAAACAACCCTTGGAGGTGCTGAACTTTATGTGACAGCTTAGGAAACCTGTGTTTTCAAATATCGACCAACTCGTCTACACTTTGATTTCCATCTATTCCTATATGACTGGGTACTCAAATGATATTACCATGAGTTACCATGAGTTACCATGAGTCTTGTTATTGTCTGCTTCTGAAACTTAACGCTAAGTAATGGCGCTACGGATAACATTAATTGGTGTTTGGCTTCTTACTAAAAAGTTGTTGGTCCTTCTTTTCTGTTATTTTCTGTTATGCAGACAATTTCGATAGTAATTTAGCTTGAAGCTACCTTCTGTGTATGGATTATTACAAAAGGAGGCCGCACTCGTACCTTTTTACTCTTTGATCCGCCGGTGAATATGTAACTTTCGCCGTTAGACTGACCTCTTGAATGAAAACGTTGTGTTTAATTCCTCACTAATCTTTTTGTCTCGGTCGCATTACCAATTTAGCCCGTCTGCCTTAGCAAGATTGAGTATAATACCAAGCCCGTAGTTACGCCGAGACTGGCTCTAAAAACTTAAAATCATGTGTCGCCTGGCCGTAAGCATTGCTTCATACTTCATATGTATAGGTCGGATATCAAGAATAAGTCGCAGAGCTTTTTGGGAAGTTAGATTAGCCGTGCTCTCATAACTTCAGACTACACTAATACTGGAACTAAAGCAGTTGGGCAAAAAACATGCTGGTTCAGAAAGGATTTATCAGTTTCGAAATCAGTAATAGTCACAATCAGCCAAATCTGGCGAATACGGTATCTGAACGACGAGTCTCATTTGATTGTTTAAGCGTTCTTTAATTAATAGGTGGTCCGTACTGCGTCGATAATGTTTAAAATATGCCATCTCAGTACTAAACCGTTAGAATGGAATGGAAGAAATATTTCTCTTAAACTTTTTTAATCAAAGAAAGATTTATTTGGAATTAATCTGTGTAACAACATCATAAATTTCGTCTCTAATATTTAGAGACGAATTTTGGGTGCAACATAAATTATAAAACACAACCGAAAATAAATTTAGTGACTTCAAGTCAAAAACACTCATAAATAGAAATACTAATGCGAGCGAACTTGCATATCAATACACGTGGACTCACTTTGGACGACGGAAAAAGAAAAGTTTTTTCGGATTTATGACACAAAAGTTTGTGTGCGAGGGAGCACTTTTAACTATAGGGATACTCGTGTCTATTCATATACCACATACATACATATGTACATACATATGTGTGCACCTCTGCATATATTTATTTGCGCCTGCATTCTTGCCTAAATCCCCGACTTAGTTAGCAAATCCATGGGCTTAAGAGTGTTAGACGGTGCTTTCACGATTTGCCAGTTCAAAGGGGAGCAGCACGAGAAGACAAATCACCCATTTTGGGGTCGATAAAATGGGGAGGCATGCAAAGAGCATGCAGACAAGGCAGTCCAATGGCAAGAGAGACAGATACGAGTGAGCTTAAGCAGAGTAATGCGAAAAGAAATCGTTAAATAAGTCAAGTGTGACAAGGCAAAGCAACATCATCATTATCTTCGTGTGCACACGCACGAGTGTGCGAGTGTGTGTGTGGAGAATGACTTCTGTTACATTTGCTGCGGCTCGTTATGGGCTTTGTTGTGCTCTGGACCTTGAAATTGAATTCGTCCATTTGGAAGCGTAGAGGAAGGCGAGTCACTCAAAGGATGCGCCGCAGAGCTTAAGTCGGCACGTGCATAACGGTTGTTTTTATGCTTGCCAAACGAATTTGAAATCGTATTTTAGCAAAGAGAAACTAATTCGAGAGGCTTTTGAAGTGTTTAGTTATTTTTGGTATTTTTTTTTTTATTTAAAAATTTCAAAACTCTTATATTTCTTCTTCGAGTTTTACATAGAATTTATGACAGTCATTAGCATCCACATTATTGGAAGTTTGTGGCAGCGGCCAAACTCATTGAATGGCCCTCCATCATTCCGCCTTATGATGGATATCGATTTATGACCCTCCACATGTACCACTGGCAGTCGACAGAGGTGGAAAAATACTTAAGAAAGACTGAATTTAATCACACAGATCTCTTGAAAAAAAGACGTTTAAAGGTACCGTATTAAGATTTTTCTTTGTTCCTAGATTTAACGGCGGGCGGTTCTCTACGTAACTGTCGTAAGAATTCAACAATCTAAAAAAAATTAAATCAGTAAGATCTTACGATCTTAGAATCTCACTGGCCGCAGGTCGCATAATTATGTATAGTATATCTCAAGAGTATTTCTTGGGTACTTTTCAAGTAAGAGCTTTTAAAGCTCCATTCAAAGACCACATGATGATAGTCTAGACCTGGTGGGAATATATCAAACTTTATTTTTCTAAGCTTTACTGTCTTAGAATGTGGATTAATTAGCCAGAGCTTTAGACTTTTTATTACATGATTATAGCCGAGTTTAAAACAGCGCACCAGTCGTACTTCCTTTTCACAATGTGGCGCCAATTGGAGATTCCAAGCGAAGCAAGGTCCAACTCCACCTGGTCTTTCCAACGGAGTGGAGGTTTTCCTCTTCCTCTGCTTCCTCCGCCGGGTACTGCGTAGAGTACTTTCAGAGCTGGAGTATTTTCGTCCATTCGGACGACATGACCGAACCAGCGTAACCAAATATTTAGACTATCCAGACGATATTGTCTTAGTCCAAACGTAATGTCCACTTAGTGTAAAATTTTTTTATATCAAAATGGAATATACATATGTCCGTCTCTCGTTGTTGCATTTTAACCACAACCTCGCTAAAGCAAGGTTAAGACAAAGATAGTCCAATGACGTCTTGTCCCCTGCGAAACAAACAAAATGGAAGAATCTTTCTTTCAACCTCCTTCAGAGAGACATTCACTCCTGCAATAATACTCCCAAAGCTCTGAGCTCATTGAATTTGCGATAGAGCTTAATTAAGGAGTGCTAGTTTCATTATCATTCGCATCGAGTTATTACTGCATTAAAAGTATTATGCGGATCCCGGACCATAACGGTGTTGAAGTCCTTGTATTATCCTATTGATCTCGTGAACCTCGCGATAGGCAACCATAAATATTTTTTCAGTCGCAAGCGCTTTGGATCACTTATGCCAGCATAATTCGCACGAGGTCCAGTAAACTCCTCCCAATGTTAGCTCTTCCTAAATGTGGTAACTTTAACCAATAGTTCCATTAGTCTCCGTTTTACCGATACCAGACTTCTTTCTTCACTCACAGCTTTTGCCACTCAGACGATTTTGCTGGAATTGCAATCAGTACTTTTCTATGTCGATTTGTGATGGGTTCGAGAAGCTATAACGACATATGAGAGTTCAGTTCTTACATATGAATTTTTTGTATCACAAAGTCATAGTCATTTCGGAGAACACTTTAAAACCTAACACAACCTAACCAGCTACTTGAAGGCAAGAAAAATCTTTGCCCATATGAGATAAGGAGCTAGAAAAGGCGGTCTCTTGCCAGATATACACATTAGAAGCAGCACCCGGATCATCACAGACTCTAACAGGTTTTTCAATAAGAGCGCTACAAAAGTTTTTTTAAAATAAGACACAAACGGTTTGGAGTATCAATGAAGTTCTTTATTCCTATCAGAGTGCATTCGATGCCATTATATATGGAACTTGATTTCTATTGCATGGCCATCACGGCCACGCTTGTAGAAGTCCATATGCTGAACCCAATTCGACGGTTTCCATGCATAAATCGGCCGACACTGTTGCAATTTCCCCCTCGATATTCGTACGAAGTCCATCAATCGTCTCTGGCTTGTTGGTATAGACCATAGACTTGACGTAGCGCCACCGGAAATAGTCTAACGGCGTCAAATCGCACGACCGAGGCGGTCAGTTGACTGGGCCATTTCGTGAGACAACACGTTCGCTAAACTTGATTTTCAAAAAATCGATTGTGACATTCGCTGTGTGGCTTGTGGCGTCGTCCTGTTCGAACCTAGTTCATTTTATCCAATTCGGGCGAAAAATATAAAGTGCCGGTCTTGATCATCACGGAAGAAGTATGGTACGACCCAATGATGCCGGCGACTCATAAACTGCTTCAAACCGTAATTTTTTCGGGAATCAATGGTGACTCATGGAGTACGTTCTACACGTACTGCCTGACCAATAACCCATATTTTGTTTGTTGACGAAGCCATTCAGCCAAAAATGTGCCTCATCGCTGAAGACGATTTTTCGAATCCGGATTATTTTCAAGTTGTTGCTCAGCACATTTCGCGAAAATAAGGCGATTCTGGTGGTCAAGCGGCTTCAGTTCTTGCGTCAATTTGATCTTGTAAGAATGTATGTCAAGATCTTTTTGCAAAATTCGCCACAACGTCGTCACAGAGATGCCCAACGCTTGAGAAGGAGGTGTGAGAGACTGATTTGGGTCTTCCACAATTGATGCGCAATATTTTCGACAATGCACACCCATCTTTGTCTCATTGGCACCCAAACATTTTGTACTGTGTCTGTGGATTCAAATTTTTCCACTAGACGTTCAATTATTGATCTGATAGCACGATCCTTTAAAACTTAACTCTTCTCGGTCTCCATTGTAATCAAGTAGAGCTTTAGATTCAGACCCTGAATCCATTTTAGAGTTGTTTATCGATTTTGAAAATGAGATTATTACGTCTTCCTCTCCATTTTGCAGTAGGTGATGCCAATGCAAGCTCCCTTTGAGTCTTGAAATGTTAACCATTTCCTATCTGGCCTGATTAATATAATGTTATGCCGAGTAAACTTCAGATTTCATAGGCGTTTCCGACATTGCCAGGCGCCCAATGCTTTTGAATACGCTCCTGAACTCTATGAGGTGAGTTATAAACAAAGTCATAGCATTAGACATAAGAAGGGAGTAAGGCAACGAGCATCAAATGTTTATGAGCAGACTAAATGGGCTTAGCTGGCTTAAGTATTAATGTTTAATGAGGCTGAGGATTAATTCGGGTACAAAAGGAGAATTTCTTTGAAATTCTAAGACGAAATTCATTGAGAAAACTGTTTAAAGATTTAAGAGGAGAGAAAAATATTTGGAAAGAAGTTTCGGTTAGAAGTTTTAAATGTTTAGGTATTAATAGAGGCACTAAAATTAAAACGAATTTATGAAAAAAGTATGCAGGTAAAAGTTTATATATGTTTGTTTGTAAGTATGTAGTATGTGTGTATGTATGTATACACTATGTACTTATACTTGTAGATATGTGTCTCCTCTTGAGATGCCCACCCAAAATGTCGGCATTAATTACCAAATGCATTCTTAATTCACGCAAATAGAAACCGCCTCTTGTCTGCTGCCACATAAAAACATACACATACATACACATTTATATGAGTTGCATTGACACATGACGTTGCGCTGTCAACACTCGGCCGCCCAGCCGTCAGCTCGGCATTCCACTGCATTCTACAGGCTGTCGGTGGCATGCTTCAGCTGTCCCCACCCAATTGCCTGCTCAATTACGACACCCTGCATACCGCACCCCGCACTCCACTCGTCCGTTTGGGAAAATTGTCGCAGCATCGTTGCTGTCTAATTTATGGATATCAATTTCGGAGCCATTAAAAGTTTTTATTTTTGTTTTTGTTGCAACGAAAAACGATCGCAAAATGCATTTGGAGTGACAGCGGCGAGGAGCTCATACACATATAGTACGTATGTGTACATGCGTGTGTGTGGCGGTTGCATGTCTTCAATTAGTTGGCAACACATCAAAAGTATATTCGGCAACAAAGTGCCCCAAAGTGGATGGCGCAGATATGTATGTTTGCTTTTATTATAACTTTTTATACACACACGCGCACACACATACACATACCCTCACATATAAACAATATAAAGCATAGTGCCCCTTGCAGTACTTCCAACGCCGCGGCTGTTTGCCCCAGGGAGCTTCTGTATTCAATTTCACTGCTTGTGCGTCTTACGTTGCATCCACGCTGCTGCTTCTTCGGCAATGTGACTTCACTTGCATCCACACACACCCAAACACATACACATGCGCATGTACAACTTTATTTTATATTGTCGCTTGTTGTGTCTCCATTACAAAGTCATATTTCGTATTTTTATTTATTTGCCTGTCAGCAGCGTTCAGCTGTTTTGCTGCTTCTCCGTCGCATCATTAAAGGAAAAGTAAGGAAAACATTTGAGTTTCCTTTGGGAAGTCGCGTGTTTGCTGGCGGGCGGCGGCATAGCGCCCAAGTCGTAGCGGAATTCGAACCTGTTGTCAATTAAGAATTGCTGAGATGCCGAGCGAATGTGGACAAGTGACACTTGGTGGTGTTTACATAATGCAAACTATTTTTCAAAATCGAAGTAACGTTAGACAAGCACATATTTACATACACAAGTATTCTATGAGTGACAAAGAATATAGCAACAACTTTTTACTAATTGGCCAACCATTTTTTCTTCTTCTTTACATATTTGCCGAATTTACAGAAACGCACCAGTCATTCTTCCCTTTCGCTGTTTGGCTCCAATTGGAAATTCAAAGTGTAGTCAGGTCCTTCTCCACCTGGTCTTTCCAACGGAGTGGGGGTCTTGCTCTTTCTCTTCTTAACCCGTCGGATTCTGCGTCGAATACTCCCAGAGCTGGAGTGTTTTCATCCATTCGGACGACATGACCTAGACATCGTGTCCGCTGACTTTGTCAAAAGCAGTTTTGAAATCGACGTAGAGGTGGTATGTGTCGATCCTCTTTTCATGGTGCTTTCCAAGATTTGGCGCATGATGAATATCTGGTCAGTTGTTGATTTTCCGGGCCTAAAGCCACACTGATAAGGTTCAATCAGTTTGTTGACGGTGGGCTTTAATCTTTCACACAATATGCTCGATAGAACCTTATACGCGATGTTGAGGAGACTTATCCCAAGGTAGTTGGCACAGATTGTGGGGTCCCCTTTTTGTGGACAGGGCAGGGCATACTTAAATTCCAATCGTCCGATCCGATCGATCCTTTCGTCCGATCATATTCTACAAAGAAGCTGATGCATGCTATTCGAACTTCTTCATGGAACGCCTGCTCTAACGTCTTCAGTTGAAGAATCGGGTTCACCATCTCCTGGCGTCACACGTGATGTCTCCTTTAAGCTACTCTTAAGTGTAATCTTTTTGACAAAAATCTGCTTTTTCTTTTGGAAACCGCAATTTTATCAAAAATCAACATTTTGACTAGTCCATCTTGGTTCCTGGTTTCAATATAATTTTAAGAAAAAACTATCTCTGAGGGGCTTTTGGAGATCGGATACGAGGTCAAAGAAATCCATGGTTCTTCAATATAAATCGCATGTTACTAAAGTGCTTTAAACTCTGTACATTACTTTACTCATCACGCCAATACCACTCCAAAACATTTTCTTATATTTTGAAATTATCCATAAGTCCTCAATGTTTTATTCAAAACGGAGTAAGAACCTCCTTGACAGACATTATGTTCTTTACCTATAACCTTGAGATATTTGTAAGGCGATATTTCCTGCTTACTACCATGAATGAGTTCGTACATTCTCCTCAAGAATTCCAGGTAGTTTCATGATCTGTTTGGAAATATTACATTTATTATTGCATCCTACTGAAACTGCCTAAGAAGTGCTATCTCAAGAGCTCTATTTATCATCTGGATCGACTAATAACTACAAAAACATGCCTCACAGAAATTCAAAATTTTGTGGTCTTGATATTTTAGTATATGAAAACCAACTTCGCGTAGTTTGAACGGCAGATAAGATAGAGTTTACTTGGAAGGGTTCTTTAAACAGTTTCCCACTCAGGTTAGGGAAATTGAGAAATTTTTGGAACAAATGGAGATCTATCTTTTTCAGGTAAGCCTAGAAATTTCTGCAATTGTTGGGTAATTTAAAGCGTTAGGGTTCGTTAACTACTGAAAAATCAGATCAGGTCTCTGTTATCGTCTTAATTGAACTCAAAGCTTCAATCTGATTTGTAATGTAGATACGTCTGCATTTTAGTTTATTAGTAGTAATTCCTTCCGATTCACATTATCAAGACAAGTTCCTTAAATTTGTTTATCTTATTTTCCTTAATTACTTATTTCTTTTAAGAGAATAACTTGGAACAAAGAGTCGATGAGCATCCAAGAAGAAGCTCAATATAAGCAACATCCTCTCAGCCACTCTTGCCAGGCAGATGCCATCATTGTTTAGTTTTTTTTAGGTACATCCTATAAAAAGCCTACGAACTATCGCTTTACCAAAGAAATAATGGGAACATTCAGTAATGTACCAAAAGATGGAAGAACATGCCTTTGGAAAATTTGATGCCCGGTTAAAGCAATATCGAAAAAGGCATAAACATTCGATACAGTCAAATCGGAAACAATCAGTGACAAAAAAGATTCCAATCTAACGAGTAATCCAAGGAGATGTATTTCTTCAATAGAATTTTGACAGATTACGATGAGTTGTGTTAAGCTGTCATGCTATTTTTTTCAGTTTTGTAATAATTGTTGTGATATATCCTATTTATTCTCTAATCAGACTCATTAAGGAACGATTTACGATATTTCATTCTTTCTGTTGTTCCGTTTTTCTAAAGCATATAACCGTCACAAATAGAACAGATAACATCTACTGCCTTTTCGCAGTTTTTCATTCAATCGAAACTCTTTGAAATTCACTTGGCTACTTCCCAATTTGTTTCAGATCTTTCAAAGAGGTGGCAACTCTAAAAAATATATTCCTTAACCGTGTTTACTTCGATATTCATATTGTAATATTTAATTTTTACAAAATACTTTTTGTTTTATATTAAAAAAGGGTGGCAACCATACTCAAAAAAAAATTCTAATTGTGAGCTTTCTTAAAACTCCTTAGTTTGATATCTTTAGTGTAATAATTCTTCATCTTGTTTATTTTATTGCACTTAGAATTTTATACAGGTGGCAACTCTGCAAAAAAATAAATAACAGTCAGGTTGTTTTAACCACATTTTGTTACTTCGATATCCACGTTGTAATATTCAAATTTTTACAAAATATTTTTATTTTAAATTACAAAAGAGTGGCAACCATGACCAAAAAAATATTTCTAATTTTAAGCATTCTTAAATTTCTCTAGTTTGACATGTTTATTGCAATAATTACTTTATCTTCATTATTCGACTGAACTTAGGTTATTAAACAGGTGGCAACTCTGTAAAAAGAGTTTTTGCGGTAATTATGTTTTAATTCCAGTCTGTTACCATTTGCAATGAGTGTTTTATCTTTTAAATATTTTTCCAAAATTTTCAAACAGCTGGCAGCATTCAAACATTGTTGTTTTAAACTTTCCGGGACATACATCGAAAATCAAATATTATGTATACTAATCTTCATAATTACATATGCCGGTGTTTTTTGTTGTTGTAACCGTTATCTAGTCTTCGTTAGGGTGGTTCAGATAAGTTATCATCGAGGTCATCCAACGGTAAGCCCACGAAACGTTCTGTTTCGACGAGGTTGGACCCTAGGTAGAAGGGTGTCAGATGTGTTAACCCTACGCTGGGCATGCAAAGAGGTGGTTAAAGTATTTGATATGTCGGGGTCGATTCTTGATAAGTAGGAGTTTAACTTGCTACAATATCCAGGGCGAAGCTGCGTAAGTGTCACTCTGGATTTTGGCGGCAACTCGAGCTCGTCGTCTGCATGCCTTGTGGTTTGACTCCAAGTACGCCATTCACTGAGAGGGAGTCGGTGAAGGTGATTATAGCTCCACTACGAATGACGGTCAGTGCATGTCTGAAGCTGGTAGCGTCCGACCTCTGGTCGTCGTATTGTTTTAAGTCGTTGACGTAGTTGAGGAAGGACCTCTTGATGCTCCTACGTGGTGGTTCCACTCCAAGCAGTCACTGCAGTGATAGTTTCTACGAAAACACCCTCAAGAAGATACGAAACAACCCTGCGCAAGGCGTTGCTCCAGTGATGACTAACTTAATCTGAGACTTACCGATCCAAACGAGGTTAGATCTTCAAAAAAAAAAAACAGTCCTTGGCCTTATAAGGCTGCCACATTGATTGTACTTAAGTTTTAATGTAATGAAGTCAAGCAAAACCCATCTTCTTCTTATAAGATTGAAGTCCATGAGCTAAACAACATTGGACTCCTCTTAAAATGTGTCCTTAACTCAAAAAAATCCATTTTAAGTAGCACAAATTCGTAAATCTTAAATATTTATTAGTAATTTTATATATCATCTTATTATGGTACATAAATATTTAAATAAATTAGGTACAAAATAATTTCACATAAATTATTCAATAAATATGTATGTATGTAAGTAGTAATAGTAGTTATACTGTTATAAGGCAATTTTACTGTTACAAGGTAATATATGTACAGATGAATTTTCAAACTAATTAAGTATGTATGAGTGTATGATTGTATTTACAAATGATTAATTGTGATATTCCTACAGGTATGGTAGCTGAGAACGAAGAAACCGTTCCCAAAATGTATGGAGCTCTTCTCAACTGATTGAGAAGAGTTACAGTTGCAAGTCTACACTGTAAAGAGAGTAGTTTAAAATCTCTACAATGTGAAGAGTGGCGAACAGGTTTGTGTAGTTGCTAAATGAAGTGTTCTCTCTAATAGAGAACACCGCCAAAACTGTTCAGAAAGCGCCAGCGAAATGATCCGTTCAATAGAGAACAGTATGATTACTGTTCTCTTATCACGTGTGGTTTTTAACTTGGCTAAATCTCATTCCTTGCGACATCTATGGTGAGTATATGGAAGCTTATTTTTTGTTGGTGCAGCGGTACTTTCTGATACTTCCGTTACAATTGATAGTTGCCGCAAAAACGACAACAGTTGTGCGCGTCGTCATGAATTCGTTCTTCGCAATTTGTTGAATTTTGGGAGTTGCCGTTATTTTGTGTGTGAAATGCAGCTAACGGCATATAAATTGACTTATGACGTAATAATATTTACAGCAAAGGTGTGGATCAAGCACCCCATCACTTGCAATACTTCTCCTGCAGTATATTCTCCGTGCCAGATATCACAGCGTTCTCGTTGAGTGGACACAGCTTCAACTGCATGTCGGGGTACTCCAGCGACTCAATCATTATATAATCCAGGTAAATGCGCGGCGCTGAGAGTATGCGCCATGTGAGCGGATTCAAGAAGTTTGTCTGATACTCCCAGTAGACAGAGGCGTACGACGCCGGATCGGGCACACCTTTACCCGTCACCAAGGCACTGTACTCAAAGCCCGGCTCGAAGTACATGGCTTTCTCGGAGAAGCGTATGTGATCTGTGAGCTTCTTACTGCGCGTCTTCGAGTGGAGACGCACTGAGATTGTGCCGATTTCGCCACCATGCATGGTACTCTCGTCGTGACCCGATACGCGCACGGTGATTTTGTAGTGTATACCTGCGGTAAACAAAAGAAAGATATTAGTTTGCGGTTTGTTTGAGGAATATCGTATAAAGAGAACTTACGACAGAAGGGCTTCTTATCGGCTGTTGTGAGATACAACACCGGCGGCTTGTCATTGGCGCGCAACTCGCCCACCGCCTGCAACTCTTTATAATCCGTGTAACTGTGTAGGCCCATACGCATGCAAAGCAGTCCATTTTCATCGCAACGCGAACATAGCCCCTCTTTGAATGCCTCGTACGATTCGCATGTGATGCCCATAAACGGACACTTGTTCTCTATGCTCTCCGTGAAGTATTGGTAACTGCGTATGTGATTGCAGCTGAGAAACTCTTGCATGCTCAAGAATACGGAACTCTTGCGACTCCTCATGTAGTCCTGCAGACGCACATCGCAGCCGGGATTATCGGAGCCGCCATTCGGATAGAAATCGACGTGACCGACACGTTGATATATGCCCAGACCGCCTTTCATGAACGGATTCGCGTCGGTATGTATGGCATCCACGAACTCGGCGTCGGTGCGATCCAAACGTACTATGTGCTCAGTTTCGGAGAAGAGTGGCGCCGCCGGATCCAGCCCAGTGATGCGACCCAGCTTCAAGCCAAAGTCTTGCTGCAAGTGATAGCCGGCATAGCCAGCCAAGTGTGAGCCCAGTGAATGACCGATGATGTGTACGTTGCGTAGATCGGGCAGTTGTAGCTCCTCCTGAGAGAGAGAAAAAAATCAGAAATGAGTATGGAACTTTGACTCGCTGTGTAGTGGCACTTACATAGAGCATGTGTATGACATGTGCGGTGATGGCGCCAACCAAACGGATATTGGCGACGGCCTGCACATAAGGTGGGTTCGAGCCACCGCCCCAATCGATGAGTATTACGGCGGCATTGCCTTCATCCTCGCTTTGCAGCAATGTCTTGGCTAACTCCTTCATCTGGAAGAGTATTAGTGGAAGGTAAGTAAAAGCTTAGAAAATAGTCCGGTGTGTGTTGTAACTTACCCATTCGATATTGCCATTTTCTAGATAACCATGAGAGACTAGAAATATTTTTCCCGCTGGATTTATGCCCATTTGCGTCACGGCTTCCGGATCATTGAGATCTATAAATTTCGGCTTATCCATGCTCCGCTTCGTGTAGAGCGTATAATGTGGCTCGATTTGTGAGGGTTTCTGTGGATGCACATTGATCTGACGCGTCTCAGTCGTCCAGGGTCCATCCAATGGAAAGCAACCGTAAACACCATAGCATTTCACCTCGTTGCCGTCTGCAAGGTAAGTGGAAATAGAAAAGTGGATTTAGTATGAGGTTAAAAAAATAAGTAGAATTATGTATTATGCCTTAAGCTAATATAATATATGTATGTATGTCTATCAGGGTAGTCCGATTTCTCCTTTCAACATATTTTTAATCCCACTGACCTTTATAATAATAACCTATATGTATAACGGCCAGTACGGAAATTCGGGATTTATATTCAGAAAAAATTTCTAGTTAGAAATAAATGTTAAGGCTTTGCATATGTCGGATTTAGGTCGCTTCAACATATTGTCTCAGTTAAAATTGGAACTTAGATATTCTCAAGTTATTTCTGCCAAGCTTTTAGTAATTTGTCATTTGTGTATGATGTGTGACTTATGAAGGGGTTCTTAGAGCAGGTCCGAGTATGTTATTATCCTTGTATATTTTACATAGCCGAGTTAAGGTGAAGGTTGCCACCTATTTCATAAATTCAACACAATAAAATTGCAAAAATACGCCAATTATAAAAAAATTCAGATCTCTTTAAATTACTTGATAAAAGGAGTTGCCATCTGTCTGATTTTTTTATTAAATTAAATTTTTATTTATCGATAGGACTTTGAAAAATAAAATTTTCCGCTTCAAATTTTTTGAGAAGCTTTTAAAATATTTGCTGAAAAGGGTTGCCAACTGTCTGAATTTATTTTATTAAATCAAATTGGTAAAGTAAATAAAACATTTTAACATGTAATTTGAGCAATAAATTTTTCTGCCGAAATTTTCTTTAATTAGTTTTTAAAATATTTTGGAAAAGGGTTGCCATCTGTTACAATTTTTTGAATTAATGAAATAAATTAAAAATTTCAACATGTAATTTGAACAATACATTTTTCTGTCGAAACATTCTTTGATGCGTTTTTAAAATATTTTGGAAAAGCGTTGCCATCTGTTTCAATTTTTTTTAATGTAATGCAATAAATAACATATTTTTACATGC
The DNA here is from genome assembly GCA_037783105.1 of Bactrocera zonata. Lineage (NCBI taxonomy): Eukaryota > Metazoa > Arthropoda > Insecta > Diptera > Tephritidae > Bactrocera > Bactrocera zonata. The sequence goes on along the minus strand of JBAWJQ010005155.1, from coordinate 707,323 downwards.
ACTTTGAACAATAAATTTTTTTGCCGAAATTTTTTTTGATTAGTTTTTAAAAAATAAAAAGTGTTGCCATCTGTTTCAATTTTTTTAATTGAAGAAATAAATATAATATTTCAACAGGGAATTTGAACAATAAATTTTTTTTGCCAAAATTTTATTTAATTAGTTTTTAAAATATTTTAAAAAGGCTTGCCATCTGTTTGAATTTTTTTGCTTAATTAAATTGATAAAATAAAAAAAAAACATTTCAAAATGCTCCTTGAACAACAATTTTACCATTATAAATTAAATTTTACAACACTTTCATAAAACTGAAATACTTTAGAAAATTCTATTGTAAGAAATATTTTAGAAACGGGTTGCCACATCAAAAAAAAGCAACAAAAGTTTTGTGATTTATTGAAAATCCATATCACAGGGATTTCAAGTTAAAGGTTTTTTAAAATAATTACAATAAAAAATCCTACTGTCAGAAATATTTTAGAAACGGGTTGCCACATCAAAAAAAGCAATAAAAATTTGTGTGAGTTATTGAAGAGTTATTTCAAGTTAAAAGTATTTTTAGAGTATTTACAATTAAAAATATTTTTAGTAAAAGTTGCCACATGTTCAATTTTTATCAATTTAAATATATGAAATATATAAGAAATTGCAGTATAGACCTCAAGCTAAATAATTTTAGCATTTTTTTTTTGTTAACTCATTGTATATTTAACCTTTACTTACTGAGCAACAAGAATTCACTTCATATTCAACCCTTTCCTTACTGAATTCAATGTTTATGTCATATGTACATACATACATACTATATGTACACTACAGATAAAATTTGCTGGGAACTGCCCCATTTAATCAATAAAAACTTATGTTGCATTTTTCAATCGTTTTTTACGTAAGAATTGAAATTCCGGTTACCCCTAAATCGCCCCTAAACTATTATTCAATTAATATTTGTCATATTGTCTTTCGTTTCCGCTGACTAATAATTCCGCTGCTATAAATACCTTTCACTTTTTATCATTTTCAAAGTCTATAGTCTGTAGGGTTTTTACCTTTAAGCTTTGATAAGCAAAAACAATGACGCTTTGGGTAATAGAAATAAATACAACAGGCTTGCTATGACTACCATATTTCACACGTCAAAATACTCTATTGCACTTTGTAATGAATTTCTAAGAGGCTGCTAAGCAACAGTTTTTATTGCTACTTTTTCGAAGCCCAACTTTCGCGCGAAACTATAATACAAATACGAAGCTTTGTTCTAGGGAGAAATCCATAGAGACAAAGTCGAGGTTGTAGTCATACAATTTGCAAAAAAGTGTAATTAAATTAGATTGTGAATTATGTCTACAACAATGTATATACATATATGTACATATATACATATAATATATTTATATGAATATAATTCTTCACTTTCTGTTTCGAAAGCGCGATTTGCAAAACTGGCTCGCTTATCGTTATGAATTTATTTACATACATACATATGTATATCGCTTTCTATATAAAATATTTCATATATTTATATGTTTGTATATAATTTAAATATAGTGCCAATTAAGTCACTTAGCGCTTGCTAGTACTTAATTAGATTTCACTTATCATTTTGAATATTTTTATACTCTTTGATGCTCGTGTAGTATTTCTGAAGTATTATGCGACATTTATATATGATATACTATGTACATATATATGTGTATGTATGTATATGCGTGTTCGCAAGAAAAGTGCTTTCATGACGACTAAGCTTATCGCCAGAATTTGCACTCTTTGAACTCCAGTGCGCCGTTGTCTACAAAGGTCTGCGCTGATTTGTGGAAGAAATGTGCTGTAACTAATGCTGAATTCAATTAAATTGATTCAAGACGACTTCCTCGAGTTTTGCAAATAATTTTCAATTGGTTATTAATTAAATTGAATTTTTTCTTTAATTGACATTTTTAAGAATTTTTTTGATATTTTAAAAGTATTTTTCTATTAAATTTAAATATTTTAAAATTTTTATTTTTTTTTTTTTTTTTATATTTGATTACTTAATTTAAATTTTTTATAATTCAATAAATTTTTGATATTAAATATTTCACTATTTTTATTTTTTTTATTAATACGAGTAAATTTATTTATTATAAATATTTCATAATTTTTATTTTATTTTTTTTTTGTTTTGTTTTTTATTAAAATTTTTTTTTTTAACCAATTTAAATTAATTTTTTCAAAAATTATAATTTTTATTTGTGAAAAATTTAATTTAAATTTTATTATAAAAAAAGTAAGAAATTTAATCAATAAAAATAAAATAAAATAAATATTAAAAATTATAAAAATTAAAAATTATAAAATTGTTTATTTTTATTTTATTTTTAAAAATTAAAAATTATAAAATTTTTTATTTTATTTTTTTTAATATTTATTTTATTTTATTTTTTATTGATACATTTCTTACTTTTTTTTTATAAAAATAATTTTTTATTTTATTTTTTTAATAAATTTATATCATTATTTTTTTTTCTTTCATTTTTTATTATTTTATATTAAATATATTTTTTATTATTTTCTCATATTTTTTTTTTAAGTTTTTTTATTTTATTATTTTATATTAAATATATTTTTTATTATTTTCTTATATTTGTTTTTTGTTAATTTTTGTTATTATTTGTATTTAGCCGCTGTTGTAGGTGGTTGGCAACAGTATTAGTGGAAGTTCTTATCTCATCTGTCGCGAGCAATAAATAATGTGTGCAAATATTGACCAGACATTTTTTTATATTAAAAGTAATCAATAATTTGCATAATTTTTCTTAATAAATGTGAGTTTTATGAAGAAAAGAATACATAATGAAAATATATGATTTCCGTTAATCAACTATCTTTAATGATTTATTAAGAAATTGTTTTCATTCAAGGCTAAAATATCTGGAGATATTTTCCAGATCGGATCACAATATCATATACATAGCTGCCATACAAACTGAACGAACAACATTAAGTTCTTGTATCGAAATTTCCTGCTTTATGAAGGGAATCCAATTTATGTTTTTTGATTTTTTTGTTTTACCAAAAACGTCTCTTGGTAGCCAAAAATTACAAACTAAACCATTTGCATTTGGTAATATACATATAGTACTCGTACATATGTATATACAAATTTATGTTTATAATTGATGCACTGAAGTGAAAATTTCCCTTGGCTCTCACTGTCAAAGAGTAAATTTGTGTAAATTTATGTATGTTAGTACCTTTGAACATAAATAAAAAAAAATCAAGTTTATGCGGTTGATTGAGCAGCGCGACCTTACATATATATGTATGTATGCATTTACACACATACATATATAAACATATGTTTGCACTTAAGTAACTACTCAACAAACAATGGTCCAACAAATTTTTAAGTCAAGACTTTCATGACATATTAAAAGACAAGACCAAATTCCACTAAAAAAAAGAAAATTAAGTTAAGAAAACCAGATATTTACATACATACATATATCTCTGACTATATTATATATGTACATACATACATATATAAATATGTGCTCAAAAAGCGCTCATTTACTAGTTTACATATTACCAAATATTTGCCGGCAGACAGACATAGAATCACTAGCAGTGCAGTACGAGTACTGCCTGCAAGCTCAGCGGAAGGAGGGGTGGCCAACAAGAAACTTGTGAAAAAAATATATTAAAGAGAACTAAATCGATAACTGGCCACTAGACAGCTTGATTGCATATGTGACGAAATTTTTAGACTAGTTTTACCACTATTCCGCTTCCCCAAGCAACTTACGAAATCGGTCATTTCCGAGTTGACTAACTTGTAACTATGTTAACGCAATCGCTTGACATAAATTTGGTTGGTTCTTAAGAGCGAGTTTGATTTGAGGCAGGTTTGAGCAAATGCGTGTTAATGGATGTTGCAATTTTTAATTTAACAGAATATGTAATATTGGGACGCTGAGTGGTGTAAAGTGAACTAGTTACGTAGCTAAGGTCATTTGTAACTAGTTGCTTAATATACTTATCTTTTTATTATTAACTACTTTCAAAGAAGAGTTTAAATAGTGGATATAAACTATTTATATGCTAACTATTTTGGACTAGTTGCGGGGTAGTTACGGACTAGTTGACAAAAGTTGCATAATGTACTTTTTTCACATTATTAACTACTTTCTAAGAGAATAGTGGATATAATTTGTGTTTAAGTGGTAACTATTTTACTAGTTGCGGAGTAGTTACGGGCTAGCACAAAAAATTCGATGTGTTAAGAAATTTTTACTATCATTTGCGGTTTTAGCAACCCAAAATTAGCTAGTAACAGCCTCTAGCATCACAGCCGCAAAATGACTGTAAACTAGTATTATTATTCTTAATACTAGCCAATCTAAGTGAACTGAAAAGGACGCCATGATACATCTTATATTCCCTATAAATCTGGCTGAAGAGATTTCGCAGCATTTTATCACACATTTAGCAGAAGCTAGGAAGTAAAACTCACTTGGAACCAGTTTGGCACTAGTTTCTAACTAGTTTTTGAAATTAAAAATTGGAAGAAATTATGCCCGCAAGACTAGCTATTATAAATTTTAATTAAACTGACAACAAATTCATAACTGATGAGACTCGAATAAAATTTAACTAAATTTTCTGAGCCACTTTCTAAAAACTCAAAAAGCACTAGTTGATAACTAGTTAAAATAACTGGTTAAAAAGCAATAGAGTTAAAGCATTAGTTGATAACTAGTTTAAAACTAAGATAAGTAATTTTTGAAGTCATCTGCTATGTTTCTATTTTTATTAAAACAATAATAATTTTGAACTAGTCTCGGACCAGTTTGTAACTAGTTGCATATAAGAGAAATAAATCGCTATTATTGCTAGTAAAAATTTGTGAATATGTTATTTAAAGAAAGAAATATTTATAGTCGGTTTCGGATTAGTTCATAACTAGTTGCATACATTGAAAATAAATCGCTCTCAAGCTCGTAAATATGTGAATATGTTATTAAAGTAAAAAATATTTATAACCAGTTTCGGACTAGTTTTTAACTAGTTGCATAAATAGGAAATAAATCGCTCTCAATGCTAGTAAATAATTCTGAAAGTGTTATTAAACGAAAAATAATTTATTACCAGTTTCGGACTAGTTTGTAACTAGTACATACATATAAGAAAGCTACCTCACTGCTTGTAAATATCTGTAAATATGCCCGCCGCAAACTAATTTTTTCCTCACATTGCACTTAGTGCTACTTCCTCAACGCAACACGCCACCTGTCAATCGCGCCACATGCCACACGCGTCACATACACACATACTTCACACAAATATGATTCATGATCATGCACTTACCACTCTTCTGTGCTGGCGGCAGATCGACCAATGTGTTCACCGCTGCTCTACTGGTCTGATTTGCCAAATAGAGCATCGTCTGCAGCATCAGGCCACCGGTGGAATTCGATATGTACATTGTGTTGTTGTTGTTTGGCAAATATTCCAATGGCAATAAAAATTCTTATTGATTCTTATAATGTCTGTCCACAACCTTAACGGTTTTTATTGTTTTTTTATGTTTATTGTTGTAATTATCACCGTTTTTTTTACTTTTTTATTTCACAGGCGATCACTTGCCAAAAATAGCGCACAAATTGATATTCAACGCAGCAGTGAGCGCAGTTACATTTTCGTTCTTACTTTACAACGTAGAATTGAAGATTTCTTTGGAATTTTTATTGAGTGCGATCACTTTGCAATTAAGTATGATCACTTTGTACTTTTGCGAATTTAATGTGGTTTTTGTTGACTCAAGTTTACCGTAGCAAATTCACTTTTCGCACGCAGTTCTGTTCTTGTCTTAAGGTTCTTTCGTCTTCTACTTTCTTCCAACTTTCGCTTTACACTTTTCAATTAAATTCACTTTGACTTTTCTTATAGGAGGCCGACGATCGTTTTCGCTCGCACTCTTTATAGCTCGGCCTTAGCTCATCTGTTTTGGTTGAAAAACGCCGCTATACTGACTCGTATCAGCTGCGTTGCGGCAATTTTATTGATACTCGCGTGCACCGTGACGCACTTAATCTTCCGCAGCGAAATCAAGTCGAGCCGATCGTAAACGAACACGCGTCCGCACAGCAGTTAGCAAGTCGGTCAGCGCAAGAGATACGCAAATCGTGGTAATTCTTCGTTTACTCGGCTAGTTCTTCGGCTTTGACTTGGTTTGAGATTGAGCTGGTGGGATGAGTAGAAATAAGTTGCGGTGAGGTTGGGTGCGGTGGGGTGTAGTTGGCCAGTGCGCGATTTATGCTTGATAGCGTTTATAGCAGTGGTCGGCATGAGAGGATCTGTCACTGTGTTGGTAAGCCCGAAAAAAAAGTAGCCCAGTGAGAAATTGGAATTAAAATTAAGCAAATTTTATAAATAGTTAATAGTATAACGAAAATTAACGAAATGTCTTTTGAGGATATATTCCCTATTATCTTTAAAAGACTTGGAACATAAAAGGCATTGCATGGCATCAAAGGCATTTAGAATCATAAAATATTTCTCGCAGGGCATATTTCGTTTTGCGCCATGGTTTTGCTTGATGTTAATTCGTTGCTGGCTCGACAACGACTGAACGATAGAGCGTAAGCGTACGTGTGATGTTAGTTTGCACAATTGTGCTAAGAAATGCCGACCACTGAATTACAGCTTTTGGAGTTGTTGCGCCTGCAACTGATCTTGATTCTTGCTCGTAAAGTCAGATGGCACCAGTGATGAAAGGTAAAGCGCTGTGGACATGACACACACATACATACATATGTACATATGCACATATGTATGCATATATGTATGTATAAATATGTAGTATTTGTTGGTCCACGCATGTTTACAAATAGTAGGCACATATTTGCACATTTTGTTTTGTAATTACTTTGCTCATATCGGAACATTCGAGAAGAGCGAATGTGAAAATCGAAAAAGAATTATTGAAAATAATGAAATACATACACTGACGGACAAAAGTTTTGGCACAGTGGGTTTTGGTTTCTTGAGTTCTTCATAGATCCGTTAATATAAAAGGAAGGTTGAAATAATGTACTAGTCATTTGCTCATCTTTATACTATCTATCACTGTGCTTAATTTCGTTTATGTAATGCTTGTGGTTCTTTTGTTACAATAATTTAAATAAAAAACGAATATATTTCTGTGGACAAAAGTTTTGGCACAGTTAGAGTTCTTGGAAATAATTCCATTGATTTCGCTTAAAAAAGAAAAAAACTGACAACAACAAGTGACCGCATGATGCTGTACCATATAATAGAAACCGTTAACTTTTAAAGTGAAATATAGTCTTGCGTAGCGTGCATTAATTACTACAATTCAGTAAAATGTGTCGGAGGCGAGCAGAAACGACAGCAGAGGAGCGAAAAATTATTTTAAATCTTCATTCCGCCAACAAAAGCTATGCAGAAATTGGTGAAATAATGAAGTTAAGTCGTTTTACCATTCGGAGCATAATCAAGCGTTTTAAAGATGTTCCTTGTCTCCAGAGTTGCGAACGTTCGGGTCGTCCGCGCAAATTTAGTTCCAGAGAGGAGTAACATGTGGTACGTAAAATAAAAAAAATCCCAAACTGACTTCAACAAAGATTGCTGCTGAACTCAAGGAAGAACTAAATAAACATGTACATCCGAAAACAGTGCGGCGGGTGCTTATTCGTAACGGGTACAAATCCAGAATAGCTCGAAAAAAACCTCTTATCAGCAAGGCTAACAAAAAGAAGGGTTTAGAATTTGCTAAAGAGTATAAAAACAGACCTATGGATTTCTGGGAGAAAGTAATATTTACAGACGAAAGTAAATTTAACATTTTCCAAAGCGACGGTCGAATACGGGTATGGAGAAAGACAAATACTGAATTTGACAAAAGCAATGTTAGTAATACTGTAAAGTATAGAGGTGGAGGAGTCATGGTTTGGGGATGTATGGCGGCGTCAGGCGTTGGTAACTTAGTATTTGTTGATGGAGTAATGGACAAAACTTTCTATATGAACATATTGAAAGAAAACTTGCAAGGAATTGTAGAAAAGCTGAATCTTGGGAATCAGTTCTATTTTCAGCAAGATAATGATCCCAAACATACAGCTTATCATGTTCGTATGTGGATCATTCATCACGTTCCCCATGTTTTTGCAACTCCTCCTCAATCACCAGACTTGAATCCGATTGAGCACTTATGGGATGAACTTGGACGAAGGGTTGAAAAGCACAACGTAACAAGTAAAAGCCAATTAAAAGAGGTACTGCAGTATGAATGGACTAACATTGGATCTGAGGTGACAAGAAAATTGGTTCACTCCATGCCAAATCGTTTAAATGACGTTATTAAAATGAAAGGTTTGAATACTCGTTATTAAATTAGCATTTATTTTAATTTTTAAATAAATACTCAAAATGTGCCAAAACTTTTGTCCAATGAAATATATTCGCTTTTTATTTAAATTATTGTAACAAAACAACCACAGATATATCATAAATGAAATTAAGTATCGTGATAGATAACAGAAAGGTGAGTATATTATTAGTACATTATTTGAACCTACCTTTTAAATTTACGGAACTACAGACCACTGAAAGAACCAACATCAGCTGTGCCAAAACTTTTGTCCGTCAGTGTATGTATGTTTGTTGCACTACCATATCAATAATTTTCAATTTATTTACATGGAAGCATACATATATACTTTTGTACATATGTACATATTGCAGTATTGAGTTTCTTGCGTGGATGATGGACCAGGTGTACTCAGGTAGATATGTATGTATGTATGTATGTATAAATATGGACTTAGTATGTTTACCAAAACATACTTAGTAGTCTAATATTAGAAGTATGTACATAAATGTACATATATGTATGTATGTACATATGTACATATGGATGCACGTATGCATGTATGTATGTTTTGTTTAAGACCGAAAATATTGATTTATCATTAAGCATTCAGCGTAAATAGACTTAATAGGCCAAGAGTGCTTGTTAAAACATAAAACAATAAAAAATATTAACTTTGACTGCACTGAAGCTGCAATACCCCACACCGGTATTTTATATACAGCTCAAAAGGGTATAAAATAACTCTATCTTGTTTCTCATCAAACAGTTTGTATGGCAGCTATATGTTAAAGTGATACGATTCAAACAATTTCTTCGAAAAAATTTTCCTTGTCTTCAAGAATAATCCATACCAAATTTCATCAAGATATCTCGTCAAATAAAAAAGTTTTCCATACAAGGACTAGATTTTGATATACGAGTTTGTATGACAACTACATGCTATAGTAATCCGATATCAGCAATTTCGACAAATGAGCAGCTTCTTTTTGAGAAAAACAAATGTGCAAAATTTCAGATCGACATCTCAAAAACTGAGGGACTATTTCGCGTTTGTATGGAGAAACGGGCGGCAGAAGGACGAATATGGCTAAATCGACTCAGCTAATCACGCTGATCATTTATATAGAGGGTCGCCGAAATTCCCTTCAGAGTGTTAAAAACTTCGCAGTAAATGTAATAAAGGGTGATCCATTGCGAGGCTCCCTATTTTTTCAAAGAAAAAAAAAACAGAAACTTCAAATTTAATGGAGAATATTTATTATTATTCGAAAGCATATTCTTTGACATTAATTTTTTGAAGATTATATCTTTCAAATGTTGGCCGTGGTCGATCGGTGAGTCCAATTTTCGATGAGTCGTTCGAGCATTTCGACTGGTAACTGGCAAATTACACGCGTAGTGTCTTACTCCAAGGCCTTAATCGAAGCGAAATTGTCCACATTGACTTTAGATTTTGCATAAATCCACAGAAAAAAGTCTAACGATGTGATATCATGCGATCCTAGTGACCAATCGGCCGACCCAAAATGTGAAATTCAGCGAAGTGTTCTCTCAATAAATTCATTGATTGATGCGATGTGTTGAAAGTGGTGCCGTCTTGTTGAATCCAAATGTCGCCGAGATCACGAACTTCAATTTAAGGCATCAAAAAGTCGGTGATCATGGCTCAACAAAGGTCGTCAATGGCGGTTACATTCCCACCAGCATCATTTTTGAAGAAATATGTATACAAACCATACCAAACCGTTGTTTTTTCTAGATAAAATGACAGCTCGTGAATCTCTTCGGGTTACTCTTCGTCCCAAATGTGGTAATTTTGTTTGTTTATATACCCATTGTGCCAGAGATGAGTGGCATCGCTGAGCAAAGTTTGGCTCGAAAACATCGGATCTTCTTGGAAATTTTCAAGAGTCCATAGAGCGAAGCGATGTTGCTTGGAAAGGTCAAGCGGCTTCAGGTCTTCTACAAACTATATTTTGTACGCCTTTAATTTAACATCTCGACATCCGTCTGTCCGGAGTTGCAGTGAACGGTGCTGAACCGCTTCTCTACTGTCTTCGTGTACACCCTCAGCCTTGGCTGCTATATTTTCTTCACTGCGTGCTGTATGTGGTCTATTCGGTCGAATATTATCCAATAATGAATTCTGAGTCTCAAGATGGGTAATGGTATTTTAAATAGCACGCTTAGTAAACCGATTATGTTGGCCATAAGTAGTGCGAAGCGCGGGAAACACATTCTTTACAGAACGAGAATTTTCGTAACAAAGTTGATTGATTTGAAAAAGTTGTTCAGAGGTTAGTCTTTCCATGAAGAAATGCCAAAAAATACTTAGTAAAATTAGCATGAGAGCTTTATACGACTCACGAGTGATCTGTCAAAACAAGGCTATTGAAAATAGTAGCCTTACTTGAATCGCCCTTTGGCTTTTAGCCGAACCCTAAAACAATTACCGATTTCTTTAACAAAAGCGATAAAACCCAAAAATAATCGGATATCTAGTTAGTTAGCTAAACGACTTCTATACTAAAGCAAACAATGGCTGAAAAAATAATAATTAAAGCTTTTTATGTTTCGTCTACTCTCTCCTTAGATCTTCGGAGTATACACTGCAGTCTTGCTGATAACATAAGTTTACTTCAGGGGGTATTCTACTCGATTTTTTTTTCATACGTTTAAAGTTTAGACCCTTAAGAACATATCCTCCAAAGAATTTTTAAAAATTAAAATTATTTTAAGAGCTACAGTTACTTTAGTGACGCAGTACCTAGCCCGGTTCGGCCGTATCGAATTTTTCAAACGCGTTTTTCTCGAAACTACTTTTTTCCACACGGTACTGGCATTATCTCAAGTTCTATAAAACCGATTTCCTTGAAATTTTGTGTGAACCTTCTTTATATAATCCTTCATCGTTCCTAGCAGCATCGTGTCAAAATTTTTGTTTTTAATATTTTAAAAAAATTCAGGTGTTCCCTGAGGTAGGGTCTATAACAGCATCCTTACTGATTAAGAATTTCTTTTGATTTTTTTTTTCAGACCACCAGGAGAGTCACGATCAATGTCACCAATATTTTAATTTTAATATTTTTTTGTAAAATTTTTTTTTTTTCTATATTCTTAAGATATCGATAAAAACACCATAAAAAATGTATAGTAAAAATATTTTTTGGGTTTTTTTTTTTAATAAAATTCAAAAAACTGCCCAAAATTTGATTTCTAGACTAGAATACCCCCTTCATACTATATGAAAAGAAAAATGTTGAAAGCCTTTCCATAAAGAGTACCACTCCGTTTGGTTACCTATAAACAGCGTTGCTAGCGCCATTTCTCTCTGTCTAGCTAATAATTTTTCTGAGATTCTTCTCTCTCTCTCTCTCATTCTCTCTCCCTCTTTCTTTTCCATCGAACTCGTATACTTCAAATCACAAACTTTTCCTCGTTATCATACCTTTACACTTGGCTCCTCTTCATTCAGTCATCATCAGAGTTATCTCCGAAACCAGTTTCCTATGCGACACCCTCGTAAAGGTATATACCAATATAATTTGTTTATAATCGTGCTCATTACGCGCATTTTGCAGCTTTAAACACCGCCAGCATCTGAGTCTTATCAGCTGTGGCGTACGCTATACAGCGCGTTTGCCTCCGGCAAGTTGTCAACAGAGCAAAGTCCAGCAAGGAGGACCTTGCTTGATCCATAATAATTGCTATATATATGAATATAGGCATGTTTGTAAGCGTTTTTATTGCTTTTACATTATTTTAACAGGATTATAATCGATTGACGTCAATCGCAGCGCGCCCCGAGACAGATTCTTGTGCTGGCGTAGCCGATTGCCACCGCAGCGATTGCTCTTATCAGGGGAGGTAAACAACTCGGCGCTGCAACTGCCGCATGGCCGCTTGGACTTTTAGACTGGGCAGAGACAATAACGAATATGTATGTATGTCGGTGTGTGTTTTTAGATCGCAGAACAAATTAAACGCAAATTAGTGACTTATTTAATTCCTCATTGGGGGGCACACGGCCCCACCTAACTTTTGCTTTCTTGTTGTATTTCTTGTTATTTGCAATTGTTTACGTGTTATTTTTGGAAATCATAGTAAATATTATTTATTTGCCTTCAATGCACAATGTTTTCTTACGTACATATGTTGAAAGGTAATAGTAAATATTTTCTTTTCCTTGATAGACACGGGTGTTGTTTTGGTCGAGTATTTGCGTCGTTTCGCCAGTTGGGGCGTGGTACAACTAAGTGAGCGAGTAAACAACATCTTGTATTCACAGTTTCTATATCAAATCGAAACTTCTCCAAGTCAGTGGTATTGAAAAGTTCCTAAAGGCTCAATTTCTTCCAGTTTTCTACGTGCAAGTTATTTCCTGGGTGTCAAGTCGCCAACTGTTGACATCAATATCCCGAGTTCAGACTTCTTTTTCTTTATTAGCGCGTTCTTTCCTGTCGGGGCAAATCAGCGGTGTGCTGAAGAACCTCCTTTTGATGCGGATTCTGGCTAGACGTTCATCTACCGGGGCGGATGCCAGTACTCGGAAACGAAGACGAAGTCTCTCTCCCACCATGAATGCTAGACCGAATAAGCGCTTCTTTATATGGCCACTGTAGTAAATGCCACAAGGACCTACTCGGCTCAGTCCTTGTCCCGCCCATCACATTTCTTGGACGGCAGTGATGTCAACCTTTATTTTTACAAGTACTTCAACTAGCTGGGCAGCGGCACCTTCCCAATTAATGGACCGGACCATCCTGGTGCATGCCCTTAAATCGTTATCTTTGATGTGTTCCAAGGGTCGTCCTCAAAAGGAAGGTCTCCCGACCGAGACTGTTTTCTTCTTTTCATTGGTAGTGTTTTATACGTGACGGGTCCCTAACACAGCTCACAATCTTAGGGAGGGGATGTTTGCCTTCTCACTTTAGCTCGCCTTCTTACGTAACGATTTTTAGCTACCCAGAAGATACTTGGTCTAAGACCGGAAGTCGGGAGCTGCTCGAACCATGTAAAATAATCGTTTCTGGCCACTCCCAAGTAAAAGGCATTCAGAGACTTTTTCTCGCTTGAGTGAACATAAGGCTTCAGCCGTCCCCGAGGTCAGACACTTTGTCCATAAAAAGGTCATATATTCTTGATGTTTGGCTAGAATTAAAATACATATATAGATCGTTGAACAGGACCTTCCCCCAACATTAGTTATATTATCCACAAAAATGTGTTATTTTTTAAGAATATGGATCCCTTTTGCGTTCCAGTCAGTTATACCTCCATGCCTCCTCAACAGATGCTCTGACAACGGCAACCAATGAAGGATAGATACTTCCCTTTACTTAGTGGTTCTTCAAGTTGCATATATAGTAGGCGTGTATATTCACTCTTCCTTTCAATTAAATACCGTTAACTCCCATTGTAATGTGCATAAAATTTTTTAATCAATTATGTACCCCTCTTACCTCTTTACACTTCAATAAAACAATCTCGTGCGTAAGAAGCATTTTTTGTTAACAAATTTTCTATGAAAATAACTTCTGAATTATTAATAATTAAATGTATGTTTTAATTAAACTGAAAAATGCATAATCCGGTTCAAGCTCTCGCTAAGTAAATCCAAAGTTCAAGCATTTTTTATTATTTATTTTATTTTCTGTCAAAATACTAATTTACCACAATCATTAGCGCTAACAACTGTGCTGACGTAGGTACTCCTACATGCAAACAAATACACATATGACACACACACATGTATTCAAGAACATAATCGTATATAATTATGAACATTTGTAAATAATGTTTGTGGCGATTGTAAAACGTATTTTTATTTAATTTTAGTTTTAATCTTTAATCAGCTTCTGAAATTAATGTAAACAGCTTGTTTGCACGCGTTGACTAATTGCTGTGACGCTTGCGGTACTTACATGGCAACCGACATACAAATAATTATAATTACTATAGGCCTTTGATTGGCATATGAACTATAGGGTGATTTTTTTGAGGTTAGGATTTTCATGCAGTAGTATTTGACAGATCACGTGGGATGTCAGACATGGTGTCAAAGAGAAAGATGCTCAGTATGCTTTGACATTTCATCATGAATAGACTTACTAACGAGCAACGCTTGCAAATCATTGAATTTTATTACCAAAATCAGTGTTCGGTTCGAAATGTGTTTCGCGTCCGTGTCCGATGAGCGATGAGGCTCATTTCTGGTTGAATGGCTACGTAAATAAGCAAAATTGCCGCATTTGGGGTGAAGAGCAACCAGAAGCCGTTCAAGAACTGCCCATGCATCCCGAAAAATGCACTGTTTGGTGTGGTTTGTACGCTGGTGGAATCATTGGACCGTATTTTTTCAAAGATGCTGTTGGACGCAACGTTACGGTGAATGGCGATCGCTATCGTTCGATGCTAACAAACTTTTTGTTGCCAAAAATGGAAGAACTGAGCTTGGTTGACATGTGGTTTCAACAAGATGGCGCTACATGCCACACAGCTCGCGATTCTATGGCCATTTTGAGGGAAAACTTCGGACAACAATTCATCTCAAGAAATGGACCCGTAAGTTGGCCACCAAGATCATGCGATTTAACGCCTTTAGACTATTTTTTGTGGGGCTACGTCAAGTCTAAAGTCTACAGAAATAAGCCAGCAACTATTCCAGCTTTGGAAGACAACATTTCCGAAGAAATTCGGGCTATTCCCGCCGAAATGCTCGAAAAAGTTGCCCAAAATTGGACTTTCCGAATGGACCACCTAAGACGCAGCCGCGGTCAACATTTAAATGAAATTATCTTCAAAAAGTAAATGTCATGAACCAATCTAACGTTTCAAATAAAGAACCGATGAGATTTTGCAAATTTTATGCGTTTTTTTTTTTAAAAAAGTTATCAAGCTCTTAAAAAATCACCCTATAGAAGAATCTCCTGTAACAAACAAATCTATGAATACGTCTAATAAAATGTCTGTTTGTAAACGAAATGAAAGAAAAATGGCAAAGAATTCCTTTAGAAAGCATTAATGAGGTTTTTGCTAAGCTGACTTTTAGACAGTTCCTTAATGAAATCAGTTAAAACGCCATGAAACATCTGAAGAGCACAGTCGTATTATTAATAAAACTTGAAAAATTTGGTAAACTATTTAATGATTGTTGACAATTGAGCATAAAATGAGGCAATTAACTAATTGTGCAGTTATAACTTAATTGCTTGCGAAAAGCGCTCAATGAGAGAAGGAAAATTCAGAAAATGACATGACGCCAACAATTTTTGTTGCAAATTGTCAAAAATATCGGTTCCCATATAACACAGTTCTTTCACTTCCCAATACAAAACAATGTTTTAAGATGTGTCGTCAATGCGCCATGGTATGTCGAGGTCACGATCTTGAACGCGATCTCGGAATTGACTCAGTTACTGCATCAATTAAAAAATGTGCAAAGTCTCATATGGAAAGGCTTTCTGACCATGTGAACACTGAAGCCAGGGCTCTTGTCACTCGAAATGAATGGAAAGAAAGGCTTAAGCGCAAAAAATCGTATCACCTTAAACAGTAACCAGATCCTCTGCAATTTGTATGCAGAGCATTAATTATTTTGTATGATACAATAAGTAAAAAAAAAATCTTTCCAGTACACAAATTTTCACTGATATTTCTTTTAAAATATCCTTATGACCAAAAGCTTTCCATATCCAACCAAAACTGTTCAAGCCCCCAAATATCGGAAATGTGAACTCGGGTATCAACTGCAGACTTTTAACCGAAAATATCGATCAATGTGTGAAATTAAAAGAGAATCTTTTCCTGATAATAATAACTGTGTGTATTTAAAATGGGTTGAATCGAGTCAATACTTTCCTGAGCCCCCATATACCTTATATAACGATTTTCGAACTTCCGGGTGACTTTATACTGGACAGAGAGCATGTCTTACTCATAACAGTGTATCTTTCCATCAAATATGTATAGATAAAATTGAGCGAAAACTTGACATACATATAATAATATCAAAATTTTCGAACATCCGCCTAACTCTGCACAATATAATTGATAATTGTACATACTCGTATATGAGGTACTTTAATGAAACATTTAGTAGTAGTACATTTTAGTATGTTGCATGGTTCTTATTTATTAAATACAATATATGTATTCTTTTTGAAAAACTGTCCTTTGAGCATTTAAAGCTCCTAAAATACAAATTTCAATATAAATAAGCAAATCATAACATATAGAGGAAGAAGAAAACAATTCTGTATGTTGACTTTTTAATTTAATTGTAATTCGCATACTATTATTAATAATATCTTTCTAGAAAAGCCAGATTTCGAACTTCGAAAGTTCGGAAACGGAAACGGAGAGTCTTTTTTAGTTATGCCTAAATCGTTAAAAAATTGTAATTTGTAAATACCCAGAAAAATGTTGATTTTGTTATACAGTGAAATTTATGAAATATAATATAGTACTAATTATTTTACCATTAATTTTTTTAAATGGTTTTGTAAATTTTCCTCAATCCTATTTATTATTTACTGAAAACTTTTTCCATTTATTTGCAATGTCTAAGCAATATATAACAGTGGTGATCAAACTGTTCAATGCAAAGCTTTTACGAACTTTTACTTTAAACATTTACATTTACATATATACATATGTATATGCTACTCATACAAAATTTCCTTGCACCTTATCTATGTTTAATAAATTCTTGAAATGATACTTATAATAGTTAAGTCTTCTCCCTGAACTTTTTCCTATTTTTATTAAAATATACCCAAGTACTTGAACAGTTTAGTAGTTCAGAGGCTTGTGGTATCTTTTAAAATTACATTCCTAATTTAGTATTTTATTATAGTTATAAATAAAGGAGCAATGAAACTGGAAAGTAACATTCGAACGATTTTTTTCTGCGCAAAGTCTTTGGAGGCGTCCGGGTAAGCGACCAATTTCGAAAAAGATGAAAACACGAACTGTATGAACTCTATACATGTGCATAAATGGATATAATTAACCACCAAAAAATCCAACGAAAACGAAGAAAAATTCTTACGAATCAAGACCCATAGCTAAACAACGGAAGCAAGAGTATCAACGCAATGGATGGTGATGTACCAAGAATGTAATTTCGTTTCATAAACCACAAGAGGATTTGACTCACTTCAATATCGCCCATTTAGCCAGAAATGGGCTTCATCTGAGAAGACGATGATTTTTCCATAAACAAACATGACCGTCACACGCGGCCAAAATCCCATCATCCGTTATTTAAACATTTTAAATATTGAAATATTGAATTAAATGATATATTAAAGGTCTTCAGCAAGAAAAAGAAAAGTACAGGTTAATTTAGGTTATAGTGGCCGGTTGTCACGCCATACATACGAGGCTTACTTGTTCCTAGTAATAGCCAGATGAAGGCTCAGTTCTTTATTTTTTTTTTTGTACATCGTTTTTCCTGCTTTCGTATCCCCTGTAATTATTCGGTAGCCAGAGTAATAAATGAAAAAAAGTAAAATTTTTTTTTTTTCGAAAAAATTAACATCTAAAATTTTTAGTAGGGGAGACCGGGGTACCTGCGGCACTTTTTTTTTGAACCTGGATATCTCAGAAAATATCCAACGAATCGAAACTTATATAATCTTGAACGAGTCAGATATTATTTAAAAAGAAGATGTCGGTGAAACTTTTCTTGAAATTGTAGCGGAGACAAATTTATTTAAGGTTAATTGAAAATAGTCAAATCTGCTGAATGTACCCCGGGGCGGGGTAGCACCGGCAATTGCTGGGGAACCTTCGTCGTTCATGTGGTGAGATTTAGTTATTAAATAAAAAGCCCTTTTTTAATCTTTTTACGTTTTATTAAATATAAAAAGATAAACAAAAAGCATATTTTATGGTACTGTAGTTAAAAGCGTTGCCTCCTTGGCTTTTTTTATTAAATATAAAGAGATAAACAAAAAGCATATTTTATGGTACTTTAGTTGCCTTCTTGGCTTTAAAAAATATAAAGTTATTTGATGTTGAAGCCACTTAGATCGAGTTCAAATATATATTTAGTGCGACTACGTGATGTTGAAGCAGGATTCACCGGGTTAGGAAGTTTAAATATAATTTCGCTTTTCAAAACCAGTGATATATCCTTGTTTTCGGGCTTGACAAATATAGGCTGCAGAACATCAAGTTTCCTAAGAAAGCTAACTGTGAATGTACATTCACTAAGTCTCTCAATGATATCAGCAACATAATAAACTTTTTGTTTACAGGTTTGAAGAGGTGCGACAAGAACATAATCTCCCACATTCAGTTCGAAGTTATCAGTCAATTCATTATTTGAAAAATTCTCCATCTCCGGCGTTTCTTTGCCACCAACGAAAGATCCAACTGATTGGTCAGTGTCTGCGTATTCAACACTTATGTTACTTTCGTCAGAAGAATCAATATCATTTCTAACGGAAACTTTAGGCTTTTTAGTCTTCAGCTGGATTTTTTTATAATATTTTTAGTATTTTTGTTCTTACGAGCATTTTTTTTACTTAGAAACTGAATGTTTCTTTTTGCTGTTTGAGAGTTTATTGTGGACGCTTTTTCTTCCATCCGTTTTTTCTCACACGAACTAGTCATAATTCGAGAGCAGCCAGATCGAGCAGTGGTTTTAGAAGCATTTAAACGGGAAATGGAACGAATTTGTTCTGGTGTTCGGGAAACAGGTGCACTAACACTTTCATCTAGCTGAAGTGGGTCTGTAATATTAACAATATTATCAGGCTGAAGCGGAAGAGGTTCAGTCAAACTATCCTCATCCGTATGATCTGCCGGAGCGAACTCATCTTCGCTAAAATTTTGGGAGTTGAAAGGATATATTCCTGTTGACTGGAAACCACTGATTATATTTTCTGATCTGAATGCTCTTTGGAATGGTAAGTTAGACAGGTGGGCAACTTCGTATATCGTTATTCTCTTTCCTGGATTGTTTGTCATAAAATCAGTAAAAGACGTTTGAAGAAATTTTTTAAATGGTCCGTAAACTGACACGTCTAGTGGCTGGAGACGGTGCGAAGTATGAGGGGAAACGACAATAGATGTATTCCATTATCCCGTGAATAATTGATGCAGTCAACGCTGCAGTGAGATGAATGGTTGTCGAGAAGCAAAAGAATCGGTCCCTCTTTAGAACATTTTGTGTTATTTTGAATGTGTTTAAGAACGTCTATAAACAATTCCGACATCATCCAACCACTTTTACTGACTAACCCGATAGACCCCGAAACACATCCATTTAAAAATTGGGAACTATTTCGTACGCGTGGAAAAACGTAAGCTGGTGGAAGCCGATTTCCACTGGCGTTGATTATTCCTACAAGGGTGACCAAACTGCCTCTCTCAGCTGAAACAGCTTGCCCAACTTGTCGTTGACCCTTCGTTGCAATTATCTAAAAAGCACCTCGAATTCGTTAAACATTATAACTAAAATCGTTAATTAATTCACAAATTTTTGGCGAATCAACGACGGTCGTAATACCAGTTTCATCCAAATTGTATATATCATTTGGTTGAAATGAATACTCCTCATAAAGTTTTTTTAAGTTTAAATAAAATTCGTCGACAGCTTTTTTTGAGAAACCTTTTAGTCTTGCTAAACTAGTTCGCTCTGGCTTACGAAGAGTTAGGCTCGAATTCCGTTTCAAAAAACCATATAGCCAATCCTCCCCAGCTTATTTTTGAACATTCCATTTTTCAGGAAAGTCTTTGCCGTTAGCGACAGCGTATTGGTATGCCAACTTCTGAAAACTTTTATATGATAACCCATATTGATAATAACAACACTGTTTAATGTAGTCCACTAGTTCGATTTCTTCCTTCATCGTAAAAACTTGTCTCCAGGTAAATTTTGACTGGTAAATAGCATCTCCAGCCGTGTGACCGGCTAAAGGATCTTGTTTCTTTACTCGGGATTCGATGGTTTGTCGTTTTAAATTATATTTTTTACCTGCAGACGTTGGCGTTTCTACACCGTTTAAGACATCTGCAACTGCCTTTCTCATCTTGCTTTCGTCAATATTAGATTGTGCTTTACGCTTATAATTTCGAACCATTTTTCACTATCTATATAAATCTTAAAAAAAAAGAAATTATACGGGGCACCTTCGGCGAACTTGTATTTCTGCCCGGGGCACATTCGGCAAAAATATAGGTTCGCTGAATGTGCCCCAACACAAAACGCTGTATCTACCCCGGACATTCCCATTTTCGTTTTCTCTATTTTATTTTAAGTAATTCACTCTTTTTATCCCTTAATCACACTTTTTCACAGAGTTAACATTCTCACCTTTTAGTTTTGATCAAAGTTTAAAAAAACAAGTGAAACACAAAAAGTTTAATACACTTTTATTTTAGAGTCGAAAACACTATCAGCACTCCCGAAAACACAAAAGCACATGTAAATTTGTCGAATGCATAGAGAGAGATGTGAGACTACAAATCGATATTTTTTATGAGTGGTGGGTAAGCGTTCGCTACTTTATGGTCAATGCAGCTTGTTCCTTCATACCGAAAACGCGATTGCCGAATGTACCCCAAAGCCGACGCTACCCCGCTCTCCCCTAAAGTGTGTAGACATTTCAAAACGATCGTTTTAGCCATTTTTAATTTTTTGAAAATTCGATACTAGGACATTTCAGAAACCAAATATATTTAAAGAATATTGAAAATGCAATCCTGTTGTTTCTCAAGGGTGATCCAAGTAGTGGTACTTTTTTCAATAGATAAAAAGACTTACGCCTGATCATCGTTTACAAATCGTTCAACTTTATTACGAAACCTCACGTTCCGTACAGAATATGTTTCGCGCGCTTCGCTAAACTCAACATAATCGGACTACTGAGCTCAATATTTGCAACACCATCACTCATCTCGAAACCCAGTGTTATTGGATGATATTCGACCGAATAGACCACGTCCAGCACGCAGTGAAGAAAATAGCAGCCGTAGCTGAAAGTGTAGACAAAGACCATGGGGAGTCATTTCGGCGCCGTCACAGCAACCTACACTGACGTATGAAACGACTTGGTGCATTTTACGTCGAGATCTTAAATTGAAAGCGTACAAAATACAGTTATGCCTGGCCTACCAAAGCGACATCGCTTCGCTCTATGAACTCTTGAAAAGTTCCAAGAAGATCCGACGTTTTCCGGCCAAATTTTGTTCAGCGATGAGGACGTTTTCTGGTTCAAGGGGTAGACGAAATGGATGACAAGACGAAGAACGACCAGAACACTTAGGTAAGGAGATAATTTCACGATTCGGACCAGTCGATTGGCCACCAAAAATTGTGTGATATCACTCCGCTTGACTTTTTCTAGTCTAAAGTCTATGCGGACGGTTCCGCTTCGATTCATTACATCATGCGTGTCATTCGCCAGTTACCAGTCGAAATGCTCGAACGAGTTATCGAAAATTGGACTCAACGGTTGGACCATCTGAGCCGTAACTGCGTCCATTCTCTGTTCTCTGATCGCCATTCACTTGGGAGTGGCCAGAAACGATTCTTTTACATATGACTCAAGAAGCTCACGACTTCCGGTCTTTGACCAAGTATCCTCTGGGTAGCCTAAGAACATCTGTTTGAAGGCGAGCTAAAGTGAGAAGGCGAAATATTCCCTACTTAGGGTTGTGCGCTGGGTTAGGGACCCGCCACGTAAAAACACACCCCCAATGAAACACTATACCTATCACCCATATTAATATGAAAACAGTGTGGAGAATTGCAAATCTTCGTTGAAAAAATCAAAATCTTTAACATTGTATACATTTATTGCATTCAAATGACATACGAGTACATAAAGTATATAAGTAGTGTTACATAATATACCTTAAAGCTATAAACAAATGGAAAATTTACAAAATACACTTTTTGCAAAATCGTATGAAAGACAAATATATAAATATATATACCTGAACATACATTACGTAATATATGCATAACGGTACACTGCATATATGTATATAAGTTTTAGGTATATATGTAAGTATTTGAGTACATATATCTTATAAGTAGACGCATATATGTCTCTATATACTATATGTATGTATGTATGTATGTATGTATGCCACTACAGTTGCATTATTGTCAGTTTATTTGTCGTTTTTAAAGCTGTAAGTAGACACTTTTCATAAATATTAAAAACAAATTTGTATCAAAAGCTTTAATTCGTAAGTCAATGGCACTGCGGTCTGTTGCTAACTACTAGAAAAATTTAATTTAGTATATTTGACAAAAAAAAATATTCGTAAACAAAAAATATTTATTTCGCACTTAAAGCTAGAATCCTAACATATACGTAAGATTAATTTAATTAATATTTGGTATGGTTCTGCGATGGTGCTTCAAGTGGCACGTGAGCCTACAACCCCTCTCGGCGCCATTTTCGCATTTTCTTTTAGTTTTTGGTAAATACTACACTTTTATTTGGTTAAACAAAACGAAACTCGAAATTCGTGCTCTGAAGTTAGACGTTAAAGAAAGGCACACGCATTGTCAGTATTTATATTTGTAGACCAGCTGCACTGGCAGGCGCCACGATCATTCCGTGCGCTGTATGATCAGCTCGATCTTGTCGCCGGCGGCCGCGATCAGAGGCACGGTCAGGCAGCAATCAAAGTCCTGCGTCTTCATCTCATTCACCTACAGATTTACACACATTAATTACAACAATAATAATAACAAAAATGATTCCACACATTACCTGCATAATTCTGTCGAACGGCTTGAGCACGCCGCTCAAATCCGCCGGTCCACCTGAACGTATGCGATTGATGAACACACCACGCTCGTACAAACCATCCGACACGGAGAATCCATAGTCATCGTATACTTTGTCCTTCTTCAAGGTCACATGGAAGACACGATGCTTGCCGCCTTCCTTGCCACTGGCCGACGCGGCGTCCGTTTGCGATGAAGGGCTGCGCGGACGTCGTTGTACTTTCGCGTAAATGGCTTGTGGTTGTGGCATGTTGACACCCTCCAAATTGCCACCAGCCATAATGCTGGCGATCTCGTGTGCGCGCAGTATCTTCAAATCGACAGTTTCGCCGAGATTTTGTAGTATATTGGTCGCCTGTGAGAGTGGCATGCCTTGCACCGAATCCTCATTGATGGCCAACAGCTGATCGCCAACATGTATTTGGCCATGTTTGTGCGCAATGCCGCCTGAAAAATGTTAATGCGTTTATGTAAAGATGGGGGAGAACCAAAGCCATTAGATACCTACCTTCCACAATGCCACTGATCGTAATGGGTTTACTAATGTCCTCACTGCCGGCGAGCGTTATGCCTAACAAGCCACCTTTCGGCTCCAAACGCACAGTGAAGATGATCTGGTGCAGACTGCTGCCACTGCTTTTGCTGCTGGAGCTGGCCGCGGAACCGTACACTTTGTTCTCCATTGGTGGGGGTAGTAAGGCGCTGCAGTCGGCGCTGGTGGGAGAATGGGATAAAAAATTAATGAGAATGTCAAGTGTGATAGATATTTAACCCATCTTCGAACTATTAACCCTAGCGCACAAAAAATTTGTGCTAACTTAGTCTAAAAGTATAAGAAGAACACTACGATGATAAGCATGTTGGTCAGGGCTCTCAGCAGCATGCTAATACATTCGAGTGGGCCAAAAGGGTGCTAAGCGAGAGCGAAGATGTCAGGGCAAGACCGGACGTAACCGAAACTAAACCAGCAGCCAAGCGACAAAGGTATTTCTGATGGGGAAGGCTCCCTTGAAAAAAGACTGCGAACGGGAATCGCACCAACCTTTAGCGAAATCGCGAAAAATGCTGGCTCAATAGAGCTAGGCGTGTTCGACCGTGGGAAGGAGGATGGTGTCATCTCCCGCGAGGAATGGAAGAGAATGACGGCGGCTCCTGAGTCCGTCTAAAGCTAGTTAGAGGAAATCATGGCTAACTCCCAAGGTGGTGCTAAATGGCTCCATGGGCTTCATAAGCTCATTAGGTGTGCCGATGAGCAATCAGCTGTCCTATATAAGGAGGCTGTCTCTCAGGTAGGAGAGGTTTGGAAGGGAGCCAGGCTGGAAGCTGTGGACTTTGTCCACTTTGGACCTTTCGCTTTGCCCTAGGGTTCGCGTTTGGCTGCCAGCTGACCCTTCCTCTCCGAGTGAGATTGAGTAAATCCTCAGATACTGCAACCCGACACTACCCACGCATGCCTAGAGGGTATTAAGGATAAAAGGGTTAAAATTTTGTTCTTTTTTAGTAACAGATATTATTTCCTGAAAAAGATCTATGGCAAAAACTATAATTTATCGATCTTTGGTAAGAAAAAGTGTGTCTCGTTTAGGAACTTAGTAAGCAAAACTATTTTTTCAACTCACCTTGCATAACGATCCAAATCGTAGCCGGTAAAATCTTGATAATTTGTGTCCTCATTGTCCGGCAGCTCCGTGGTCAAACTCTGTGTATTCTGCGCTGCAAACGAGCGACCCATCGCCGAAGTATTGGCACTCCAAGTATTGCAGGGATGTGGATGATGACGCATTTGCACCGACTGCAGACTACAACCATCGTCAATGCCGGCGGTATTGTGGTAAAAATCTGATTGTGGCGTCGTCGACTTCAAAGACAAACAATCATTGAACTTGGACGTGACATAGGCGGCGGTGCTGTACAAATCATGCTCACTCGGACTGGCCGGACAATTGCTATAAATGGGATTTGGCATTTTCTGCTGAGCATCAAACAAGAAGTCCGGCAACATAACACGCTTCACGGTAAGTGTGGTGAAATCCATAGCTGATGGACTCTCCTTCAGCAGTGAGTCGACATTATAATGCTGAACGGGATGATTATCCACCGCCAAAAGTATATCGCCGCCACGTAGTGAGCCCGTACGATGCGCCGGACTACCGGGTTTCACATCGGATATAACGAACCCACCATGACTAGAACCATTTACGCTAATACCCAAACCGGATTTGCCAGAACGCAACAATTTCACATTGTACACACCGCTCGACGGCACCACCGAATCGGCCATATCGATTTCGATCTCCAACTCCAACCAATTAGCGGCCGCTGATTGCGTTGACTTCCCCGACTGCAACGTACGATTCTCGCCCAACAACTGACGCATCGTCTGCACATCCAAATTGTACATTTTATTAATGGCCACAATGCGATCGCCCTTCTGTATCGAGCCGCTGCGATCGGCCACCGAATCGGCCAACACTTGCGCAATGGTCACGGCGCGTCCGCAAGCGGTCGTCAGCCCGAGCACAATGCCAGAACCTTGACTACAATCCAGCAGCACGGGAAACGTTTCGGACCGACAAATACCAATAGCGCTGGGATGATGCAGTGAGCCCACCCCCACGCCCAAACCGCCTACGCCAACACCAGTCGATGAAGCGCTGCTGTTAACACCGGTGCTGCTGCCGCTGGCGCTGCTGCCACCGCTAACATTACTCGCTGTGCCGCTATTGCTGCCCGTGCTGCCGCCACCATTGCAACTGCTCGCCGCGCCACAGCCTCCAACTCCAGCACCGCCGCCGCCGCTGCCTGCACCACCTCCATCCAGGGGCAGCGAACTCTTCCGCACGAAGCGCTGTCGCTGCCGTGACTTGCGTGACTCCAGCGTGCTGAAACCATACTTCGGACTGCCGAGCGTGGTGTGACCTAAAAGCGCAAATATGTGGAAAATGTATAAAACGTGAAGTATTGAATATTGTTAACAGACGCGCGCGCCTGTGTGTGTGTGTGCGATTGTGTGTTGAAGAGTGCATTTGATTGAGGGGGCACGATGAGTTGTGAGTTCTATGGCAGTTGAGTGAAAGTTCTTTTCAGTTCATTTCCAAGCAACAAGCTTGCTGCCCCGCGACGTTATTTTTAGCGACCCCATCAATATTGTTTAATGGAAATTAAGTGCTCACTCGCGCGCGCTCACGTTTATGGGACTTTAAAGATTTGCAGGCAGGCCTTTTAGCTTTCTACGCATTTCATTTCACTTTCGGGAAGATTTCAGCCAAACTTGATGCGCCATCAATGGACATAGACACATATGTATGCATATACATACATACATGTATAAATACATACATATTCACATACATATATACACCATCGGATATACATACATATATGCACATTCTGGATGGAGTTAGATCGAAAAAGCTGCTTGCTCTCGAACTTCGTTAACCAATAAATATTTCAATAAAAGCGGAAAACAAATATCTTCCACGTAATAAAGTGCGTGAGTATGTGTTTATGCTTGTGTGTGTGTAATGAATTTATTTGAGTTGTTAAACATATTTTCACGGCGATTTTATGTTGTTCTATCAAATCCCTACAAGTCAAAGGGTTAGCTGCACATACACTTAAACACAAACTTATATATTTACACACATACATAGATGCATACATCCGTTGACACATGCACATATACATACATGCATAGAAACATACATACCTCCAATCATATATCCCTTTGACACCTTTAAATGCCCTTACAATGTCTCTCGATTTGTTCTATGCGACCTCTCCCTGAAAGTCTAAGTTGTTTTCCAATATCTGTCTCTTAAAAATATTTTATATTTCACAAGATTTATGGCATTCTGCTCGAAAATCATGTATTTGGTATATCATAAGTTTATTTTGTAAGATTTTATGTTCTTATGGATCTGAAGCATATTTGTATAACAATTTTGAGGAATTTTGAAACACTAGAAAGAGAGAAACCGAAATACCTGTACGTGAGTACGAAGAGCTTGAAAAGCTGGCAGACAGTGGTAATGATCGAAAATTCTACGAAAATACGCGGTGATTAATAGGTTTCATGACCGGAGCATACTATTGAAGAACCTCCAGAGGTAATCTAGTGACTGATGCCGACTGCATATAGTAATTATGGAGGGAATACTTCTATAGTCTGTTAAATGACAGTGTCTCAATAAAGAAGGTACAATATTTTACAAGAGTGTACAACTGCTGGCGTATGCCGAAGATATTGATATCATTGGCCATAACAACCGCACCGTTAGTCTTGATTTCTCCATATTGGTTAAAGAAGAAAAGCAAATTGGTCTAGTAGTGAACGAGGGCAAAACGAAATATTAGATTGGAAAGTGCTTTTTGTCTTTTGAATTTACGGCTATGTATAAAGCGCTACAGAGCTCGTATCTGACAATACTATACAACTATATCTTGACATAACCTACAAAACCATCATTAACAGCAACAACAATATCAGCCTGGAAAATCAACGCAGAACAGGTGATTCGGACTGAGTAGCCAATTTAGAAGTAAAGTCCGTTCTCAACGAGCAAAGACTAAACTCTACAACTCACTCAACATTCCCATCTTGCTGTATAGTACAGAGGCATGGACGATGACAACATCTGATGAGTTGGTGTTACAAGTTTTCGAGAGAAAAGCTTAGCAGAATATTTATGGTTCTTTGCGCGTTGCCCACGGCGAATATCGCATTCGATGGAACGATGAGCTGTACGAGATATACGACGACATTGACATAGTTCAGCGAATTAAGGGGGTATTCTAGTCTAGAAATTCAAACAAATCGATTTTTTTTTATATTTTCAAAATTTAACTATTTAAGAATATGTGTACAAGAGGGTTTTTCAAAATTCAAATTATTTTCGGAGCTATAGGCATTTTTCTGACCCGGCATCTAAACTGGTTCGGCCGGAACTAATCGAACAAAAGACACTAGGGAAACCTTAAACGCGTTTTTCTCAAAACTGACTTTTTCGGAAAGATACCCACGATTTCTTAGGTTCTACTGGGCCGATTTACTTGAAATTTTTACTGAGTCTTCTTTATAGACTTGTCTATGGTTGGAACTATCCCCATCTCCAAATTTTTATTTTTATTATTTTTAAAAAATTCTAAATAGTCGGAAAAAGTGATCCAAAAAACTTTTTTTTTTTTCAGGCAGTCGCCATTTTGTGAAAAAATTGTTTCCCCACTTTTCCGTAGTTCCGGCCATTGCGACATTATTCTAGATTAATAATCTTTTTTCTTTTTGGTTTCAGATAACTAGGAGGGTTGAAATCATGGGTATGGTCACGTGTAAATTTTTAGAGACCCCCCATTTCGTCAGCTCATAATTTTTGAAATTTTTTACTTTTTTTAGTTTTTAATTTTATTCTCTACTCTTCTAAAATTAACAAATAACTAATAAAAAAAATGGATAGTGAAAATATTAATTGCCTTTTTTTACGACACTTTAAAAATTACCTAAAATTCATGCTACTAGACTAGAATACCCCCTTAAAAGACAGCGGCTGCGCTGGCTAGGTCATATCGTACGTGTGGACAAAAACACTCCAGCTCTGAAAGTATTCGACGCAGTACCCGCCAGGGAAACAGAGGAAGAAGAAGTCTCGACTCCGTTGGAAAGACAAGGTGGAGAAGGACAATATCCGAGTGCTTTTTTGTCATAATATATAGCCGAGAGCTAGAGAGTAGGTTAAAAGCGCAGAAGAAAAGTAGTTTGTACTAAGGTTATGATAACTTTTAGCACTTTGTTTGAAGCCCACATCTATACCGATGTAAGAAAAGATGTACCTGATCCTAAATGACGTTCTTCGATAGAAGAGACTGAAGGATGTACGGTTTAATTCAATCAAAAAATGCTACAGCAGTGAACAATGAAAAGGCCGAGGACCGACAGAAGACAGTGCTCATCAATGTCTCCTGAGACACTTCAGAAGCAAAATACCTGCCAAAAACCCAAAATTGTCACCATGTTTGTAACAACCAAAAGGAAACGGTAGAGACACTATGTAGAATATACAGTTGAACTTCTCAAACTCGAATCACCATAATCCACAGAAAATAAACTTCGAAATTTGGCTTCTATTGCCAATTCAAGAGTTCAAGTTATGGAAAACTTCGAGTTATAAAAGTTCGAGTTATAAAAGTTCGTGTTTTGGAAACTCAAATGTATATAAATGATCAGCGCGACGACAATCTAGCTATGTCCGTATAACGGTTTATATATATAGCTTTTGAGATATCGATCTGGAACTTTGCAGCTATCCTTTACTCACAAAGAAGCTACTCACATGTTGTCGGAATGGCCGATTTCGGACTACTATAGAATATAGCTGCCATACAAACTGAACCATCAAAATCATGGTGTTGGATAGAAAACTCTTTTATTACCAGCATTGTTTACGAAATATGGTATGGTATATTGTCCAAGACTATGCTACAATATACATATATATAGTTCATATCGAACGGTCATACCATTTATGGACCTGCCATACAAACTGAGCGATCAAAATGCAGATAATGATCTTTT
Organism: Bactrocera zonata; assembly: GCA_037783105.1. NCBI lineage: Eukaryota > Metazoa > Arthropoda > Insecta > Diptera > Tephritidae > Bactrocera > Bactrocera zonata. The sequence goes on along the minus strand of JBAWJQ010005155.1, from coordinate 677,620 downwards.
AATACCCTTGTAGGCTATAAAAAATGCACATGTGAAGGGTATTATAGTTATATATATTATAATTATATATTTTATATATTTAACTGTCGGTAGTATTTCTTTTTATACCCTGAACAGGGTATGTTAAGTTTGTCACGAAGTTTGTAACACCCAGAAGGAATCGTTGGAGACCCTATAAGGTATATATATAAATGATCAGTATGTCGAGCTGAGTCGATTTAGCCATGTCCGTCTGTCTGTCCGTCTGTCCGTCCGTCCGTCCGTCTGTATATATACGAACTAGTCCCTCAGTTTTTAAGATATCATTTTGAAATTTTGCAAACGTCATTTTCTCTTCAAGAAGCTGCACATTTGTCGGAACGGCCGATATCGGACCATTATAGCATATAGCTGCCATACAAACTGAACGATCGGAATCAAATTCTTGTATGGACAACTTTCACATTTGACAAGATATATTCACGAAATTTGGTATATATTATTTTCTAAGGCAACAATGTAATCTCCGAAGAAATTGTTCAGATCGGTCGACTATAGCATATAGCTGCCATACAAAATGAACAAATAGTTACTAACAGAAATGCACCTGTGAAGGGTATTTAGCTTCGGTGCAACCGAAGTTAACGTTTTTTCTTGTTTACTACTACTTCCGGAATTATTTAACAAAACCTCTCATTAAAGCCTGATATTACTCATACGCAGTGTGCACCAGCCTATTATGTACTTTTATCGACTACAGCACATAACTTCAGCAGTAAATATAATTGTACTGACAGCAAAAAGAAACAACCATATTTTTATAAGTCATAAATACACACACACATATTCCGGGCATATAAAATTGCGCTCATTGCGGCACATCGCATGCGAATTGCGGTTCCAATAACGCATAATCTCCAAATTACCAGCCAGTATACAACCAATTGGCGGTCGCCATAAAACATAAAGTTATATGAAAACGCTAAAAAAGCGTGGATAAACACGCAAACAGCGATGGCGCCCACATCAAAACGATCTGCGCCGCAGATCTGTAAAGCGAAGTGTTGGCGGAGCCACTGTCAGCCGCAATTTGACTTATGTCAATATGAATTTGTGACATTTGGCGATCATAAAATAACACACAGACATATACCTACATACATACACATATATAAAAACAAATTGGCTTGCGTAGGGATTCGTAAACTCAGTGGTGGTACATATAGCCATGCAGCAGCGCGCGGATTAAGTTCTCAGTGTTGTTGCTCTGTGAAAACTCCATTAAATCGGTGAGACACACTTCGAGTGTGACAAGCGGCACTGTGGCATAAAGCCATTTGCTATTTTTAAGTTTTTATTTCAAAACACATTTCTTTTGATCAAACGAGATATGCAACAACAAATGTTGGTGTTGTTGTTTTTGATTAAGGGACTTTATTAAATTTTATTACATTTCCGTGAGCCATTTAGAAATCAAAAGCATAAATTCACTGTAATTATTACGTTGATAATCTGTTGTTACTTCGTGAACGTTCGTTTGCTTAATTCGATTTTTTTTATTGCGGAAAACTGTTAGTGGAGTTGGCAGTATTTTTTTTTTTTTTTTTTGCTGTGAACTTCGGCCGAGGAAAGTTGAGTTGTATTATTCGTTCTGGGTTTTTCAAAATGCTTCACAATTGTGATAGATGGAGAGATAGATAGAGAGAGAGTGAGAGAGGGAGAAAGGAAAAAGTGAGAAATAAGATGTGTGAGAGAGATAAAGAGAGGTCATTGATTTTTAGATCTACTCGATTTAAAACAATTTGGCGGATCTTAAAACTTGCACATCAAATTTCAAAACTGCTAAAGTGGTTAGGCGTTGAAACAAAAAGAAAGTAAAAGGCGTGTCTGCAATAATTTTGGAAATTAGAAAAGGTTATCAAACAATCGTTTGGTATTTTGTGGAGACAAACTTTTAAGAATTCTTGCTCTTTCTATACTAATAAAACTGAAGTTCCATGAAAAACAGTCCGAAAACACTATGCATATACTACTGTGCCCAAAACATAAGGTGACATTTGAATTTAAACTGCGCGCGTCGAAGGATTTGGAGAATTATTTTTTTTTAGGTTGGTAGTACTGTCCGTCACATTTATGTCAAATTTCATGTCAAAATATTCATTAGTGTTTGAGATACGTGTCATTTTGTGAGCTGCTAAAAGTGATTTTTTCGTTTCTTGCGATGTCGAAATTTGTTGAGCAAAGAATTTGCATTAAATTTTGTTTACGGAATCAATTTTCTGCTGCGGATACGTTGAGGATGGTGCAGAAAGCCTTTGGTGATGAGACTATGTCTAAAAAAAATGTTTACAAGTGGTGTAGTGAGTTCCAAGCCGGCCGAGAACGTGTCGAAGACGAAGAGCGTCCAGGGCGACCATCAACCTCAACCGACGAAGCTCACGTTCAACAAATCAAAGATTTGGTGTTGAAAAACCGTCGATTAACAATTAGAGACCTTGCTGATGAAGTTGGCATATCGAAAGGCTCAGCCAATGCCATTTTGAAGGATGTTTTGAGCCGCAAGCGCGTCAAATCTCGACTGGTACCGAAAACATTGAATTTTTTAGAAAAAAGGCGTCGCGTTGAAGTGTGTGAAACGATGCTTTCCGACTACCAGTGTGTCATGAAATGCATTATAACTGGCGATGAGACTTGGATCTATGCTTACGACCCCGAAACAACCGATCAATCGAGCGAATATCGTGCCAAAAGAGAGCCGAGACCAAAAAAATCGCGCCAAGGTCGCTCAAAAATCAAGGTTGACTGTTGACTGTTTTGTGCATTATGAATTCCTTCCAACTAGTCAAACAGTCAACAAGGAATATTATTTGAACGTTTTGCGGAGGCCGGAGTTGTGGAAAGACAATTCTAGGTTTTTACACCACGATAATGCACCATCCCATACTGCCCTCGTAATTCGTGATCATTTCGCCAAAAACTCAACCCATATCGTTCCGCAACCACCGTACGAGTATTCACATGATCTGGCGCCGTGCGACTTCTGGCTGTTCACCAAGCTCAAAAGACCGCTCCGGGGACACCGTTTTTATACGATAGAGGAGATTCAAGCCGCAGCGAAGACGGAACTGAAGGCCATTCTGGAAAGTGACTACAACCAGTGTTTCGAAGATTGGAAAATCCGTTGGCATAAGTGCATTGCATCGGGAGGGGATTACTTTGAAGGGGACGAAATTGATTTGGAAGAATAAATAAAGAATTTTCAAAATAAATACAATGCCACCTTTTTTTTTGGGCACAGAAAACATCAAAATAAATTGTCGATAATTTTACTTTTTTAATTATTGAGAGTTTTTGAATTAGCTGATTTTTAGGATCTCGCAAGCAACAACAAAAACTATAAGAATACACATATATATAACATTCATGTGGAAAATCCTGTTTTTTAAAAAAATTAGATAAAATGAGGGTAAGGAAAGAAAGAACATGGCTCTCTCGTTTTGAAGATTTTCAAAACATGTTAAGCAGATTTATTTTAGAACAAATCGACAGATGGAAAGTCCAAAAATAACATAAGTTAAATGTGTTTTTTTTTTTTTTTTTTTTTTTTTTTTTTTTTGAAATAAGTGTTTCCAGGTTTTAGTAGAGTGATTAAATAGTAAATATTACAAGAATAATTTTTCTAGGAAAAGTGGTTGAATTATTTTACCTATCACATATGTATGTATGTGTTATATGACCGAAGAAACTCAGAAATGCTTAGCTGAAAATATATTTTGCCTATCCACCATATACAGTGACACATATACGTATAAACGCACTCTTAGTTTTAATTTTGCTAACTTCTCTCTTTCTTTGCATTGCACTAATTACAACAAATTCTCTCTCATATTGTTTGTTAAACTAACGGAAATTCGTATTGAGTGCAAACCCCCACTTTTGTTGTTGTTGTTATATTTAAACCGTTGCATTTTAAATCAAATAGCAAAAACAGGCACATATTCGTTTAAACGCATCAACTTAATTTTTAAAAAGGCTACGTTTATTTAATTTTTAATAATTTATTGGTCCTCCATTTTTATTTATAACTTCAAAAATACGGTTTGGCATCGAGTCCACTAAATTTTGCAGCAGCGTCCGGTCCAAATCTTCCCAAGTCTCCTTAATAGCCAATTTGAGCTCAAGTGTTGTTTTAAAGAGGTGTCCTTGAGCTTTTTGCGCGTAGATTTTTCGCGACATGTGCCCCCAAAGGTTCTCCACTGGATTCAAATCGGGACTGCATGCAGGCCATTTCATAAGAGAGATGTTGTGCTCTTCAAACCATTTCAGAGACTCTTTAGAGACGTGGATGGCAGCGTTATCTTGTTGAAAAATGCTATCTTCATCCATTTTATCTTCCAAAAATGAAATGAGAGCATCGTCCAACAATTCTGTGTATATTTTTGAATTCATTTTGGGCGGCACAAAGCAAATTTTTGCTTTTCCTCTCGATGAGAAAGCAGCCCACACCATAACGCTGCCACCACCGAAGTTTCTCTTTGACATACGGACGTCACTGTTACGCAAGTCATGCCAGTAACAACTGTACGAGTCTGGACCATCCAGGTTGAACTTTTTTCATCGGAAAACACAACATTGTCCCACTCTATTGACCACTGCATGTGCTCTTTGGCGAAGTCTAACCGAGCTTGTTTGTGGTGCGGCTTCAATACAGGTTTGCACACCGGTTTTTTCCATTTCACGTTAGGTGACATGCGTAAAATGTGTGCAATGTGCCTTGTTGTCACTGGTAAATCCAACTTCTCCTTTATTTGAGTGGAGTTCAAAAAATGTTTTGTGGCTTCCGTTTTAATTTGTTTTATTTGGCGTGAATTTAGTTTTTTATTGCCTTTCGTGGGCTTTTTTACGCCATAATTCTCACCCTTTTTTAAAACGAGCGCACAACCGCCTCTGATCGTCCGATTCTTCGCCCAATCTCACGATTTGAGTAACCTTCTTTGTGGTACAGGTTGATTTGGACCTTTTCCCTGTCGTTTAAGTAACTGCCTTTTGGCATTTTAATAAAACCTTAAAAAAAAATATTATAACAACTTTTTTGCACTTTAATAAACGAAAACTTACCAATCTTCAATTTAATTGAAAAAACTTTTTTTTATTTTTAATCAAAAACACGTTGTCGGCTTCTCTAATCAGATGCGTTTAAACGAATATGTGCCTGTTTTTGCTATTTGATTTAAAATGCAACGGTTTAAATATAACAACAACAACAAAAGTGGGGGTTTGCACTCAATACGAATTTCCGTTAGTTTAACAAACAATATGAGAGAGAATTTGTTGTAATTGGTGCAATGCAAAGAAAGAGAGAAGTTAGCAAAATTAAAACTAAGAGTGCGTTTATACGTATATGTGTCACTGTAGCAGGACGATGAAAATATTAAAAAAGTGAAGGTTGTGGTGGTTGAAAATCGTCAGGATTAGAGTTAGAGAGAAGACAAGAGAGCTCGACATCTTTCGCGAGTCCGTTCGAATGATTTTGGTGGATATTTTGGGTATGAAACACGCTCTTGCTAGACTCGTCCCAATAAAACTGAATTTTTTCAAAATGAGCACCGTAAACAGGTATCTTTGGCCATGCTGGATCGTGCGAATTCCGATCTTACATTCATGGAGAGTATTTTAACTGCCAATGAGACATGGGTTTATGAGTTTGACCTGCAAAAAGTCAGAAAGCATCCGAATAGAGGGGAAATAAGCGAGCCGAAACCAAAAAAACCAAAGCAAAAGCCTTCAAAAGAAAGTCTAGGTGATGCTTACTGATTTTTTCGATATTCGTGGTTTGGTGCATCATGAATTTGTTCCGGAGGGACAGACGATCAATGAGGAGTTATATTTGACCGTATTGAGGCGTTTGCGTGAGCACATCCATCGTAAAGGGCCGGAATTGTGGAAGAAAAATTCATAGATTTATAGATGATGATAATTTAATGCCAAAAACGCAATCAATACCATCGATCAACCACCGTATTCACCAGATTTGGCTCTGTGTATTTTTTCTTTTTCCCCAAACTGAATTGCTACTCCGTGGAAACGTTTTCAGTCGATCGAAGAGACAAAAGAAAATTAGCTGAAGGAGGTTAAGGCCAACTCAAAAATTGCGAATGATAAGTTTTTCGAGGACTGGCTATAGCGTTGGCATAAGTGTTTTACATCTGATGGGGATTACTTTAAAGGCGACAAAATAAATATTAATTATAGCGTATTAAATTCATTTAAAATGTGATTTTTGTATTGTCCTCTCCCTTTTAAAGAGACAGAGCTTCGTAAGGATGATATCTTGAAATTACATTCAGTAAGTGGATAGGTTAGAGTCTTTTCGATGTTCAATTCCACCACATCCATCTTCCGTCAAACTTAAATTTAATGTGTACAAGTTTCAAATCTGCACCTCTAACTGCGTAACCCTTCACTCCAGAGCAACTCACTTTTTGATCGCCCATCACTTAGGCGCCAACCACAACGCGCGCTACCGCAAAATATTGTCAACAGACGTGCAACATTGCGCCAGCAACATGACAATGCCATTGTTACTTGTCACACGACATGCAAATGTCGCATAAATCAAAAGCTTGCAACAGTTTGTTTTTGTAATTAGTCAAAAACACGCAGCGAATAACGGAGCATTTGTAAATTTTGGAAAAAATTCCAGCGCCGAAACTCACTATTCTAGAATGCGAAATGTTGTAGGTACGACAACAACACGATTATGTGTCAACAAATCGGCTGCGCTCAGCTGTCAACGCGACGCTGACAAGCGGCGGCGAAAAGAAAAAAACAACAACTTCAAAATGTAGCAGCGAAAATTTTTTTTTTTTTTTAGTTGAGAGAATTCACAAGTCGCAGACACAATACGCGTCCATGCACTGCTTCGCCCAAGCACTGTCTCTAACGGTATATACGATATTCGTGTGAGATGTGTGAACGTACCTCTTCGCGTCAACGCGTGCGCCGGCATAATTTGCATCTGTGTGTAGCCGCGTCCCGTGTTCGCATCCAACATTGTCATCACCTCGTCCGGACTGTACGCAGAGTTCTCGATTATGGTGTCGTCGATGGAGAGCACTTGATCACCCACAGACAAGGCGCCACATCTGCAATGGAAAACAGAGCTTTATTTGCATATTTTGCTGGAGGAAAATCAAATTTGACAAAAGAGTTGATATATTGTATATAAGAGAAAGGGATTGAGCTGTAATGAACATACAGCTGGTGGCAGGATGAAAGTGTGTCGATGAATAATTTCAAAATCTTTTTAGATACCCTATTGGTTTAAAAGAACACCTCATACCTAATCTGCTTCTATGCGCCTTTGGTGTAATTTGAATAGTTATCCTGTGAGTTAAACGCTTTCTCAATGACCAAAAGAGACAAAGAAGGACACATCAAATAAAAATGAATTCAAAATGATTTTGTTGGAGGACAATACTTAAATATTTTTTTACTAGTTTCTAGAGTCGGCAGACTCTGGCGCTATATTTTTGGGAGTTTCACCATGAAATGATATAAACTTTGGACTGTTCGTAGTTCGTTGAGAGATTGGGATATATCCGTTTTAACTTATATCAAGTATATCATATTTTGCATCCCAAGAATATTAAGATTTGCTTTGATTTCTTCTTTTTTCAAACCAATGCTTGTTGAGTAAGAGACTCCGTTGAATACGAACAAAATCAACAGTACAGGGTTTATCCGGAAAGTAATAGAAAGGGTTTTCTTCCGCCGCAACTGTACTTCGGATCATGCACGCACCGACTAGATTCAGTAGAGGGCGTTCCCAGCTAACGAACGAGAGGCTAGTCAGTTACCTCTGAGAACCTGGAGAGTCAGGACAAACATTTTCGCTCGACGTGTTTCTGTGAGTCGTGCAAGCTGAAAATGCAGCGCTTCCGCAGCTGCCCTACAGACCAGATGTGGCCCCCCGGACTTTTTTTGTTTCCTTGAATGAAAAGATCGATGAAAGGTAAGCATTTGGAGACGACAGAGAGGATCCGGTTCTCAAGGCTATTTCGGAGAATGCCTCCCGTGACGCTTTCAATGCTTGGAAATCGCCCTGGAAGCACTGCATCGACGTAGAAGAAGCACATTTTGAAAGTATTTAAAGAAATGTAACGATTGGTTCAATAAATATTTTTAAATCGACTCAGTCTTAATACTTTCCGGACAAATCCTGCATTCCTTAAGTAAGCAGAAAGCAGAGCTGATATACAGGCCTAGAGCTCGCTGACAGTGAGCTCAAAGGGGTGGGTGACCTCACTAGCAGTAGCATCAATCTACTTCCATATAAAACTTGCCTGGATGCCTGGCCACTGCACCATCGCTGGAAATTGTATGGGCGATGAGCTTGCCAGAAAAGGCTCAGGATTCATCGGCTAAGCGCGAGCTCAGTAAGCGTTGATCAGCTACCAACACTAATAGATTTACGAAAGCCTTTTGACCCAGAGTGAATCGTAAAAGGTTCATAATTCTAATAGCTCTTAGGAGAGATCACATCGTCGCAATTATGGGACTCTCCATTGGCGCTCATACAGTAAGACTAAAGATTCTGAAGGACGCAACTTGTCAAAGTTTCTTTCGCTAAGCTAAGGTTGAAGCTTCTCGGTTGTCATTCATTTACGGACTCGGCGAATTGCATGTAATTGATATTATGGTACAACAACCAGGCGTCTCTGGCAGTCCATTTGGGATTAGTCGTATTTTCACGAGAAATCAGCCTATTTACCTAACCCAACTTAACTGATTCAGTCTTCACGAATGTGAGTTTCTGTCAATATATTTCGAGTAAACACTTTATATTTTGTGCTTCCGTTAAATATGCTCCGATCTCGCCTCCCTCGTTAAATCTCTTTATTCGATTATTGGGGTTGGTAGCGCCACACGCCCGCAGAAGGGGGCTGAAAGATCTAGAAGACGGCAGGAAATGTATGGAGCAAGACACCAGCGGAACAATAAGGTATGTCTTGTGCCCTTGTCCCGTATTGGCAAGCCTGTGTTGTAAGCATCTGGGGTCCCCCCGGTATCGATAAAGAGGTCACAGCGTTTGTTAAAATTCGCGTCAGACGCAGGCATCCTAAAGGATGACTACTTATCATAGACCTTGTAACTGAACTACATACTACTACTGGTATCGCAAAGAACCAAAACTGGTCTATGCGTGGCTCATTGGCTCACTTGACTAACCTAACCTCACCTATTTGGGTTAAATCGTTCTTTCTATCTCTGTACTACCATAAATTAGACCACTGACTGTCGGAATGATTAACATCCTTCAGATACCTTCAGCTGTAGTATGTTTGAAAGGAGCTGTTAAAATTTGTGAGATGGAAGAGTGGTACTAATTCCTCAGAGAACACATTCACGACTATTAGTATTACCAAATTTTCATTGACAGCCACTGACTTTTGTCATTAACTTCTGATAATCATACACTTTTTTGAAGATACCTAAAATTACTATTTATAAGAGCCCTTTTTTTATTATTTTGAAGAAAAATCTTTCCCCACTACCATGCAATCAATCACTCACCTGTCCGCAATACTCGCTGGCATTATGCTCGCTATATAAACACCCGCCGCACTGACCTCGTCGATTTTCGTATGATCCATATGACTAGTCGCCGGATAGTTGCACAATACCAGACCCAATTTATCATTCATTGGACGTTCGATTTCAATCAGCAGCGGTCCCATCGAAAACTCAACACTCTGCACGACGGACACATCATATTCGACAGTGAGATTTGTATAACCGGAAACGTGGCCGCCACACTTGATGATCTGTTGAGCCTCAGCCAATGTCTTGCCAATCAGTGAAAGCTACAAAGAACATTAGAGCAAAATAGAAAACAAACTAAAATAAAAACTTTCACGAGACCAGGTGGAAATTGTCAAGCGCAACGCACAACCGACAGCCACTACACGACGCGCACTCAACATTTGCCACTATTAATATGTCTTAAACTTATATTTTTTGTTTCACGAACAACTCACATTATCCACACGCAGCAGCCGATCGCCGGGTTTGATGCGTCCGGTCTTGTAGACGGGTCCATGCGGTCGAACGTGCGTGACGATCAATGGAAAATCGCCGCCACCGCGCAACGTCAGCCCCAAGCAACCGCTCTCGCGTTCCACAGTGATCTGCGCCAATTTCGATGTGACGCACAAGCTATTCTGGGAGACTGCAGTGTGCCGAAGAAACGCAATTCATTAAATTCGTAATCCACAAAAACAAGGTATTGCAGCCCAGTGCCAGACAACAACAAGTGTGTTCGGTTGGTGCAAGGCAAGGCGTTGAGTTTACATTCAATTCCGTTCACAAATGTTGGCACATCGATTGCCATTGTTGGTGATTCCGGTGACGATTGATTTGATTCGACAGTCGATCAGAAGCGATGGAAATTCCATTAAAGACATGTGACGACAGATCGGACAGAAGATCGCGCAACGAAAAGTAGCGTTGTGGCGTTCAGCAAGAAATTGCGTAGAGTTTCATTGGTGAGGTGAAGTTGGAAAGAAAAGAATACAAAAACAATGGGTTTAAAAAACTTTTATTTTATATTTATGGGTATTATATTTGTAAGATTTCTTGATTTTACGCTTTTTACTTAGTATCTATGACGGTCGCAGATGTACGGCCTGTTTCTATGTCTTCGATAACCTCAACATTTTTTGATATTGTGTCTCCCTACAGTGCTTTAAGGGAACCTTCGTCAAGCAGTAATCTCTCCTACACAATACTGTCAAGGTTTTTCTTTCCTATGTAGAAATATAACCAAGCGTACCTCCTAGGCACTGTCCGAACACATTCATAGGGTAAGATGGAACATTTTACCGAATGCTAGCTGCATCAGCTGTTTGGAAGAAGATGAGTTAGAATCATCTCAACACTTCCTTCTCAAATATCCCGCATTTGCCAGATCAAAGGTAAAACAGCTCGGATCTCATACTTTCAGGCATCCAGTTAAGAAACCGAAAAGAGAATTAAACCACCTAAATTGATTTGTGACAGATTAAGGGCGTTTTTCCGTTAAGTCAGTATCCCACTATAGGAGATTTCCATCTGTCTTTACAAAGGAACTGTACATAACAGTCTCCGTGTGTTCCCACATCATGCTGAGGGATCAGCCATTTAACCTAAGCTACCTCGAAAAGCAGTTTATAAAGCGAAGGGCTTATAAACCTTCGGCTGGCTAGCTAAATACTTTGTGGAAAATAAACTTTACTAAGGATCATTTACTAATATCGCTTATTCTATCCCAAATTGAATTTGAAATTGACCTATAATCTTCGGGAGCTTCCTATAGTATAACAGACACATCTTATCCTGATTTCTTCTGAATATGTTAGATACTTCTACATCCTTCGAGATCTTCATTGTTCGAAATAAAACTGAATTCTTAAAAAGGGGAGTTCAATTAAACTACTTTAGTTATGAGACGATCTCATTATACCACAAAGTTTCTACAGTAGTTGCCATCTGATCCTCTTCAAAGCAACGTTTGAAGTCAAAGAGTGAAACAGATACGGAAAAAATGTGATTTAACTAGACTGCTTTGCGAGCCTTTGATTCAGTGTTTCTTGGAAGACTTGCAACTCTATAAGTTCTCGCATTGATCCAGTAAATCGAAAAATGAGTCTAAAGCCCAGCAGTTCACAAGTGAACGATTAGAAATCGGACTATCTAAAATGATCTTCTTATCGAGCGACATCTTTTACAAGATATAACTTCACATACCTATTTATACTTCAGTTATCCCTAACAGTATTGGATCTTATAACATAAATGAATCTAAGTAAGTATTCAGAAGCTACAGATGTCCAAGCCTTGGACAAAATCTAATGACTATAAAACGCTTGATTTTTTACCCTTGTAAATAATGCTGTCTCAGTTTATCTTTATATCAGTAAAAATTATTGCATAACATATTTTAAAATTATTTATTTGTCTATGAATTGTCCCACTGTCATTATATATTAAATGTGTAATTCAACAAAACTTCGAAGTCAGGTCTATTTTGGCCTTCAGTCCATATTAAAAAAATAAAAAAAATTTAGTCAATTATCTAGCAAAAACATAAGCTTGTCAAACAAGTGCTCACTAGACCTCAGCACCCAACCGAGGGTTAATGTTTTTATACAAATGTTATCAGCAACATGTTGCTAAAGTTTAGTCAATCACCTAACAAACATAAAAATCAAACAAGTGCCGTCTAGAACTCAGCGCTCAACTAAGAGTTAATGTTTTTATACAAATGTTGCCAGCAACATGTTGCTAAAGTTTAGTTAATCTGCTAAAAAAAATAAAATTCAAACAAGTGCCGTCTAGAACTCAGCGCTCAACTAAGAGTTAATGTTTTTATACAAATGTTGCCAGCAACATGTTGCAGAGATGTTGCGTTTACAAACTATGCACTTGCAGAGTGCCAAATTGTGGAGCGTACTTGAGATACTCATCATTATTTACATTTACAGGATGAAACAATAACAAAATATTGAAAAATATTAAAACAACACAATACTCACTGTATTCGGGTAGCGAATATTCGATTTCCACCACCGCCGGTATGTTGCGCGCATCACCGGCCGCATCAGCCGAACTCGAGCCGTTGTTTCCAGCGCCCGTGGAGCCGTCGCAAACGCCGCACAGCATGCTCATGACGTGTTGATTGCTCAGCCCAATTGTGGAGATGCCGTCGACTTGATGAATACGATCGCCGGGCGCTAGAAAGTCCGCAGCGTGACCCAATGGACTGAGCGCGCCGATAACAGGTGGATACGATAGGTCGTTGCGTTCTACACATACGCACACACACACAATCACGGCCACGTGTGAATGCAATTGATGTCGAGGCGTTTGCGATGAATGAAACGTCGTTGTGTGCATATGCAATGGAAAAAAGAAAGAAAATGGGAGAAAATGATAAATAAATAAATAAACAAAATTGCCAATTAGACGGTGAAGCCGTAAAGAAACGCTGCAATTTGTGGTGGAATCATTAGAAACGCACCGATGCACTGATTGAGGCGAATTGGTGGGCAGCCGATTGTACTTAAGAGGCGTGTATGTGAGTGTAAGTGCTTGTATATATATATGTGTGTGTGCATGTTTAGGCTGCTGCGTCTGTTTATTTATTTAGCAGACAAGTATTGCATTTTTATTGCTTACACACACACACACACAGAGCCAAATAAAAATATATGCGAAAAAAAGGAAAAAGGAGTCTGTTGTGGCTGCCTGATCGCTATAAAAATGCACTGTTAGCTATAAAATATAAGCACATAGTTGTTGCTTTTGTTGTTGTTACAATTTTAGCCATTTTTAATGAACGCCTCGAAGTGTTCAATAGTTGAGCCTATAAAATGCCGCGCACCTTTATTACCGCTTCAAAATACATACATACAGACATACATATACATAGATATGTACATATATATATGCACATGTATTTATGTATCTTTGTTAATGTGTCCGCTACTTGGTCATACAACTCAAGCACCGCCGCATGTCTATTACGTGAGACACCTTTCGCTGCGTGGCTGTGAAATTTGATTATATTTGTGCGTAGCGAAATAAATTTTCATTTCCTCCTGCCACAAATCAAGTCATTCATGCGACCGAAACGACGTAGCCAAATGGCCGAGTGCCAAAAAGTCGTATACAAAAGTGTACATACACATATCCATGCGTACATATGTATGTATGTATGTATGTGGTGGATATAAAAATACTTACAAGAAAATTACGAGCATACGTAAAAACCCTTTTCCGAGGTAAAAGTGGCTCGAAAAAAAATAAGTAAAATTATTTTATATTTTTTTACTATTTTCTATTTATTTCCCTATCAAATAACTCCACTTAGCAATTCAAATATCCTTGTTATCAAATTTGAAATAAATTACTTCAACTTCCTTAGGTGCTCTTAAGACTGAATATAATGTGTGATCCAAGTAGAGATACTTATTTCAATTGCCCTTTTTTGACAGATTACCGTTAATCGTGTCAAGCTCTCATATTATCAACCATCTTTAGATCCAGCATTCATTATTGGAGAATATTCGGCAGAATACTCCACGTCCAGCACGTAGTGAAGAAAATAAAGTAGCCGGAGCTGAGAGTGTACACGAAGAACGTGGAGAGTCGATTCGGCGCCGTTCGCAACAACTCGGACTGACGTAAGGAACGACTTGGCGCATTTTACGTCGAGATCTTAGAGCGTTTCCAAGCGACATCCATTCGCTCTATGAGCTCATTTCTGGCTCAATGACTTTGGGAACAACCTGAAGAGATTCAAGAGCTGCCATTTCATCAAAAAAAAAAGAAAGAACGGTTTAATGTGGTTTGTGGGCCGGTGGAATCATCGGTCTATAATTCTTCAAAAATGATGTCTGTGAGAACGTAAACGTCAATGGTGACCCTTATCGCGCCATGATAACCTGAAACTGAAGTCCGTGATCTCGGCGACATTTAACTTAACTTCAAGAAAACGACGCATATCAATTAATGGATTTATTGAGAGAACACTTTACCGAGAAGATCATTTTTGGACCGTTCATTTTCCGTTAGACATTTTCCTGTAGGGATATTTAAAGTCTAGGGTCTATGCGGCCAATCCCGCTTCAATTCAGGCCTTGGGGCAAAACTTCACGATTGATCGCCTTTCGTTTAGCTTATCACACTAATTTGTTGGTGGAACAAACATTCAATTTATTATTTCATGATACACATTTTTTTTTTAACTACCTATATGAGTACGGAGGATAATGAAATCGAGGCTGTTAAATGGTTTGTCCGGAAAGTAATAGGAATTTTCTTCTATCGCGACTGTAGAGAGCGTTCCTAGCTAACGAAAGAGCGGCTGGTCAGTTGCCGAGCACCTGGAGAGTCAGGACAAACATTTTCGCGCAACGTGTTTCTGTGAGTGGTGCAAGCCGAAAATGCTAGACCAGAGGTACGCGATTAAATTATGTGTGAAACTCGGTAAATCTGCGATATAGACGTTAGATATAATCAGGCAGGCTTGCCTAGATGTTTCTTTAGAAAGAAGTGGTAGATTTCGGTGGCACCAGGTCAAACTGAAAACCATGACATTGAGCATTTTGATATCAAATATATCTTCCACCATGAATTTGTTCCTACTGGACAAACCGTCAACGCCAAGTCTCCTCAAAAGACTCAAACGAATGGTCATTCGGGTCCGACAAGACATCGCTGCCGATTGGAAGCTGCCCCGACTCACACGGCCTTTCTTGTGAACAGCTACCCAACCAAGGCCGGCATCCCTAAGTTTCCGCAGCCGCCTTACAGCCCAGATGTGGTCCCCGGACTTTTTTTTTTTTTTGTTTCCTTGTCTAGAACAGAGGGGAGGCAAGCCTACTATATAACACGACTTGAGCTTCAAATTCCTTCTCCATCAGCCGTATTCTTCCAATTTTAAAAGAATGGACCTTTTTTTCTCAACCATCAAAATAAAGACCGTCGGGTTGCCGGATATGCGAAAAGACAAATCGTGCAAAAAAAAAAAAAGGTGTCGAAAAATTCCAAAATCACTATATTCCACCCGAATGGTAACTTGTGGAACAATAAAAATAAATTTCCCCCAAAAAAAAAAATGAAACGAACATATTTTTTTCACAACGTTAGCCCACCTGGTATAAAACCCAGAACGAGCATACTTCTACTTTGCTGTTTTTCATTATATACCAAAAATGAGGTCCCCAGAAAATTTGTTATGCTCGGATGCACGATTTCTTGCCACGAAAAATACACCACTCTTTTTGGAGGTGCCTAATTAGTAACAAATGTTCCACACTCAGTCGGAAATATGATTCAAAAATATGAATCGAGTAGATTGTCCACAAGGTGATGCTTTTATATGCACTACTTTTCGGGAGCGGTGGCATTTCTAAGTGATTCGTACATGGTGAACATATGTTTGGGCTATTAAAGATTGCTATTATGAAGTTATTCAGTTAAACTGAAGACAAGAGATTATGTGAAGACCTCGTTAACAGGTAGAACCGGTTTATTTTTGTCATTTTTTCTCTCCTTCTCCCTCTTTCTCTCTCTCTCTCTCTATGTCTCTTTGATTATACCACTCTATATGATTTATTTGCTCTTTTTCTCTCTCCATCTCTATTTTATACCAGTCGAAATTATTTATACCAGTTGCTTGTTCGATTCGCTACTCTCCAAAAAATGGCAAAACTATCCACCGATCGGCTATGAATACGTATTCGAATAAATTGTATACCTATGCACTTTGTTTACAAGAAAAGGAATTATTAACCTCCCTTTCTCTGCACTTATGTACGAGTATTGAGCAAAATGCAGATCACCGCAGCGTTAGCCAAAATTTGTAATGTTTCAGACAGTTTCTTTTTTATAGCCAAGATGTACATATATACTTACACATATATCAAATGTACGTACATATCCATCCAATATCCATTTAAATAATACAGAAGTATGTACACACATATGTAATTGTCGCAACTGCTTCCCCGCCATATCAATTACTTTGGCTAAGCAATCACCATATTCACGCATACACTTACACTTACAAACAGTTGTCATTGTCGCATAGCAGGAAATTTGGCTGTACGCCTCCATCATTTCCCCACAGCGTCTGCTGGCCTTCTTTATTACACGCTGTCGAACATATGCAAATACTCGCAAGCTATTTTCCTTTTGCTGTTAATGTTTTGCTTTCGGCCTTTTCGCTTGTTTTTATTTTTACAATATTTTATTTTTCACTTTGCTTTTTTGTTTTTTTTTTTTGTTTTTTTTTTCTTGTTTTCAATTTCTTCAATTTGCCGGCGAACGTCTGAGATTCCTCATGCGGCTATCCAACATGTGGTGATTTCGGCAACAATGTTGACATGCTTGGATACGAAGTGATGTGATTGTCTAGACTCGAGACTCGAGACATGCGGTCAATAGCGAGAAGACAAAAACAAATTAAAAAAAAAAATTCAAATGACTTTTTTTCGCTCTTCATTGCTGCCAAGTCGCCTGCTCAGCGCCGCCCAGCTGAATCTTCTTCTGCGCCCGGTTGATTCATGCCAACTGGGCATTGCCAGCGATTATCAGCGCGACCCTCACCGCCCGCTGGTCTGCGGCGGCCACAATGACAGTGACAACTGCAGCGTCGTCGTGTGGCGTCTGTAGCTAAGCGTATGGCGCTCGGCATTCAGCTGCTGCCACTCTTCGCCGCCTGCGCGAGATTAGAAATCTCCTTCGTTATGATTTATTTAAGCAGCCAGTTTAATTTATGACATTCCTTAATCAGTTATAAGCTAAATTGTATTGTAATAATTAATGCGCTCATAGTCTAATGCCTGAAGAATTCAATTGCATCATCGGATTTTATCAATCGCAGAATTCTGGGTTGGATTTAAAAGATGATTTAATTGGTAATAAAAAAAGAAGCGAATGTGCGGCAGGGTTCTCATAAAGTGTGGGCGTTAATGATGTCCATGAATATATACATACAAATGTACGTGTATGGATATATAAGAAATTGATATACTTCATAATACTTATGTTCTATTTTATGGTCATGAAGTCGATGAATAATATCGTTGGGGGTATTCTGGTCTAGAAGCATGAATTTCAGGTAATTTTTAAAGTGTCGTAAAAAAAAGGCAATTAATATTTTCACTGTCCATTTTTTTTATCAGTTATTTGTCAATTTTAGAAGAGTAAAGAAAAAAATTAAAAACGAAAAAAAGTAAAAAATTTCAAAAATTATGAGCTGACGAAGTGAGGGGTCTCTAAAAATTTTCACGTGACTATACCCATGATTTCAACCCTCCTAGTTATCGGAAACCAAAAACAAAAAAAGATTATTAACCTAGAATAATGTCGCAATGGCCGGAACTACGGAAAAATGGGAAAATTTTTTTCACAAAATGGCGACTGCCTGAAAAATAGTCTTTTTGGATCACTTTTCTGACTATTTCGAATTTTTTAAAAATAATAAAAATAAAAATTTGGGGATGGAGCTAATTCCAACCATAGACAAGCCTATAAAGAAGACTCTATAAAAATTTCAAGTAAATCGGTCCAGTAGAACCTGAGAAACCGTGGGTATCGTTCCGAAAAAATCAGTTTCGAGAAAAACGCGTTTAAAGTTTAGGAGACAATTCTAGTGAACACAGACGCCACATCATAAAATCGGCTGTATCTTCGAAAATAACTCGAATTTTGAAAAATCCTAAGCTTTTTAGCTTTCACTTGATCTATACTCAGTTTAGTTTAGATTAGCTTAAGAGGTCGATCCTGAGGAGTATCTCACTTGGGCAGCCCAAATGCCGGTAGCCTCCTAAAAACTGAATCATAAGATCTCTACAGATTGAGCGCTTTGAGCTTATCACAAACTTATTGAGACGGCTATTATCTGTATCGGCTATGGTTCACCTAAGGTAAGGTTACCAAGATATTTCAGTCTTGCAAAGTCTGAACAATGGAGGAGAAAGTGCCTTGCATTTTCCACCTCACCCTCTTCCATACAACTTCGACAACCAGCGTCCAGCAGGATTTTAAGCCTAACCGCAAGAATTCCTGTTGAACAGTGTCCAGTAAGAACTCCTACGATTGCCTCAAAATGAGCTTTGCTCAAACAAGTAAGTCCCTACAATGTTTGCGTTCTATTCTAGACCAGACAGATCTCGCGGTAGCTCAAGAGCAGTCTCCAGGCCTTCCGAACATAGTCTAATCTAACACAATAACGTAGATCGAAGATCCAGCTGCATGACACCTTCACCGTCGGTATGATGTCATCAGAACCCGGGGACTTAAACGGGTGACATTCATGCAAAAGTTCCAAGAAGGCTCCTCCAGTGACACTTCTTTAGCGGAGTGGTTTAACGGCTTTAGGCTCACTTCAAAACAACGATTGCTAGTCTTAGAAATTTATTAACAAAATAATTGCCGAACCATTTGGCAGTTCGGTCGACTTAATCGCTCGGCAATGTCGGTAGTTTGAGCAACCACAGATTAGTTTCGTAACACGTCTACTCTATCAACTGAAAATGCTAGAGAGTTATGTAGGCGACTGTTGGTTCCAATAAGACGGCGCTATTTCCCATTTAACCAATACAACAATCAATTTATTGAACGAAGCGTTTGCCGGAAGTACTATCTCGCATCGTGAGCCTATAGCGTTGCCTCCAGGATCGTGCCATTTAACACTCGTACGCCTTAGAAGAGAACAATCCGCACGTTATTGCTGACACACAGGCCCAAATGCTGCAAAAATTTATCGAAAATTGGACATCTCGGCTGGAATTTATTCGAGCCAGCCGCAGCGAGCACTTGTCCGAAATCATTTTAAAACATAATGACAGACCCTTGTATTTATATTAAAGCTAAATTCAAGTGTTTTCAATTCACCACTTCTTTCCCGATATATTTGAACTCTCCCCTGCTTATAAAAATGCATAAGTGTCAAAGCAACATCATAGTTATCCAGTTAAACGCAAAAGCAGAGAACAAGTAGAGTAGTAGCTCATTGAAGTGGTATAAACGCTTTCTATTCTCTCACTAGTATCTCAAGCTTATACATGTAGTCTGTTCGATTTGCTGCTCTTAAAAGCTTTTCGAATCAAAAACAACCATAATTATGGAAAAATGTCGCTATGGATACTTCAATTGACTGAAATTTTCATTGAATTGTCATTACTTTTGTTATTGATTAGTATAGCTATTGCTTGTTCGATTCACCGCAATCTAAGATCGATTAAAACTTATGTATTTTCAAAAAATTTGTAAGGTTTAATTTTTATTTCAAAATTACTTGTAAAAAAGTTATAGTTGCTACTCTTTCATAGCTCAACTTTGACTGGTATATAATCCTTCTGCATGGAACTCTATTAATATAAAGCAGTTTAGGAGCTCAACATACTGTTGGCCTACCCAGCTTACTATTAAATTGATCCCCATAAACCCTAGACCTTAAAACGTCCCTGGACCCAACAATTTGTCATACTAAATTCTTTTCCTGTGGAAATTTGTTTGCTCTTCGCGAAAACACATGTTACAGAGCAAGACACCCAATTAACATTCGCTTAAGTGTGGCGAATTTCAGAAATTTATGCGAACAATAAATCACCGAAGAGTTTAAATGAAATTAATTTATATACATACATACATATCACAGCGCATTTGTATATACTATGTACAACTATATATACAAATATACATAATATATATAGGTGGCGGCTTGACGACGATTTCTGCAGAAATTTTAAATGCTTTAAGTGAAAGCTTCATTAAATGGGATTTGCGAGACTCACTTTTGAATAGTGTCTATATTTTATACATTAGACTGTGTGCCTATATTCGTACTAGCAAATACCCGGCGTACTTTGTTACGCCGCAAAAACTGAAACGATGAGGGTATTGGAAAGAATTTAATGTAGTTTAAAATGCAAATGAAAGAATACCTTTATTCGTTCATGTAAACACACATACATGAGTATAATGTGTAACTTATGTTAGACTTGCAAATATTTACTACTCATATTTGAATTAATTGCAAACACTTTTAAATTCATTAACGTTATAAATAATTTGTTTATTAAATTCTTGTTTACAGAAAAATTAAAAATAGATAACAAAAAGGTAACAATTCAAAACTCTTACATAAAATAAATAGGATTGTATAGAGTAAATATTAAGATATGAAATAAGGTATACTATAATTGATGTATTTTGGAACAATAACCAAAAAGGATATATTTTAATTATTAAAAACTTCAGTGAATACAACATTGTTTGTTTTATTTCCATTGCCAGAAATGAGAACAGTTTGGTTTTGCGGGGAACCAATTCGTGACAGAGCCACATATAATTGACCGTGAGAAAATACTTCGTTTCGAAGATCTATGCCAACAGTATTAACTGTTTGCCCTTGGGACTTTGAAAGCAATCGCCCCTTGTCTATTCTGCATCATTTGCAACCTTACATTCTCTACGCGATTTGCACTCTCGTCGACCGTCTCATTTCGTCTTAGCTGAATTTGCCGTCTATTTGATGAATATCTAAATAACTGAGATTTTGCTTTTGGCATCTCTGAAAGCTTTTATTGTAAAAACCATATATTTATTATTAACCAAATTAGTTTCGCTTAAATCTAGTCTTTAAATCTTTACAATAAATTTCCAATTTTACTCTACCCTTTGCAGAGTACGATCATAAATACAATAAAGTTAGAAGAAACCAGCAAGTATTTCGCAGCCACACATGAAAACCACATTACATCTTAATATTTGATGTTATTGGTTTTTGGATGTTCCTTACGTAGAGAGTTCTGTTTTTATTTTCAATGTTCTTTGTTACAAAAAAGTACAAGGACAATAAGAAAAGCAATTCAAGCAACGGTGCGTTGCTGCAAAATACGTAACTGTAAAACAGAGTAAATATAGTTGATACTGTATTTATATATCTACATCCATGCATACAAGTTAACACCAAACATATTTACATTTCTCAATAATTATTACGAAACGTATAAGCATATTTTTGCTATACTTTCGCTGAATATCATTTCCTGTTTGCGTTCCAAATTTTGTTTAGCCCGTTTCCGATCGGTGCACGCGCGACCCAAAAGTGCTGACGTAACGTCTGCTTTGAATGCACGGTCATGTTGCACTGCATGTGATGATCGCTGCTCACACACTTTTAATTCCGATATAACTAATTGTTAACTGAAGTTTCAAAACAGAAGTTAAGTAGTAGTCGATAAGAATAGTTAAGAAAAAGAAGTTGGATTAAGAAGACATAGTCTTCCCAACAAATAATAATAAATAAACGAAAAAAAATATATTATAAAAATAAAATCTTTTTTAAAATAAAAAATTAAAAAGTATTTTATTAACTTACATACGGCAATTTATGCGAGCATTTGATTGTGCTGTTTAGCGTTATTTCACTTGTTCTGCGATCATTTATATACATATGCAAACTTTTTTGCTTTGTACTTTACTTCAATAAGTTATGTAGTAAAAGATGCGAGAGATGGAAGAGAGAGAGTGCATACATATGTATGTACTTTACTTCATTACCTTATGCTGGAAAAGATGTGCAGAGTTGGAAGAGAGAGAGAGTGCGTGCCGCAAACGATAAAGGGCACACGCACACACACAAAGCGCGCTTCGCTGTAGATTGCGTTTGGTGAACGAAAAACCTTATGCTTGCAATATTTTTGGTTTTTCAAAAACTTCAACCCGAAAGAAAAAGGATTTGATTTCGGAAAATTAAAAAAATAAGTATGCCACTCGCGAGCCTAGAGCAAATGCTTTATTTAAAAAAAAAAATTATAAAAATCGCTTCAGAACTTTAGGAGATTAGCCGTTACAAACATTTTTCATATAAGCGATTTTATATAATTAGTGTAGATAGTGTAGATATACTATGTATAATGTGAAAATTTGTTAATTAGGTGTGCCGTAGGATAATATTTTCGAATTATTTTTCAACTTTAATGGAATTGGGTTTTTTTTTTTAAGTTGAACTATGTGTCTAACATTTAGAATTATATAAACAAAAATGTTCGCTTTTAGAATTCCAGTCTCTTTTCATTAATTTGCCTTGTTTTGCCAAGAATTTGGAGAGTAGCGAAACGAATAGAAAACTGGACTAAATAAAATATGAGGCAAGTATGCATAAACTAGAGTCTCTATTCCAGAAATATAAGGAGATAATGTTAAACGACTGTTTTGAGGTAAGCACTCTCTCCTCTCTTGTATTGGTATTCAACTATTTATCTTTGTTGTTGTTTCATTTGTAAATTTTAAACGAGCAGTTAGCAGAGAAATGGCGAATCGAAGACGACTTTTATACTCTATAAGGCAGTACTTATAGTCAATCAAAAATGATATTCCAAATATAATAATGAAATATTTAATAGAGTTTCTGGTGTTCTTAAAAAAACAAGTATCTGATCACTCGGATATCCTCACACGCTTTGTATGATGGTATAAAGTACCGGATCACTTAGATCGTGAAGTCGCCAAATTTAACTCTGGCCACTCCTTTTTTGCACATCAACCGAGGCGATGTTGCGGGTGGATAGAAGCCGTTGGAAGAAAGGGAAAGTGAACTTCTTTACGGTTGGGCCAAAGCTTGAGGGGAAGGTTGGGGGAGGGGTTTACTGTCAGGAGCTCTCTATCAACTCCAGCTTCAGACTTCCTGACTATCGGTGTCATCCAAGCCAAGGTTGCTGCCATTAAGGTAACAGCAGAGTGTAGCCTGCTTCAGAGAAGTGACCATTCACTCAGGTTTTGGAGATCAAATCATAACAAGAAGTAGGTCTGTTAGTTGAGGAACTAATTTGATTAATTTTGACTACATTTTGAGAAGCTGCGTCGAGTCAATGAGCTGTTTATTGGTGAGTTATTTCCAACTGAGCTGGATAAATATGGAAAATGTGGTGTAAGGAGGGACCAAACAGTTGTGTAGTCCAAATTCTCTTACAAATACCAAATTTGGCGACTTTATTATTTTAAAAGAAAAAACATGCTATCTGTGCCCAAAAAATAAGGTAACATTTGAATTAAACTGCGCGTCGAAGGATTTGGAGAATTATTTTTTTTTAGGTCGGTAGTACTGTCAGTCACATTTATGTCAAATTTCAGGTCAAAATATTCATTAGTGTTTGAGATACGTGTCGTTTTGTGAGCTGCTAAAATTGAGTTTTTCATTTTTTGCGATGTCGAAATTTGTTGAGCAAATAATATGCATAAAATTTTGTTTACGGAATCAATTTTCTGCTGCGGATACGTTGAGGATGGTGCAGAAAGCCTTTGGTGATGAGGCTATGTCTAAAAAAAATGTTTACAAGTGGTATAGTGAGTTCCAAGCCGACCGTGAACGTTTCGAAGACGAAGAGCGTCCAGGGCGTCCATCAACCTCAACCGACGAAGCTCACGTCCAACAAATCAAAGATTTGGTGTTGAAAAACCGTCGATTAACAATTAGAGACCTTGCTGATGAAGTTGGCATATCGAAAGGCTCAGCCAATACCATTTTGAAGGATGTTTGGGCCAACAACAACAACATTGAATTTTTTGGAAAAAAGGCGTCGCGTTGAAGTGTCTCAAATGATACTTTCCGACTACCAGGGTGTCATGAAATGCATTATAGCTGGCGATGATACTTGGATCTATGCTTACGACCCCGAAACAATCGATCAATCGAGCGAATATCGTGCTAAAAGAGAGCCGAGACCAAAAAAATCGCGACAAAGTCGCTCAAAAATCAAGGTCATCGTGGTGTTGTACATTATGAATTCCTTCCAACCGGTCAAACAGTCAACAAGGAATATTATTTGAACGTTATGCGTCGTTTGCGTAACGCTATCTGCCTAAAAAGGCCGGAATTGTGGAAAGACAATTCTTGGTTTTTACACCACGATTATGCACCATCCCTTACTACCCTCGTAATTCGTGATCATTTCACCAAAAACTCAACCCATATCGTTCCGCAACCACCGTATTCACCTGATTTGGCGCCGTGCGACTTCTGGCTGTTCACCAAGCTCAAAAGACCGCTCCGGGGACACCGTTTTTATACGATAGAGGAGATTCAAGCCGCAGCGAAGACGGAACTGAAGGCCATCCCGAAAAGTGACTACAACCAGTAATTGATGAAATTGATTTGGAAGAATAAACAAAGAATTTTCAAAATAAATACAATCTCACCTTATTTTTTGGGCACAGTAGCATAATAAAATTTCTGTGGCATTTCGGTCACAAGTTTCCTTAGTCAAATATTTTTCTCCATAAAAAATAGCATAATTCTCCAAAATTTTCGAGAATTTTCTTTAATAGATTTCATTAAGAAAAACGTATGTTGCAATCTCCCTTGTTGTCGCCTACAAATATATATTTTATAAATGTGCATGCAGCTTTCTTGCGAGAAGTACAAAGAACTCTACCGTCAATATTCCATAAGAAATAATGTTTACGGTTGGCAGTTAGAAAAAAAGCCACCGGAAATACATACATATGGGCTTTCACCATTCACCAATTGGGAAACAAAGAGATTTTTCGAGGAATTTTCAAAAATAATAATTTAATAATGAAAATTGTTGCATTGCAGCGCTAACGCAATAAGCGCAATCATCATGGAACATATGGTTGGTTGAACTACAAATGTGCGTCTCTTAAAAATTTGAAAAAACTTTCAGTAAACAAACAAAGCCCAAACAGAAGGGAACCCACTCAACCCACTCGTATTTCGATACAAACTTTTATTGGGCATCAACGAGCTGTCATATTTGATAATTAAATGTACAACTATTTTGATCGAATAATTTGCAACCCTGCTCAGGCGGCATTAAAGAGTAATCTGCTCGCCGATTATGTTGTCAGTCCATCAATCAATCAAATAAATTGAGACGAAGCATGTCGTGAATTTTGAGGACACGCGCACGCTTTTAGAGATTTGTGATGTCAAATTTCTCAGAATGAAAATTGAAACTCGCACACATTGCACAATCGCACACATACACACACACAGAGATAAACACATATACGCTCAAATGTAGCTATAAATGTATCTTGTGGATTGGGTGATACAAATCACAAGGCGAACCCCTTCACAGCCGCCAGCCAAAGCGGAAGTGGCGGAGGTTGAGATTTGGACATGATTTCGTAATGAATACATTTCGATCGGTTAAATTTAGAAAAATGTGGCACTAATTGTTGCGGGTTAAATGGTGGTGAGCAGTGGTAATGAGGAGCACGAGTGCATACCCTCATAAATATTATACATGGCTTGATGGATATACACTGCAGAAAAAATAAAATTATTTTCACACCACAGAAGCAAAAATTGATATAAGAGCTTGAAAAAATAGAATGTTGCCACCTGTTTGAAAATTTAAAGTCAAAAAAACTTAGAAAAAGCTATTATATTGCTAATCATAGCGAAAAACTTAAGGAAAGCTAAAGTTGAAAATATATGTATGTAGGTGTTGCCACCTGTTCGACAAGTTAGGTCTATTAGATTAGAATATGTAAACTTGCTAAAATTTTAGTGTTAAAATGAGATACAAAGAAAATTTTATGTGAAAAATACTCTAAGAGAGTTGCCACCTTTTTAAAAAAATAAAAGTCGAAAAAACTTAAAAAATTTATAAAATTGCCAATCCAAACAAAGAACTTAAGAAAAGCTGAAGTGTAAAATAATGGCGTTGCCACCTGTTTCACAATTTTGATTAAGATTAATTAAGATTAAGATTAATACTACATAAAATTGCTAAAATTTTGGTATTAAAATAGGAAGTTTCAGGAAAGTGTATAGTGAAAAATACTTTAAAAGAGTTGCCAACTTTTTAGAAAATTAATTTAGACTACATTATAGCCGACAATATAAAGTGTTTTAACAAAGCTTACTGTTGAAAAATGTTTCTTGAAAAATGTTGCCACATGTTTAGAAATTTATAAATTTTTGTCACAGATATGCATTTGAAACAGGTTGTCTACTGGTAAAGAAATTAAGTAGAACAAACTGAAAAATTTAATATTTTGTTTAGCAAGCCGAAGGACTTGTCTAAAGTTATTGTGGAAAACAATTTTTGACAGGAGTTGCCACCTATTTTGCAATTTTATTTTTTTAAGATTACGAGTAATAGCAAAAAAATTAAATATTTTATTTATCAAGATAAAGAAATTGTCTAAAAAGAAAAAATTTTGATGGGAGCTGCCACCTATTTTGCACTTTAATTTTTTTAAGATTAATAGCAAAAAAATTAAATATTTTATTTATCAAGATGAAGGAATTGTCTAAAGTTATTGTGGGAAAAATTGTTGATGGGAGTTGCCACCTATTTTGCAATTTGAATTTTATAAAATTAATATTAAAAAATATATTTTGTTTAGCAAGCTAAAGAACTTGTGTAAAATTATTGTTGATGGGGGTTGCCACCTATTTTGCATTTTTTTTTTTTTAAATTAATAGTACAAAGAATTGTCAAAATTTTTATATGGATAATCAGATTCAATAAACTGTAACAAAAAATATATTTTGATATAGTTGCCACCTTTTTAAAAAATATAATGAACAATGACTGAAGAAATGAAACTCGGTACTATAATGCACAAACGTGGTTTAACAAAATGTTCGAAAATGTTTTTTGCAAAGGGTTGCCACATGTTTCAACTTTTTAAATTCACATATTTTGCAATTTTAGTTTTATGAGATTAATAGTATGAAGAATTCACAAATTTTTTAAATTAATAGTCAGGTCTAAGAAAACTAAAGATAAAAAATTTTGAGATAGTTGCCACCTTTTTAAAAAATATAATGAAAAAATGTATATGAACACTATAATGCAAAAATGTGGTTTAACAAAACTTACTGATTGATGCCTTTGTCAAGGGTTGCCACATGTTCAAAGTTTTTAAGTCGATTAAATTTAAAAAATATTAACGAGTTATTTTAATATAACTATTATATAAAATTAAGTAAGTTCAAGAATTTTTGCAGTTGGTAATATTTATGAACAGGGTTGCCACCTATTTAATTTAATTATTATTTTTATCATATTAATATACATACATACATACATATGAGCAGCGAACTGATAAAATTTTTTTAAAAGTATTTCGATCGAAGATATTTTTCATGTGGGTTGCCAATTGTTAAAAAAATTGTGTTCTAACAAAATTATATAATACAATTTATTATAAAATAAAAACGATTTATGATATATTTTTCTGGATATGGAAATATTTTCGACGAGATCGGGTGAAAAAAAATTTGATTAAAGGCGATTATCTCCGTACGAAGCTATTTTGCTTCACGACCGGTTTACGAGAGAAAACTAGTACAAATTCGACAAAATTCCTCAACTGAAGCTTTGGTTGATCAATTCGTTCGTTTTCCTACAGGCCTATGAGGAGGACACACACCACAACAGCATAAGATATAAAGTCTTAATATTCGTTATATAATTTTCGTTTTTCGAGTGCCTCCTTTTTGAGGTTATTGCACCCAAACTCACCTGCAAATGTGATGCCCATATTGTGTGGGTTGTCACGTGGCAGTGTTATTGTTGCATATGTGGTGCCACGATCGGGTGCCAGACCGGAATCCTCCGACTGTGCTGGACTCATAGCGCGATCCACTGCAAATAGAGGAAGAGAAAAATATTCATTTAATAAATGGTTTCTTAAATCTTTTTTTGTTGTCTACCAATGTAAACACTCTGTAAGAGAAGTGTGAAAAAATAATGGCGAAAGCCAAAAATTAAATAAACTTGCGCCCAATTCGTAAACAAAAACAAGAAGTGAGCAAAGCGATTACATTTGGTTCCCAAAAAAATCTTAAATTTTTCACAAAGGCGAAAAACGTAAACAAGTTGAAGAAAGCCCTGGAATAATAACAACAAATATGAAAAAAATTCGACAAAAAATTTAAATTGCAAAGAAGCTATTTTCTCCGCCCCCCTCCACATTTTCCATGCGAAAAGTGAACAAAAGCGAAATTTGCGCGCTTCCTGGTGGTCCCATTGTGGCCCCGCTCGTTAACACATTTCACAGCGCATTTTATGCTCCCTTTTTACCATATTCCTCCAACTTCTCTTTCGCTTTGTTGGTGTTGCCTTCGTGCAGCGTGCATTTTACGATCACCAGCATTGTTGTAAAATGTGTTAAACGCATTTTATTGTGCGAAAATCAGGCCTTGTTATTGCTTTTATTGTACTCGCGTAAATCTCATCAATCATTGATGCCGTTAATGACTGCCTCTGTGCAACTGACCCTGCCTGCCTCCCATTCGCAGTTTTGCAGCGATCATTGTGATCCATGTGATCATTACGCGCGAATACCGCAGCCTCGCTCATTTGCTCGTGAACGCTGTCGGTTTTATTATGGCAATATTCGCAAAGAAGAAGAAGATTCGCAAACACAAGTCTTCCCCCATTGATTGTATTCGCGAAAAAATATTCATACTCATAGATATATATATGTATGTGTGTATACATATGTCGGTCCAATTCTGAAATTTTGTTTAGCAAAATTATTCTCGAATTATTTATTACTAATTTCGTATACCCAATTCGTGTGGTTTTAGCCCTGAAAAATAACTGATCATTTTTAAATGAGTGCTGTAATGCTAAACTCCAGTCGGACGCAAATTATTAAAGTTGTATGGAAGAAAATGAGGTCGTAATATCCAGGCTCTCTCTAGTCCATTGTCGCAGATGAAAAATCTCGGCAGTCATACCTTCAGCGAACCTGCAGTTATAGTCGAAACTGGTATTCGCCGTTTCAATAAATTTGTGATTGGCTCAAAGCGCTGTCGATTTATGAGCGTATTTAGTATAAATTTTTATAGAAGCTCTAGCTACCACAATGGACCGCCGTTATAACTTGTCCACGTGAGATTCCTTTTTAAGATCGACTATTAAACATTACCTAACCCTGAATTCCACGGAATTCCTCGAACTTCCAAAGTGTATTCATCAATCAAATTGCTTTAAGGTTCCAAAAAACTACAAAAACATATTCTGCACTATATTTAAAAAAAATCAAAAACGAAGTTTGGTAAGTTCTTACCAATTCTCAGTACATTTTATATTATCGCAAAGCTTAGTTGCGTAAGACCAAAAGCTCTCATTTTGCTTGAGCCGACAACAGAGATATTTTTAATTAAAGGTTTACTATGGTTCTGCGAAGCAAACCCGTCTGCGCTAACTCCACTTTAACTCTCGACAGATTATTTGCTAATACAACGACGCTTCAATAATGTCATTGGTGTGGAGCTCACTAGTAAGATAGAATTGGGTTATCTAAGCCAATGCAAAAGTTTCCGAGACTTTTTCATCTAATAAGTAAAAATATCTTACAGTCTTTGTCTGTATAACTGGACCTGACAGCATGCCGACACTCTATAGTTTTGAATTCGGTGAAAGAAGTATAAAATGAAATGAACTGTCAGAAGTTGTAGAACCCGAATCAGTAAGTATCAAAAAAGGAGGAAAGGAAAAAAGAAATAATAAATTTCGTGAAGATATCTTGTGTAATAAAAAGTTTTTCTTACAAGGACAACAATTTGATCATTCAGTTCTTATGGCAGCTATATGATGTAGAGGCTCCATATCGTCGGTTTCGAAAAATGAGCAACTTTTTAGGAACAAAAAGAAAATTTTCAGATGGATAGCTCAAAAACTGAGGAACTAGTAGCGTATATATAGACAGAAGGACGGAAAAACGGGCATGGTTAAATCGAGTCAGCATGTAATTTAAAGGGTGAACTGAACAACTCAGGAAGGATGCAGAAAGGGCTCATTTGCAAAGACAAGCTGGCGGCATCACTAACCTTGTCCTCACCATGAATTTTGGCTCTCGGTTATGCGTACATTTTCGACAACGAAAGAGGAGACAATTTGGCCCTCTCTGTGCGAATCCGCATAGACAATACCGTGTTCGCTAATATAATCAAGAGGGAACTGAGTCATTTGCTCAGAATAGATGGACATTTTTTTTCGATCCAGAGACATCCCGGTAGCTTGATGGATCTAGTATCTAGTCGATCGTCTTCAACACATTTAATGATGTTTAATCAAGGAAGCTGAATTTACCGACCGATTTTGACATCGTGGCAGGGGAGTTTTCACAGATGAGCTCCAAACGCTCATAGAAAAACTCTTTGGTCACAACGTCCTCCGCTTCCGTCGCGACGGGCGCAAATAAACGATATCTTGAAGAACTTCGCTTCGATGCAGATTGTGGCTAGACGTTCACCCACCGGGGTAAATTCCAGGACTCGACAACGGAATCTCTCTGATACTGATACGATTGTTTAAACTGATGCTGAGCAATACCAAAAGCTCCGCCAGAATCGGAAAGGACCTCTCCGTGCCGTTCGGTACTAAACGACGTTTCAGACAAGGAGATTCGGTTGCCATTGATATCATTGATCTCAACAAGCACGCCGTTAGTTCTGCTTACTCCAAGTTGAACAAAGAAGGAAAGCAAATCAAACAACAGTGTGATGACAAGTATGAGTTTTCATAAGAAAAGTTCGACGGAAGATTTATGGTCCTTTTCGCATTGGTAACGGCAGTCGATGGAACGATGATATCTATGAGATACACGACGACTTTGACATAGTTCAGCGAATTAAGAGACAGTGGCTTTCCTGGTTAGGTCATGTCGTCCGAATAGATGAAAACACTCCAGCTCTGGGAGTGTTTGAGCAGAGGAAGCAGAGGAAGAGAAAGACCTCCACTCCGTTAGAAAGACCAGGGGGAGAAGGATCTGACTACACTTGGAAACTCCAATTGTCTTTATAGCCAGGTAAGAGGTGTATACTTTAATAAAGAAGAAGAAGTAATCAAGAGAAATTGTAAGTAATAACTGTACTTAAAATATTTGAATACTTTTTTTGTTTTATAAAAATACAACTCCTCACATATAAACCATGACGAATTCATACAAGAACGCATAGATCAACCAAATTCCACGAATATTGAAACAAGTTGAAGTTTTTTTAATTTTTGCTTTGTTTTTTGTTTTCATTTTTCGGCAAAACGCATAAATTGAAAACACATTTGCTTACTTTGTCGCCTTGCGCAGTCATATTCGAAAGCGTTCGACATTTGGCATACGGCACACGGCACACGGCATAAAAATATCAAAGACCTCGATTGCCCATACCTAGAAGAAAACAACAAACACAACGGCCGCAATAACAACAAGAACATTGCAATATTTTCTTAATTTATTCGTCACCAGCAGCGTTGAGAGATCAAAGGCGCACCCAATTTGCATGCAGAAACGCAGAACGGTGGCGGTGAGCGGCCCGGTTGCCGCTCATTTGGGGGAGTCACTTTGATTGGCTTTCGGCAGAGTTGCATGCCGTAAACAACAAAAAGTTGCAGCACAACGCATGACCAATGCAATAATTCACAGGAAGATAGCCAAATCGAATTGCAACGCTGCGGGTGAACGCGTCGGCATCGCGATCGGCGTTTGCCGCCTTGGCATTCAAAGCCTTTACAAAGAGGCTGCGCAGCGCACCGCGTGGCGTCGGCGACAATTGCTACTGCGGCCTCTTTGTGCGGAGAGTTTGTATGAGAGTTGTGGCAGTGGCGCGCGTTGCTCGTGGCTGCAGAATTGGAGCAGTCGTTGCGTGCCTATTTAAACCGTGACTTACGATGCCGCCGTTTTGGTAACATCAAAAGCGTAATTTATGCCAGCAAGCGTCGCTCGAAATAAATCAACAGATCAATTGGGAAGTCTTTCAGTTTGCAGGCATATCGAGAATGGGCCATATTTGAATATTGGCGCTTTTGGTCTAAAATAATATATTTGCTGTCATGCCTTATTATATTGTATATTTTATCTGGGCCATGGAAAGACTTTGTCGCACACGATTCTTATTCTGTTAAAGGTTTTGTGTAAGACACAGAAATCATTACATTCGAATGACCTCTTCTTGGAAGAACCCCCGGACGCTCAGAAATCCAATTATAGTTATTGTAAGGCGATAAATCGGACTTTTCATCTATAAAATGAAGGCGGAGCCAAATGAGGACTATGGCCACGTGTAGCTCATTGGCTACCACATACCAGTTCTGTAAGCAACTGCCAGCGAAGTAAGGCCTTAGACTGAGGGAATCCTCCCTATTAATCGTTTGTAATAACGGATATCTAAGATACTTAAGCAGTTCGTGTTTCTACCCAGTACTACGCATTTCCGAAATGCTTTGGAATTAAACTTAAATTCGGTACTCACTATTGTCTTCGCTTCCAGAGAGGAGTGGGATGGGATTGAGGTGATCAAGAATACTGGGTAAAGTATATATACGGTTGAGTCAAAGTTATATCATCGAGTGGAAGGTAGGTCTCTTCAGAAAAATTAGATGCCAGTATCGACTTTCAACTGCCAGCGCACTCCAGTGACTTCCTAAGTGGAGACCATAGCAAACAAGAAATGCAATGGGTTTCAGTAGGATACACTTAGCTGAGTCTCGGTGGAGTCAGTGCCTTACTTACTCAACAAGCAGCCAAGCGTAGCATGAATAGAATCTGGGTCCCGATTAGCATAATTTAAAGAGAATGACATCAAAACTCCAGTAGAAGTGCTAAAACTCACTAACGACTTGATAGAAATGTCAACAGACCGGGAATACCTTAAAACAAGTAATATGAAACCAGCCAAGAAGAAGAAGAGAATATAAATATTTGAATAGGATAATAATCGCAACTATCGGCTAAAAGTTTCTTGATTGTGTCCCGGAAGTTGAACAGATCCAACTTTTTGTAGTGATGAACCTCGTCAGGAGCACAAGTGGTTCAAAGAGAACACAATAGAGTTATTTTAGTTCCGGTGATCTCACAACGCATCTCTATACGGATTTACAAACAAGTAAGTAACTAACATAAAAACTGACCTCAATCACTCTGAGCAATGCGACCAACCACCATTTCATACGCCTGTAATAAGAACTTATCTCCGTAAACCGCAAAGAGTATAAATAAAACGAGCTCTCGCATGTGCTCAGCTATCACTTATATAATTTGACAGACATTTTCAGTGAGATGAAAATTCATTACATTAGTAGGGCTCTATTAGAAATGGGATCGAAGCAAGTTCAGAGTCGAAATGAAACAATTTTGTTGTAGATTGGAAGTTTAGCTTAGCAGTTTGCAAAAAAATATATTTTCGTTGCCCGAGAAATATGATTTAGAATATTATTGCCGTTTTTTATATTGGTTTTCCTACTTCTTCTTTACTGGCGTAGGTATCGTAGGTAGAAAGGACTAATCTTCTTTTCGCTATTTGGCGCCCAGATAACAAGTGGAGCCCGGGCCTTATCCTCCTGATCTCTCCAACGGAGTGGAGGTCTTTCTCTTCCTCTGCTTTCCCCGGCGGGTACTGCGTTGATTACTCTCAGAACTGGAGTGTTTTCATTCATGCGGTCGACATGACCTAACCAGCGCAGCCGCTCTCTCTGGATTCGCTGAACTACATATGTCAATGTCACCGTGTATCTCGTACAGCTCATCGCTTTATCAACTGCAGTACTCGCCGTTGCCAATGCGCAAAGGATTATAAATCTTCCACAGAACCTTTCTATCGAAAACTTGACTCATCAGATGATATCATTGTCCACACCTGCGCATCATATAGCAGGATGAGAATGACGAGGGACTTATAGAGTTTGGTCTTCGTTCGTCGGGAGAGGACTTTACTTCTCAATTGCCTACTCAGTTCAAAGTAGCACCTGTTGGCAAGAATGATTCTGTGTTGGATTTTAAGATTGACATTGTTATTGGTGTTGATGCTGGTTCCAAGATAAACGAAATTATCTACGACTTCAACGTTGCGATTGTCAACATTGTCGTGATTGCCCTGCTTCGTGAAACCAACCAGGCATATCGAATTATTATTAATTTGAAATCAACCATAAATTTGACTTAATAACCTGCCTTTTGTAGCCATTGGAATCCGGTTTGCCTTGTTTGGGAGAGTTCGAGATGATGGATCATTACGATGGAATTATTTCTATTGAAAGCGGATGATCTTACTTGGTCGAGAATCGGCGAGCGAAGCAAGGAAGTCGCTGTCTTATTCGCTACAAACGGCAATATGAAAAGTGAAGGAAGTGGTCCACTTATAAAACCTAAACCCAAAAATAATTTTTACTTAAAAAAAAAAATCGTAAAAAAGTAGTTTTTAATTTTCCTGTGGAGAATGAATTTCCGATTTTTTAAGTACACACTACAGTTTTATTAAGCCGCTTCACGGGAGCGGAAATCGAATGGAGTATTAAATGCCTTCGATTCAAGTGCGAATGAACTTTGGCAACAATTTCGAACACCTTAGCACTTTGAGGAAAATCAATTTGAGTAAAAAATTGTTAAATCTTCTTTGGATTGTTTTATAGTTTTGGGAAAATCAATGAAACGTTTCAACTCAAGTGGTTAATGTTAACTGGAAAATCGGGGGAAACAAGCCGCCAACAACAACAGTGAATATGACTGAAAAGTGTATGGGGGACATTACGAATGCACTCACACACACACACACACATGTATGTACACTTATGTATATGTTATAGGTGCCGCTGTGTTCGCTTGCCAGCACTTTTGTTGCCTTTGCCTCCGCCGCTTTGGCGCTGCCACTTCGCCGTATGGGAGAAGAGCGGATGTGCAAATGATGCGCAACGCACGCAATTCGGTGGTCGCACATAATTATTGAGTGGTTGTTGCTGCTACAGTAGTTGTTGTTGTTTTTATAGCTGCTGCCACTGCCTGAAATTATTTGTGTAGGAGAAGTGCTTGTGTAATGAGCGCAACCGTAAGAGAATGTACTTAGCGGCACAAAGAAGATGTATTATGCGTGTAGTTTTCTGTTCGTGTGTTTGTGTGCGCGTGTGTGTGTGTGCACTTTTCATGCTACATTAGTTGCTGCAGATGCTGACAAACATATTTATACACAAGAAATATTAAAAAAGAAATACAAGAATATACAAAATTTGAACAACAACAACAGCAATAACAAAGGGTAACAATTACCCCAAAAGCTCATTTAAAACAAAACAAAAACAGGCAACAACAAAAATCTTACAACAACAACATCAACAATTATACAACAAAATGAAATATTTTACAACAACTACAATAAAAAATTTACAATAACAGCAGAAATTACAACAACAATAAAACTGTACCACTACAACAACAACAAATATACACAAACAACAACAACAAAAAAGTTTTGACAACAACAATCAGAATTTTTACAACGACAACAAAAATTTACAACAATAACAAGAATATACAACAACAACAAGAAATTTACAACAACAACAAAAATTCGCAGCGGCACTTCTACAATACCAACTAAATTTTTACAACAACAACAAAAACTATTACAACAACAACAATTTTAAAACAGCAAAAACAATCTAAAACAAGAACTTTGCAACAACTAAATTGTACAACAACAACAAAAACTTTACAACAACAACAAATGTACAACCGCAACAGCAAAAATATACTGCAACAACAAAGCTTTTGTAACAACTAAATTGTACAGCAACAACAAATTTTTACTACAAAAAAATATTACAACAACAACAACACTTCAAAAAACACTTTGAGCAACTCTTCACCAACAACAATTTGGCCACACCGAAAATAGCCTTCGCCCCTTCCGTGCTTGCCACAAACAGACCGACAGCTTTGCTACGCTTCAATGACGCTTGCCGGAGCCAGCGCCCCCCTCTAACACTTTACCTGCGCGCAACTCACCTTAAGAGCCGCTAGCGATTTTAAAGCAAAATATCTAAGCAAAACGCAAGCGTAAGTGGTTATTTGGCCAATCTGTTAGTTTGTTGTTGTTATGCTTAGCGTTACTACATGCATACATACAAACAAACATGTGTTATTGGTTTCGGTAGTTGCTTCCGCACGCCTGTTTTTATGCTTCATCGATCGAATAAAGTTGTTTGTTTACAGATTGTTGCGTGCGTGCCATAAGTACGCATATACCGTTAGTGCGCAACCATTGCGATGGACAGACGTAGTACATATGTACATATGTGTCTTGCAAACTATCGGCACTTCTTACAAATATTTATACAGCAATGTACTTGAAAAGCATTTGTATGTATTTATGTAAGTATGTAGATATGAATATATACGTATTTGTATATCTGCAATACACACATACATATTCACACTTTAATATACTAGTTTTTTCTCAATATTTTGTGCTACAATTTCAGTCAAAATAAACCCGCCGAATTTTTGGCTTTTGTATGAATGTCTAAATGCCTAGCAAATAGCTTTTCAATTAGCGCAAATTTATGATTATTAATTTTGCTTTATGCCCATAATGATATATACACATCTACACATGTATTTATTTACTTTTCGCCTATGAAACTGGCATGAGTATATTATAAAATTCGGTTTCTTAAGTTCTCTTTGTTTCATTTGTGTCTGGCTGTTCATATTATTTTAAATTTTATTTACTTTTAATGAGCGCAAGTGGCATATCGAGCGGGCAAAATTTATATTAGCCGCTTAGCTTATGGTGTTTTCGTAACGAAATTTATTGAATAATGAAGGTCATTTCGTTCTGAAACAACAGAATTGGGTATTTTCGAATTAATTGGGTATGAGTACATAGATATACTTACTAAGGTGATTCAAAAAAAAAAATTTTTTTTCGATTGGTACTCTGAAAAATAAGTTCCTAGACACCTCTAAGAAAGCTTCTCCAAATATGAGTTTTTAATTGTAACGAGAAGGTCCTCCTAAATACAGTTTTCTATTTTTTCTTATTATCAGATAGAAAAATTTATATCTCGCTTCCAACTACTTGAAAAAACATCTTGTTCTTTATATTTTGTAGGAAATTGAATGCTCTACAAAAAAGGTCTCCACGATTTTTTCGTAAACCCAACCGTTTAAAAGAAATTAATAGTTAAAGTTTGATTATTTTTGGGAAAATTTTTTATTTCTTATGGATTTTACAACTCAATGAAAAAAATCATTATGAATGATGAAACTCATAGGTTTTTAGAGATGCTTTCTTAGAGATGTCTAGGAACCTATTTTTCCGAGTACCAATAGCAAAAAAATTTTTTTTTTGAATCACCCTAATACTTACATACAATAGTATGTACTTAAATACATATATAAGTACGTAGAGACGTTTATATAGCTCGAGTACAATTGGCAATCTTTATAGCATATGCAAAAACAACGAAAATTTTATAGATATCGGTGATTAGGTAATATTATACCTATTAGAAAGTTTTTCAAAAAGTAATTTTTTTTTCGAAGAAATTTTTACATTTAAATTTTAGCATAAAGCTTGTCTTCAACCAATCAATATTGACTCGGACTGCTCCACTAAAACGGCACATGAACTGAATCGATAAAAATTTCTCTCCTAGATTTGTACAAACTATCCAACAATCTACCGAAAGGCGCTCCAAAATTCAACTGAAATCGAAAAACAAAATTTCTCTGCAGGCACTGAAGGCCATCCCAGCCAAGGCTTTTAACAAGTGTATGGAAAATTGGAAAGAATTTTATGAAATTACGTAAAGTTTTTAGTCCGGTTCATATTTGACCAGACGCTATTCCAATCGAAGAACCACATTTCTTCCTCTATATTTAGATTCTATACCACTTTATTTCAAAGCAATTACAAATTTATCCGGTATAAAGGTAGCAGTAGATCTGCTGCTCTAGAACGCAGTCTGCTTCAGAATGATGTCTATCTACTCCAATAGTAGTTCAGCGATATAACCTTAAGTTTACTGCGCAATGCAAACGAGAGCTCCGTTTGCTTCCTGTGGTTTGCCACTGGATCGTTAGGACCAGCTCAGAAAGCGTTGGTCAACTACCACCAAATATGTAGTAGCAAAAAACTTCTGGATCGGGGTAAATCGGAAGAGGTCTTCTTGGAAAAAATAAACACTTCAGCAGATTTGTGATGGGTTCATGTCACATTGCCGTTAGCCAATACAGGATTCGTCTAGAAAATAATATAACTGATTTTCTTCCGCCGCGATTGTACTTCGCAGTGTGCGCGCACCGACTGGATTCGGTAGAGGGCGTTCCTAGCTAACGAACGAGCCGCTAGTCAGTTGTCTCGGAGCCCCTAGAGTTTCTGTGAGTGGTGCAAACCGAAAATCCAGCGTTCGTTAAAGCAGAGGTACGCGATTAAATGCTGTGTGAAACTCCGTAAATCTGCGACAGAGATGTTTGATATAATCAAGCAGGCTTACCCAGATATTGCTTAAGCAAGAAGTGGAGTGTTTCGGGAGCACCAGGCCAAAGTAAAACCGATGCTCACTGTCTCTTTTGACAAAAGCCATGTACCCTGGACAAACCGTCAACGCCAATTTTTTCGTGGAAGTCCTCAGGAGACTTATAGGAAGGGTCAATCGGGTCCGGCAAGACATCGCAGCCGGTTGGAAGACGCCCCGGTTCACACCGCCTTTCTAGTGAACATCTACCTAACCTAGTTCAGCATCCCAACGCTTCCGCAGCCCCCTACAGCCCAGATGTGGCCCGCCGGACGTTTTTTTTTTGTTTTCTTGCTTAAAAAGGCCGATAAAAGGCAAGCATTTTTAGACAACAGAGGAGATCCAAGCAGCATGCATCTGGGAAATGGAGCCTTTTCTTTTAATTTTTCAAAGAATTGTAACGATTGATTCAATAAATTTTTTTAAATCGACTCAGTCCTATTACTTTCCGCACAAACCCTGTATCTCCCGTTAACCTGTTGTAACCACAGATCTTTCGAGTCCATTACGTAACTTTCAGGACACCTGAAAGTCATTTCTAGCATTCAATGTTACCCGGATTGTCCAGCACAATCATTTTCATAGAATAAAATCATAATACACTAACTGAAGGCTATATTCCATAAGTCTTTTGTCATCTCCGTAGGGCTTTCCGACTTCATTAAATTCTTTCTCATGAGACTTCGACACTATGTTCCTTCGCCAATCCGACCCTAATTGCAACAGCAGTCCTCTATGACATTAGATCTTATCGCGATCCGAATCGCTTTTTCCGAAACGAAGTTCCAGTACAGTTATCTCGCTTCATATCAGCACTCCAAAA
Source organism: Bactrocera zonata (assembly GCA_037783105.1). Lineage (NCBI taxonomy): Eukaryota > Metazoa > Arthropoda > Insecta > Diptera > Tephritidae > Bactrocera > Bactrocera zonata. Next base: position 637,975 of record JBAWJQ010005155.1, on the reverse strand, counting down.
ACTGCATTGCGTGTCTTTTTCAATTTGCAGCACACAACTGTGGCACAGTCGGCGGCGCAGCGCGCGCTTCGTTGCATTACAATTGCAATGCCATTTGCCGCTAATTTATCTGCAACAGTTGCATGCGGCGCAGCGGCAATCGCTATTTGAAATTTTATTTTAAATTCGTAAATATTTTACAACTAACGGGGCGTATTAGGTAGACATACCGATGCCATTACATATACTTGTACATATGAGCGTGTGTGTGTTTGCACCGACTTGTCAAAGGAGCATCAACGAGACTCGCGATTCCTGCGCATTCGTTGTTGTAATTAAGCAGATCACTTGTCGCAGGCAAAGGCAATCAAATCACACACACACACACAGCGAATCATGATCATCGTCTATACGACTAGCAAATCGCTAAGCAAAAGTAATTTTCGCACTTGCAGCAGCACAATGTGCCGCAAACCGTGGCAAGTAATGCAATTTACCCTTCCATTAGCGCTAATGCTTTCCGCCCTGATCCTCGTCATTGTCTCCTGGATCTCACCTCTTCGTCGGGTTTATGTGTAAACATTCGGACGGCGTGGCATTAGTGGCTGCTGGTTTGGAGGCCTTTCATGTTTCGCTTGCGCTGAGTTATGCCGCACGAATGTTGCAGTCGATTGACGCTTTCAGCCACATTTGCACTTAAATGCTTTAGACGCTGTGGAAATTGCTTTTCTTCCCTTTTTGGATCTCAGCAACTTCGTGACATGTTTAGATTTTCAAGTTCTTTTGAGTCGCTAAGAAGCTGGCGCAGCTGCTGCAACTCTGTTTTCATGTTTTGCTTTGAGAAAAGTGTTTATGCAGCTATGGGATAAACAAACTTGTCACTCAGAAGTTGTTTTTTCTTAAATGGAGTTTGCAGAAGGGATGAATATAGTAACTCCACTCTTCTTTTGTCGATATTGATTAGTAAATAATACTCATTTTCCTACGGTTCTTGAAATACCTATTGGATCTGATGACGTTTTATAATAGGAAAACAGGAAATCCGGAAAAACTTATTAGCACGCAGTGAAGAAAATATAGCTGAAAGTTTACACGAAAACAGTGGAGAGTCAATTCGGCGCGGTTCGCAGTAACTTGGACTGACCTATGGATCGACTTAGCGCAGTTTACGTCGACATCTTAAGTAAAAAGGTACAAAATACAGCTTGTGCAAGAACTGAAACCACTCGACCTTCCCATGCGACATCGCTTTGCTCTACGGACTCTTGAATAGTTCCAAGAAGATCCGACGTTTTCAAATCAAAATTAGTTCAGCGATGAGGCCTTTTTCTGGCTCAATGGGTACGTAAACCAGCAAAATTTCACCCTTTTGGGTCGAAAATCAGCCTGAAGCAATTTATCCAGAGTCTAAAATCTATGCGGACAATCTCGCTTCAAGAACTACCGCCAGTTACTAGTCGAAATGATCGAACGAATCATCGAATATTGAACTCAACGGATGGCCCATCTGAGACGTAGCCGTGGCCAACTTTTGAAAGGGTTAATCTTCAAAAAAAAACGGATACAAAAGAATCTTCTTTCGAATAATAATAAACATTCCCCATTAAATTTAAAATTTCTGTGTTTTTTCTTTAAAACAGTAGAGAACCTCGGAATGGATCAGCCTTTATGAAATTTAAGACATATATACAGCGGCGGATGTAGAATTTTTTCTGGGGGATTTTCTTCCAACATATTTTTAAAATTGATGTTACTTCGGAAATTTCACAGAATTGGAATTTCAATCTTCGTTTTTAGGGAGGTTGTGAACACCAAATCCAATCCATTCTACCCCTTGGATCCGCTTCGGATAAAATCTGTTCGGACTGGCAAAAAAAAAAAAACAAAAAAATCACATATTTCAAAAAATATCTTTATAATGGCATTCGAAATATTTTTGAATTCGACTTATTTTTGAAGTGACATTCATCTGACCAACAATACAGTTTTTACTTCATATTTATTAACCCACATTTCGTCACCAGTAATGATGAAAGAAGTAGTTTTGTCAAGCTGTGCGACCTCTACGTATCGGCGTATTGCCGCCGTTTTTCTAAGACTCAAATCCTTCCTATTCGAAATATTAACCCAAATGTTAACTGAAATATTAAACGAAATGTGTTGATTCGGTCGTAAGAGATGGTTTTCAAGCTCTCTTTCTGCAACTTTTTCACTGTTATCGTCATTAACAGAGGTAGATGGACGACTCGCTTGAAGCAAGAGTTTTCGATGACTTCACGGCCTTCATCATAATGCTTTGTGCCACTGAATGCTTGTGTTCGCGATAAAGTGGACTCTCCAAGATACAAAAGAATCTTCTTTCGAATAATAATAAACATTCCTCATTAAATTTAAAATTTCTGTGTTTTTTCTTTAAAACAGTAGAGAACCTCGGAATGGATCAGCCTTTATGAAATTTAAGACATATGTACAGCGGCGGATGTAGAACTTTTTCTGGGGGATTTTCTTCCAACATATTTTTAAAATTGATGTTACTTCGGGAATTTCACAGAGTTGGAATTTCAATCTCCGTTTTTAGGGAGGTTGTGAACACCAAATCCAATCCATTCTACCCCTTGGATCCGCTACTGATAAAATCTGTTCGGACTGGCAAAAAAAACAACAAAAAAAATCACATATTTCAAAAAATATCTTTATCATGGCATCCGAAATATGATTCTAAGCCAATTCGACTCATTTTTGAAGTGACATTCACCTGACCAACAATACAGCTTCTACTTCATATTTATTAACCCACGTTTCGTCACCACTAATGATGAAAGAAGTAGTTTTGTCAAGCTGTGCGACCTCTACGTATCGGCGTATTGCCGCCGTTTTTCTAAGACTCAAATCCTTCCTATTCGAAATATTAACCGAAATGTTAACTGAAATATTAAACGAAATGTGTTGATTCGGTCGTAAGAGATGGTTTTCAAGCTCTCTTTCTGCAACTTTTTCACTGTTATCGTCATTAACAGAGGTAGATGGACGACTCGCTTGAAGCAAGAGTTTTCGATGACTTCACGGCCTTCATCATAATGCTTTGTGCCACTGAATGCTTGTGTTCGCGATAAAGTGGACTCTCCAAGATACAAAAGAATCTTCTTTCGAATAATAATAAACATTCCTCATTAAATTTAAAATTTCTGTGTTTTTTCTTTAAAACAGTAGAGAACCTCGGAATGGATCAGCCTTTATGAAATTTAAGACATATGTACAGCGGCGGATGTAGAACTTTTTCTGGGGGATTTTCTTCCAACATATTTTTAAAATTGATGTTACTTCGGGAATTTCACAGAGTTGGAATTTCAATCTCCGTTTTTAGGGAGGTTGTGAACACCAAATCCAATCCATTCTACCCCTTGGATCCGCTACTGATAAAATCTGTTCGGACTGGCAAAAAAAACAACAAAAAAATCACATATTTCAAAAAATATCTTTATCATGGCATCCGAAATATGATTCTAAGCCAATTCGACTCATTTTTGAAGTGACATTCACCTGACCAACAATACAGCTTCTACTTCATATTTATTAACCCACGTTTCGTCACCACTAATGATGAAAGAAGTAGTTTTGTCAAGCTGTGCGACCTCTACGTATCGGCGTATTGCCGCCGTTTTTCTAAGACTCAAATCCTTCCTATTCGAAATATTAACCGAAATGTTAACTGAAATATTAAACGAAATGTGTTGATTCGGTCGTAAGAGATGGTTTTCAAGCTCTCTTTCTGCAACTTTTTCACTGTTATCGTCATTAACAGAGGTAGATGGACGACTCGCTTGAAGCAAGAGTTTTCGATGACTTCACGGCCTTCATCATAATGCTTTGTGCCACTGAATGCTTGTGTTCGCGATAAAGTGGACTCTCCAAGACACTTTTTAAACGATTTCATAGCCGGGATAGCAGTGAGAACCCGAAATCTCAAATAAACTTGTTTCATTTGTTTCTATAGTAAAAACGCCAGAAAATTTGTTTCGAAACAGACCTTCAAACACACATTAATCATGAAAATTGAAAATCTGCTCTCACTAAATTTCATATATGTATTTGGTTTCTAGATTTTTTCTCAGCTGAGCTTTACCCCTATAATAACCACTTCTATGCTCATCATATTTCAATCAGAACCTCAGACTCCCGAACGAGTAGCGAAAAATTTGAAATCTTGCTGCTAATAACATATTTATAGCGTTTGTTTGACAAATTAAAGAGGTCATCAACATTTCTTTACGCCGAACCCTGCACGCCTCGTCAACAATTTGTGTATTAATTTCCAGAAAATGTGTGCAATCAGTCAATTCGGGATATAAAAATTAGGGAGTATCAGACACATGCAGCAAACATACACACAAATGTTTATACAACAGCAATTTTTCTCATATTAACAACAACAATATCAATAAATTATATAGGTTGGTGCGCTTTCCCGTGAACTTGTCGGGAGTGTGTGAGAAATTGCTGCTGGGGGTAAAGTACGCTATCAATGGCATAAGTGATTATTTGTAGGCGGTATTATGTGGAAATTCCACTACGTGCTTTATATACACAATTATATACAAACTCATGGCTATATACATATATACATGAAATTTATGTGTATATGTATCTATGTATGTACATATGTTTACGGGGATGTGAGAGCATGTGCACTGCAATTAGGGGGTGACAAAGTGGTTTCGAATGCCTTCACTTTAGTGAAAGAATTCGTAATGGCCTTTAATTATATTTTTTCTTTATCGTGAAGGTTGCGAGGCATGCCACAGTTCATCGCAATTCAATGCATCATTGCACTTTGTGGACGACTTGTGGATTGATTTTCATTTGCCTGCCTGTGCACGCTGTTGCTCGGAGTTTCGAATTTTTTCACAAATTAAATTTTTACTTTTGTTTTTGTACACATTTTACTCATTTTGTTGTTCTATAATTTGCATACCCCGAATTAAAGATTTCTTTACATTTATTTTTGTAAAAGGTGATCCATTTCGATTTTTTTACAGCAACACAGAAAACAGAAAATTCAAATTGAAAAGGAAAAGTTTATTATCGTTTGAAAGAACATTCTTAGGCTTTTCTGCATATTTTTTGAAGATTATCCCTTTCAAATGTTGGCCGCGGCTACGTCTCAGATGGTCCTTCTGTTGAGACCAATTTTCGATGACTTGTTCGACTGGTAACTGGAAAATGACTGGCATCATGGTTTGCTCCTAAATCGAAGCTGGATTGCCCGCATAAGCTTTAGACTTTACATATTCCCACAGGAACAAGTCTAACGGTGTGATATCACATAATCCTGAAGGCCAATCGACCGGCCCAAAATGTGAAATTATCTGCTCAATGAATCCACTAAGTGGCGGGATATCTGAGCCGAGTTGTTGAAACCAAATGTCGCCGAGTTCAGGAGCTTCAATTCCAGACATCAAATAGTCGGTTATTATGGCGCGATAACATCGACGGTTACGTTCTCACCGGCACCATTTTTGAAGAAATATGCACTGATGATTCCACCGGTCCACAAAGCACACCAAAGCGTTGTTTTTTCTGACGAAAATGGCAGCTCTTGAGTCTTTTCAGGTTGCTACTTGTCCAAAATGCGGAAATTTTGCTTGCTACCATACGCATTGAGCCAGAAATGGGCCTCATCGCTGAAGAAAATTCGGCTCGGAAACGTCGAATATTCTTGGAACTTTTCAAGGGCCCATAGAGCGAAGCGATGTCGCCTGAGCAGGTCCAGCGGCTTCAGTTCTTTTACAAACTGTATTTTGTATGCTTTCTTATGCTTAAGATCTCGACGTAAAAATCGCGAAGTCGTTCCATTCGTAAGTCTGCGTTGCTGCGAACGGCACCGAATCGACTTTCCACGGTCTTCGTGTACACTCTCAGCTACGGCTGCTATATTTTTTTCATTTCGTGCTTGACGTGGTCTATTCTGTCGACTATTATCCAATAATGAATCCTGGGTCTCAAAATGGGTGAGGGTGTTGCGAATAGTACGGTCAGTAGGCCGATTATGTTGGCCATAAGTTGAGGGAAGCGCGCGCAACAGATTCTTTGCAGAACGTGAATTTTCGTAATAAAGTTGAAAGATTTGGAAACGTTGTTCAGGCGTAAGTCTTTCCATGATGAAATCCCATACAATGCTGAACAAAACAAACATGACTCACACGCGATCTGTCAAAAAAAGCCTATTGAAAAGGGTATCTCTATTTGGATCACCCTTTATTATAGCTGCGGTGCAATCGAAGTTTACATTTTTTTTCTTGCCTTCAAGCCATCTGATCCGGCATTCCTGCCCGCAATGCGTCATTCTTGCTGCCGTAACTACACGGACTGCATTGACGTCATCGGTTTTCGAAGATTCGACTGAAGATACGCTCGTTGCACACCAGACTTTTACCGCTGTTGACTGCTGCTGGCTTAGCTGGTTTAATTATCCACTGCCAGAGCATATAAGTATATATATTTACGTATCATACTTATCTTGCACTTTGATATGGCATCGCCCCTTTTTGTCTTCAAAGTAAGTACGTTACGCGCACATTAACTTCGCTGCCGTCGCGCGTTGCGCTCGCTTGCCGCTTTGTGGCCAGAGCAACTCTGCCTACTTTTCCTCATATTTCTGTGAGCGCCCCTTCAACCGCCACACAATCTCTCAGTCCTCCACTAGCTTTTTTGACTTCCAATTGTGCCTCTTCTATTACTTCGCGCCCCCCTAGTCGTATTCGCTTGCAATTCAACTCAACTAAATTTGCAATAAATCATTTACACAAAGAGTTTCAGCGCGTTTATGCGCCGCCAGTTGAGCTACGAGCGCGCGTTGAGCGTATTTCGGAAATGTGGTAAAGTTCTGATGACTCCTTGTATTACATGCAGCGCATCTAACACACGCACAATGACAGCGGCAGTTCTTGCGCGGACACCCTCATCCTGCTCCGCTTCCCTCCGTCACTAAAAAAATTGGCGCGCCTCTGCTGCTTTTTCCATGCTTTCAGCTTGTGACTGCCAGTTTTTGCGCTTTTCACATTCGACTTTTTAACTTCGGGCGCTTTACTCTTCTTCTTCCTTTTCGACTTTTTAACTTCGCTCGCCTGGTTTCTCCTCTTCTTCCACCGCATTACAACACTGCGCTCGCCCCATCTACAACCTTTGTGACCGCCTGCGTTCGTGCCGCGTAACACGAGCAGCGGTTTAGCGCTTACTTGGCTTGCCGAGTGTCGGCGCGGCTTTTCGCCAAAACACTTTCGACTTGCCTTCATAATTCATTATTGCGTTTCGCGCTTCCCGGCCGCCTCCTTGCCGCCGCGCCGCGCCGCCACTTTTCGCATTCTTTGCCACGCTGCATGAATGAGTTTGGTGCGGTTGCTTCAAAAGTGACGCGCTGCAAGGCAAAATGCACTTACACACATATGCTTTGTATACATGTGTTTGTGTAGATGTGCATCTGCCCTTTATCAGATGATGACATTTTTGCGGAACCACACTTGAATTAATTTAATTGGTTTTTCTTGTAATGCGCTGGTGTTGCATGCGCTACGACACTGTTTGTGTGGGTGTATGAGTTCCATGTGTGGCAACGGTGTTTAGTGTCAGTTGGAGTTGCTGCCACCACTCAGCTGTTGTGTCTTCATTCCAAGCCATTACTTAAGCCCAGCCTTTGCAATCTACTCGAATCTAAAATGAAGTGCATCTCTGGCATATTTTCACATAAAGTCTCACAATTAAATTCCTTTTGATGAAATACTAAATGAATGAATGGACATTACTCGTACGTGGAAATGCCGTTAGTGGCTATTTCAGTTTTAAATTGCATTTTTGCGGCGTTAAAGTTTATAAAATATAGGCAAAAAGAATAAGATGAGTAAATAACATTTCAAACACCAATACCATTTAATTTCAGTTAATTAAAGTATTGAAAGGATCGAGGATGACGCCGCTCCAAATGGGTCAATCAGCACTAACTTCCCTATAAAAACTAACTAAGAGATTTACAATCGGCATCAGTAGAAAAGGTGCTAAATTTTAAAGGAGTTCATGTGATTGTTGTTGTAGCGACAGAATTCTGTCGAGTTGACAGTCCTTGGCCGGATAGAAAGTCTGGTTCTATTCCGATTACGTAGACCCGACTGTCGTGGCAACGGTAGTCCTTCAGGTATTACTCCTAAACTCACAGATGTTCAAAGGAAACATATCTCTTGTCATGGAGGTTGGTTGAACGCTTTGTAGCCTCAACTGTACTACACGCGGGTAAGACTAGATTCGAAACTTAATTTTAAGAACATTTTTGCTGATGTCCACAGCCATAGCTTCTAAAATACATATACAGCACTTTTTCGAGAAAAAAAATTGAGAACCTTGCCGCTGGATATTTCCAAAGGCTAAAGAAATATATCTGTATAGGCTCTGATAAGGCTCTAGAACATAAATCGAAGATTAAATCAAAAAATAAAGTTAGACTTCCAGCCGTCTGAGTCACAAGCGCACTCCGATCTAGAACCAGTGATGGTGTTGAGGCATTAGTCGGTATGCCACCTCTTTATATTGAACGCACGTATTTTCGATCTTATTCCAAAACTTAGTGCCGCTTACAAGCACTAGAAAATCTGACGAAAGTAATAGGAGGACATAATGCGGCAGCAACGATCACCCACCTCATTCCTAGGTCACTCTCATACCACACAGTCATTTTTACAAGCGTAAACAGAATATTTGCTACCATAAATTTAAGCCAGCATGGGTTCGTTTGAAGTTACCAAGCTTTGTCCACCACATTGGATGTACCTCAGTTCTACAAAAGCGCGTCAGTCGTCCTTCCTTTTCGCTGTTTGGCATCATTTGTAAACTCCAAGTGTAGCCAGGCACTTCTCCCTCTGGTCTTTCCTACGGACGGGAGGTCTTCCTCTTCCTCTGCTTCCCCCAGTGAGTATAATACTCACAGAGCTTGAGTGTTTTCATCCATTCGGACATGGCCATATGTCTCGTACAGCGAATCTCAACATCGACTGTGATATTCGCCATTGCCAATGCGCAAAGGAACATATATAAATCTTCGACAGAACCTTTCACTCGAAAACTCGTCACGTCGACTCCTCGTTTAGTATTGAACGGTTCGGAGTAGTTCTTCCCGATCCTGTCGGGGCTTTCAGTATTACTCAGCGTCTGTCTATACAGCGGTATTAGTTTTGCGGGGATATCAAATTCAAACATATTTGAATAGCTCGGTCGGCAATTTATAGGCACCTTTGCTGCTTTGCTGTTCTACACACGAGTAATTGCTTTTAGAACTTCGTCATGGTGGGGCAATGGAACGTTTGTTCCATTCTCATCGACTGAGGAATCGGGTTTACCATACTCTGGTGTCATTCAGCTGGTTGGAAAGTTGTTCCTTCCATAATTTCAGTATACTCTGGGCATCAGTCACTAGATCACTTCTGGGAGTTCTATAAGATATCCTCACTACTACTATTTAAAATAACTCATCCCTTCCAAAAGGTGAAACTTAATTCGGTTTCGCCGTAAGAGTATGACTAGTTGGAACTAAGTTAGGTTTCACAAATAAAAAAGTTGACATACCGTTTTCGATCGAGTCTTACGAAAAAGGAATAATAGTACATAACAGTACTGTACACCGACAAAACTAAAATTCCGTCCTTTAATGATATTACACTACATTTTTCCTTAAGGAAAATACATACAGGGTTGATGTGAAAAGGGTCCACTTCACATTGTATAAAGCTGAAACACAAAAATTTGTCGAATTCAAATTCCCAGGAATCACCTTACTTAGACAACATCCGCGTCAATTCCGGAAATGACAACAGGCTGATTCTCATAACAGCCAGCGTGGTAATCATGTGATGTGAGTCCGGGTCAATTTTGATCATAACCTCTAAGTATATTACAGACAAAACAGAAAACACCCAATATTCGCTGAAGACCACTCCAGACGGGGCTTATAACAAAAATGGAAAATGGAATATGTTATGAAGCGTTAATATGTTTTGTATGAGGCCTGAAGCCTATGTGGAAATCTAATTCATTTTTGTATCAGTCCGGGTCAAATTTGATCATATAGTATTTCACATCAGCAGCAACCCTGGGAGTATAAGTGTAGATTTTATAACCGATTGGTAAAATTATGCTGAAATAATTGCAATTAACAGCCTTTAGAAAATATTTTCTGTACAAAAAGACACTTATTAATCACAATTAGTGAACTGATGAGTTAAAATAACTAAATTGGGTATTATATTTATGATTGAAGCGCTGACTTTTCTCACATGACAGCGCTAATGGCAACACAATAACAACTTTAATTCTGCTTAAAGGCTGTTGCATGAATAAAACTGCTGACAAAAGGAGCATAAAATTTATAAATAAATAAGAGAATGGCTTTTTCTCATTAGAAGTTGCAACCCTTTCGCAGTAACCCTTAAGCATAAGTGCATTTTCATACAAGCAAACGAGTATTTACTGTCCGATAATATGAGTATGTGGGCATATTAATACCAATACACACATATATATCATATATGTATATAAACACTTATGTACATATGTAGTTACTTGTGGCAGATCATCTACGCTGCCTGAGAATCTCTGCCACTCCGCCAACTGTCAATCTAGTGCGGCTGACCCACCACTGGCCCTACGTCGGCTCAGTTTTAATTATATAAACAAAATAGAAAGAAAACGGCAAAGTAATGGAGATGAAATTTAATTAAATTCTAAATTACGCGTGGAATACCATAAATTCATCAAATGCATTTCGCAAGCCGCCAACAGTAAGTAAGTATGTATGCATGAACGCATGCATTCATCTAAGTGCACTCGGCAGCAGCCGACGCCGACCGGGCAGCAGCACTCCTGCCTCCAAAAAAAGTGAAAAGAAGAGTAAAAAAACACCACGTAATGCATTTGTGATTGAGGCAGCAGACGTTCTCGTAGGAGAAAGAACGTTCATGACGACGCAACACACAGCCGATTGCAGCTCAACCAATTGCTTGTTGCTGACGACTACCGACTGTCGCCGACGGCTGCCGGTTGCCCTTTCATTGAGCGCACTCTTGCATGCGCTGCTCTGCGACTGGCAATTGAATGGATTTGCTTGCTGCCAGATAAATTGTGGTTGAGGCGCGGGTTAACTGTTGTTAGCGATTTCTCTTACTCAACGTCTTGGGCTGCGCCAAGCATTGCCGACAACCGGTGCTGCCAGCCCAAAGCTAACCTCACTTTTTGTTTGGTGCAATGCGTAGACATTTGCAAATGCTAAATCTCGCGGTGCGGTGTCGCTGCCGTTGGAGTCTCTAATAAAAATTTATTTGGTAGTTATCGTCAGCGCCAAATCATCTAATGAATGGGCGCACGGGCGCACTGGTAAACTGGCAGATTGTCACAAATCCGGCCAAATGGCATTTCAACATGTTCGATACGCTTCATTAGCGGATTTTTGCGCTAAATCGAGACATTTTCGAGCGTAAGTACGTGTTCGCTTGGAGAGCGTGTAAAAATTTACGAGTGTTAAGTAGTAAATTATTTGTAGAATGTTAATGTCTTGAAAGGTGTGTGCTTAATAAGTTGAAATTATACCTATATAGATAGGTTATGCATATAAGCTTGAGTGTATGTACATGTAATTACTTCAAGATCCCGAATTTCCCTGATATCCCAACAATTTTTAACCCAATCAAATCAAAGAGTATTACTAAAACCCCTCAGTTATTGGTTCTATTGGAACCCTGTTCTAGTACTATGTGTGACACAGATTCATGGAACAGTACCCTAATACGAGTATGTGCAGATAACACTGTAAGCCGTTGTGTCCTTCATAAAATCCCACAATCTGCTTCAATTTGTTTCGAAAAAGAACGATTAGTTTCTTAAACCGTTTTATATTGAACTCTCTCAAAAACCGCCTCGCCTGTCGAAGCCCATGCACCAGTTACCAGTAACGTTTTCTACTGACTCTTTCCTCTTTCCATAACTCTCGAAGAACCGTTCCGATCCGATCAAACTGGTTGCCACAACATCTTTCAAGTTTATTTTCAATGACACCTTTATGCCCAGAGATCCATGGTTGCAAGGTGTATTTTTCTTTGGCAACTCTGTTAGGCAATCTTGTGCACTCCAGTGCAATTATGGGTTTGATTTCAACGAACGAGATTACTTGAGGTGCCGTTTGACTAAGTATGACAATTCGTTTCCCGTGATAAATAATTTTTACACATCTTCTAATGGCAGCTTTCAATTCAATTCAGCTTGAAAAACACTAGTGAACCTGCCCATGGGCACTGAGAAGGCACAAAAGACCTAAGGTTCCGCTGCAATCCTCGTCTATCTATCTTATGGGCACTGACAGTTTGGTACGTGGTTCCACTATGCCAGCCCCAATCCTATCTGTCGTTTTTGAGCCGTCTACTTGCCATTGTAGGTGTATATTAATAAACTACTATGGAGGTTCCCAGAAATTTTTATCTCTTTGATATTTGTTCGTCGTAATCGCATTAGTATTGATTTGATACCTTGACTTGGAAGATGAACACATTCCAGGTGGTGAAAAAAGTTTGAAGATGAGAAACTGGCTGTATTACTCAATGAAGATTGTTACCAATTATAATAAGAGCTCGCAAAATCTTTGAGTGGCACTTAAGCAGCCATTTGAAAATATTTAAGAAAAGCTGGCTTTTATTTATGAAAGAAACTGAGTGCCAAATGAAGCCAGGAGACGTTGAAAGTCGATTTTGCTCGCTATAAAAACAAGTCGTCTTTTCATAGATGGGACTGGTGAAGAAAAATCGATCCATAACGACAACCCTAAATGAAAAAGAATCATATTTAAAACCAGCCAAATCAACTGCGAAGCCGAATATCCTTGGTGTCGTGGAATGCTCTGTAGCCGGTAGGATCAAAAGGTACCGAAAACAAATCATAAAATTGACAAGAAGGACTGTCGAAAAATATGTGATTGGAGATGAGTCAACCATAACATGTTGAAAAGCTCTGTCTCACCCGCCTTATAGCCGAGACCTTGCTTCTTCGGACTACAATTTGTTTTGGTTCATTGCGCAACTTCGGTCGAGGCACTGCATCAGATTAAAGTCCTACTTATGCAGTATGCAAGAAGTCTCCGCAAGACTCTAACCATTTCATTTAATGCTCGGCGAGCTCCGCCCATCTATTCCTCCATTTCCTTATAGTCCGACCACGTCGAAACATCACGCTTCCTGGGTCCACCATTAGATGACTTCAATGACAACCAACCAGAACCTTACTACCTAAGCGGGGTTTGGATAACCGCTACATCAACAACCACTTATTTTGGTCAATGCAGAATGCCCTCACTGGAATACGGTTAACGTCAAACCTGCACAAATCTCATGGGATGGAATCCACGAGTTATAAGTAAGATGGGAAAGTAATATAATTTCCGATGGGTAATGAAATGGATTTATTCTCATTTTATAGATCCGACTACCGTGAGAACGGCTTAGCTATGTTTTATTATTAAGTAGGAGAATATAAGCTGTACGAGATATAAGTACGACGGCATTGAGATAGTTCAGTGAATTAAGAGACAACCGGTACGCTGGCTAGGTCATGTCATCCGAATTGGATTAAAACACTTCAGCTCGGAGAGTATTCGACGCAGTATCCGCCGGTGAAAGTAGAGAAAGAGGAAGACTTCCACTCCATTGAAAAGACCTGAGGAGAAGGACCTGCTACACTTGGAATCTCGAAATGGCGCCAAACAGTGAAAAGAAGAACGACTGACGCACTATTATCAACTCAGCTATAACCGCGTAAGCGATGTCTACGCTAATACAACTACAGAAGAAGAAGAAGAATATGTTAAACTCACGAGACTTTTCTCATACCAATCTTTCAGAGAATACTTAAACTTTCAGGCTCTTCGAAATCCCACATGTCAACGAAAGAATGCAATTAAAGTCATTGCCGAGTGTACACATGTCTATATACGAGTACATGCGTACATATGTATTCATACAAGAGTGTTTAATGACACGCTCTTATTCTCTCACCGCACTTTACAATTTGTTTTAGGATAAACAAGAGAGTTCGAAGATTTACTTTAAACCTTCGCCGACAATTTCACACATCATAAAAATAAATGAAAACACATTTTACAACAGCAATAAGCAGCGTTTAAGCTGCCTGCAGTTTCACTACGCACACACACACACACAAACAACAATAGGAAAGCAAATAAAAATTGAAGGCGAAGGCAACGGAGTCATGGACTCAGTGGCTGCTTGCGGAGAAAACGTCCTTTGGGTGCAAATAAAGCATAAACATGCGCATAACAACAAAAAATACAAAAACAACAATAATATAAAAATAAAAACAACAGTAATATAAAACCAACAAAAACACGAACATAAAACATGAAACTAAAAGGATAAAGCAAAAATATGAATAAAAGCAAAAATATAACAACAACAAAACACTGATATGAAAACAACAACAATACTAACATAAGAACAACAAAAACACGAACATAAAAACAACAGACTCGTAGAGTGAAGCAAAAATCCCATAAGAACAACAACAACAACAAAAACAATTACAACAAAAACGCGAATATGAAAACAACAACAATAATAACATAACACAACAAACTCGCAACGCTATCAAAACCATCGACACAAGAGAACAAAAACAATTATTGTGTTTTTGTTGTTGTGCAGCAGCAATGACAACAAGACGCAGTAAAACAACAACAACAACAACAAACAATGAAAGTGGCAATAACTACAACGTTGATGTACTTATAGATTTCAAGTTGCATTAATATCTGCGCGCATGTGTGTGTGTGCGTGCAACTGGTAGGGCGAGGAGGAAAAGGGGTATCTGCTTGAATGGAGGAATCGAGTTGGCAACATGCGGCTGGCGACTGCAGCAAACGATAAAAATCAAATAAACACTTTGCACCCCTAACACACACACAAACACAAGTACATGTATACACATTGAACAACAACAATAACAATTAACACGGCAGCAAGAGCTACGCCTGCCTACTGCAGCTAGAAGAGTTGCAATAACAACAATTAAAACAACAACACAAGTGTCATAACAAGCAACAGCAGGGAAATGACATTCCACGCTGCTTGTTGTTGTACACAAATATACGAGCATGTATGCATCTGTGTGTGAGTATGTTTCCATCGGTATGACATTGCAGCATATTGTTGCATGTGTGCATTTGAGGCGCACACTGTTGCAGTCAAAGCCCTCGCAGGAAAACTTCAGAGTTTCGTGCTTTTTTGAACAAATTTTTTTCTTTTTCAGACTTTTTTTTGTATTTTATTGTTTTGATGCTCCAATGCATGCCATACCTTTGCTATTGGTGACTTCATTAATTTTTATAATTCTCAGCTGATGACATCAATGATTTAAGGCAAGATTGTCACATGTCGAAGTTGAAAGCTTTCCATGATTTATTGGGAAATCTAAAACTACATTTTTTGTATTATTGGAAAACTATTTATATTTGCGTGGAAGTGCCTTTTAACAGATCCTTCTTTTTCTGTCGAAAATGTCTAATGCAGAAATTCCTTATTCTTGATTATTTCGAGAATTAAATGTATTGTTATACTAAATTGAAACCAGAGACCTATTCCTTTGGTCTAACTTTAATCTTCTATAAACATGGATTTTATTATTCCAATCCATATCGGAAGGACTTAAGCAGAAAGTAATCGATATTAGCGATTTTTCTCGTGGTTTTGTCTTAATCGGTATAAAAACGTTGGATGATTGCAGAAATACGAGGTGTGTTCAAAAAGTATCGCCACAGGGAAGAACGGTCAATAAGGAATATTACCTGCAAGTTATGCGCAATTTGCGCGAAGCAATCCGCCAAAAACGCCCGGATTTGTGGGAGAACAAAAATTGGCTTTTGCTCCACGATAACGCCCCTGCTCACACACATCGTTGCTTGTGCGCGACTTTTTGGCCAAAAACAACACACTAATGATGCCGCAGCCACCGTATTCCCCAGATCTGGCCCCTGTGACTTTTTCTTGTTCCCTAAACTGAAGAGGCCCATGAAAGGACGACGTTACGCTTCTCTTGACGAGATAAAGACGGCATCGAAGGAGGAGTTGAAGAAGATAAAAAAAAAATGATTTTTTGAAGTGCTTCGAAGATTGGAAAAACCGTTGGCACAAGTGTATAATACCTCATGGGGATTACTTTGAAGGAGAAAAAATAGATATTCATGAATAAATAAATAATTTTTGAAAAAACATAAATTTCGCGATACTTTTTGAACATACCTCGTACCTATCCTGCCGTTTCGACAAAAATTTAGAAAAAAAATCCATTGTTTTATATCAGTCAACGAAATTATTTATATAAAAAAAAATTCGACAACACTTTTAAGTAATTAATATTTTTATTTTTTCGAAGATATTTTAAATACTTCGAAACAATTTTAAATAATTCGAAAATATATTTCTTCGAAAACATTTTAAGTAAATAGAAAATATTTTTATATTTTTGAAAATATCCCAAATAATTCGAAAATCTCTTAAATAATTTGAAATTTTTTTTTTCGAAGATGATTTAAATAATTCGAAATATTTTAAGTTACTCAAAAATATTTGCCCTTTTCGAAAATATTATAAGTAATTCGAAAATATTTTTCTTTTTTCTATAATATTGTAACTAGTTCGAAAATATCCGTTTTCGAAATTTTTTTAAGTGTCTAAGTCTGTTTTTACTTTAATTTTCGAAAATATGTTTTTTATATGAATATTTTAAGTAATTCGAAAATATTTTAATTAATTCGAAAATATTTAAAGTAATACGAAAATATTTTTTTTTTCGAAAATATTATAAGTAATTCGAAAATACTTTTCTTTTTTGGAAAATATTATAATTATTCCGAAATTATTTTTCTTTTTTCAAAATTCGCTTTATTTTCCCGAAATTGTCTTATAAATTATATAAATACGGATCTGCCCCTGATTGAACTATCAAAATTGAACTATGAAAAAAATAAATTTTTTATTCGAAAATTATTTTTATATTCCAACACGACTTGATGAAGTTATAAATACTTTTTTCGAGCAACTTCCAACAATTTCGATATCTTTTTTAAGTGTCTAAGTCTTTTTTTTTTACTTTATATTTCGAAAATATGTTTCTTATACGAATATTTTAAGTAGTTCGAAAATAATTTTCTTTCAATTTTCGAATACATTCTAAGTAATTCAAAATACTTTTTTTCGAAAATAGTTAAAGTACTAGGAAAATATTTTCTCGAAAGTATTTTAAATAATTCGAAATTATTTTTTATTGAAAATATTTTAAGTAATTCGAAAATATTTTAAATAATTCGAAAATAATTTTTTTTTTCGAAAATATTTTTGATAATTCCAAAATATTTAGAATAGTACGAATATATATTTTTTTCGAAAATATTTTAAATAATTCGAAATTACATTTTTTTCGAAAATATTTTAAGTAATTCGAAAATGCTTTTCTTTTTTCGAAAATATTTTAAGTAATCCGAAATTATTATTTTTTTTCGAAATTCGCTTTATTTTCCCGAGATTGTCTTATAAATTATATAAAGACGGATCTACCCTTGAAATACCCGTCTCAAAATTGAACTATGAAAAAAATAAATTTTTTATTCGAAAATAATTTTTATATTCCAACATGACTTGAAGTTGTAAATACTCTTTTCGAACAACTGCCAACAGTTTCGATATCTTTTTTTTAATAGGAACCCTTTAGTTTTTGAAAATGGATTTTAAAACGCATGCCACTTAGCACAAAACTAAGAAATGAAAACTAACTAAGAGCTCCTTAACTGGGATTCTGGCGGGAAAGTTTCCTCATTTCGAGTTTTATATGCGCCAGATTTTCCAGCTAAGCAATAGCACAGATAGTTTGCGAAACCAGTCTAAGACAATTTGGTTTTACTGGTCGATAATATGAGACTATTCTAAGAGCTGTGTTCCAAAAATATTTTTCCGCAGCATAATATCGCTTTAGAACAATAAAGAAATTAGTGCTGGACTATTAGGTTTTTACTTCCGAAGTCTTTAGGAATATTTCATTGATGCCTTTCAGGTTTTCATGGGTTGGTAAGCAGTTGATCACAGCTGAATCCTATATATACTAATCTTTGATGTTTCCCAATGGACTTTCATTACTCTCGAACAAGTCTTAAACTAGTTCCAAAATAATCAAAAATATGTAAACCATAAAATAAGCTACCTATGAACCAGTCTGTCATTTCACCCAACACAAAACTGAGTGCAATGACTACAAAATTCACCGCGAGATATGAAAAGAGAACGTCAAAAGATGCTACGATTATGATTTGCCCGAAAGAAACAGTTATGATGATAATGCTGACGATGCTGATGATTGCGATGAGGCCGATGAGGCCGATGGCGCTACGAATAGGGTGGATGAGGCGACGAATTCCACAATTTCAACATTCACTAAAAATAACGGCAACGCTTCAAGCAGCCACGAAAACATGTAAGAATGCATCGGTATGTATGTATGTATGTATGTATATATTTATACATAATGAAATAATGCCGCGCTGGATTTTCATGTAATTTGTAGGATTAATTTGCGCTGCCTTGCAGTGTGCGCGTCCGTCTTTCCTACGCTCGGAAGCAACAGCAACAAAGTTGGGCGATTAAATTAGGAAAACAGAAACTTGTTTTTCATAGACATACTTATATACATATACATGTATGGATGTGGATATTACAAATTCATGTTTACTTTCTATTGCGTCTCTCTTCGCCTCTTCTACTCACCACGCCACCACCCGGCCCAGGCATCGCCTTTATGAGGAATTTTTTTGTTATATTTCTTGTACTCCTTGATACAAATTTGAATTGTGGACACGTGTTAATTAACGCGAATGCAGACGATGACGGCAACGACGACGGCAGCAACACCAACAGCACAGCGACAGCGTCACGAGCAACGAACGATCAAAATGACGATGACACGATTGTGCATTGAACCCGCGAAGTGCATTGCAATGCGCGTTGACAGTGGCAGTGGCCACGTCGGCAGCAGCGGCAACAGGAGCCTCACGAGCCCCAGCCCGCCGTGTGCCACTGGCTGTTAGAAGCGCGCTGCATGCCAACAACTGTGGCATCCCTAATGTCCCCAGTGCCATGAGTCGACATGAATGTGCTGCTGTGCCAGAATTTTGACTCAAAATGAAATGACAAGCACTATTAGTTGGACTTTAATTGCAAATCGAATTCTAATTATGCTCGGCGAATTGTGTCGAAGTTGCATGAGGCTTTAATTGCTGAACTGTGAATGAATATTATGAAGTGAAAATCAATATTAGATCATACATATGCTAATTCTTTAAAATATCCTTTCAGGAGTCCTGATATTTCTATAAAATGGATGCTCTGTTCTATAATCAATTCTATCACTAAAAATTTGCTCTTAAAAACCTCAACTCAATGTACTCACATCGTCTTTACACTGCTGAGCTCTCGCCAAGTACAAATATTGTCGTTTTCTTCTTCTTTTGTTTAGCCTTAATTCTTATAGGCTTGCGGTATTCCACGCGGCTCTGAAATCCGCGCGGTCTTTGACAGTATTGTCTGCCAAGTTTCGTCATTGCTTCTAAAGGGTGATTTTTTAAGAGCTTGATAACTTTTTAAAAAAAAAAAACGCATAAAATTTGCAAAATCTCATCGGTTCTTTATTTGAAACGTTAGATTGGTTCATGACATTTACTTTTTGAAGATAATTTCATTTAAATGTTGACCGCGGCTGCGTCTTAGGTGGTCCATTCGGAAAGTCCAATTTTGGGCAACTTTTTCGAGCATTTCGGCCGGAATAGCCCGAATTTCTTCGGAAATGTTGTCTTCCAAAGCTGGAATAGTTGCTGGCTTATTTCTGTAGACTTTAGACTTGACGTAGCCCCACAAAAAATAGTCTAAAGGCGTTAAATCGCATGATCTTGGTGGCCAACTTACGGGTCCATTTCTTGAGATGAATTGTTGTCCGAAGTTTTCCCTCAAAATGGCCATAGAATCGCGAGCTGTGTGGCATGTAGCGCCATCTTGTTGAAACCACATGTCAACCAAGTTCAGTTCTTCCATTTTTGGCAACAAAAAGTTTGTTAGCATCGAACGATAGCGATCGCCATTCACCGTAACGTTGCGTCCAACAGCATCTTTGAAAAATGATTCCACCAGCGTACAAACCACACCAAACAGTGCATTTTTCGGGATGCATGGGCAGTTCTTGAACGGCTTCTGGTTGCTCTTCACCCCAAATGCGGCAATTTTGCTTATTTACGTAGCCATTCAACCAGAAATGAGCCTCATCGCTCATCGGACACGGACGCGAAACACATTTCGAACCGAACACTGATTTTGGTAATAAAATTCAATGATTTGCAAGCGTTGCTCGTTAGTAAGTCTATTCATGATGAAATGTCAAAGCATACTGAGCATCTTTCTCTTTGACACCATGTCTGACATCCCACGTGATCTGTCAAATACTACTGCATGAAAATCCTAACCTCAAAAAAATCACCCGTTACAACTAGATTACTCCATCGGAGACAAGGCCTTTCTCTAAATTTTTTACCACCAACTCTCGCATCGAAAACCTTCAATATCCATTTTCATAACATGATCAAACCAGCGCAGTCGCTGGATGTTCACTCGTTGGACAATTGCAATATCGTGATAGATCATTGATTGCTCCTTGTTCGTCCGGATACGATATTTCTCACCAACACTTAAGACCCAAAAAAACTTGCGAAGCACTTTTCTCTCGAATACTCCCAACGTCAGCTGATTAATTTTTAACATCGTCTCAAAAGTTCCCAAGAAATTTAATTTGAACCGGTTTGTGGAACTTTACAAAGATCTGCTCAAAGGTATTGAATTCCAGCAATTTTTTTAAAGCAATTTTCCTAAAATTTTATTTATCAACGAAAAGTAGGGAATACGAACTAATGGGTTAAACCCAGTGTCTCGACCATTTAAAACCTAAAAGAATAAGACACAAAAGAAGTGACGAAAAGTCTTACTAAATATCTTCCATGCTTATTGAAGAATCAAAGCTCCGTTAAAAATGTACAAGAAGCGATTTTGTCTCTGGTGATACTGACAATTTACCATACTTGTTGAAAGTGTTGCCTCATGTAGCCTCATACAACCCGATATTTAATTAACGTCAAAGACTGACAGACGCATGTTAGATGTAGGATGCGAGAAAAATCAATCATCGACCTATGTTTCACAAAAATCACCGTTCCCGTTTCCGTTAGGAATAACAGTGAGATGAAAAGTGTGTAACGCTGTCAGCTTTAATCCATATTTTTTAGAAACTGTTGTTGTAAATGATACTTTAGTCAAGAAAACCACAATTCACAACTTTTCTGGACAGAAAATGCAGACACGAGGATCTTTCATTTAGAAACGATTTATTGATCTCGATATAGGATGCCACATATGTAAGCCATCTTGGTGATATTAATCGGTCAACCCAGTTTTCTGATTGGTTGTTCTCAACTTTTTCTCTATGGAGGCTTGTAAGGTATGAAGCTAACAAAAGCAGCGGTAGAACGAGCCTTACAATAGTACGGACCCAGTCTTGTCAGCCACACAAGTGAAAACGTGTACCATAAATAAGGACATCTAAAAACCTTCTTAAATTTGACAAAGCCTCTTTTCTCCCAATACAAAAAAATCAATACGTAATTCAATTTTTCTTAATATTTTTATAATCTTTTCTTTTTTGTTCGGGATCGGCTCTAGTTGTTGAACAAATTTCATTTTATGACATTAAAGAACTTAAATATTTTTTTTATCGGAAGGAATATGTGAATGCAAAAGTCCAGAAGCTCCCTATCAACTCCAGCTTCAGACTCCCTGGTTGCAGTGTGATCCAAGCCGATGTTACAACCATTAAAGTAGATCTACTGTTCTAGAGTGCAGCCTCCTTCAGAGAGGCGACCATTCACTCAGTTTGCAGTGTGGCGATACTAGCCTTGAACTCATTAACAGTGCACTCAGGGTTGGTCGAGGAGTATGGGTGCCAGGCCATAACGGAATCGAATATCGGTAGAATGGTAGAACAGGTTGGTACTCCCGGCATCTCTTATGTTCTGCTACTAGATAGCTGGGCTTCGCGAAAGCTTGATCAGCTGGCCTAGCATTATTACATGAGCTACCGCAAAAGCCTTTTCGCCTAAGATCAATCATAAGACATCTAGTGATCCTTTTGCCTTCAGTAAGGTTTGCCTCTCACTAGTTGTGGGGCTTTTAACAGGCCATTACCTATTGGGTTTCATCCTGTAAAGCTGGGAATCTTCCCGGACGCCATCTGCAGAAGCTGTATGGAAGAAGATGAGGTGGAAATATCTCAACACTTTTTTCTTGACTGTGCGTTTGGGAAGTCAAGATTTAGACACTTGAGAGCGCATACCTTCAAACATCCCACCGAACTGGCGGGAATGGAAATTAAGCGTCTATGCAAATTTTTATTGGCTTCTCTTAGCAGCATATAGCAGTCTACGTGAGATCTTTGATCATTCATCTAACCAACCCAGCATTGGGCCTGGTCAAACTGTTTTAAATGAACCGTTGATGAATTCTTCTCCGTCTCTTTTATGCTACAAGTTTTTCGAGCGCAATTTTCTTGACTATATTCAATAGTAGTAGTTAGAATTGGATTTGAATAGGATAAGACGTCTCCAAAATTGATTATCCGCAAGCAAATTTTAGGCAATAAAATTTATCAATCTCTGCTAGATGTTTGTTCAAGGCGCTCTTCCCATTTATGCTGCCTCCTAGATGGCGTCCGACAAATTTCGTACTCAACTTTTTGAACTTTTTGGACTTCCAGAACAACACCAAACTACACACCAAATATCGAATTACAATCACTTTAATTATATAATTCCTAAATACAGATAAAACTTGCCATAATTCATAGAGATCACACACTTTTATGCATAAGTATGTGTGCGAAGCGCCCTCGAAATAAAGCTTACGAACAAATAAAAATTCTCGGAAAAAGAGTTTATGAAGTCACTCAAGAATTTCCCACAATTATTTCATAAAAATTCAGCTTCAGGCGCACTAAATGGGCGGACAATGGCAGATAACCAAAGTAAATGGCCAAATGGGCACACACAGAGCAACAACAGCAACAAATCGATGACATTTAACAGATACAAATCGAACGCGGAGGCGGCAAACCATTTGCAATTAAGCTACCGACCACAACCACAACAACAACAGCAACATCAAATGTGAGCTGAACAAGCGAGCGGCAAGCGACACACAAGCCCGCTTGCTGAGTGCCAAAGTAATTGGGGAAAATCGAATAATATTGGCTTTGTGGCATAGAACAAAGCGAACGCGATCGCCGCGATCAGCCAAAGCTGACTTCAAATGCCTCAATTTGTAGCAGAAAAGCAGAATAATTGACAAAAAACAACAAAGTTGTGGGGGAAAAATCATATAAAAATACGACGCAGTTTGTTGAATATAAGTATGTATAAATGTACATATATATGTATGTATGTATATGTTGCTACAAAAACAATTCGAGCGGAAAGCAACAAAACGCGTGGAAAGCAAGCGATCGATCTGCTGAACTTCCATAAAATAAAAAAAAAAGTTAAAAGCGCCATTGGAATATGCGTTGAATTTTGAAAAGAAAAAAATCGCATGCGATATTTATCACACTCAGCATATTTATTGCATGCTATAAAAAGCATAAAAACGCGTGTGACAACGGCAGCTGAGCGCTTGTTTGCTTTTATGCAGGCGTTCGAACATAACTGCAACATTGTCATTGGCAGCACAGCACCCACACACACACACACACACACATGAGCGGGAATGCCAGTTATTGCAAGTGGCCAGCAATAAATGCTGTTGGCGGAGGCCAGATGTCGCTTGTTTGCTCATTCACTTCAATAATGACAACTGTGAATCCACAAAAAAAGGCACTGCAACAAAAACAACAACAGTCACTATGACAAGACAAGGATTGACAGATTGTGATAAATACATACACATATACACACACATACTTAAATGCAGCGAGGCGACTTAATTTTGAAGTGCAACAAGAATGCGTTTTTATTAAAATTACACACCCCCTAACACGTCACCTTCTATATACATACATACATACAAACACATGCGTGTAAGCCTTAGCGGTGTCATTTGAAACTCCGCTTTTCGGGGGTGTCAGTCAGTGAAATTTCAGCCACTAACAGTTAAATCAAAACAAATAAACGACGATCGCTGAAAGGTGTGCGCTGTGTTCGGATGAAGCGTGATTTATGATTACAAGCGACTGTCTATCGGTGAATGTATATTGACAAAGGGTTTCGTGTACATACAAACATACATAAGTATGTACAGATGTATGTATAATATATGTAGGTAATGGGTCAATACACATTTTGTTTTAGATATTGGATTACAAACGAACACTTTTTTGGGGGAGTACTTTCGACATTTTAGTGACGTGGTTTGAATCTCACCAGGTTCAATGCACTTTAAAACGAAGCAGTGCGTATTAGCAGCTAGTGTTTTCATAAAAAACAGCTATTGTAGACTAAAACAATTAAGACCGGTATTTAAAATGCTTTGTTTTTAGAATTAGAAGTCAATGAGACGCAAAGCAATTATTTCAGGTAATGACTCAGTCAAATTAACCCAAAAACGACGCACTTACTTTTAGTGTTTTCAAAATGGATTGTGACTCTTTCAGTCACAAATATTAAACAATTATAAACATATGTAAACATGTTGCGACAGGGCATAATTGTTTTGTTCACCTAACGGTAGTATGTATCACCTAAAACGAATAGAGATAGATATAGGGTTGTATTCATATTTTTATATATAATGAAATAAGTTGAAATCGGGGTGACTGTGGGTGAAAATGGCGAAATCAAACTACAACCACGCCTACTTCCCATGAAACGCAATTTTTTATTCTCTTTAATTTTTTTACTTTCCGGTATTCAAACCAAGAAGCAATTAGTATAACTTTGCACGAATAGTGCTTTTGAAAAATGCCACCTTATGATCAACAATTGTCCAAATCCAACAAAAGCTGTTTAAGAATAAGAATATCGAACAAAAAATGTGTCTCAAATTTTGTATTGTATTTCTAACCAAATTTCGTATGCGGAATTGTTGTGAATGTTGGAAAAGGCTTACGGTGATTCAGTTTTATCAAAAAAATACTACTATGACCTTTTCAAAGCCTTCAAAGACGGTAGAGAAATCGCTGAGTACATGCCTCGTTCTAGACGACCTTTCGACCTCTTCAACTGATAAAAGTATTAAAAATTGAATGTTAGAGAGATGACAAGAAACCTCGACATCTCTCGCAAGTTCGTTCTAAATATTTTGTTGGATATTTTAGGTATGACCCACATTCTTGCTCGAAAAACTCATTAGCATAAATGTATTATATCTGGTGGAGGTTACTTTGAAGGCGACAAAAAAATATTGATGAATAATTATAAATTATTTTGTATTTTATTTACAATTTCCATTCCGATTACAGCGGAACATAGATCTTCCTTACTTATTTTAAATTATTTTCATTAAAAAATTCTGTAAAATATTATACTATTTTACATATTTCGGGAATTTTGCAGCTATGGCGTTCTTACTCATTAACAAAAACAAGTTTTTTTGGAATATTTGAGTATTACAAATATGATCCTCCGTAATATTATTGTAGACCAATTCATCATAATAAGCAGTTTTCTAACGAAAATTCTCCAAGATATAAGAATTTGAGGGTAAAAAAAGGGATCCCCCCTAGGTACTTTATAGAATACTCCTATGTTTTTGCTAAGAAAAAAATAGTAGCATTGAGAGATATTCCAATACTAATTGAACCACTTTATATGGATTTTCTTAATTTGGAACCTTTTCTGATTCATGTGAGCTCTTTCAGAAGTTCAGAATGTTGAAAAAGAATTCGGTGATAATTTTTTGTCGCGAACAATTGCTTTTGATTGCTACAAATTATTCAAAGAGGGTCAAGAGCGCGTTGACGACGAACCACGTCCAGGACGGCCATCAATATCAACTGATGATCAACACGTTAATAAAATAAAGAAATTGGTATTTTAGAATCGACAAATAACAGTCGGAGATCCTACTGGCATTGTTGTAATATTTTACGAATCAGTGAAAACCATTTTGAAAGATCAATTGGTATTAAGAAAAGTGAAAACACGATTAGTTCCAAAATTACTAAATTTTTTCGAAAAACAGCGTCGCGTTAACGTCCGTGAAGCAATGGTTTCCGACTACCAGGCAAATCCGAGACCTAGCCAATGTTAAAACAGGTAAAAAATAAAGAACCTTTCTTTGGATTCAGAGTTCGCAAATACTCATCACTGAGGAGTAAAATTTCTATCTTTCTCCTCAGTACAACACAATTGAGGAGCAATAAATTTTGATTTCCTCAATTGTGAGTTCAAAGGAAAGAGTGCTCTTCTAGAATATTTCTCTTTAATACTTATCTTATCTTTTCGCTCTAATATTTACCGCAAACCTACGTGCTCCTCAAAATAATACTCCTCACAAGAGCGCTAAGTTTCTTTTTCTCATCTCAGGTTTCAGCACTCAGTATTTTGTATCGCTGATAAACTCAGTAATGCAGCAGAGAGTGCTCTTGAGCAATTTCTTATTCTCTTAGAGAGTATGTATTTTTAAAAATTTATGTTAAAGTTTAATTGTTGTTGGTGTAAATATTAACAGTTTTGGGTACATGCATGATTAACCGTTAATTTAAGTTGTATTGTATTCTTTAAATAAGAGACAATACTAATGACAAGTAAAAAAAGATGAGTTTTATTTTTCGCATCACTTGAACACTCAGAGCGATAAAAATAAAGATGATGCGTTAGGCAAATAGTTATCTTTTAAAAATTCTCGCTCATGCTAATATATGAGTGAGCCAAATACGTGAGGAGTTTTTTTGTGATGAGAATGTTAGTTAAGCTTGCGCTCCTGAGTATTTGAAATGATGTTCTCTTGCGGAATATTACTCATCAGAGCAAGAGCGTATTTTGATGGTTTTACGAACTCTGTTTGGATTAACGAGATGTGAAGCACCAGATTTCCTTCCGACCGACCAAACTGTCAACAAGAAATACTATTTGAGTATTAGGCTACGTTTGCTGGAAGCTATTCGTAAAAAGAGGCCGGAATTATGGGACGACAACTCTTGTTTTTTGCACCACGATAATGCACCGTCGCATACTCCATTGATTCTTTGTGAGTTTTCGCCACGTCTTACTATTTTTTGTCCACAATAGTACTTATATTTAAATGTAGTAAGCTTAACTGTCGTATTTACTACTTAACTTTTCAATATACGCACTTAAAGTTGTAAGAAATACCGTTATATATGAAGTAGCATTTTAAGGGATTTTTCTCATTTTCACATCGCGCCTTCATGATAAGCTATCTCAAGTCGTTTATGGTGATGCTTATAATCAAACGGTTATCTATCACATTGGAAACAAAATATTATAGATAGAGGATAGAAAATTTCGGTTATATTATCAAATTGAATGGCAATTATTCTCTACAGCTTGATCGGGCGCATTGGGTTTGCATAAAATAATGATTGCTTAGCAATCTGAGAAGTAAGGAGATTTATTGAAATTTAAATTTTCCAGTTGCTGATCGAATTATCAATATTATATTACCATTACGAGAAATTAAAAGACAATATAAAGTCCCACTTTCAATCAAAACTACACTCGACTCACCCGAAACAATCGGCGTTAACGGTATGCCACCGTTGTTGTTGCCACCATCCAGTTTATCCTCATTCTTCAGCGCGGCCGATTTGCCGGGCACGCAACTAATCGGCTTCTTTGCCTTCCAAAGTTTCATTTTGCTCGATATTATTATTCAATATTTCTTCTTTTTTTTGCACAATTCTTCTAGAGCACCGGAAAACTGCCACTCAATGCACGGCAAACATGGCGCACACACACGCACTACACACTTATACGAATTTCAGTTTCGGTTGTGTTGTGTTTTATACAGAAACTATTTCAAAATTGATTTGAAATTTCACAGTTGTGCGAGCGCGTTGAGGGGGAAATCTCAAGACCTGCAAAGTATACACAATGAATGCACGAAAAAAGCACCAAAAAAGCACGGAGATTGAAAAATCGTCACTGCCGCGCGTCTTGAAGACGCCGCGACGCGTACGCGTTGACAAAATTCAGAACTCAAAACACAAAACAACAACAAAAACGCGTGGAAACTAACACGAAGTAGTAAAAAATCAAGAATCCGAGAAACTGTAGACATAAAGTGCTTTTCTCGTCGCACGTTCTGCTGCTGCTTCTTCCACTGCTGCCGTTATACACAAGTTTTCACAAGATTTTCCCCTTGGCTCGTGCGTATACGGCGCGAGTTTTCGAAAACTATTTTTAAACTTGAACGGCGCAACGGACGCGCCGACAGTTGGGTGAATGGGCGGTGTGGCGCACCGACTGCCGCGCGGCACGAACAAGCGCGCGCAGACCTCCAAAACGAAATCACTTCAACGCCAACAACAAAAACAAGAACAAGGCGCACAAACTACTTGCCGTAAGTAAAATAAATGTTGTGGAGAATTGCGTAGCCAAAACAGCAATTATAGATGAAGCACGAAAAAAGGCAAAAACAATAGCAATAGCAACAACAGCGCGCCAAAAGTGGGGAAAAGTGAAGGCGCAAGGCGGCGCGCAGTTTCCTCGAACGCGAAAACACAGCAGACACTGCACGAACACACACACACACAGCGATATATAAGCGCACTAATACGTTGATGGCTTTGGGCGCATATGCATATGAGTTTCACCCATTTACTACATTAGGCATAAAATAAAATTCGGTTTTTGCCAAGTTTTGCGGTGATTTTACGGGGCGCCCAAAACCCACACACACACTGTCAATTGGCGGCCAAAATGTTGCTGCGAAATCTCATTTCAATTCGCCAAGCGGTAACACAAATCGCACAAACACTTGCACTTTCGCAGGCGCATCCATCAATACGCGTTTATATGTGAGTCTGTATTGGTTTGTTGTGCTCATAAATTTCAATATATTTAGTACAAACGCATCACCTTGCAACGCGCCTTCGATTGGTTTGATCGTCAGTTCACGCGTTAAATTAAAAAATATATGGCACACACATACACTGGCACGTATGTATATATGTGTGTATGTTACAAGTAACGTTTAATTATCGCCACCGATTGCAGGCGTTGCCACAAACCCGACCGTGCACCACGAGACACAACTTCAGAATGAATCTGTGCTGCAGCGCTTTGCCTTCCGTAGCCATCGCTGCGCCGACAGCGACGCGGCACACGCACTCGCCAGAGCGCACACAGCCGTTACTGCAGCGTTTCCCTTTGCCGCGTCGGCTCACACGCACACACTTGTGCATTTTCCAACTGTTGCTGTATACGCTCGTCTGCTGTCGCCGCGAACTTCGTGCGCCTCGTGCCACTTTGGCGCTTGCTGCGCTGCTTCGTATGCCGCATTTATACCCCGTGAGCGTTATTGAAAAAATTATCGGAACTTCAAAAACTCTGTTTCTGGAAAAATAATCACTTTGACTTGCCAACTCGAGAAGGAAAAATGTTTTATATATGTAAGAAAGTGTGTAAGGATTCATGAATATCTTTGTCCCCTTCAAAGTAATCGTCTTCTTCTTTATTGGCTGTTTCGAACTTTACATTGGGTGTATTTTTTACGTGGCAGGTCCCAAACTCAGCGCTCAACCCCGGGGAGAGATGTTTCGCCTTTTTACTTTAGCACGCCTTCGAACGGATGTTTTTTGGCTATCCAGAGGATACTTGGTCCAAGGTCGGAAGTCATGAGCTGCTTGAGCCATATGTAAAAGAATCGTTTCTGGCGACTCCCTAGGGAATGGCGCTCAGGAAACTTTCCTCACGTGCGTGAACTTCTACGCATGGCTTCAACCTCCTTTCAAAGCAATTACCCCAGATATATTGCACTTCTACCAGTTTTTCTTTCCAATCCTCAAAGCACTTAGATAAGTCGTTTGTTGTAAGCTTATTTGGCTCCAACCTTGTTGCAGTTTTAATTTCTTCAATAGTAGTGTCGCGTCGTTCATTCATGAGCTTTCAGCAGGCCAGGTCTGCGGAGTACAGAACACTTTTTTTTATAGTGGGGGGAAGCATCGAAAGTCGGAATGCCGAGCTTAAATTCGCTAAGCCTAACCTATTTCTAACTCAAGACTCTCCCACGGAACCACGAGTCAAGTATTTCTTCGTGAAAGGGACAGGACACTTAAGTCTCCGCTATTGTGCGGACTGACGGCAGACTAATTTCTTGAAAAAGTCGCAGTTTTGTCATGATGAGTGCTGACGCTTCACTAACAGCTTTCCAATTCTCAATCGACTGGCACACGAGTGACGTTAAATATATTGACAATTAAACTACCACAAAGTGTAATTTTTAGTTTTTCCTTTGTATTTGAAAAGCCAGGGCAATGAAATAATACGTGTTTAGTTGGGACTAATTTTATTGTGGAATCTGTAAAGGTAGATTCTAAAGCCTGGGTGGAAATTCAGGTCCCCATGTCGTCTGTATATCCACAAGTGGATGTCCGGTACAAGTCTATAGTTCCTGTGCCCTTTAGATTAGGAATGCCATCGTCACTGCCACATTTTGGAGCTCTTGTTCCTCATATGGGAGACTTGGCATCATTAATGTGCCGTTTTTGGCCAAATAATCGCACACAAGAAATTCGTGAGCAGGGACATTATCATAGTGCAAAAGGCAATTTTTGTTCTTCCATTAATCTAGACGTTTCTGGCAGATTGTTTCACGCAAATCGCACATAACTTGCGCATTCTCTTTATTGACCGGTTCGTATGGCAAGAATTCAAGTTGTACGACGCATTGCGCTTATGGCTCTTGTCCATTAAAATTTACCCCAATCACAGCTAATTGCTCACTGGGTTGTGTCATGAATGCCGGCAACTATTCAATTGTGTTCTCGTTGTTTTCAGCGGCATTTTAATGGCATGCTGCCAGCGTCTTTGAGAGCTTTACCACTCACTGCTGGCTTTTCCTCTAGCGTGTTCATGAACATGTGAGAGAGAGAGTTGAGTATGTGTGTGTTGCGCAGGAAATACCGAACAGCTGTAGTCACTAGCAACATTTTTCAGCAACATGTTGCTAGCATATTTATAGCAACTTGTTGAAAATAACTAAAGCTAGTTTGATGAATTGCGGGGATCCAAGAAAATTGGTCACAAGTATTCTGCGGTTCTTGGAAGTTTAATCACTTTTCCACGTTCATGATAAGACTGGCTTGTTTTTTTAATTTTTGTTTTTGCATTTTCTGTTCCTTTATACTCTTAAAATTAATGTAGAAACCCACTTTACCATTGGAAGGTTTCGAAAAAGGCCCAAAAATAATAATACCCCTCGACGTTCGGAGCGCTCGCAGTGCACACCTCCAACTTTAAACGCGTCTTTCTCAAACACACACTTTTTTAAACTGGCGGACAAGATTCCGGTCGAACTACTCAACGGATTTGCTTAATTTTTTTAATTAAATGTTCACAAGACGCTCTTTCTTGCAATATACCCCCTACCATCCGTCTCACCAAGCTTTGATCCATCCTTAAAAAAGCCGTAAAGCACAGCTCCCTCGCAGTTATATGGGCAGCGAATATGTAGAGTTTGGTTTAACGACTCCATAATCCAAAAGATCCGGTATGAAGTCAAAATGTGCCCGGAATTCGAATGTTTAGTCACATGTTCATTTAAAAACCAATATACACTCAGTCTGACATCAACTTCCGTGGCCTTAGACCTTCCGGCTACGTTTGTGGACGCTATATGGAATGGCATTAAATGTAGTGGTTGCTGTGGACCTTAGTGCACCACACATGCTGATGTGTGCCGCTCGTAGCATCCTTGAAATTGTGGTATTTTCTGGGGCACTCTAGCACTCTAGCACACAAAGACACAATAAACATAATTTAATATGGTCTCGTCAAAAACCAAATTCTACAAGTCACTCATCATCTCCGTCCTGCTATATTGTGCAGAGGCATGGACGATGACCACATCTGGTGAGTCGAGGTTACGAGTTTTCGAAAGGTTTTCCCCTTTCGTTGGCGTTGGCTACGGCGAATACCGAATTCGTTGGAACGATGAG
This sequence comes from Bactrocera zonata, assembly GCA_037783105.1. NCBI lineage: Eukaryota > Metazoa > Arthropoda > Insecta > Diptera > Tephritidae > Bactrocera > Bactrocera zonata. The sequence continues at coordinate 605,713 of JBAWJQ010005155.1, read as the reverse complement.
CTGTATGAGATATACGACGACATTGACATAGTTCATGCCGTCCGAATGGATAAAAACACTCCAGCTCTAAGAGCATTCGACGCAGCTCCCGCTAGGGGAGGCAGAGGAAGAGGAAAACCTCCACTCAGTTGGATATACCAGGTGGAGAAGTACCTGGTTATACTTGAAATCTCCAATTGGCGCCAAACAGCGAAAAACAAGAGCGACTGACGCGCTGTTGCAAACTTGGCTATAACCGCGTAAACGATGTCTACGCCAATAAATAAGAAGAAGAAGATTAAGTAATATCGAAATTTTCGCAATAGACAATGAAAGACAACTGTGGAAACAACCACTTTTTCTAATATTTCCAAATCAAACTTTCAGTATACATAGTTTCTAAATCCATTTTCCATTAAGCCTATGAAAATCGGCTGAATCATTTGTATTTCTTTAAACAAAATATTGCTTTAAAAATATTTGAAATACCACAAAAATGTTTTTCCCTCTCTGACCTATATACTCGTACATAAACATCTGAATTGTCAGCAAAGAACATAAAATATGTCTGCGCTGATCAAGACCTTCATACATAGACGATCAGCGAGTCGGACGAGTTTTGAGAAAAATAGAAACATACTTAATTACTTAGGTCTTAAATGCCTAATGTCGCTACTTGTTATTTCAGCTTAAAAATAAACTCGATAAATGTCAAAATATGCGGGGAATCACATGTCTTTATATATTATATATATACACATATATAGATTACAGAGTGTATGGTTGTGTGATATTTATTAGAAATCAGAAGAAAGACCAAAATGTCCAAATAATTGACGAGCGATCTGCGGCAGTCTTTAGAAAAGCATAAAGACGAAAGAAGAGCACATTTGGCGAAAGCGCAGAGTTGCATTGACAACAGCCGAAACGGCGATATAAAACATTTGCTTGGCAGACAATTTAATGTGGTTCAATGGACTGGCAAAAAGACACTCGCTTTTTGGCAAGTGAAATTGATATTTGCGCTGGCGGCTACATACATAAGTATCTATCTATGTATGTAAATGTGTAGATATGTATTAGCAGGCCTGCTGGGATTAAGTTGGTGATCCGAGGCAACTGAGTAGTTTGCTTCATTTCGATAGAAAAAATTCATAAATCTCCAGGCTGCTGCACTTCAAAGCAAAAGTGATTAACTTTGTATGAGCAAATCGTATACTTACTTTAATATACAAACAGACATGCATACATATTCACAAGCATCCATACATTAGTACGCAAATATGTATGCATGTGCGTGCTCAGCCCATTCATTCGACAGACATTGCAGAAAATTTATGTGCCAAGCGTGCGTAACGAAGATCCAGCATACTTCTACATATAAATTACTACAGTTACACAGTTATATGTATGTATGTATGTATGTATGTATAGATGCAAATCTCTTTTAGCCACAAAGCCTATTTGCCTGATTTCAAAGCGAATAAAGTTATAATATATGCCTTGGATTTATGAAAATGTGCTTTTCACATAAAAACACACATAAATTGATATACATATAAATAAATATATACATATAATATAAAATATGTGCTCATATATGTATAAATGTGGTGAGTGCGCTTATAAAAATCGAGTGTGACTGACGAAACATCCGCCGGATGCTTACAACACACACACAGTCACTTACTGACATCAGAAGTGTTTGCCAAATTGATTGTCATCGCATGCCCGAGATTACTTAGCACAGCTTGCCATAGCATAGCATAGTATAGCATAGCGCAGCATTACATATTGCTGCATAATACCCTCCTCTTTTGCGTGGGTGGCATCTTTTTATAAATTTTTGTCGCGCGTTATAAAAATAAAAATATTTTGTTTAAATTTATTTGATCAAATTTATATGTGTGTGATCTCCAGTTGGTGTTTTGGCAGCACTGGACATGACATGTCGTAAATTTTACAAGTTTCGCTTATGAAATCTTTTCGATGAAGCATCTTAAAGATATATTACACATTAAGCTTGAATATATAAAGAATTTGGAATTGGAGAATGGAGGAAAGTTCTCTGAGCGCAATTCACTTAGGAGTGGCCAGAATCGGTTCTCTTACATATGGCTCAACCAGCTCAATTCCGGTCTTTGACCAAGTATCCTCCGGGTAGCCAAAAACACCCCAAATTAAAAGAAGAAAACAGTAACGGATGAAAAACCTCCCTTTTGATGACGATCACTGCAAACACATTAAGGATTAAGATTTAAGGGCATGTACCTAGAAAGTCTGGTTCCTTGGTTGATAAGGTTCCGCTGCCCATTTTTTTAATGACCTCATTGGAATAAAGGCAGACATCACAATCCATCCAAGAAGTGCGATGGGCGGGACTAGGACTGAGATGAGTAGTTCCTTGTGGCATTTACTGCAGTGGCCATATAAAGCAACACAAATTCGGTGTGGGGTTCGTGGGGAGAGAGAGACTCTTTCGTCGAGTCCTCGCATTCACCCCATAGGATGAACGTCTAGCAACAATCCGCCTCAAAGCAAAGTTCTTCCACAATACGCTGATTTCCGTTCCCGCTCCGACGAAAGAGAATGACGATGTGACCAAAGTTGCGTTCTATCTGCATTTGGAGCGCAATTCTAGAGCTGTCTCCGCCACGATGTCAAAGTCGTTCTTGACAACTTTAACGCCAAGTTTGAATAAGAAAGAGGTAGGCAAGGAAGGTATCTTTGGCACATCGTTCAATAAATGCAGCATCCATGATGAAACATCCCCAAAAGGCTGATCGTTTTCGCCGGGACCCGAAATATATTTATCTGTAGTACTAGATTCCAGTATAGGAAAATTCATCAAGCTACTTAGCTGTCTCCGGATCGAAAAGCTACCAACCAGATCGGACATGTTGTGATAGACTGAAGGCATGTCTCCAGTATTTTGGATGTGCGCAAGCTCCGATGTTCTAATAACGACTCGGACCACTATCTTGTTGCAGCCAAGATTCGCAACGGCCTCTGTGCACCAAAAACGCAGTTCAACAAACACAAGGAAGATTCGACGTCCAGAAACTACATCACAACAGATAACCGAACGTTTTTCTGCTCGAACTGCACTCCTGCTTTCTGAGAGCAAGCCGCTATAAGAGAAAAAACAGTGAAAAGCTTGACAAGCTGGCCGACAGGGGTAATGCTTCAAAATTCTACGAAAGAATGCGGAAACTAACAGAAACTTTTAAGGTTGGGGAACGCTTCTCTAAGAAATTCAAAATTTTTTTTCCATTTTTCTATAACTTTTGACCAATCAAGCATTAGCCTGAGACGCGAACAGGCCTTCAACCAATCCTTGCGTGCAATAATTCAACAAATTCCCTTATTTGTTTATGAAAGCATAATTTTCTTTAAATCTTGCCCATTCAAGCATGAGCTTAAAGACGCGAATGAGCTATCAACCGATAATTCTGTGAGATAATTCAAGGAATTATCTGATTTGATTAAAATATATTTAATTTTCTACGAATTTTGTCTGTTCAAGCATGGGCTTGAAGAGAGGATTGACCTATCAACCGATATTTTCTCTGATTTAAGTGTGATAACACAACTTTCTATAACTCTTGAGCTTTCAAGCATGGGCTTGAAGACGAGAATTAGCCATAAATTGATCCTTTGTATGACATAATTCAGCAAATTTATTTATTTCATTAGAACATTACAATTTTTACGAGCCTTAACTATTCAAGCATGGGCTTGAAGACGTGATTGACCTATCAACCGATATTTTCGTGAGATAATTCAACAAAATCTCCTATTTGATTATAAAAAAAATAATTTTTTACACCTTTTGACCATTCAATCATGGCCTTGAAATATCAAATAAATAAACTTTAAAATCTTTACTCCGTAATTTACTCAATGGTGATAAAATTTAAAACATTTTTCCAAAGGATGACCATACTGGTATTTACCAAGAATTATAATTCCTTGATATTCCTGAAGATCGCATTTTCTAAATTTTTCTTAAATATCAATAAAGGAAGGTAAAGGAAAATTTCAAGAAATATTTGCAATAATAATAAATAATGACCCATCTTAGTTCTATATAAACCTCCTTTCAAAATTCACCTTCTATCTAATCATAAAACGTTTCATATAAACTAAATAGAAAACTTTAATGCATTTTTTTTTTTAATTTCCATAAATATTGGAAACTTTTAATTTTAAACACTTTGACTAAATAAAATCCAACCAAACTCACCTCATCACTCGTCGATTCAGTCGGTAAAAATCAATGGCACATGCCATTATGGACATTAGAACTGCCACTCAGTCAATGCGACCCCTTTGAATCGTCAACAACATAGCCGAATCTCAACATATACATACATATGTACACTCGATACTCAAAAGCTTATATAAATTTATACACACATCCATACGCACCTATGCACACATGTGCACATAATTGCGGCCATAAATTAGATTTATGAGTTCTTCGGCATCATAACGAAACTGCCCACAGCGCTAATGTACCGTTACACCAAAAACAAATACATACAAATTTCGAATCGATAGACATAAATTTCCAAAAAAACTTAAGTGTGTTTTAATTATGCCGTTGTATGTGTGTATATGTATGTATATGTACATATGTATTTATGTATAAAGTATGCGGAAAGGTTTGGTTGAATGGAATACTTTTACATTAATTAGTTTAAAGTGACTACATTTCCGTTATTCGTTTCGAAACAAAATTGCCACAATTCGCATGGAATATTAATAAAAGCCGTGGGACTCTCTAAGATGCTTAAAATATTATATTTAAGGGGGTATTCTACTCTATAAATCAAATTTTGGGCAGTTTTTTGAATTTTATTTAAAAAAAAAACCAAAAATATTTTTATTATCCATTTTTTATGGTGTTTTTATTGATATCTTAAGAATACAGAAAAAAAATTTACAAAAAAATATTAAAAATTAAAATAATTAGAGGGGGGGAGAGACAAGTGTAAAAAAAATGGCGCATCCTGGTGACATTGATCCTGACTCTCCGGGTGGTCTGAAAAAAAAAATCGAAAGAAATTCTTAATCAGTAAGGATGCGGTTATAGTCCGGGAACACGAAAAATTTTTTTTTTTTTTTTGAAAAATGGCGACTGCCTGAAAATAAAAATCATTTTTTTACGTTTTTTTTTTTGAAATTCTTGAATTTTTTTAAATATTAAAAACAAAAATTTTGACACGATGCTGGTAGGAACGTTAAAGGATTAAATAAAGAAGGTTCACACAAAATTTTAAGTAAATCGGTTGTATAGAAGTTGAGATAACGCCGGTACCGTGTGGAAAAAAGTAGTTCCGAGAAAAACGCGTTTAAAGTTTAGGAGACAATTCTAGTGAACACGGACGCCACCTCACAAAATCGGCTGTATCTCCGAAAATAAGTCGAATTTTGAAAAATCCTTCCAAGGTCATATTTTTGAAAGTCTAAACTTTAAATATATGAAAAAAAAATCGAATTTTTCAAAATTCTAGAGTAGAATACCCCCTTAAAAAAATTTAAGTTTGATTAGAAATACGAAAAGACTTTTCGTCTACCCAATATTTAACAGAACAATCTTTCGAAAATTCTAATATAAATAATATGACGGTTCTCCAGTCAAACAAAATACCGTAACATCACTTTTCATAAGCTTACAGGCAAAGGAAAAGCAATATCATAGAAATCCCTCATAATGAAACAAAATTTGAGTTTTGGTTATAAAATGTTTATATGTGACCTGGTCTACGAAAAAGGGGCTTAGGTGTCAAAAAAAAATAAAAATAAAAAAAATAAAAATAAAAAGAAAAAGAAAAAAAAGTGGAAAAAAAAATTGATTTTTTGACACCTAAGAACCCTTTCTGTAGACCAGGTCACATATATTGGTTATATCTGACAACGGAAGCTGAAAATTATATGTTACTTAGATCCAAATATTATTTCATTAACGCGCCAAATGATTTTTGAAATCGAAAAAATTTAAATTTTTGAAATTTCAACACAATCCATTTGAAAATCGCTAATTTTCGCGTTTAACCTCGAATTAGACGAGTGCGTGGAAAATCTCAATTATTTCTGTCGGCTGCCAAATGCAATGTTAAAATTTTATTAGCCATAAAAATAAATGCAATTTTCGTCAATTACGCAAAAGTAGCCTACAAACACATATATACATACATACTTGCGTACATATATATGTTTATATTTGCATTTATTTTTATATATTTACATAAAAAATATTTTTCGTGACTCAATACACACATAGAGAGGCTCTCCCACACTTGAGTCACTTCAAAGACGAATTTTCACAAAAACACTTTTGTAATTATTACAAGTGTACTTAACATGTATATCTGTATACATCTTAAGTATATATTCATATATGTAAATACATACACATATGAAAATGCGTGGGTGTGTGTGCATGCCTGCCAATATACCTTGTTAAAATAATTGTTTTTGACCATAATTATGGTCATGTTAATGGGTAATTAACACATAACATGCTGCCAACATAATTCTATGTGTGAATTTTTGTATATACGCACTTTAGTGTATGCACGTATATAAAATTCTGAACCCAATAGGAATATTTGAGCATAAAGACGAAAACTTCAACATTGGAGTCCAGGAGCAAGCTCATGAAAGTACATAATCTCTAATATTTTCTTCATGGCTCTCGATATTGCTAACTATTGTAATTGATGAGCTTGCAAATTATAAATATTATTATACATATAATATAACAGGTGGCAACCTCTTTTTTGACATATTTAACAGAAATAATTTATCGCTTGTTTGTTACTTACATTGTATACTGAATTCGTTTATATATCTATGTCTTATACTTTTTTTTACTACAAATAAAATTTTAACATTTTTTATTTAGAGAGAGATACAAAATTTCAATTAGGTGGCAACCATTTTCCAAATTTCTGTATATATTCGAATACTCTTCTCTTTAATTTTTAGCTACACTGTGTGCATAACTGGTTACTCTAATCAATTTATAGAATAATTTCTTTTTAAACAGGTGGCAATATCTTAAAATAGTTTTTTACTTTATTTAAAAAAAAAAAAATTATTAGACACGTCGGGAACAATATCCTCGAATACTTTTTTACTTTATAAATAAAAATTATTAAACAGAGCGGTATAAAATATTTTCAAGCAGGTGGCAGCCTCACTCAAATTTATTTTCAACTATGAACTATTTTCTTTGCCACCAATCTTATACATATACATTATTCGTTTATCTTCCTAGGTTTATAAAATTAAAATTAAAACAGGTGGCAACTCTCGAAATTTTTTTTTTTTAGTTACCACTCTTTACTTTGTAGAAGGTTATTATAATTGTTATTATTTATTGAGAAGAATAATATATGTAATTACACTTATTATTTTAGAGTACAGAAAGTATCAGATTTAGTGAACAAGGCCATCAGATAACCAGAGGGTTATAACCTTAAGTTTAAAATTTAAAAAATTGTGGTAACTTACAAAACTTTTACTACCTTTTTTGTAATTTTCTGTTATTCTCTATCTTGTACTTTTTCTTACTTTACAATTTAGATACAAAAAACTTATTGGGCTAGGCGGTTTAAATTTCTTCCAACAGCTGGCAACCTTACTCAAATTTACTGTGAATTATTTTATCTGGTACCATAATGAATGCATGTGTAATTCGTTAATTTTTGAAATTTATTAAATTATTTTTTTTAAAAAGGTGGCAACTCTCTTAATTTTTTTTTTTTAATTTTATCCTCTTCAGTTCGTAGTAATCCCCTTATAAAATCCCCCTATTAAAATTGTATATTTAAAATTTTCAAACAGGTGGCAACACTGAAATTTTGGAACAATTATACATACATAGCATCGATCAATTTAAAAAATTCCTTCGCTTAAAATTTTCAATAAAATGGCAAAAAAAAAAATTTTTAATCGGTATAGCCAATCTGTGTAGTTTCTTTAAGAATGTTCTAGCGTCAGGCGATTTCGTTGCAGTCAACTCCGATTAAGTCAAACATAGTTGTACATAAGAATGATCCTTTTGAAATTTGAATCCAATATGTATTCATATTCTTTTGTTAAGCAGCTCTCAAACTGCCTACAGCACATGCTCCACCACATCATTTTGCCACTGTGAAATTTTCTCACTGGGTACCCTCATATTGTAGTAATATACATACATATACTATATATCTATAAAAATATGGCCAAGTTGAAGTCAGTAAAAAATTTGGCTTTAACAAGTGAAAATCGTGTAGTTCTTTGCAGCATTTTTCTCGCTTAGTTACCAAATAATGCGAAGTAATATATATTTTATGCTTGTATGTGTGGAAATATGCATTTTTCTTCATCTTTATTGGACACGTAGACACGCGGTACATATGTATATGCTTTATTATAAGAATATTAGTCACCGTTCTGCAAAATATTAGACTTTTGAACTTCTGGTCCGTAACCAAAACCGTCAGCTGTATTAATTTTTAACATACAAAAAAGAGAAATAAAGAAAATATCTGCAGGGAAACCAAAAGTGGAACTAAGGCGTGACTAAAAGTTCTATCTTACATCTACCAAACTAAGTTTAAAGTAGGCCACATGTTTATATTGGGAAATCACGCCGATATAAGACCTTGAAAGTGAATATACATATGGCTAATACTGATTTAAGTTAGTATGACTCTCTTTCAGGAAGGATTAATTTTATAAAAGCTTATGATAACACTTTATTTTTCTTATTGTCGTAGCCGCTTTGAAGATAATGTATGGATGTAGGTAAAGTGTAGCAAACCGAAAGGTTAAATTATTGCAGATGACATTACTTTTCTCATCTGAGCTCAAGATTCTCAAACCTCCGTGTCTTCCAATAATCGTACTTAGAAAATATTTTGCTGACGACTAGGAGACTTTGACTAGGACTAGGAGTTGGACTATTTTGAGCTAAGCACCATATTACAAATCCGAGGGACTCGACAAAAAACGTTTTATCCCTCGTGCGTTTATACATATTTATGCACTACATACTTATGTATGTGTTCAATTTATATGCAAATGATGTGAAGATTGCATTATTCGTTTGGACAATATACATACATATATATGTAGATATGTATATGTATGTAGGTATAAGTGAATTCTTCGTGCTGCAATTTTCTCTAAATAAATATTTATTTGCATACTTTTAGGCTAAATGTTATGGATACAGTGTCTCATTTTCTTTTCTCCACACAATTGTGTTGGCAGAGCAGGTTTTTAAATACTTTTTTGCAAGATACTCGAATTATTTAAACAAAAAATTAGAAAGTAGCCAGCAATTTCAGCAATGTAAAAAAAAATTAATTAAATAAAATGATAAACATAGAGCAACACTTTAATATGTGTTCTATGTTCAATAAAGCTGCGAACAGGAAATATTTTTTGAAGAAGGTTACCACCTATTCAATAAAAATTATGAAATATACGAACATTTACAATAGAAAAAAAGAGATTTTAACAGATTCGTAATAAAAAAATGGAAAAATGGTTGCCACCTATTAAAAATTATTAATTTATCTAAATTGATAAAGAAACTTTGCTATATAGACATAGAAGAAAAAGAAATTTTAAACGGTGTATAACAAAAAATCAAAAAAAGGTTGCCACCTGTTAAAAATTATTAATTTATGTATGTGAATTCATAACGAAATAAATTCTGCAATTGAACATACAACAAAATAATTTTAAAAAGATTTTAATTACAGTATTTTTTATAAGGGTTGCCACCTTGAAAAACTACTGTATGTAATAAAACTTGTGAGTGAATTTTTCTGAAAATTTCTTGAATTTGGATGGAATATGCATTTGAAATAAAGATATTTTAACAAATTTGCAGTTAAAACAATGTGAAAGAGGTTGCCACCTATTTAAAATTAGTAATGGATATAAATCAATAAAAAAATTTACAATTTGGTTCTATTATTATTATTAATTAAATTTATTAATTATTATTATTATTATTAAATTTTAGCAGTTATTTTTAGAAGGGTTACCACCTGTTGCAAATAAAGAAAAAATTTATTCAAATAAAATAAGTCAATAATACGGAAATATTTTCAATAGAATCAGTAGTTTGCATATAGCAATTCAATTAACATATGGCATACAAAAAATTATGTACATATAAAAATATTTTACAAAATTAGAAAAAAAAAACAAATTAAATAATAAAAAATTTAAAAATTATAATGGAGAAATTAGTGTTATGGCTACAGTTTTCTTTGTTTTTTCACAACAATATTGGCAAAGCACATTTTAATAACTCTTTCGTTAATCCACAAATTATTACATTGAAAAAATTACAAAGTTGCCACCCACTTACAATATTTTTAATTAAAATAATATTGTAAACATGAAATACAAGAATCAATTTGTGTGTTTTGAATTTAAAAAAGTGCACAGCGAAAACTAATTTTTACAGAAGGGTTGCCAACTTTAAAATAGAATAAAAAAGTCATAAGTGAAACAAAATTTTAGAACATGGGTTTGAAACAAAGACATTTTAACAGATTTACAGTTTAAAAAATTAAAAAAGGGTTGCCACCTTTACAAAAATGAAATAAAAGTCTTGAGTGAAATGACATTTTATAACATGGGTTTGAAAAGAAAAATTGTTAAATGTTTATGATGATTTACAGTAAAAAAAAAATTAAAAAGGTTGCCACCTTTAAAAAAATTATGAAATAAAAGTAATGAGTGAAACGAACTTTTAGAACATGGATTTGAAATGAAAGAGATTTTAACAGACTTAGAGTTAAAATAAAATAAAAAAATGTTGCCATATGTTTAATATTAATACTTAATATAAAAAAAAATAATACAAATGCGTAAAGAAATTCAAAAAACAAACTAATATGTTGAAGTTATTTTTCTCAATTCTAATTCACATTTATTTTATTAATTCCATTATAATTATATGCTATACATATTTACAAAAAAAAAATCATAATAATTCATTACTAAAATTATCACAAATTCAACAAATATAATATTTGTTAACTAATAAATCCAGCTTTATTATATTATCTTAGAACTACATATTTTGAGGTTACTTAGGTTCGTGCGCACTATATATACACTTCTCCAATTCAACTACAATTATGGAATGCATTTTATATACAACAAAATATACATATATGTAGATATATAAAAAATATTTCTTGAAAAAGTTCAGCCTTAATTCATTTCATCCTAAACTATTGTATTCAAAGAGAAATACAGTTAAATATACAGTGCGGCTTTTAAAGCCACAACTTGAAGTATTTAGTGCGTCGCGCTGTCCAAATTGTGAATATCAAGAAGAACAGCGTACCCCAAATGGAACTATTGCGATTCGTGCCATCGCCGATTTTCTCCAGTATCCAGTTGGCATGATGACTGACATCGACGAAAAGCGCTGGTTCTGAGCATGTCTCACAGTTGTCACTTTGTTTGGCAGTAAGCGCCAGCAGCTGATTATTTTCCACCAGCGGCGCACCGGCGTCTTGGTGACATGCAGTTGCCTGCTGCTCTGCTCCCACATAGCCGACACACACCATATCTGGTCCAAAGGTTTGTCCATATTTATCCGCACATTGCTGATTGCTTAGCTGAGTGGCATTCAATGCCATGAGCTGGGTGTAGGGTATATGCTGAAAGGAGGTAAGGGAAGTTGAATTTAGTAAACGAATTATTAAACTAGATTAAATTGAGGTTGTGTTCAGCGGTTCAAAAATATCAAGAGCAAAAGAAATACTATATTTAATATTTCATATAAGCTCTCTTGGACATTGTACAAAAGGCATGGTAAGACTAAAACTATTTTCGGCCACAAATTGTCAAATTTGTATAGAGCAAGCTGAAGTAGAAACATCCAAACATTTTCTCTATCATTATTCAGTTTTTACCAAACTAGTGTTGAAACATGTCGGCAGTCATACTTTCGACGAACCAAGAGCTATAACCGAAAAAAATATTAAACTTCTTGAGGAAATTTTGGTAGGCTCAAAGCGCTTTGTTGAAGTATAAGGGTTTTTATGATCATTAGATAGGAGTCTCAGATATCATAAGGGGAGTTCTTGGCTGTCCAAGTGAGATCACTGTGGACGATTCCGTTTCCACGACAGTCGGGTCTACCTAACCGAAACGGAGCCGGATTTTTACCCGGCCAAGGACTGTCAACTTGGCGGAATTCTAACGCTACAACAACAACAGCAACTGTGGACGATTGCAACAGGATCGGCCGTGTACCCTAACCCATCATAATCTACACTCTTGCGGTAAGGCTTAAAATCTTGTCCGACGCTAATTGGTGGAAACATACAGGCACTTTTTCCTTCACTGTCCAGCCTTTGCAAGACTGAGGTTAAAACATCGCGGTAATCTTACCTTCGGGGAATCGGTAGACTTAAACGAAACTGATATTAATCGACTCAACAGATTTGTGATAAGTCCAAAGCAAAGCACTTTGTCAATCTGTAAGGGTCTTATGATTGAGTATATAGTGTAGGATTTTATAGGAATCACTACGGACTGGCGTTCTAAGCTGACCAAGTGAGAACCTTCTTAAGATCGTCCTAGCCTAACCTACACTCTATTAATATTTCCGCATAACAGTGAACACTTAAACCCCGAGCGTTCCAAGGTTAGGTTTTATGTTATAAGCTAAAGCCTTTCGGCATCTGTATACACACCTCTTTGGTAACCAGCCAGCTGGTCACCACGTACTTATGCTGTTTCGCGGCGCAGTCGGCAAGCATTTCGTGCGTCCTCGCCTCGCCTAGGGCGGTCAAACTCAGAGTAATCGGTTTGACGGTGGGGTGTGTGGATGGAATGTCACGCTCCAGCATTATGATCGCTATGTTATCGCGCAAGGTGTGTGCGTTGAATGAGCGCGGCCTATGTACGTGGGTCACGCCGTAGACCAGCGTGTGTTCGTCGCGTTGATAACGATTCAAAGAGCCCATGACCACTTTCAATTCAGCCGGGTGACGCGACGTCTGCGTCTGGTAGCTACAAGAATGTCATAAACACAACATAAATACACATACATTCTTGTATATATTGTAGATAAATAATGGAATAGTTTATGAGCAATCGAATGATAAGCACGCTCGTATATTTCCACGCGCTGCCATGCGCTCGTCGCGTGTAACTTACTTGTGTACACAATGCGCGACGGTTAAGACCACAGACGGTGCTATCACTGCGCCGCCGCAAATGTGTCCCTCGCCGAACATGTAATCGTCGATAGCCAAACGGATGGAGGCCTGATACTGCGCATGCTCCAACGTTGCCTCGCTGCCGTTTATGCTGCTGGGGTAGGCGTTGAAGGGGTGTTCGGCGGCATTGGACTGCGTGAGGCCTGGTCGGAAGACAATAAAAAAAAGCGGAAAACGAGAAATAAATAAAAATTAGTTAAAAATCATTACGAATGTCGAATTAGCCAAGCTTAATGCTAAATTGTATAACACAGTTTCTTGTACACATTCGGGCTTTTCAAGTTTCTGCTCGTAAAACAAAATTTTTCAACGTTGCTCGGAGCACGTAGACGCCGTTAAAGCGCAAGCAGCGGAGCTAACAAGCAGCACGTGTCGCACGCAACGATAAACAAATTCGCACTATTTTGCGCTGATATGCCGTTACATACAAACATACATATGTATATATATACTCGTTGCTATCGATTCAAAAATATCTGAAGCCGATCAACATGATAATCGATTTCATTGCTTGCTATTTGCAAAATTACTGATAAACTCGGCGAAATGTTGGGGGATTTACGTGAGCAGTTGGCCCAAAGTAGTTACTGGGCCATAATTTGTGCATGTATACACATGCATACATACTTACATATACTCATGTCTTCATAAGTATGCAGTATTACTTAGTATGTGGCTCAATGACATGCTTTTTCCTTATCTGCATGCAAACTTTTGCATTGATACGATGCTGTTTATGGTTCTATACATATTAGGGGTGCTCATATTTTTCTCCGCTTGAGAATTTTTTGTTAAAAAATTTTCTTACGTATCAATTAATTCCCCTCCGTTCCTGTTATTGTTGCCTTTGCATGTCAAACTCACAAATCCATCTCATCGGCAGTTATAATGCTCTCCACGAATGTGGGATCAGAATTCGCACGATCAAACATATCCAAAGAGAAGGGCTCGCGAGCTCTTGCGATCTAACACTTGGCTGACGATTTTCACCATATCCTTCATTTTATCACATATTTTCATCAGTAGAACAGGTTGAAGATCGTCCAGAACGATCTCTCGATCGTTTTTGAAGGCTTTGTAACACTCATAGACAAAACTGAATCACCGTAAACATTTTCCAACATTCCCAACGATTCCGCGCACGAAATTTGGTTAGAAATACAAAATTTGAGGAAAATTCTTTTTTCGATATTTTTATAGCTGTGACGATTTAGCCATGTCCGTCTGCCGCGAACTAATCCTCACTTTTTGAGATATAGATCTGAAATGTTTCACACATATTTTTCTTTTCTAGAAGTTACTCATTAGTCGGATTTGTCGATATCGGAGCTCTGTAGCATAGAGCTGCCATACAAACTGGCCGATCAAAATCAGGTTCTTGCATGGAATCTGTCGATTTAGTCGAAGTTGACATTTTTTCTTAACTCATCAGATCAAAAATGGAAATTTAGCACGTCAAAATCGACCAAAATTTTGGGTAGAATTCACTTTTTTTTTTAATTGCAGCTACTTTGTTAATTTTTGATTTTTTTCAACGAAAAGTCACTGTACAGACAATATATTCTAATGAGGTCTTTTTTAGATTTCATTCGCGCCTCCAGTGGAGGTTGCTTTTTTAGTACTGTCGGACATCATGTGTTACTCGTAAAACGTTTAAATTCTTTGGAGAAAAATTGTACTGTGTATGCATAAAATATTTACGCAGGTATCAACATAAAGAAGACCAATATATGCGCCGATAGGCAGTCGATAATTAAGGCGATAACCTCATATCGTATTGCGTGAGAGAATGTCCTTAGAAGCAGGAAGACCGTAGTTACCTGAAAGCGGCCTGATAAAGGCCATAGGCCTAAGAGAATTCCGAGAAACGAAAAACCTGATGAGATTATCAAAAGTACCATCCGTCTGGGTGCCGAACCAGTACAGGAAATGCAAAAGTCGCTAAAAACAATATATAATGAAGGGGTTGATTGATGGACCAGAATGAGACGGAATGACACACAACTTTCATCTGAGCCTGATGAGCATTAGTAGCGACGATAGATACAGAAAAAGCAGAGAAACAGGCATGATAGAGACACGGGCACATCTTCTCTTTTTCTGTTCAACCTTATCTAGAACTCGTCTTAGATATTTAGGAGCGCAAAAGTTCACGCTTTACTAGCTGAAGTATCAAATTATGTACCAAGTCGCTCTTAAAAATCGAAAAAAGCGTTGACGTCCTGTATGCAGACTACTTTAACTTCAATTAAACTAAAGCTACATCTGAAATTACTAAGTACCAGTAGGTCTACATATCGTCACCTAAAATCAAAATACCGTAACACCACTTTTCATAAGTTTACAGGCGAAGAAAAACGATACATAGGTTGCTATATATATTTCTGGACTAGGCAACACTACATAAGTGTTGCCAGGTGCAATCTGACATTTCCATTGGAAAGTTTGACATTTTTTAGCATAACATCACTCAGAACGTTTTGTCATTTAATCGTGAATTGTTTTATTTACAGGGATTTAAAAAATTCATCTCTGCCAAAAAAAGGAATTAACTCGTGAACATTTTCGTGCGATCATTTTTCACAACTTTCGACGTGGATTATCACGACAAGAGTGCATCGATGAACTAAAATCTTTGTATGGCTATGAAGCACCATCCTATAGCACTGTGAAAAACTGGTACAACGAATTCAATCGTGGCCGACGCTCGCTCAAAGACGAATTCCGTGAAGGTCGTCCAAAAACAGCCGTTGTACCAGAAAACATCGATGCCGTACGTGAACTGATAACGCAAGACCGTCATGTAACATACCTTCAGATAGAGGCATGCCTATGCATTTCACCCACCAGCATACATTCGATGTTGCATGAACACCTGGCCGTAAAACAGGTTTGTTCTCGTTGGATCCCGCACAATTTGACAATCGCTCAAAAAAAGGCTCGTGTGGATTGGTGTAAAGAAATGCTGAAAAAATACGATCGCGGTGCTTCAAAAGACGTTTATAAGATCGTCACAGTTGACGAATCATGGATGTATGCGCATGAGCCCGAAACAAAACAGCAATCGACCGTGTGGGTCTTCCAAGACGAGCCAAATCCAACGAAAAAAAAAACCATTTTCGTTGATAAATATGCCTATTTTCATTATTAGGCCAGAAATATATATAGCAGCCCTCGTATAATAGAAACCGCTCAAATTAAAACAAAATTTGAGTTTTGAGAGCATCCCTAATTTTTATAGCATTCACTGGCCTATAAACTTAAATATTATTTATAGCACAATTAAATTTAGTGCATGCTTTTGATATTTGGCATTTCTATCGCAACCTTGTGCCTTCCTTGATAATAATCTTGACAACTGCACTTCATGATAACAACACATATTTATATACATATGTACTATAGGTACAAAATGGAATATGTTTAAGTTCACTTAAGTGCAAATATTTTAAGAAATCAAGCGCTAGTGATATGAGGAATATTTCACAAGCTCATAACTGCATATTTGCGAAAAAGACGCGTCATTATGTTTAAGCATGAAACACATGCATCAACTTTAAAAAACATTGACGAGCGTGGAGCTGAAACCACTTAGGCCTGACACAAAGTAAGGCTTAGAACTGAGTAGCGAAAACAAACAGCAATAAAATTTGCGAGGGAACATTTGATATGCTTTTAACATTTATAGCCAAATAAATAATATGGCTGCAGTTTGTTGAGAATATGTATGCATACATACATACATACATACCTATATGGAAACAAATGATTGAAAAAATTGATTTGGAAGCCCTCTGTGTTGTATGCCATGAATTGAAATAATTTAAAGTAGAATTTCGTTTTAATATTATTCACATGTTTTCGCGAGTGAGGAGGATCAAGCGTACAGCCAACCTTGAACTTCATCTGATAACCGAAATATTGATAAGAGCCCATAGGTGGGCCACACTGCATTTATACGCGATTAAAATATATATTTATTTGCTAATTATAGAAACTAATGAAAAACAAGAAAAAGAGCGTTAACCCTTCACATTGCATATGTACATATAGTATGAAAGGGTCTACAAGAATTTTATCTTAACTTTGATTGATCAGTTTGTATGACAGCTATACGCTATAGTGGTGCGATCTCAACAATTTCTTCGGAGATTACATTGTTGCCTTAGAATATAATATATACCCAATTATGTGAATATATCTTGTTAAATGTGAAAGTTTTCCATACAAGCCCTTGACTCCGATCGCTCAGTTTGTATGGTAGCTATATGCTATAGTTAACCGATCTGAACAATTTTCTTGGAGATTACATTGTTGCCTTAGAAAATAATCTATACCAAATTTGGTGAAGATACATTGTCAAATGTGAAAGTTTTCCATATAAGAACTTGATTCCGATCGTTCAGTTTATATGGCAGCTATATGTTATAGTGGTCCTATATCGGCCGTTCCGACAAATGAGCAACTTCTTGAAGAGAAAATGACGTTTGCAAAATTTCAAAAGGATATCTTAAAAACTGAGGGACTAGTTCGTATATATACAGACAGACGGACATGGCTAAATCGACTCAGCTCAACATACTGATCATTTATATATACACTTTATAGAGTCTCCGACGCTTCCTTCTGGGTGTTACAAACATCGTGACAAACTTAATATACCCTGTTCAGGGTATAATTACTACAATTTTCCTACAGGGTAGCTTTTGCATTCGTTGATTTCTAGAATGGGTCAATGGGAATAGTTGAAATTAACTATGAGATTTGCTTATTATTTAAATAGGATTTTATAAATGTTGATACTGAAAAATTTGATATGTAGATCTGTATTAGGGTGGGTCGAAAAAATTTAATTTTTTTCGCTCCGTTTTAAAAAGAGATGAGAGTTACTTATTAATTAAATAGAGCTTTATAAATGTTTTACTGAAAAACATTACTTATATGTACATACATACTAGGGTGGGTCAAAAAATTATTATTTTTTTTTACTTTGTACTGTAAAGAGAGACAGATTTGCTTATTATTTATATAAGGTGTAATAAGTTTCTTTTTACTAAAAAACTATATATGTAAATATATACTAGGGTGAGTCAAAAAATTATTTTTTTTTACTTTGTACTGTAAAAAAAGACAGATTTGCTTATTTTTTAAATAAGGTTTCATAAGTTTCTTTTTACTAAAAAACTATATGTGTGAATATATACTAGGGTGGGCCAAAAAAATATAAATATAAATATTTTTTCGCCTCGTACTTTGAAAAATCGGATAATAGGCACCTCTAATAAAGGCAGTCCAAATATGAGCTCTAATTGTAACGAGAAGATCAGCTGCCTAACGGTCTTCTACTTTTTTCTTATTATCACCTAAAAAAAATTATATCTCGCTTTTAACTACTTTAAAAAAAATATTTATTTGCACAGATTTTGTAGTATATTCGATGCTCTTCAAAAAAGATTTATGAACATTTTTTTCGTAAGCCTACCAGTTTAAAGAATATTAACGGTTTGAAGGATATTAACGGTTTAAAAAATATTAAAAAATTATAAAAATATTAATTTATTTATTTTATATTAAATTATTTAAACATACCTTTTTATACTCTCATAAATTTTATAACTCAACAAAAAAAAATTCTTAAAATCCATTTTTTTTTTACTCACCCTAATATAACCATATCCATTATAGACATGTAAATGTTCAACAGAAATAATTACATTATTAAATATTGTAGTTTTTTCTGCGAAACGTCTGCATTTTAATAAGAAAGTGTGGCAGTACAATTTTTTTCCGTGAACTTTGAAACCAAAATATGGTGTGATATGTACAATAGATTTCTGAGGTGAGTAACACAACGCGTTGTATTGCACTGTAATCAGATAGCACTACTCTAATTACCACACAAGTAGCTATGAAAATAATTGATGTTTTTGAGCGCGAAATTTAATTAGTTCTCGCTAATGTTTGCAGAAACATACATACATATAAATATGTACGAGTTGTAAGGCAAAGTTTAAAAACCCCATTCGGAGTATTAAAAGAACGATAAAAAATCTAGACAAATCGCCTGACTGTCAGCTTTTGACTACACGTGTATTTAGAATTAAATTTAGTAATACTGATAAAAAAAAAAGAAATGCGAAGAATTTGTGTACACTGAACAGGATATATATTAATTTTGTATATATGGCAAAAATAAGTAAGACATTTTTGTGTAAATTTCGTGTAAAAATCCTTCTATCGAAATATTATTTTCTAGCTTGGTAAACGCTTCGCGCATTGAAGGTTATTCCGAAAATTGACTTAAACCACTATTTCGAAGATTGGAAAGAACGTTTGTGTATTGAATCCAAGGCGGATTACCTTGAAGGGAACGACATATGTTGATGTTGAAGAATAAATTAAGAATTTTATAATTATGAACAAAGTCTTACTATTTTTTGCCCGGAGTAGGAGGAGGTGAACCTATTCTATACCAACATTTATTTAGATTCTTTGGACACCCCGAAGATTACATCTTAATACTACCAGAATTGGGAATAATTTCTCATATTATTAGTCAAAAATCAGGTAAAAAGGAAACTTTTGGGACTCTAAGGATAATTTATGCTATAGCAAGTGTATAATTAAAAGCACAGCGCGACGAGCTAAGTTGATTTAGCTTTACCCGCTGTCTGTCTGTCATTTATAATATTTTTTTTTTTTTTTTTTAGATCAAAAATTGTATATAACTATTTATGACATATTATTTGAGTCTAAGTGGGGAAACCGAAGGGTGTCAGCCTTCACACTAACACACTATAATCTGCAATCAGTACTAAAACTTTACATGATTAACGTATATGTATATGCATATGGGTATACATTAGGGTGATTCAAAAAAAAATTTTCGTTTGGTACTCGGAAAAATATTTTCCTAGACACCTCTAAGAAAGCCTCTCCAAGCATGAGTTCTTAATTGTAACGAAAAGCTCCTTTTACATACAGTTTTCTATTTTTTCATATTATCAGATAGAAAAATTTATAGCTCGCTTCCAACTACTTGAAAAAATATCTTGTTCTTTATATTTTGTAGGAAATTGAATGCTCTACAAAAAAGGTCTCCGCGATTTTTTCGTAAACCCAACCGTCTAAAAGATATTAACGGTTGAAGTTTGAATATTTTTGAGAAAATTTTTTATTTCTTATGAATTTTATAACTCAATGAAAAAAATTATTATGAATGATGAAACTCATAAGTTTTTGGAGAGGCTTTCTTAGAGGTGTCTAGGAACCTATTTTTCCGAGTACTAAACGAAAAACAAAAAAAAAGTTTTTTTCGAATCACCCTAGTAGTAGTAGTAGTAGTAGTAGAAAATTTATTAATACCTGAAAATATTTCTGTATACATATACACAGCGATAGCACTTAGAACGCAATTATAAATAGAACAATTTAAATTATTGACCTTAGTGTTTTTTTGATTGTACACTGATCATTTTTAAAAGGTATAAAAACATATTCGCGCTTTTATATAATACATATGTATAATACATACACTTAAGCAAATGAGAATTTAAATGAAATATATAAATAATTCAAACCATGAAGTAAAGAAACGCACTTTTCAAATTTTGAAGCCAAAATAAACTAGCCCAGAAAGAAGTAGATTATAGTTGTAGCCGCCTCCTGATTTCTTGCATGAAAAAGCTCTCGTTTGACCAATTAACATTGCATTTCAAAGTAGTTAATATAGCCATTAATATTTACTCTGCTCATAAAAGATAAATTTTGGTAGTTTTCCTCCGCCAATATCGGACTACCATAGCCGTCATACCTATCAAAACTGAGTTCCTGTATGGTGTACCTTCACGAAATTTGGCACGGATTTGAACCCAAGCCCACACTACAATCTCCGAAGAAACTGCTCAGATTGGACTACTATAACATATAGCTGTCATACAAACTGAGCGATCAAAATCAAGTTAAATATCTTTTTGTACCCTTTTGCGCTATAAGTAAGCATTATAGGTTCGAAGCAGGCGAAGTGAATGTTTTTTTTTTTTTTTTGAGAACGTAATTTGAAAAATTAGGACTAGAAGCATTCAATAGAAAAAAATATAGAATAATTTTTTTTTTGGCAGAAGTTGTAAGAAATTTTCTCCGAGCAAAAAATTTTCACTCCTTAAAAAAAATTAACTATATCAAAATTTATTTGTAAAATTTTGCAAAAAACGCAAATTTGATTATTTTTAAACATATCAAATTAAAAAAATATTATTAAAAATCAATTTTAAGCACTTCAAATCAAATTAAAAAACAGCAAATCCTTTCAAATAAAAAAAAAATATTTTCAAATTGTAAAAAAAATTGATATTTTCAAATTAAAAAAAAAATATATATTTTATAATAAAAAACTAATTTCAAATTAAAAAAAAATATTTCCAATTAAAAAAAAAATTGTTTCAAATTAAAAAAATACCAATTAAAAAAAATATTTTCAATTAAAAAAAAAATTCATATTAATAAAAATATATACATACTTTTAAATTAGAAAAAAAAAAACAAATTCAAATTGAAATTAAAAAGGAGGGGAATGTTTAGTTTAGTATCCCATTTTGAAGAGGTTTTGCGCAAAGGGGGAGGGGGCTGGGGGCTTGCTACCCCCCTCATTTGAAAGGTAATGAATGGAACTTTTGAATAATAGCACCCTTCCCCCCCTAGGACCACGGGGGGCTCTAGGGCAGCCTCCTGAAAATGGTGTAAAATCGTAGTTTTTCCATACAATTTTCACTAATTACTATAAAATTTATGTATTTTTACGCATAGAGTGACTCTATGTTTATTATTTTCATTATTTCAATGAATTAAAGTGGAAATCCACTTTATTTAAATAATAAAAACACTGAAAATTAAAAATTGTATATGTATCGGTAATAATGCATGCAAGTAGTTGAAGTACCAAGATAACCCAACCAACCATTTATTCAAGACCCCTAAATAATAAAATTGGATTTTCATCGCGCGATTTTTTACTCCAAATTTTGAATATATTTTCAGTATAATATATTACATTGAAACAAGCGCCGCAGGCAAAAATTTGGAATAAAAAATCGCGCGATTTCAATGTAAATCGCGCGATTTTTTATTCCAAATTTTCATTATATTTTCAGTATACTCGCAATATATTAGAATGAAACAAGCGCCGCAGGCGAAAATTTGGAATAAAAAATCGCGCGATTTTTTATTCCAAATTTTCATTATATTTCAGTATAATATATTACATTGAAACAAGCGCCGCAGTATATAAGACCTACCATTGTGATTCGTTGGGTTATTACTGTCTTCCTTTTGTGCTTATTTCCTTCGTCGTTTGACAGTTCATATTCAGTAATTTTGCTTAAATTTCAAGGAACAGTGTAACACCTAATTGAAAGCTCTTTTATTTATTAAATTGTACATAAAATTGCAACTTAAAATTCATAATTTATCATTAATTCAATTAAATATATTTCAAAGAATGTGTGTGTGTGTTAAATTGGTTAAATTTTTTGCAAGCAGTGCAACAAAAACTTCCAAAGAAGAGAGCCATTTTTTAAAAAATGTGAAAATGTGCGTTTTTTGCTGACTTATATCTAAAAAACAAATTAACATTTAACAATAAATTTACATTTAAACCAAAGTTTAATTCATTTGCTATCCGTGCTATATAAATTTAAAAAAATCCGTGCACGCATTTAAGAGAAATAAGCAGTGAAAATGAGATACTAAACTAAACCCAACCCAAAAAGGATATGTTGAAATTAAAAAAATCAAATTTAAAAAAAATGTATATACTAAAAAAATTCTAAAAACTCTCTCATCTCTACTTAAACACCTTTTCATAAGCAGCCAATTTATGCAATATCAGCACAACGCGCAAAGCTTATTTCATCATTGGCTAAATTACTGGAGTGTGGCTAAAAAGTAGCCGAAAACATAACGAAATACACGTAACCACAATAACATTACACTTCATCAAACAAAAAAAAAAAAAAAAAAAAAAAAAATACAAACGACAATATTTTTTTTCTTTTGGCCATTAACCCTTGTTCCATGCACAATCGCTCACGCAAGCAAATTTATTTATTTATTCTGTTTTGTCATTAATTCCGCTGATTCCGTTTGGCATTAGCCGACACTTCAATAGCACACTTCAATTTCCGATCGCCACTTCAAGAAAACCACTTGTGCACAAACGCTTGGCAAACACAAACACCAACCTTTTTTTAACAGCAACATATGCACATTTGCTTTATTGTTTTTGTTGCATTTGCATTTTTTACTTACTCGAATGCATTTCATTGCAAAGAAACGCCAAAATGAAGACTTTCATCAGTTTGTTTAAACTTTCGCTGCGGTGCATTTTCACGGCTGCCTTCGGTAGCTAAACACGGAGCTCAACGAGTTCAACTTTATTAGCACAAAATACTTCCTTTTTCACCTTTGTGAGCTGCAGCACCGTTGATGTTCCGCCTGGTAGCGTCGACAATTCTCGATTGACTTCTAAAAACCAGCAGCAACAAATGAAAATGAAAATGACAACAACGACGGCGGCGACGGCGGCGACGGCGACGATGGCGCTCGGTGATGTTTTGCTTTCAGCAACATTCGCGCTTCTAAGTTCCCTATATGTATATGCGTATATATACTCCACATATGTACTTATGTATGAATGTATGTAGATAATGTGCGTTTGTGGCTGTGTGCGTTATGTTTATATACAGGGGCGGATCTGGCTGGAATTTAGCGGATGGTCAAGGCGGATTTTGTAGTCACTAACTTCAATTGCTCGCAACAATTCACGGAGGTATTCTGGTGTTTTGGTCTAGAAATAGAAACAAAATATTTTTTTTATATTTTGAAAGTTGTTCGAGAATATATGTACTATTTTGCTGACTCGTTCTCTAAATTGATTCGGCCAGTTCGCGAAGCTTTAGGGGGTTATATGGATTTCCCCGGGTAAAAACAGCCTTTTTTCAACAATTTTTCTCATATAAAAAATTAAATATTTTATTAGATTTTTTTTTTTTGTTACACTATTTACGAAAAATTCTCAAATTTTTGGAAAAAATATTTTGAACTCGGGCATTGCGAGGCCACTTCCTGTGACACCTCGGAAAAATAATGCACCCGCGTTTGCAGGATAGCTCTTTCAAGGATAATCTAAGTCAAAAAATAAGTGTTTCAGTTAAAACCTTAATTTAGAACGGAAAAACGGAAAATTGGATTTTTGACAGACTTCTTTCAAAAAACTGAAAATATCAGGTTTTTTTCCAATAGTTGTATTTGAAAAAAATCCTTAGCCTAAGTCTTTAAGAATTGCATCTCAAAGACCTGAGTAAAATTTCTTGAACATCGTTTGAGTATTTCTCAAGACTTCAAAAACACAGTTTCGAGAATAACGCGTTTAAAGACGGCAATCCCATTTAGCCTCGGGCGCAAAAGTTCTCAAGGTTGTATCTCCGAAACTATCACTCAGCTCAACTGGAAAATTTAGGACAATTTTCTAAAGATGTTGTAGAATTTAATAAGATAATAAAAAATTCAATTCTTTGAAACCATGTTCTTCAAAACTCTACAAATAAGTTCAACCAAAAAATCTCCCACTCAGCACCCTTCTCTTTGTCTGTCGAAATCCGCACCTGTGCTTATTCCTAATGCGCACACCGCGTTCGGTGGCAGCGGAGTCAACAAAAACAACTTTTTTATTTATGGTGAGCATATGCACAAGTAGCTGTTTTGATTTTGTTGTTGCTTGCTATGTTCTGAGCCGTTGTTCTTTCACACAGTTGTTTTCATGAGCATTTTTTGTTGTTATTGATAACAAACATTTTTTTGTGAATCTGCGAAATGCCGATAATTTTTATAGATTATTAATTTTATCACCCTACATTAGGGATGATTAAAAAAAAATAAAAACAATAGATATATATAAAAAAATAATATTAAAATAAACAAATAGTTGAAATGAAGGAGCTTAAATAAATAAGCTTAAATAAAGTGATTATAAAATAAATTAAGGAATCGTATAAAATAAAATAAATAAAATGGTGTAGCATTACATACAAGTAATATAACTTAAGATATGATTACATAACTTATCTTAACATAACATAACTTATCGTTACTTAACGTAAAATAAACTGGTTAAATTTTTTTTTTTAGAGATTAAAAATTTTTTTACATTACATTAGGGATGGCAAGGGAAAAAGAAAAAATTATAAAAATAAAATAAATAAAATTAAACAAAAAATTAATATGATTTAAAAAAATTAATTTAATTTTAATTTAGCAAACAGAAAAGATGGACTTAATTTAACTTAACATAACATAACATTGTAACGTTACATAACAAAACTTAACGTAGCTGTAGTTATTTTATAACAAAATTTAAATTTTTATAGATTATTACTTTTTATTACCCTGCATTAGGGATAATTAAAAAAAAATAACTAAAAAATAAAATCAAAATAAACAGAAAATTAATATGTAGAGACTTATGTAAAATAATTACAAAAGAAAAAACAATAAAATAAATTAAAATTAAATTCATTAAAATATTGAATTGAAATAAAACAAAAAAAAATAAATAAAAAATAATAAAATAAATAAAAATAAAAAAAATTAAATAAATAAAAATTAAATTAAATTATATGGAATTAAATTAAAGTAATTAAAATTAAATTAAAATTTTTTAAATTAAATTAATTAAAATTAAATTAAATTAAAATTTTTTATTTTTTTTTTTTTGTGGAATCGATCCGTACTTCTTTCGAAATGAAGCTGGTAACACCGTTAATGTCAATGGAGAACGGTATTGATCGATGATAATCAACTTTTTAAGGCCGCAATTGGAAGAAGTTGATCTTGGCCACATCTGGTTCCAACCAGACACAGTTACGTGGCACACAGCACACGCAACAACCGAATTATTGCGGGAAAATTTTGGAGATTCGATTATTTCAAGAAATTGTGACATTGAATGGCCTCGAAGAAGTTTTCATTTAACACCGTTAGACTACTTCTAATGGGGTTACTTAAAATCATTGGTATTTAGCTATAAAAAAGACGCTCTTCAAGCTTTAGAAGACAATATGTAATACGACTTGACTTAGTGGAAAAAGTGCTCGAAAATTGGGTTCATCGAATTCGTTCCTGTAAAAGAAGTCGTGGATGCCATTTGAATGATGTTATATTCAGAACTTAATTTTAAACATTTGAATTTCCTTAACAATAATTTTTTTATTTTTTTTTTAATAAATCAAATCACTCTTATTGGATAACCCTGTATGTTATACATATGTAATTTAAAAAAATTTAGTAAATCAAATTTCACTTTTTTCAATAGACTCCATTTAGGGCACAATTCCGATTTCTTTGGCGCCGCGATTTGAAGGTACCGTTGGAAAGAGGAAGTCCTCCCGATTAAAAAACATATAAGGTTATAGGGTCCGCAAACGCTTAGTTTAGGAGATATTCGGCCTTAAAGTTCAAAAATTCGCAAAATTGGACCATTTCAAGGAGCTATTTCACCATATTAAACACACTTTTTTCACATTTTTCACTTCAAATTAATTAAATTGCACTATAATCTTTTAAATAAATCAACATTTTACTCTTTTAGCAGGTTTTTTACCTAAAAAATCTTTATTTTAAAAATTACATTTTACACTTGTTTCAAACTCATTTGTTTACTAAAAATTACGACGAAATGGAGCGCTGCCATGTGTTGATAAGGCAATTCGCTGAAATTCCTCTTTTTCGCAAAAATTCCTCTATTCATACATATGGATATTTTCCTTTTTAAATTTATTAAGCAAATAAGTAATATTATATACATGTATTAGTAATATTATATAATAATATTATATATACATATGTATAAGTAATATTATATAATAATATTACGTAATAAAGTGTACAGTACATGAGTACAGTACGAAAACTCAAATTTTGTTTCAATATGAGTGCATGATAACCGAAAAATATAACCACTTCATACCCAAAACTCATATTTTAAATATAATAATATATATATTGTCGCCTAAAATACAAACCAATGTATCATCAAAAATAAATGGAAATCGCTGACAGATATAATAACCAAAATTTACTATTTTATAACGAAAACTTAAATTTTGAGTGCATGATAACCATAAATTATAACCACTTTATACCAAAAAGTCAATATATTTTTTTTATTTTCAACGCAGAAAGGGGTACTACGCGAAAGTACTTCAGTCACCCCGGGTATTCGCTCGGCCAGGGTTATTTTTTAAAGCGCGGCCGAAGGCCGCCAACGCAGAAAGGAGTACTATGCGAAAGTACTTCAGTCACCCCGGGTATTCGCTCGGCCAGGGTTATTTTTTTAAAGCGCGGCCGAAGGCCGCCAACGCAGAAAGGAGTACTGTGCGAAAGTACTTCAGTCACCCTGGGTATTCGCTCGGCCAGGGTTATTTTTTTAAAGCGCGGCCGAAGGCCGCCAACGCAGAAAGGAGTACTGTGCGAAAGTACTTCAGTCACCCTGGGTATTCGCTCGGCCAGGGTTATTTTTTTAAAGCGCGGCCGAAGGCCGCCAACGCAGAAAGGAGTACTGTGCGAAAGTACTTCAGTCACCCTGGGTATTCGCTCGGCCAGAGTTATTTTTTTAAAGCGCGGCCGAAGGCCGCCAACGCAGAAAGGAGTACTGTGCGAAAGTACTTCAGTCACCCTGGGTATTCGCTCGGCCAGGGTTATTTTTTTAAAGCGCGGCCGAAGGCCGCCAACGCAGAAAGGAGTACTGTGCGAAAGTACTTCAGTCACCCTGGGTATTCGCTCGGCCAGGGTTATTTTTTTAAAGCGCGGCCGAAGGCCGCCAACGCAGAAAGGAGTACTATGCGAAAGTACTTCAGTCACCCCGGGTATTACGTATATATTATAATGTTATCACACGATTTTACTTATCTATGTTTAATAAATATAAATCACATATTCATATATTCATATATGCATGTATGTATATGGAAAAGTGTTCACATATTCAATTTTAGCTTGAAAAATCTTCTTTATAGTTTTTTTATAGTTAATAAAGAAAAAAGAATCACTCGAAAGTAGAAACAAAGAAAACGCTGTGAAACGCTGAAAAATCCTTCACTTTTGGTTTTTGAGGTGTGGCAATGCTGGTTTTCCTTGTAAATGTAAGCACT
The DNA here is from genome assembly GCA_037783105.1 of Bactrocera zonata. Classification (NCBI taxonomy): domain Eukaryota; kingdom Metazoa; phylum Arthropoda; class Insecta; order Diptera; family Tephritidae; genus Bactrocera; species Bactrocera zonata. Next base: position 577,266 of record JBAWJQ010005155.1, on the reverse strand, counting down.
CTAAACTTTTCAGCCATAAATTTGACAAGTGATTTTTAAAATACTAAATTTAGTTGAAAAATTGCAAAATAATTGTGAAATGTAAGCTTATTTCAAAGCTTAGAGTGTATATTTAAATATACAGTGTAAAGAACGTGAAAAAATTTAGTGAAACATAGAGAAATAACATGTTTTCTTAGTGCAAATTTTTGAATTTTTAAACGTGAATATTTCAAAAAATATTAGTTATTTTTATGTTATTTTTGGATATTCCTCCTCTGGAGAAGCTCCCCTATCCGTACATACCCCATTTATACGGAAATTCGGTTTTTTTACCCCTCCGCCAAAGTAATCGGAATCGTGCCCCATTTAGCAACGCACCTTTTCCATTTCAATTTAAACAATTAATATTTCCACACAACACACCCTTTAATAGCAAGAAAAAAATTCCACAAAATTCACAAAAGCAGCAGGAAAAGCAATGAACATATGTACATAGAACGTTTGATTTGCATGCAAAGTGCTCATTCACAATGCTAAATTTTATGCAAATACTTTCTGCCAACGAATTTACTGAATATTTATGTAATATTTGTATGTATATATCATATACATATGTATGTATACATAAGTGTATGTGCGTAGTTACACGTGTAGACTTTTTTCGCCAACGCGTGTCTGCTGTAGCGTGCTCGATCACGCTTACCTATTCTGTTATTAAGCAGCTGTTTTGTTTTTGTTTTTATTATCTACCTCAATTTTATTTTTGCCCATTTAAGTGGCGCTATTTGCAGTTCCACACAGTTTAATTTAGCTTTTTGTTGTGATTTTGATTCACTTGAATGTTATTTTTTTACAGTTACTTTTATTTATTCTTTCACCGCGCTGCCAAAAGTCATGACTTCTTATCAGCAGTAATTCATTCATTCATTTAAGTTTATTTTGCAAATTGCATCAATTACTTATATATTCTGAAACATACATACTTACATACATATATAAGTAGGTACATACATATGTACTATATACCTCCCCGATTTCTATGTTATATTATTATTCCCAGTGCTTATTAATTTATAGTGAGTTATTATAAAAATGACAGCTGACAGCGACATAGATGTCGTTTAGGATACAAAAGGCGCTTACTACATATACTTATAATGTTCCGTTGCTTCTAATTGACAGCTGATCCATATAGGCGGTGTGGAACAAAGTGGACGGTTCTCTGCTTTTCATGTAGCACAATGCGGAAGCAAACCTCATTCACTCTTTGTAATACTTAGAATAATACCCTTGGACATAAAAGCACCCTGTGTGATACAAAGCCTTCAAAGACGGTCCAGAGATCGTTGAAGACATGTCTTGTTCTGGATGACTTTCGTCCACTTCAATTGGAATATTAAAAAAAGTTTGAAAATCATTAGACAAATGTTAGATAGATGGTAAGAGAGCTGGACATCTCTTTCGAGTCCGTCCGAATAATTTTGGTGTATATTCTTTTGGTATGAAACAAGTTCTTGCTCGACTCCTCCCGACAAAACTGAATTTTTTTTCAAAAACAGTACGATTGTGACCGAATTTAAAGCCAAAAACCAAAATGAATACCATCGATAAATCGTATCAAACCGTATTACCATATTTGGCTCTCTTCTTGTTCCCCTAACTGAAATTGTCGCTCCATGAAAACCGTTTTTAATCGATCTAAGAGATGAAACAAAATCTTCAAAAAAATTGCAACCTTCTAACACTTCTAAATGGGTTTGTGGACTATCACAATGATGCCACCTTTAATAAAATGGAGTCGCAATACGCAATTCGGAAACACTCGTTTTTGTTGTTTTTTTTGAGACAATAGATTAGGTTAAGTCGTTCGGTTTAATCACGATCGCACCTCTCCTTTTTCCATACAGCTTTGGCAAAGAGCGTCCGACAGAATATTTAGCCGCACCGTGTCTAAACTATGGTGCAATCCAGACAGAACACTTATAATCGTGGTGAGATTAGCTTTGCTACAGCCAGTAGTTTGGATGACTTCTTACGGTTCGCTCTGGCCAGAATGATCTTGCAGTCGTACAAGATCTTGTTGTTGACCAGCACTTGCTGAGCTCACTAGAGATCCAAAGCCAGAACTCAAACAGCCATTGCAGAAACAAACCCAACTCCAACTAAACGAAAATGATGAAAGATGGCCCTTCCTAGGCAGCTAATCGATTGCAGAATAAAATTGAAAGTCAGAGCTGCCACTTGGCTGTCGGACATTTAAGATATGCAAATATGTACATGTTCCGATTAGCCGATCTCCATGATGACCACCAAAGAGTGACGGTGAGGCAGATCGTCTGCTTAAAATTGTATAAAATCCAAAAAATATATAATTATCATTGATGATTAAGATCGAAAATCGAAATTATTTATTTATTTATACAATATTCCTGTTGTATTCCTTCCATAATTACCTGACTAATAAGAAACAATCAAAGAAGGTTGTTTGAAATTTTCAAGCTGATCGGTCTAGCTGTTCCTTAAAGATTTTCTCAAGAAAACATTCAAAGTTTTGATAGTGAAGGCTACCATACCTTTGGCTACATACATCTGGATATCTGGATCTGGATGGACACCATGACTACTCTAGCAACCGATATTGGATTCGAGACCATTGAAGTTGCGATTGTACTGATCGTGACAGTCGGAAAATTTAATTTTTATGAAATCCTTTTGATCCATATTATAAGGTTTTTATGATCCCACAGATACGGAATGATCTTCCATTTTTGTTCTATATTTAATGTTATATCTTTACAAGCTTATTAGGCGTTTTCAATAAAATTATTTAAAATAAGTGCCTCGGTCCTAACCTAAAATTCCTGGCATTTAACATAACCGTAAATATGTACGTACTACCAAATTATTTCTTTAGAAATTAGAAACTTACTAAAAGCAATTTTTTTTAATGATAACGCATTAAGCCTAAATAAGCTGTAAATACCATAATTACTTAATTTTATTTATTGCGTTCTTTTAATAAACCGACTGACGTATTCTTATCTCGCTTTTATAGCGTGTTTTGAATCTTTTCTTATTATTAGGCATTCGTACCCCCTGCAGTGTTGCAATTTTGGCAGCAACACTTGTTTTGTCGATGTAAACAAATGTGCTTTGCCAAAAAAATGAAAAAATATAATAAAGATAACAATCGGATTGATAATAATTTTGAGCTAAACAAGAATGTTGTTTATAAACATAAAGCCTATGACGTATGAATTCTATAGCTGCGGGCATCTATGATCTTCTCAGTAAAAAACTAAAACAAAAAAAAAAAAATATTTGACAATATAATCTACTGAGGTTATATGTATATAATATATGATACTGATAAGTACTTTATTGATTTGGACTGGATTTGGGTTTATTGAAGCGGCCATATTTGTTGATATGTATTTTTCCTTTGACGTAAATATCTAAGTAAATTGGTTAATATTAAATCCAACTATTGGCTATAAATACTAATTGATAACAATTGCAGTTATCTGGTGTAATAAATTATTTTTTGGATTACATGTTATACAGGATGGCTATGACATCTGCTTCTTTTTTACGATTATCTACGTCTTATCAATTTCACAAAATAACCGGCATTTCAGAAATTCGAAAATTCTGTCGTCATTCTGTCAGTAAGCTCATAATTCTGTCAGCAATGTCATTATTTTGTGGGTCGTGTCGAAATTCACAAATTTCAGGCAGTACGGAATAATGCCATATAACATTTTTACCTATTGGAACAGCACTTTTCTTATGTGCGGTTTTTATTCTGTCAAAATCTATGACATACGTAGTCAAAACGATTGTCTTTTAAGGGGTCAAGGTGGTCTAGAATTTTCATAAAAATTTATTTTTTTTTTGGTTGGTTCGAAAGTATAGTCCTTTAAGAATATACTGTAAAATTTTTGGAAGGATATTCACATTATTTTAGCTTCTATAGCCGTTTAGCGCGGTCGAGGGGCTCGATGAATGGCTACTTTATCTCAAAACTACTTTTTTCGGCGTGCCGTTGATGAAAAAAAAAACTATACATCCGAATCACTTGAAATTTTAATATGATGTTTATAAGATCAATATCTATCGCGGGAACTACGATCAAATTTTAATTTTAAGAATTTCGATTTTTTTCGATCTAAAACTGCTCCAAAAATAGCTGTTTTCAGAATCTGAACTTTAAAAGCGCGAAATTTTTTTCATTTTCAATATTTTTTTTTGGTTGTAGTTCCAGCGATATCGGCACTCCTACTGATTAATAATTTATTTGGTTTTTATGTTTCAGATGTTCAGAAAAGTCAAAATCAAAAACGGCAACGGGAGTCTGTTTTTAAGATAGCTTTTTTGGACGCCATTTTTAATATTGTTAAAAAAATTTTTATTATTATTATTATTATTATTAGACATTACACATAAGCAGCACTAGCTACAGAGGCTTTCAGCTCAAAAAAAAATAAAATAAAATATTTTTGTACTCTTCATCAGTGTATAAATAAACTGTCAAAATTTTAAATTGATTGCTCTTTTTTAAACCTAAAAAAAAAAAATCTAGAAAATACCCTTAATTTGAGCGTTCTAGACCACCGGGACCCCTTAATCTTCAAAGTATTTTTCCGAGCATAATTGGAAAATTAATTGACAAAGTCTAAGTCTGTCAGTCAAGTTAGAGCGAAATGTCAACACATTTGCTTGCAAATTTTTTGATATTTACCATTTTTAGAATTTGACATAATGAAATCCATCCATTAGCTTTTAAGTCGACCACTGTTTCTCTTACAGATAGGATTTAGGAGAAATCTCCTAATTTAAGTATTATAATATATATGTGTTCAAAGTATATATGTATCTAGTCAAACCATGTCATGAACTGTTTCACAAAACATGTTTCTTTAGTGCACTATTTCATAATGCCCTAAGGTTTCCCCAAATTTTCTTTGAAAGCAATTAAGCTTTCGAATACTGACTGCAGTTCTGATATAAGTATTTACTATATTATAATAATATTCGAATTTTAATCTTATGGCCAAGGATTTTAGGCACATCAGCCTCTCCACCTTCTTACTTAAACTCTGAAGAGACTGGTACATAAGTAGGCGCATTCCGGAGGACCAATTATCAGGAGCGCAACATGCTTTGTAAAATGAGGTCAGTGGATACTACCCTGCATACTAGCGTGTCATGGCATGAGAAAGCCATTAGCAGAGATAAAGAGATGTTCAATTCCTCACGTAAAAACCTACTGAACTTTATCAATTGGAAACGAGCGATGGCCAGATTGAAATCTTACCAAAAAATGTGTAAATGGAGGGATTTGTTGCATCGTTCAAGACCCTTATAAAAAATGTGAAACAATGAAATTAAATAAATTTGTGAAATTTAAAGGTATTTGATGAAACGTTTTGTAATTTGAAGTATCATAGTTTTATTTTCAATGGAAAATGATTAAAAACATTTAATGATTGAGAGCTAATAAGCTTAAATCCTTTTAATGGGTATTAAGAGGACAAAAGTCAGTTGTTCTAATATTCTTTAAAAAGATTTCAATAGTTTCTCCGTATAATAAATAACCAATATTTAGTAATTTTTATTCGTACTAAATGTTGGGTGTTGGGTTGATAAATGTCCAAAAATTGTTATTTTGTTCAATCTGGCCATAATGGAAAATGTTATAAAAAACGCTAATTTTGAAGCGCTCTCATACTGGAATAAGTTGAACATCCCTTTATTCCTGCCATTAGGGTTAAAGAATTCGCTGTTGGGACTTTCCTTGATATTGAGGGAGTTTTCAATAATGATCTGCCGCAAACTGCCATAACTGTTCTGGACAGTTTTGGGATTGAATCAAACCTCAAACACCTCATTTTCAGTTTTCTGTGCGACAGAGCGATTGAAACGTGAGAGTGAATAGGGAAGTATGAAATATCTATTGCTTATCCTGGATAGAATTTCTTCTTTTTTATGGCTTCACAAAGGACAACATATAGCAGTCCCACGTGCGATTTTTCTAGATCAAACATCTAACATAACCTAAAATGGTCTGAAATTCCAAGCAATTTTAAAATGTTTATATGTATGTATATAATTTTTTGCTTAAGAATCGCCTCAAAGTATGCAGCAGATACGTTTAAAATCTTGCGATTCGTTACGTTAGTACAGTGGGCTGAAAGACCGGTAAATAAAATACTATGTATCGTAATAATAAAAATTCTCAAAAGCGTTCAGTTTTTAGTTGAACTTTAGGTGTAAATTATTTTCAATTCTAACATCTAACCATCACGGCTTGACCTTAAAAAATCACTAATTCGACAGTCTTTAATATATGATCTAGGGATGGAAAGATTGTTTACAGAATCGATTCTCGATTCCGACTATTTTTTATATTTTCGATTCCAAGAATCGATTAATCGAGCGCAATAATCGATTCTTTCGATTTTAATCGGTTTTAAATTAAAAGTACTAAAATTTATTTATTAAGTCACAAGGCATAAATTGAATGAATAATTCAAATCGATTTAATAAAACACAAAAATAGTTAAAAACAATTACATTTTTTTATCTATGAATAATGTACCAAGAACATTACATGTCATATAAAATTTTACGAAGTCCATGAGGAGTAGTCATACTTTAGAATGCCTGCGCTTCATGCGTATTTCAACAGAATCTGTGACCTCACTGACAATACTACTTTTAATGTCTCATACCGTGGGGCTCCTAAATGTTTAATGCGTAGCCTTTTCAACGCGGGACCGGTGCACAAGAGATGACCTATCGTTTCTCTGGAGCCTTACTGTTGTAATTTCCTACACTTTTCTCGATCTGTCTGCCACATTATGCATGCGTGTGTCGCCACCAAACTGTGGACAGCATTCCGATCATGTTCCTGTAGTCCATTCTACCGAGTGCCAGTAGGAACTGTGTATATTTTCGATCTGTAGATAGTTCCATCGGGTTTTGATTTTCCTTCCAGATTGCCGTATAGATAATGCATACAATTCATAGATTTTATAATGTTGATCATGTTTTCAGGTGACTGCCATACACCGCTATTGCCAAACTCGTCCACTATCTTATTACCATCGATGCTTTTCTGACCTGGCACTCAGTAGAGCGGAAGTCGCTTGGTTCTAGCGACACTCTCCATCATAAGATATACTTTCCATGAGACTTCTGACCGATTCTCAAAACGAGGTTAAGGCTGTGATAGTTTCCTCAAGAAGATGTTGATCCTAGAGTTGTCTGCGGATGCATTAGAGGCTTACTCGACGGTTTCACAGATAGCAAAGGCCTCTGCTTGAAATATACTGAAGTGGTTCGGCAGATAAAAAAAGCTTAGATCTATAGCTGGTAAGATTAGCACTAGTTCAACTCTACAGCCTTTTCATTGGCTCCCGATAGATAGATTTCCGTAAACCCGCACACCACATTACTGGGCCGAAGGACATGAGAGAATGCCCCTATTAAGGATGTGTGAAGTGTTTGACTCTTCTGGAAAGTTCTTTAATTACCGACATGAGTCGGATTAAGCTGTCATGTTATTTGTGTTCAGAATTATTTGGCATTTCATCATGGAAAGACTTACGCCTGAACAACGTTTACAAATCCGTCAACTTTATTACGAAAATTCATGTTCTGTATGGAACGACTTGATGCATTTTACGTCGCGATCTTGAAAAGTTCAGAGATGAGACCCATTTTTGTCTCAATGGGTATATAAACTAGCCAATTTGCCGGATTTGAGACGAAGAGCAACCAGAAGAGATTCAAGAGTTTTGGTGTAGTATGTGGACCGGTGAGTCATCGTTCCATATTTCTTCAAAAATGATACCGGTAAGAATGTAACTGTCAATGGCGACCGTTATCGCGCTAGTGATCTCGGCGACATTTGGATGCAACAAGAGCAGATGAGTAGATAATTTCACGGTTTGGGTCGATCGATTGGCCACCAAGATCGTGTGTTATCACACCGTTAGACTTTTTCCTGTGGGGTATGTAAAGTCTAAAGTCTATGCGCACAATCTCGATCTTAGATTCAGACCTTGGAGCAAAACATCACGCGTATCAATCACCAGTTACCAGTCGCAATGCTCGAATGATTCATCGAAGATTGGACTCGACAGATGTACCATCTGAAACGTAGCAGCGACCAACATTTGAAAGAGATAATCTTTAAACAAATATAATTTTAACACAGACCAATAAAGTTTTACATTTCTTCGCATTAATTCAATTATATTTTATAAATAAAATCAGTGAAATAAAATCGTTGAATACTTGTGTAATATCACATGCAATTATAAAATTAATGATTTCAGTTGAAATAGCTCATCACTGTAGTCCAAGCGGCAATCATAGCGAGCATAACGGCGGAATGAGAGAACGTCGACATGGCACCACCGCCGCCGCCACCCCAACTGCCACCACCTGTGCTGTTACCGCCACCAGTGCTGTTGCCGCTACCGGTGCTGTTACCACCCGAACTCGTATTATTCGCACGCTGCATGCTATTCACATAACTCTGCAGCCCATTATCGATCCAATCGGAGTAGTAAGCCACATCCGTGTAAACGCCGGGCAACCGTGGCTGCGCGCAATCAATGCCCCACGACACAATGCCGGTCAACAGACTATCACACACCAGCGGACCACCAGAATCGCCGGAACAAGCATCACGCTCACCCTGCAGATAACCGGCGCAGAGCATGCCATCACGTATCAGACCCTTGGCGAAGTCGGTGTCTGCGATACACTGATTACGTCCAATTATCGGTAAGTCAACTGACATTAAATTTGGGGACAATAAGCCCTAAAAAAATATAATAAAAAGCGGAAACAGTTAGAAATGCCAAAAACTTGACGTTAGCAATTAATAATAAAAAATAAATAAATAAGAAACGGAAATGAATTTATGGGCCGCGCCCAGGTGAGTTTTATAAAGCAATAGAAGAGCGATAAAGTGTCTAATTTTTCAAAGGAAAATATTGAATTATGCATGTACATACGTATGTATGTATGTATGTATATGTGTAAAATTGTATATGCATTAATAACAGTAATAAAGATAAATATTGGCACCGTTTTATATGTGTGCGTAAGTCTTAATCTATTAAAAATTAGCAATACTAATTCTGCTCGCATACTCCGCTCTCCTCTCTAGCATATTTCTAGTCACGCTTAGAGAGCAAATAAAGCTAGAAATTGTTGTGAAATGCCCCACAATAAAATAAAAAGAAATCACAAAAACAATATATGCCTTACAAGAACTTGATTCCGTTCGTTCAGTTTGCATGGCAGCCATAACCTATAGTAATTCGATCCAAACAATTATTTCGGAGATTGCACCGTTGCCTTGAACACCAACTCATGCCGAATTTCATGAAGATATTTCGTCAAATAAACAAACTTTCCACTTGACCCAAATCTTGTATGGCAGATAGTCGTTCGATAAACAGAGGTTTCGACAAACGAGCAGCTTCTTGAAGTGGAAAAGAAGTATGGAAAATTTCAGATCGATATCTCAAAAACTGAGAGACTAGCTCACGTACATATATACAGACGGACATATAGTGCATCACGCTGATCATTTTCATAGTAAAAACAAACTGAGCGATCCAAATCAAGGTTATGATCTTTTATCCATGGAGCGGTAATTTCAGTTTCGGAACAAGAAATTATCACACGGAGCAAAATCTGGTGAACACGGTAGTTGATTGATAGTATCATTGCGTTTTTGGCTTTAAATTCGGTCACAACCTTGGCTTGATGCCATGGTGCAGCATCATCGTGTAAAATCCACGAATTGTACTTCCACAATTTCGGCTGTCAGTTTTCGACGGATGTTCTCATGCAAACGCCTCAATACGGCCGAATAGAAAGAACGCCTCATTGACCGTCTGTCTCTCCGGAACAAGGTTATGATGCAATAAACCACGAATATCGAAAAAAGCAATGAGCATCACCTCAATTTTTGAGCGGCTTTGTCGTGTTTTTTTTTTTTTTTTTTGTTTTGGTTTCGGCTCGTTTTTTCCCCTCCATTCTGATGATTGTCTCATCGGCAGTTATAATGTGGAAATGGAATTCAAACATGGCCAAAGAGACCTGTTTACGGTACTCTTTCTGAAAAACATTCAGCTTTAGCGGGACGAGTCGAGGAAGAAAGCGTTTCATAACCAAAATATTCACCAAAATCTTTCGAACAGACTCGCGAGAGATGTCGAGCTCTCTTGTCATCTCTCTAACTTTAATCCTGACGATTTTTAAGCACCATATCCTTCACTTCAGAACGAGACATTTCTTCAACGATATCTCAACCGTCTTTGCAGGCTTTGTACTACTCGTAGGCTTGTGAATTGTGAAAACTGAATCACTTAAGCCTTTTTCAACAATCGAAACGATTCCGCAAACCAAATTTGATTAGAAATATAAAATTTGAGACAAATTCTTGGTTCGATATTGGAATATTTTGTAGGTTATCTGCCAAGAAACATGCAACAATGCTAAAATCTAAGCTTTAAATGCACAAAATTATGATTTGAGAGTACGATTTCAAAGTTGCACTTAAAACTATCGAAACTTTTCAAACCCCAATTAAGCCACAACTAGATATCTTTAAAACAATCACTTACCCTTTCGGTTTGACCCCAGCCCGTCGCCTGGCAGACAGTGCCTGCGGCCACCTCCGTTGTAGCTCTTTGTATCGTCTGCACAGTGGGATGATCTGTCGGCACCGAACCATCCAAAAACACTAAAGCAATATCAGTCTCATAAGTGGACAAATTAAATGGATTTATGCCATAAACTATCTGAGCGATATCGAATTGCAGTGTGTATTCGGTGCGCTCATAACGGTCCAATGTGCCCATAACCACAACGTAATCAGAAGCAGGACGATAAATGCCCGTATTGATCTCCTGACTGCAAGTAAAAATAGTACATAAATTAATATAAGTTCAGGGGATTCACAAACCACAATTAAGCGCTCAAAAAACTCACTCACTTGACAAAGCAATGCGCTGCGGAGAGCACCACATTCGGCTCTATTAACGAACCGCCACAAATGTGTCCGGCACCAAAGTAGAAACGATCATTTGCACGCCTTCTGATCGACACCTGGTGCTTCGTCGCATTTAGACTCGCCAATGTGCCATTGATGATGCGTCCGCCTAGACCGAAGCCACCGGTATTTGCGCCCATTGCAAGAGCTGTAATGTGACAATAAGTCAAATAATGCAATCTCAAGCAATTACGGATATTCTCTACTCACTTGCGCTCTGTAATATCAGGAATAAAGTGCAGAAAACTGCCAAAACAAGTGTTTTCAATCGTGGCGCCGCCATTCTGTCCAAGCTCTCAGTTTGTCTAAAAGAAACCGAAATCAAATATTCTGTCCTTGTGTGTCAAATGCTTCGGTCTGCTCTCTACGACGGCGCACAAATTAGTGAAAATCAATTTAATGAGCAAAAACTTATTTAAGCAAAAGCCATAACCTTTACAACCGATTATCTAATCTAATCGACGCGACGCACTTCTTCGAGATATCAGCCGAGGCGACTTCAACTAGTAACTATCAATTTACATCTGATATGTGTTGGTATATATAGCTTTTGTTTTTGTATGTGTGCCTATATTGAAATTCATATATTAATACTTGAAATACTAATTGCACGATCTTATCTGGAATTGATCCTCTTGTAATTTAAGAACTCTTTACTCATACTATGTATTTAGTAAACGAGTGCAGAGTCTATTACAAGACCTTGTGTGATTCCCATAACATAATGCCAATATATATGTATACATTCATAAATTTAATATATACAATAGCATATGAGCCAGCCATAAAATCTTGCGTTTGATAAAAATATTGTTTTCGAATTTCAACAAAATTTTGTCAAACCTCAAGTATATATTATAGATTCTGAGAATAATGACTGTTATGTGAGGTCAGGAGCAGCGCACATGTTACGCAACTTCGATAATGTGGTTGGTAGGCATAGCAAACGCGTATGGTTTCCATTATGTCAAATTGAATGACAGCCGTGGACAAACCAATGAAAGTGAATGCATTTGGTTAATAACGGGTGTTTTTTTGTTAGCCGAGTGATTTTCAGTAAGGCTCTTTTTCGAAATTAGTATTTTTGAGCGCTAACTCAGTTTAGGTTAGTTTAGCTTAAGAGGACGATCTTAAGAAGGATCTCACGTTTCAGCTCAGAACGCCGGTCCCGTTCTAAAAACTGGATCATAAGACCTCTACAGATCGAGCGCTTTGAGTTTATCACAAATTTGTTGAGACAGCTAATAAAAAGGATCATAAAAACTGGATCATAAGACCTCGAGCGGTTTGAGCCTATAACAAATTTATTGAAACAGTTAATATCAGTTTCGGCAATGTCAAGGTAAGGTTACCGATATATTGCAGACTCAGTCTAGCAAAGGCCGCACAATATAGGAAAAAGTGTTTAGATGTTTCAACATCCCCCTCCTCCAACTAGCGTCCCGCAGAATTTTAAGCCTTACAGCATTTTAGCCTATTGGACAGTATCCAGTAAGAACTGCTATGATTACGGCAAGATGAACTTTGCTAAATGCAAGTAGTTCAGTAGATCTGTTCCGTTATACTCTAGTCCAGAAGGAACCCGCGGTGGCACAAGAGCAGTCTCCGGGCCTTTGGAACTTGGTCTAGTCTAACACAATAACGTAGATCGTAGATCCAGCTGCATAACAGCTTATATGACGACATCAGGACCCGAAGACTTGTTCCAAGAAAGCTCCCCCACTGGCACTTCTTCAGCATAGTGGTTTAACGGCTTTAGGCATACTTCAGGATAACGTTTGCCAAAATTACCAAAATAAAGGCTGAACCATTTGGTAGTTCAGTCGACTTAATCGCTCAGCAGAGTCGGTAATTTGAGCAACCACGGATTGGTTTTTTAGAACTTTTACAGTGTATCGAAGAAGACCCGAGTGCGTTCGTCCGCTATCGCGCGAAACAATTGGAGCCCATCCACTTTATAGCAGATTTGCGAAAGGAACTTGGTTTACGGGTTTACAAAAATTAAAGCTAATCAAGCCTCAAAAAGTTACTGTTTGGCGGTCTCTATGGGCTAAGAAAAACATTGGTTTACATTTCATCAGAAATTGAGAACGCTATGAAGCCGCAATTAAGGACTCTTCTTTGCCTGAATTAGTGGATGTTGATGTGGACGACCTTTGGTTGAAAAAATAGAGCGGTACATGCCATGCAACCAACAAAACAATCAATTAATAGAAGAAAACTTTTAGTGACCGCATTATGTCCCGTCGGGGCTGTGCCGTGGCCTCCAAAATAATAAACTTTAACACCTCTTGACTAGTTTTTATGAGTTTAGGTGAAGTCACTGGTCCACGCAGATAAGCCTGAGACAATTGAAGCTTTGGAAGAGAATATTTAGCGTGTTATTATTGACATATAGTACGTCCTCAATTACTTTAAAAGTAGTCGAAAATTTTGGGCTCTCGGCTGGAATTTATGCGAACCTGCCGCGAATATCATTTGTTCGAAATCATTTCTAAAATGTAAAGGCTAACCCTATGTCAACGTTATATCCTATCAAAAAGCAAGCCTCTCATAAAATGTGTACGGAAAATTAATGAGAGCTTTCAGAGTGCGATCCATGAGATGAGAGGCTCTATTATATCAGCCTTCTGAGTCCCTGCATAATAGTATCGGAGTTCAATCATCATCAGCATTCCTCCCGAATAGTGATCGCACTTCGGGCATAAACAATGGTGAACTGCCAACAAGAATTGGTCTCTGTTAAAAAGCTTTCCATTAACGAGAAGTGTTATATTGTATTAAGCAAAATATTTTACTTATCTCCGCCATAAAATTGATAAAAACAAATACACGCTGACTAGTCTCAAGAGAAAAACTATATTAGAACACACATAAAATAAAAGCATCAACTACGACTTCACAAAAGACTAAGAAAACTCAGTGTTAAAAGAGTCAAAAGACCAGATACATGACTGATGCTTGCTGTACCTCCTGCACCTTCAATACCCGTGTGTTCTTCGATCCAGTTCAACCAATAAGAGACATTAGTATAAACACCTGGTAGGTCAGGTTTTGCACAATCAATGCCCCACGATACAATACCAGCCAATCTGTTGTTACACACAAGTGGACCACCGGAATCCCCGCCGCAAGCATCACGCTCACCTTGCCGATAGCCGGCGCAAAACATACCATCACGTATCAAACTGGGATGGAAACCCATTTCATTCGCGCAGACGGTTTCATTAATGATCGGCACATCAACAGTCATCAATATATCCGATAGGTAGCCCTGAAAGATAACCATACATTACATATATTGTAGAGCGATCGATGAGACAAGCTGTGTTAGCTCACCAGTTCAGTTCGACCCCAACCGGTAACCTGACAAACCGTGTCATGAGCCACTTGTCGGTTATTCATTGTTATTGTTTGTGCTCTGGTGTAATTAGCTGGCACAGAATCATTCAGAAACACCAAAGCGATATCCGACTCATAAGAGGTTAGATTGAAAATGCTCACATTGTAGACGATTTTCGCAACATCGAAGACGAGTGTGTAGTTGTTGCGTTCGAAACGATCCAGATTGCCCATCACCACAATGAAGTCCTCATGCGAACGGAATGTGCCGTTATTGATATCGTAACTAGTTAAATATTCGTTATACCGTTATTATAAAAGTGGTTGAAAGTATCGATGCAAACACTCACTCCACAAAGCAATGCGCCGCTGAAAGCACAACTTCCGAACTAATCAACGAACCACCGCAGAGATGACCGGTGCCGAAGAAGTAGCCGTCAGTGCGCCGCCGACGTATTGAGACTTGATGCTTGGTGGCATTGAAACTCGCCGCCGTGCCATTGATAATGCGTCCATCTAGTTCGAAACCCACTTGGGCTTCACTCGGTGCGGCATCTGCGAATGGAATACGTCTCAGTATTAAACCTTTTTTTTTTTGTATCACTTAAAGATCTCACCTCCAGATTGTAGAATAGCGCACAGAGTCAGTGAAATTATTATATATCTTAGCATATTGTGGCACTTCTCTTTTTACCAGCGCTTGCGAAATAAAATCGAGGAATTCCCAATTATTTAAAGTCGTAAGTCCACGTGGGTTTATATTCTTTACATATATGCGAAATGTCCCCAGACTTGTTGCGTCCTCAATCAAGGTAGAAAGCGATATGTTTTCTAGTTTTAATTTACTGAAGAGAAGTAACTTTTCTTAAGAAATTCCAATATTGTAATAGTTTAATCTAATCGCAAGCGATTACCCCTCAAAGTAAAACAGATTTCAACCAATATTACCATGTATAAGGTTCATAAATTATTTTTTTTATTGTTCTAACGTAGTGTACATGATGCCTAGCCAAGCGATTTCGTATTTGACTAAAATTTCTCGGGTTTATGGCACCTCTTTTCCGCACAACTTGTTAATGAGATTGCATTATTGCATTATAAGTATTAGATTATACTATCGTGCAAAAGTTCAGCAGTACTTTCTCAGCTCAGCTCCAGTTGATGGATAATACGGAAACCGTAGATTACTACAAAAAAGAACACAAAATGTTAACATTATTCCTTTACTTAGAAGCACCTGACTTCCTTCAAACGACTAAATTGGAACTCTAGTCCTTCTAAATTTTCTTGAAATACTAAAAGGTTTTGTTGAACTGTCTGCCTTCAACCGGACATGAAGTCTCACAATATTGACACCGCTTACGCGGTCATAGGTAAATATACAACAACCAGTTGTCCAATGTGGCGCCAATTAGAGATTCCAATCGAAGCCAGATCTTTTTCCACGTGGTCTTTCCAACGAAGTGCAGGTCTTCCTTTGTTTCCCCCGACGGGTACTCTCAAAGCTGGAGTGTTTTCATCCATACGGACCACATGACCTTTCCAGCGTAGCCGCTATCTCTTAATTCGCTGAACTATGTCAATGGTCGTATTTCTCGTACAGCTCATCGTACCATCGACTGCGGTATTCGCCGTTACCAATGCGCAAAGGACCATAAATCTTCCGCAGAACATTTCTCTCGCAACGCCGACTCATCAGACATATTCATCGTCCATACCTCTATACGATAAGTATAAGAGGACAGGGATGATGAGTGACTTATAGAATTTGATCTTTGTTTATCGAGAAAGGACTTTACTTCGCAATTGCCTACTCAGTCCGAAGTAGCACCTGTTGGCAAGAGTTATTCCACGTTGGATTTCGAAGCTGAGATTGATGTTAGCTATTGGTTCCAAAGGATATGTATGTGTTGGTAGATACCGTCATAGAGACAGTTCCTTTTCGTGCTGTCAAAGGCGACTTTATAATCGACGAAGAGTTGGTGTGTTCCTCCTTTAACGGATTTTTTTTAATTTGGCGTATGGTCAATATCTGGTTGGCTGTTGCTTTACCAGGCCTAAAGCCATACCGATAAGGTCCAGTAAGTTCACCGATGGTGGGCCTTAATCTTTCACACAATACGCTCGAACCTTAAGATATTTGGCGCAGATTGTGGGGTCTCCCTTTTTGTGGATTGGGCAGAGCACATTTAAATTTCAATCATCAACATCTATTAAATGTAAGTACACTCCAAAGTCCTGACACATTTTATTGTGAAGTTTCGTTAAAGTCCCTCTTGGATTGAGTTGGATTACTGAATATCTCAGAATATCATGAACCGAATAATTATCTAAGAATACGAAGTAAATTTCAATTTACTTACTAAAATTATTCTTAGTTAACCGAGTTTCTTTCGGCAGAAAATTCAAATTAGAAGTCGCAAAACGCCGAAATATTAGGTTATCAAATATATAAAGTGTTACAGAGCTCGTATCTGGCAATATTATACATCGTTTGATTTGACATAACCTATAAAACGACGCTATGCATGATTAGTTTGGATATTGCATCCAATAGTTATAGACGTATAAACATGGAGTTCACTAACGCCGAAATTCTCGTTATTTTAAAGTTTTCCTTCGTTAAAGGCAAATCCGTTGGATAAACGTTCCGGGAGATTAATGTTTTTTATGGGATGGAACTCTATCACTTCGAACTGCGGACGAATGGTTTCGGCGATTCAGAGCAGATGAAAACGACACCATGGAGAAGCCACTCGGCAGAAGACCTGTGACCACGAATACCGATCAAATAATGGAAAACATCGTGTTAGAACGGCATGTGGCATCTCGTGACAACGCCCAGAAGATAGAAGTCAGTCACCAAACCATATTAAACCAACTGCAGAAGGCCAGATACACAAAAAAACTTTTTGTTTGGGTGCTGCATGATTTAGCGCAAAAAAACTTCTGGACCAAATCAATGCCTACGATATGCGGCTGAAACGAAGCGAAATCGACCCATTTTTGAAGCGGATAGTGACTGGCGACGAAAATTGGATCACCTACGACAATATCAAGCGACAACGGTCGTGGTTGAAGGCCGGTGAATCGTCCTAAACAGTGGCCAAGACGGGATTGACGGCCAGGAAGGTTTTGCTGTGTGTTTGGTGGGATTGCAAGGGAATCATCCACTATGAGCTGCTCCCATATGGCCAGACGCTTAAGTCTATCATCTACTGCGAATAACTGGACCGCTTGAAGCAAGCGATCGACCATAAGCGTCTACAACTGGCCAACAGGAAGGGTGTAGTGTCCCACCAGGACAACGCCAGACCACGCACTTCGTTGATGGCTCATCAGAAGTTATGATCCACCATATAGCCTGGACATAGCGCCAAGTGATTACCACCTGTTCCTGTCCATGGCGAACGCTCTTGTTGGTGTAAAGTTGAACTCAAAAGAGGCTTGTGAAAAGTAGATGTCCCAGTTCTCGCAAATAGGGAGGGGGACTTATACGAGGGGGTATTCTGAAATTGCCGTCCAGATGAAAACATATTAACGAACGAAACGGCGCGTATTTGAACTAAATCCGATCACTGTAACACTTTTTATAAAGCATTGAATAAAGAGCAAAAAGGCGGAAGGGAGATATTTGACAACCTAATATATTTCCTACTCTAGATATTTGTAATAATACCGGGACGGAGCTTTGACTGCGAGCAGGTTTAAAGCAATAGTTTCTCCGCCTGAAACCCTAGGTTACAACTATGGAAAGCACATTAGTTAGTTATATTTAATAGATCACTGTGCGGTCAGTTCAAGTTTCAACCGAAGTATTGCAAATCTTTAGTTGGAAAATTGGTTTGGTTCCTTTCACTTCGAATATTTGCAGTATTCTTCTTCTTCCCAATGTACTTTACGCCGCTACAGTGATGAAACATTGTTAAACCAAATTTAACTCATAGCTTTCGGTTTTACCGACTGCGTTGGTCTTACCAACTGTCATCAGTTGATTATACTGGCTATACAGCTTATCTTTAATGATTAGACTGCTTATGTTTATGAACGTGTTTGGGATATCCCTTACTTATTTGTATTTATAAACACAACCGTTAGACGAATTGTCTGAAAGCCACGCAGATTTTTCGATCGACCTTGTAACTAAAGCACTGAGGATTTTTGATTTAATAGATTAGAGTCATGTTTGAGTAAGGAGGAAAGAGATGGGAAGATAAGTTTGTGGAAATTGTTTAGAAACGGAGTAGTTCTCTACACAAGATCCGCAATCTATTAAGAACTATAACAACAAAATCCAAAGAATGGGCCATGGTGATTCGCTTCGCTCTATGGGCATTTGAAAAGTTCCAAAAAGATCCGATGTTTTCGAGTCAAATTTTATGCAGCAATGAGGCTCATTTCTGACTCAATGGGTATGTAAGCAAGCAAAATTGACGCATTTGGGACGAAGAGCAATCTGAAAGAGAGTCGAGAACCATGTACATACATATGTATATCATTCGCCCGTTACCAGTCGAAATGCTCGAACGAGTCATCGAAAATTGGATCAAACTTTACATGAAAGAACGGAAACAGTTTTTTATCGATTTGGTTTGTGCCGCAGTCGATATGGACCAGTCCGGGTCAAATTTGATCAGATGATAGATCAGCTCTGTTCCGTGAATAAATCAGACTAGGTTACAAACGGTGCATTCTTGCTAGTCCAAAACTCCAATACTCATAAAAGGATTGAAACGCAATTCGATTATCTTAATGGTACTAGGGATTTCAAGATCTCGACCATTTTGGGTACAACCAGACTCCAGCTATTGATCTTTCAAGATTTTCAGCGGAAAGATACATAAATTTTAACAAGGGCCACTACAGATTGAGAACAAAGTACAAAACTTCAAATACATTGTAAAAATAACGGTCCACTTATTTATTATGCGAGTTATATAAACTTAAGTATTTAATTGACATTTTAATTGTGTTTTGATATTTATGAAGTTGATTAATTGCGAACTTGATTGAAGCTGAAATCATCAGCATTTATCTATTCAGCGTCAAAGCAAAAAATACTGTCAGGAAAGCGATAAGGCCGGATACATGACTGCTGCTCGCTGTGTTAGTACCATCACTACCATCACTATTATCACTACTATTGCCACTCATTTGCTCGTCGATCCACTTCGACCAATAGGAAACATTCGTGTAAACACCTGGCAGATCGGGTTGTGCACAACCAATGCCCCACGATACAATACCGGCCAAACTGTTGTTGCACACAAGTGGACCACCAGAATCGCCAGCACAAGCGTCACGCTCACCCTCCGGATAGCCCGCACACAGCATACCGACACGGATGAGGCCGGCACTAAAGCCCATATCATTGGCACAGGCGGTGTCGTTAATGATTGGCACATCAACAGTCAGCAAAACATCCGATAAGTAGCCCTGCCGGTTAACGGTGAAATGTAGAATTTATACGAAATATTGTCTAACTAAAAACCAACTCACTTCTTCAGTTTGACCCCAACCGGTGACTTGACAAACTGTTTGATCGGGCACCTCTGCGGTATTGAGTTGAATTGGTTCAGCTCTGGTGTAATTCTCTGGCACAGAATCATTCAGAAATGCCAGAGCGATGTCCGACTCATAAGAGCTTAGATTGAAAATGCTCACATTGTAGACGATTTTCGCAATATCGAACACGAGCGTGTAGTTGTTGCGTTCGTAACGATCCAGATTGCCCATCACCACAATGAAGTCCTCAGGCGAACGGAATGTGCCATTATAGATATCGTAACTAGTTAAATAATCGTTATAAAGTTATTATAAAAGTCTTTTAAAGTCCCGTTTTAAACACTCACTCTACGAAGCAGTGCGCCGCCGAGAGCACCACATTCGAACTAATCAACGAACCGCCACAGAGATGGCCGGTGCCAAAGTAGTAGCCATCATTGAGACGCCGACGGATTGAGACTTGATGTTTGGTTTCATTAAAACTCGCCACGGTGCCATTGATAATGCGTCCATCCAGTTCGAAACTCACATTGCTACCGCTCGGAGCGCTTGCCGCTGGAAAATTTCAATATTTATTTATTTTTTCAAAAATTTTTTTTTTTAACTTTTTTATGATTTTTTTATATTATTAAGATTTTTTTAAGATTTATTATTTTCATTTTTAAGATTTAATTTATTTTTATTTTAAAATTTTTGTATTTTTTTTTTATTATTTAATTTTTTTAACATTTATTATTTTTATTTCAATTTTTTTATATTATTTATTATTTTTTTTTTTAATTTTTTTTTATTTTATTTTAAAATTTATTAATATTTTTCTTTTGAGGTAACTAACCCGTTAAATGTATTTGTAGAACACCACAGAACGCGAGAGCAATAATTATATATCTCAACATATTCGAACGCTTCTCTTACTTTCTCCGTTCACTACTAAAATATATCACCCTCAGAAATACTTGAATATTTCTGATTTTTAAACAAGGTATTTTAATATGGCAGACGTCTATGTCCTCCGCCAGTCAAATCCGTTCTGTCCTCCACGACAGTTTGAAATGAAATGTTATGAAATTCTTTGGTATGAGGATATTTGTTTGTTTTCAGGGAAATTCCAGCCGATTTTATATCTAAACACGTTTATGAATGCATATATTATATATATACGTAGTTTAATCTAATCATAACGGCACAGTTTTGGACCGATACGACTCGTATTTTTCAGATATGTATGTAAATACTTTCTGTATATCCATGACTTCTTTGTTAATTCGTGCATGTCGAAGTATTATAAAATATGAAGGGGATGATGGGGGTAAAAACCCCTTTAATAAAAAATTTTATTATATTGGTTGAAAGAATTACTGGAGTAAGCAACGGTACATTGACGTGATGCAAAATCCAAGAGTTTGCCGCCCATACTTTCAGCCTCTTTTTACTAATAGCTTCGAGCAAACGACGCATAGCAATCAAATAGTATTCCTACTTGACAGTTTGGCCAATCGGAAGGAGTTCGGAGTGCGCCAAACCTTGATAACCAAAGAAAACGATCTACATAACCTTGATTTTTGACCTGTTTTGGCGTGGTTTTTTCGAGCTCGACTCAGCTTTGCTACGATATTCGGCCGATTGATCATCTGTTTACGGGTTATAACCATGGATTCAATAATCACCGCCAGTTATAAGACAAATCATGACATCCTGGTAGTCGGAAAGCATTGTTTCAGAGACGTTAACGCGACGCTGTTTTTCCAAAAAAATTGAGTGATTTTGAAACCAATAATAGTACTTTAATTTTTCTTAGGCCCGATTGATCTTTCAAAATGGTTTTCACTGATCATTCCGACATTAAAACGGTTACAGTAAGATCTCCGACTGTTAATCTTCGATTCGCAAGTAACAAATTTCTTTATTTTATTGACGTTTGGATCATCAGTTGTTGTTGATGGCCGTCCTGGACGTGGTTCGTCTTAATACAATTTTGCCCACACTTAAGTAAGTAAGTCTCGACTGGGATGGCTTTCAGTGTCATCAGCTAAGTTTAGTTGGGGTTTCGTTTCATATTTGGAGCGCCGTTCGATAGTTTTTCAGATAGTTTCATCGTCATAATAATAATCCCACATCTCGTTACCAGTGAAAAAGTTTCAGCTCCTTTCAGACCTCGCTGAACTCGTAGCATTGACACGCTCCATATTAAGCAAAATGTGTTGAGTCGATCCATAAGAGATGTGAGTCTCCCTGCCATTTCTCTGAAGTTAACGCTTAAAAAGAATTTCAACTACATTTAGCATATCCAGAAAAACCAAAAATAATATACAAACACCAACTCCCCTCGACGTTTGCTTTTGACACGCCCATGCTAATTAACAGTTAGATATACTTTATAACATCTGAAGTACTTGATACCAAAATAAATTAATTTCATTTCAAATGTGATTAAAAAGAAACCATTTATCACCGAAGCTTATTTTTAAATATAATTAAGTTTTAATAATATTATTTACAATTACCTAATATTATCTACGACACATTGATTTTTACTTCACAATCGGTTAAGTATTTATAATTGCTAACTTGGTAGATTGTAAAGTTGTTATTGTTAAATAAACTACCTGAGATATAAGAGCCATGACCAAGAAACTGTAGAGTAACAGCTTTAAAAGCTGCTGAGTTTTTGAAAAAAATCATTCCTTTGAAGATTGGACAAAATTAATTTCAAAAACAAAGACTTTTCATTGAAATTATGCGTCCTTGAAGTAGAGGAGAAAAAAGGTCTTGTTCTCGTCGCCAAGATCTCTACCCTTGTGGTCATCTGAAAAATAAGACAATGGTGGAGTGTTCATTCTCATTGGAGGGGTTTATTTTACGTGGCGGGTTCCAAAGCCAGCGCACCACCCTGGGGAGGGATGGTTCGCCTTCTTACATTATCTCGCCCTCAAACGGATGTTTTTTGGCTACCCAGAGGATACTTGGTGTAGACCGAAAGTCGTGACCTGTTTGAGCCATATGTTAAAGAATCATTTCTGGCCACTTCCAAGTGAACTCAGAGAAATTACCTCACTTGCGCGAACTTCTACACAAGACTCCATCCTTCATTAATTCAGAAGGTACCGCTGCCCAGCTGGTTGTTGTCCTCGTAAAAATAAAGACCGACATCACCGCCGTGCAAGAAGTGCGATGAACGGGACAAGGACTGAGACGAGTATGTTCTTGCGGCATTTTCCACAGTGGCCATATATAGCAGCACAAATTCGGAGTGGGATTCGTAGTGGAAGAGAGACTCCGTCGCCGAGCCCTGGCATTCACCACGGTGGATGAATGTCTAGCCACAACCCGCATCAAATCGAAGTTCTTCAACATATCGCTGATTTGCACCCTTGTCCCAAAGGAAGAGAAGGGTGATGTGACCAAAGATGCCTTCTATGAATGCTTGGAGCGTACCTACAAAGAGTACCCCCGCCAGGGTGGGTAAAGAAGGTATCTTTGGCACAACGGTCTGTAAATATAGCCTCCATGATGAAGCATATCCAAATGGGTTGAGACTAATCGACTTTGCCGGCGCCCGAAATATGGTTGTCTGTGGTTTTAGATTCCAGCATAGAAAAATTCATCAAGCTACCTGGCTTTCTCCGAATCGAAAAGCCACCAACCAGATCGATAATGTTGTGATAGACGGAAAACACATTTCCACATCTAAATCAGTGCGTACGCTCCGAGGTTCTAACGCTGACTTGGATCACTATCTTGTAGCAAAACACGCACGTCAACAAACATAAGGAAAATTCGACTTCGAGAAGCTGCAATCACAACAGCGAGCGATTTTCTACTCGACTTGCATTCCTGCTCTCTGAGAGCACTCGTTAACATTTCGGTATAAGGGAACTGTGGGACGGCATTTCAAGCTCCTTACGTACAGCTGCAAACGAAACCATTGGCTTTCAGAAAAGGGAAAAGAACAGCTGGTATGATGAGAAGCGCCCTGTCGCAGCGGGGAAAAAACAGATCACAACACGTGCGGGATGGGATAAAAACCGAGAGTTGAAGAGGGAATTTCTCTTCCCTTTGCAGAAAAAAAGGAGAGAGACCGAAATGCGTGAGCACGAAGAGCTGGACAAGCTGGCCGACAGGGGTAATGCTCGAAAATTCTACGAAAAGATGCGACGACTAACAGAAGGTTTCAAGACCGGAGCATACTCTTATAGAACACACAAAGGTGAGCTAGGGACTGATATGATTTCCATACTAAAATTATGAACAGACTTGGGAACCCCTTCATATATATAAATCTGACCTATCAGTGACGATTTCGAACATTCAAGTAAGCCTCTCGAAATGTAAATCCCCAAATTGTTGTATATCAATTTTATGATATTTCAAATAATTTCAAAAAGTGCCGTTACTTGTGGACAAAAATGAATGATTTGAATGAAGTCCTTTAAATGAATGAGTGGCTTTAAATTATTTTCCAGCGAGATATTTTAAACATTTCTGCAATTCGGCAATATTTTATTTATGTTAAAATTTTTTTTAATTAACAAAGTTAAACAGATGGCAACGCTACTTAATAAAAGTACCAAAGATTAAGCCATCAGCCAACTTAAAAATCTCTAGTCTAGTAAAAGTCTGATAAATCATATTTATACATAGAAATGTATTAATTAATTTTTAAATAAGTGGCAACATCTCGGCAAAAATATAATGTAACAAATTAAAATTCTGCCGTCTAGTAAAAGTCTAAAAAGCCATATATATATAATAACAAATTTATATTCTAACAAATTTTAATTTTGGAATAAGTGGCAACTCCTGTGCAAAAAAATTTTATTTTTGATGCTAATTTAGCTAAAATCAATGCTATTTCAATAACTACGAAATGTTGCTTCTACTTCTTACAACTTTTTACTTTAAAATTTCAAACAGGTGGCAACCATATACTTTTTTTTTGGTAATTAAACCAACCATTCCACAAATAATAAAAATGATAACGTAGTTTGGCACCAACTTTCAACAAGATCAAGTTTGGTGAAGGCCGGACACCTGAACCCAGTTTATGTTTAGAGGTTAAACAACCGTTAAATGATTAAAACTATTGTAATCTGCTGCAATTTAAGCGAAAGCATAAATATTTATATATTTCTATGGACTAGCTCTTAACTTGAAAGGTGATAAGGCTCGTCAAAATAACTTCGATATCTATTATAAATATATAAGTATATATATAAACGTGTGTGGGTGTATATGTGTGCGTTTCAGCTTGTGATATGTCACCGTCTGACGCTAACTTTATTATCTTGGCAATTTGAATGAGAAATCAAACGAAAAAATTTATAGAAGAGTAAACAATAGTACATTAATTGCAAAAAAATACATACATAAATACGAACGGCTTACACACACACACACGCAAAATTAATAAAGTATAAATTCGTATATCTTTCTCAAGTTAAACGCTTAGTAGACCCGCATGAGTAGCGAGCAGAGGGCAAAAATCAGCGCGGGCGCGCAACTCATCACGCTGACGCCGCTATTGCTAACGGTTCCATTGTTCAAAGTACTGTCATTAGTGCCGCCGTTCACGCCGACAACGCCGCCATTACCCAAACCGTTAT
This sequence comes from Bactrocera zonata, assembly GCA_037783105.1. Lineage (NCBI taxonomy): Eukaryota > Metazoa > Arthropoda > Insecta > Diptera > Tephritidae > Bactrocera > Bactrocera zonata. Next base: position 551,751 of record JBAWJQ010005155.1, on the reverse strand, counting down.
CGCTCAAGCCGCCAGCATCCTCATAAGACTTCGTCACATTGTTTATCCACGGCACATAACTGGCCACGTCCGTGTAGACGCCCGGAAAGCCCGGCTGTGCGCAGCCCACACCAAACGACACCAGGCCAGCCAGCTGCTCGCCACACACCAACGGACCGCCGGAGTCGCCAACGCAAGCATCACGTCCACCCTCCATGTAGCCGGCGCAAATCATGCCATCGTGCACCAGTGCGCCATAATTGGTGGCGCATTGAGACCGGTTCACAATGGCCACATCGACCACCATCAGCTGCGGTGAGTAATTCCCCTGTGGGAGTTCATATCATTATATTACAATTACAAAAATAATCGAAATTCATTCGAGTAACAAACATTTTCGGTGCGTCCCCAGCCGGATACTTGACACACGGTCTGGCTGGCGTTCAAATTTAGATCGCTATTTAACGGTATTGCACGAGCGCGTGTAAAGTTCGCCGGCACACGCGCATCCAAATGCAACACTGCCACGTCATTCCTGTAGCTCGTCGCGTTATAGTCGCGATGCACCGAGATCTTCGACACGCCAAGCACCAAAGTATTGTTATCGCGCTGATAACGATTCAAATTTCCCACCACCACCGATAAATCGCTGGCATTCCGAAAACGATTGCTGGCGGGTCTGAAAATTATTAAACACCATTTTAATCGTCATAAACTTTGCGGTACGCGCTGCAGCTTTCAGCCGCTTCAACATTTTTGCACTCACATCCATATGCAATGCGCTGCAGTGAGCACGGACCACCGTGAGATGAGCGCTCCGCCGCAGATGTGTCCAGCGCCGAAGAGCCATTCGCCCGCCGTCAGGCGCAGCGAAACCTGATACCTCGTACCGTCCCACTGCGCCTCGGTGCCGTTGATTATCTTCGCCTCACTGCTGTATTGGCTCTCGAGTGGGGTTTTCAAGTGCGCCAACGCTAAGTTTAGTTGGGAAAGAAGTGTAGAATTGTTTTTTTTTAGTGAAATTTATACGACAACAACAACATACTTGTGCTCTGCACCACTTGAAATGCCAAGCAAGTGTAAATAGAGTACCAGAAAAACCCTTGAAAATCCATATTTCGCACTGATTTGCTGCTTTACGGCCGACTCTATCTTTATTAGTACAATAAATTCGTCGTACGTGGTCTTAGTAGACTTGGTAGACTAGTTAGGCGTCAATTCCACGAATCTCCAATAACTACTGTTGATTTTATGGCCGTGCTGGGCGTATATCTAATGTAATGAAAGTGCCAACTCTTACATACCCACGCCCACATACAGGTAGACGTGTAAAGTAAACACTTGTTTCCACTTTTATCAAATCTCTCAGACCCTTGACTATAATGAGTCAATGATAAAAATTATTGAATTTAGTTAATGATTAGATAAAAATTCAAATCAATTCATTGACCAACCTGTTGTTCTTCTCACTTGTGGATACATTCATAGATACACGAAAGGGTGGTCCGGTAATGAATAGGAAGTGGACGTCCGGAAGCGGGCGTGTCGGCAGATTTTAGAGAATGGGAAAAGTGCTTTATCGATCAGTGATTCGTTTCTTTTTTTTCGGAGGGGAAATCAGATGGATCTTGAAGGCAGCATACGTTCCGTGGCCTCGGAGGGTAACTTTACAAGATACCACGATCTCATTGGCAGACTCCGAGATGAGCGAGTTAGCTGAGACAGTAGGCTTTCAAAAAACACCGCAGAGGTCTTATACTAAACGAAATAGTGGGTGTAATTAAGCTGTCGGTGCGATGGGTTCCGCGTCTAACCATGAGACTACTTCAAAGCGCTATTTCAACAGAATCCTAACAAGTTTCGAGGTATTTTGTGACCGTCGTTGTAACATGGATGGACGAATACATTCAGAAGACCTAAGAATAGTGGAAACGGTAGACTTTGTCTGATGAACCTGTTCCGAAAAAGGTGATTATCAACCAGAATGGGTTCCACGTCTGCTCATTCCGGGCAACAAGTGTAGCCTTGAGCTCGCTGCAAAGCTCTGTTTCAACACAATTCAAACCAGTTTCGAGGTCGTTTTGTGACCATCGACGACACACGGATCGACTGATGCTTACAAAAAACCAAGGGATAGTGGAAACAGTAGACTTTATCTGAAGAACCTGTTCCGAAAAAGTTGAATACTCTGCTATCAGCCGAAGAGGTGATGCTTACCGTTTTCTACGATACAAAGGTGGGATCTACAACAACTTTTATATAGAGAAAAGTGACATACGAGCTCTACTAAGAGGAATTACTGGGTGAATCGAAGTCGAATAAGGCCGTTGGCAAAAAAAAATCCACTTGCTCTATGACAATGCCTCGGCTCACACTTCCGCCATCGCCACTGTCGAGTTGTTCATATTTCCGCCTCATTCACGGTAATCCAGGTTTGACTCATGCGATTTCCTTTGGTTTCCAAACTTGAAAAAGTCATTAGCCCGTCAGAAATCCGAGGCGAATAAGAAGACTACCGCCGTCATGGAGACTTTTTTTTCAAAACTTTCATTTTGTTTTTGTAGCCCTAATATATATCGAACCGCCCTCGTAAATGCATGCCTCACGTGATTTGTAAAATTCTATGACAAAAAATATTTGCACTGCTTGTGGTCGAAAAATCTTAATAAATTTTGTTATCAATGTTAATTAATTTGTGCGTGTGTGTATGAGTTAGATAAATAACGGGTTTTTCAGTAAGAGCGCTACAAAGTGTTTTCACTGGCTTGTTAGCATAGACCACAGACTTGACGTAGTCCCACAAGAAATAGTCTGACGGCGTCAAATCGCACGACCAAAGCGGCCAATTGACCAGGCCATTTCGTGATATAACACGTTCACCAAACTTGGTTTTCAATAAATCTATTGTGGCATTCGCTGTGTGGCTTGTGACGCCGTCCTGTTGGAACCATATATTGTCCAAGCCCATATCATGCAGTTCGGACCAAAAATATTCGTTTATAATTGAGCGGTTGTGATTCCCATTCACAGTAACCTGCCGGTCTTGATCATCACGAAAGAAGTACGGCCCAATGACACCGCCGGCCTATGAACTACACCAAACTGAAATTTTCGGGGATACAATGGTGACTCATGGAGTACGTATGGATTGCTGCCTGATCATTAACGCATATTTTGCTTATTGACGAAGCCATTCAGCCAGAAATTAGCCTCAACGCTGAAGATGATTTTTCGATGAAAATCCGGATCATTTTCAAGTTGTTCCTCAGCCCAATTCATGAACATATGACGATTCTGGTGCTCATGTAGCTTCAGTTCTTGCATCAAATTGATCTTATAGGAAGATAGACTAAGATCTTTTCGCGAAATTCGCCACAACGACGTCACAGAGATGTCCTTGGGAACGACGTGTGAGAGACTGATTTGGGTCTTCTTCAATTGATGGGCTAGCGGCAGCTACCTTCTAGACACTACGGGCACTTCTTTGTCTCACTGGCACGTGATCATTTTGTACTGTGACTGTAGATTAAAATTGTTCTAATAGACGCTCAATTGTCGAACTGACATAATGATTATGACAACCATAAATTTGGACATAGCGCTCTTAAAGTTGAGGCCACTAACTCCAAATTTCGGTAGTAAATTTGAATAATTTCGACTCGTTCTTGGATCGTATATCTTTCCGTGATGAAATGGCAAACCTTACTGAAGAGAAATCTCAAAAGAGCGAGAAAAAATAGTTTGCTGTCCCTTTCGGTCTACTTTTGTAGCGTCCCAAGTGAAAACCCCGTTATATATGCATTATTAACATAAATCTATCAAACATTTGACTCGACTTGTGTGTGACGAACTATTCATTTTATGATTAAAGAGATTAACAGTAAATTATTATGACACGATAAAGCTTTTTGATTCCCTTACTGTCAACATTTGCATGCTTTTGGGTGAAAGCTGAACGATTATTCCTTATACAGTGCTCAGTCGTTTAGAGATACTGAATAAACGCGGTATCGCAGCAGATTTGTTACTAAACCACAGAAAAATGGCAAAATTAGTTTTTATTATTGTAATTTAAATAAATTATCATAAAGATTCGCTTAAAAACTAGAGGAAATTAAGCTCAGGAAATTGCAAATTTTAATTTTTTTATTTACTTTCGAAAATGTATATTTTAAGGGGGTATTCTACTCTAGAATTTTGAAAAATTCGATTTTTTTCCATATATTTAAAGTTTGGACTTTCAAAAATATGACCTTGGAAGGATTTTTCAAAACTCGTCTTATTTTCGGAGATACGGCCAATTTTGTGAGGTGGCGTCCGTGTTCACTAGAATTGTCTCCTAAACTTTAAACGCGTTTTTCTCGAAACTACTTATTTCCACACGGTACCGGCATTATCTCAAGTTTTACACAACCGATTTACTTAAAATTTTGTGTGAACCTTCTTTATATAATCCTTTATCGTTCCTACCAGCATCGTGTCAAAATTTTTGTTTTTAATATTTTAAAAAATTCGGGAATTTCAAAAAAAAGCGTGAAAAATTATTTTTATTTTCAGGAAGGCGCCATTTTTTCAATAAAAAATTTTTTTTTTCGTGTTCCCGAAATATAACAGCATCCTTACTGATTAAGAATTTCTTTTGATTTTTTTTCACTCCACCAAGAGAGTCAAGATCAATGTCAACAGGATGCGCCATTTTTTTTACACCTGTCTCTAATCCCCCTCTCCTCTAATTATTTTAATTTTTAATATTTTTTTGGTAAAATTTTTTTCTGTATTTTTAAGGTATCAATAAGAATACAATAAAAAAAATGGATAGTAAAAGAATTTTTGTTTTTTTTTAATAAAATTCAAAAAACTGCGCAAAATTTGATTTCTAGAGTAGAATATCCCCTTAAGCAAGTGGCAGCTACATACTTTTTATAATAAATGAGGAAAATACTTATGAAAAGTGATGTTACGTTATTTTGCATTTTAGGTGACGATCTGTAATGTACTTTTGCCAAAACTGAACAAACTCTTTATCTTTATCTAAATACAAAGTTTTGAAAGGATCCACAAATGTTTGTTGTTGTTGTTTTTTCTAACACTCTCTTTTTAACTGTGTTTACAGTTCAATTAATATTCACATAATTCCATACTTATTACTTGTATGTGAGTACACCATGTCGTATGAGCAACATCAGATGTCATCTCATTTATTTCATATACATACATATGCACATATGGATGTATGGATTTTCTCATATACTATATATTCCCAAATGTTTGAATGTCTGCAAAAATCAAATGTCACTCACTTCTTTCGGACAGCAACAAGTCACGTCACGTGACAACAACAAAAAAGCCGTATACACAGCAAAATTCATGAGCATCATACCCGATACTTAGCGGTTATTCAACATAAAAAACTACAAAATTCAAATTACTCATTAAATAGACAGCCTTTGAGCATTTTAACACTGTGTGAGTATGACAAGACTGTCTGATTATTGTTAGAAATTCCTCATAGAACTCCCACGATGTACATGCTTAACTGGCGCCGACCGTTGTCTGTTTTAGACCAAGACTAATAAATTTTGAAAGCAAAAAAATTATGGTAGGACGAAACTCTTTGCAAAAAAAAGGTAAAACAACAAAACTATAAAGAAAATTAATGGACGGGAGATCTAAATTACGAACGAAAGAGGAAGAGGAGCGTTGGTGGATGATTATGATTAAGGATAAAAACGATGTATACCGATGTATACCGATTCCAGCAAAACTACGAGCGCTATGGAAAAGAGTTAAAAGACAAAGTTGTAGATAATAAAAATTTCTAAAATTTTTGTATACACATCTTGTTTAAATAACCTCAAAATGTATGCGAAAAAGCGATTTAATTTTCAACTGAAAATTCTCAAGGTTAGTTTCATGAAAAAAAGGTAAACCAGTTTCAACCAGTAGACATTTTCTACAATTTTTTTTTTTTTTTTTGTTTTGATAAAAGAAAACTTCTTAGAATATCAAAATTAAAAAAAAAAAAAACAATTTTCTGAATTAATATACATATTAAGGCCAAACATAGCCTATTAATAATGATACTATCAGCTGTTGCCTAAGACCAAATCAATGTCATTTGTCATATTTTTTGTTTTACCGCACAACCAAAAAAAAGTTTATAATTAATTATGATTAATTTTCTATTCTCACCCGACCAAAGTAATATATTTCACACATACATATATTATTTTATTTAATAAAAATATATATAATACACATTTATTACATTTAAATTTATACATGAGAACACTTTCGTCAAACATTAACTGCTTAAAAAGTAAGCAAAGAGTACAATAACAACATTAGCAAACTCTAAGCATCACAACATCAACAGCCAACAAATAAATCGCTTCGGTGCCTACTTAAGCACCACCATGAGAACTTATTTAATAAAAGCCGCTTGCGACAAGAACAAAGTGACTAACAAACAGAGAATACCCAACACCACTTGCTGAGCGCCCAGATGCAGACCCATTGCGCCACCATAATTATCATAATTGAAAGTAGAGTTCGTCATTGTTATCCAGTTATAGTAGGCGGAGAGATTTGTGCAGACCTCAGGATAACCGCTGTCCCACGAAACAATGCCACTCAATTTACCATTGCAAACCAGCGGGCCGCCAGAGCCGCCTTGAAAGGCATATGTGCCGTTATTGGCTTGATTGCCGGCACAAATCATACCCGTTGATATTTGACCGCTGTAACTGTTGTTGCATTGCTGCGTGGAGATGACCGGAAGCACGGCACCCAACAGTACTGGCCAATTTACGCCCTAAGGGAAGAAGATTTTTTATTATTATTTTTTATTATTATATATATTTTAATTTTTATTATTATTATATGCGTATATTTATATTTTATATGTATATAACTGTAGAGCCTGAGTTTACCTTCGCTGCTATGCTCCAACCAGTGACGCTGCAATTAACGCCCGCATCCACGGCCATCTGATTGATTGCTATGGGCGCTACTGTGGGATAATTCGCCGGTATCTTACCGGCTATGAAAAGTAAAGCCAAATCATTTTGTAGCGGCGTCAAACTAAATTCTGGATACGGCACCAATTGCTGCACATTGTACTGCAGCGTATACGGCGTAACCTCCTCCAAATAAATCGAACCCATGACTACTGTGAACTCACTTGGTAAGCGATAGATCGGTTGTGTTGTGTTTGGACTGTGTGCGAAATGGAGAAATAAATATACTAATGTATGTAAGTATGTATATACTTAAATTAAAAATTAATTAAAATTCCTTTACTTACTAGATCAGACAATGCGCTGCGGTAATAATCAGTCGCGATGCTATGACTGATCCGCCACATATATGACCTTGACCTAACTGTATCTCGAATAACAGCAGACGCACTGACACCTGCCAGGGGGCGCTTGTAATGGCAACAGGTGAGCCACCAAATATTTTCGAATCATATTCAGTTAGCACAGGGTGCGTATTTTTACTGTGAACACTCACACTGCCGGCATAGGCTGTAAACATAACAAGGGGGTAATTTAATATTTTCGTGAATCGCTTTACAAATTTTTTATACTCCATTCCGCACATCAAAATCCAAAAATACATACATAGTATCTACTTATTAATTTCTTTTTGCCATTAGATCATCACAACAACACAACACAGACATGAATTTGCTCATCACTCACACGAATGCGCCAAAAGCAACGTCACAAAAAGACACCCAATTGTTTGCAACCAGAAATTTTGCCACATTTTCATTGTTGCAATAAAAACAGTACTAGTGAAGTATAAAAGTTAAGAAAAAGTGTAATTTCTAAGCGCTAAAGAGTCACACGCACCGACCGAACGACTGCTGTCGCACAAATGATAACTTCCTTACAGCTTTGCAGCGCCAGTACCGAGTGTTTACCGACATGTATACATGCGTATACATAGGATTATATACAATATTTAGCTACAAATGGTTGCCTATCGAATTGAGTAAATACTAAGAAATATACATACATATATACATATATTACTACTGTTATGTCAATGCTCGATAAATGTTTGCCACCGGCCGACCAACGAAAAGTCAAAAGGCTTAAATTTAATTTTATCTACATCGGTGTTGCTTATGGATTATTGATGACTGTAGACGTCAGCATTTACATTAAAACTTATTGCAAATAATGATAGTAGACATTGTTTATTATTGCTAAATAAAATCACAAGTACAATATGCAGTAGAAAATTTGCAATAACGGTGTGTATAAAAATAGCTATAATTTTACAATTTACAAAATTTAGACATAATTTTATAGTTACTATAAGTATTGCAGCATAATTGAATGCGTGTACGTATGAATGTGTACTAATTATAGTCATCTGGCTGTATCACCCGCGCAACTCTTTATCTAAGGCTGCTAATTGACTCAGCATCGAGTCTACATATGAACTCAAATCGTTTTTCGATTGCTCCACCGGCTTCACCAACTGTGGTTTCACCACATTTTTTGTACTGGTTACAATTTTATTTTGCACATTATTAACTTTTTGCGAACTTGTTTTTGTAGTAGTACTGTTTACAATTTTACGTTGCACATTATTATTGTTGGGCGGACTTATTGTTTTTATAGTAGTAGTATGTTTCGCCAGCGCTACACTCTTATTCAGCACAGGCGACACACATTCACCAGCGGTGTCTACGAGTTCCAGCTCAGTTGAATTCAAATCACCCATTTCACACTCGCGACGTCTTTGACGAGTGTTCGGCCGCTTTTCAAAGCTCGGTGACGCTTTTATGACTTTACTGTAAATGAAAAGCAGTTTCCAAGTAAATTTTTTGTTGAATTAAAAGATATCGCATGCGTTTATAAGACCTTGCTACCTCCTTTGCAGGCGTACTGCTGGCTTTCACAATGAGATTTGTCGGAGCTTTTGTAGGCTTTTCCGCTGCTTTCAGTTTACTTGGTGTGTTTACACTCTTCCCTGCTATCACTTCGTTAACAATTACCTCGTCTACATCTTCGTCATTTCTCCGCACTTTTTTCACATCTCTTATGTCTTCTTGCTCATGCTCACTAAGCGATTGACTTTGACTTTCGTATTGCAAATCCTTTGTGCCTGATTGCAGTGAGCGCATCATTTGTGTTTTATAATTATGCAAAGCTTTGCGTTTCCTTTACATATGAAATAAAATTAATAATTACACTTAGATTTTTTAAGTATTAATAAGTTATATACCTGCTTCTAGGACTTTCTTGTACACTTTTGCTTGCACTTGAGGCACTTGTTTTCGGTTCCTCCTTTTTTATTATATTTGTCGGACTACTATTGTTGCTGCATAATGTTTCTAATTCGCATTCCGCATCTCCGTGCTTTGAGCGCCAACGAGCTATAACTCTTTGCAAAGACTTTACACTCACGTCGGCGGCTGCATATTGTTCACGGAACAACGCCATATCAAAGTCATTCGTTGCAAGCGTTGCTTTATATTAAAATTTTGTAAGCTATTATTAAACTGTTAGTTTAAACATGTTGACTAGACATACATACATCTTCGCAAACTACCATATTCTCTCCTGTACTGTTTTATTTCATCTTCCTTGCGTTGCAATATTTCAAGAAGCTCTTCGATTTTCGCCGGTAGCACATCCACTAAACTAGCAACTTGACCGATGGGTAGTTGGATGGTAAGTGGGCCGTTGTGTTGTTTTAAGCGCCACTCAAAATGGAACGGACATTCTTTAACACGATACTTAAGTTTTAAAATCCGCTCACTTGCCTCCGGCTGGTTGTCATTTCAATCCAAGCGCCTGCTTCCGGCAGCGCATTTTGTAATGTATCATATGCAATTGTCACATCATATTTTATACGTTTATTTAGTAGCTATAGGAATAATAAAACAAATATTTTAATAATATAAATATAAGAATAAATTGTATACAACCTGTAAAGTCTGCAGCACCTCTTCTTTCGTCTTTATTGCTTTCCAGGTTTCATTGAAATCATATAACAAGTATTCTATACTTTCACCTTTCACATTGCAATCGTAGTAATATGTTTTATCTGCAATATTTAATTCTTTTGACATTTTAATAATCGGTAAATGGTAACAAATATATTTCTAACAAATTTAACAAATAATTATGCCATGCATATTATATTATTTAGACAAGTGGGTTAATGAACTTATCATTGGACGCAATTGTGAATGGGCAAGGAAATGAAATGTCAAATCGACACAGGGTGTTGTGAAAATTTATTTCGCTTAGAACAACCGACGGAAACGGAATAAGTTGTAAAGAGCGATAAATTTTATTAAGTATAATTTTGAGCAAATAATTGCTAATTTTTTTATAAAACAAGGTATTTATTTAAGAAGTTTAACCACATTTATATAATTAATTGAAAAACTTAATGCGCAGTGTTTAAAATGTGAAATTCTAGAAAAATTAAAGTGTAAAATTGTATTAACGCAGCGCCACGCACTTTCGTCAAATGACTGTAGTCGGAACTTATATTTTAGGCATCCGGAAATAAAAATATGTAAGTCAACAATTTTATTAGCTTTACATCTGTTTTGATAAATTGTTTATACGAAACCTTTTTGTATTTTTGCTAAAATGGTATTTTAAAAATTTTGAGGTTAGCGTCATTTGCGGCAGCCACTTATGTATGGGTACCAGTTACATTTAAAGTTGAAATTTCAACTAATAAAAGCTTTCAATGCATAATTATAATACTTGTGACTAGATAATGCTGATAACGTAAAGATTTACTTTTACCAATGGTAGCAACAACCTATGCCTTCTCCCCACCTATCACAGTGCCTGAAATTTGTGTTCTTACCTTTTTTGTTTCAATATCATCATAAAAAAATATGTGCATACTATATTAGATAGAAATTAAATGTACTTTTTTTTATTAAGTAATCATATTAGCATACTAACACACATACTTATCCGTCTACTTTTATTGTATGTACTTCTGGAAGTTTACACTATTATGAAATGTCATTTTATTTTAATATTTACAGAAAACGTCTAAATAAGTATATATTTATGTGGGTAACTTAAAAATACATGTTTATAGAATTATTTAACTACGAACAAAAATATGGAAAACAAATGAAAAAACTTCAAATTTTACTAATTGCATTGGCAATTGATTTAAGGATTTGCTAAAGAGCAGATATTCTTTTAATACTCAAATAGTTGATAAAACTATATATATTTAAACACTTTTAGTGCACTCATATGTGGCATACACATACATGCATAAGTGATGTGCCGATTTCAAATAACTAGAGCTATCCTCACACTAAACTAACAGCTTTTAAATTGTCTTCATTAATGTCTTTTTCCGTTCCATAATACAAATTTATGATATTTGTCTTAAATCATACATGTGTATATATCTAAATACTTTGCTTTACATGTTTAACGTATAAAATTGAAAGTAATACAAAACTTATAAATAAAGTAAAAGTAGTACTAGTAACACTTTTTAATCATAGGGATGTACTTTTGAGACTTATTAAGATAAACAGCAAATTTATTTACATTTTGATATACTTTGTTGTGGTTTTTTTCAAATCTGTGGTCGTGTCCATAGTTCACTCAAATCCTTTGGACGAATTTTACCGATTTCTGAAAGTAAGAACCAGAAAGTAATAAAACATAAAAGCAAATAAATTACATGCTAAAACCGACCTACCCAATTGCCCAGGCATTAGGCCACTGTCACGTTTAGGCGAAGGCCAGACCATGTCAAAACGCGGTTGTACTGCTAACTGATTTGATTGTGTAGGGCGAAAAGTGGAGCTGCTGCGTAAAAATATATTAAGCATTCGAGAAAATCGACTTTTTAACAAACAAACTTCATGCTAACCTATAAGGATGCTTCAAACAGCCGTACACCTCGCGATATCTACCATATAAAGTGCCATAAGAGACACCCAATATGCGCGCAGCTTTCTTCATTTCCAATCTTTTGTTCTTTATAGCATCCAATACCTGAAAGTACGTTATTTGAAAAACTATTATACTCAAAATACTTAACGACTTGTGTTTGAACTTACGCGTCGTGTGAAGGGCTCCTCCCAAAATTGCGGTCGACGTCCTTTAGCCAAATAATCGTCCATTTTGATCACATCTTGCCACTCGGAAATTTCCTCGGTGGTCAAACGCAAATCTGTGCCGTCATACTCTTCCATCTTTATGTCCACATAATCCTGATCGTTGCCATTAGCAGCGCTGGCAGCTCCGACTATTGCGCCGCTTGAAGAACTCGCCGTTGCACCTGTTGCTGGTATGGGTGCCGTCGGCGCATGCACAAAATCGTGTGTCATCAATATGCCATGTTCGTTCAATAAATAACCCTCAGGCGCATATTTGCCGTATGGATGTGCGGGATGGTGCAACGATGGAGGCGGCGGCAACGGTAGCGGTCCACTTGGATCACTGGCAATATTTCCGCGCTTATGTGTGCCGCTTGTGGCGGAAGTTGTCGTATTGGCTGCAGCATTGCTAAGCTTGTCCTTAGATTGTCGCACGTTTTCCATTTCCTCCACCGGTTGTGGTACAGAAGCAGCAGCGTTGACCTTTTCTTCCTCCTCTCCGTCAACATTGCCGCCCTTGCATTCCTGTGCTTGATCAGTTATCTCATTTTGTGCGGTATGTTCAAGCGACTCACGCTCTTCACGCTTGCGTTCATCATTAATTGAATTGTTGTCGTCGCGTTCCTCGGCGCTTGAGCGTTTACGCGTTAGCGAGCGTTCACGTGCTTGCAACTTCTCACGTTCTTCCGAATGACGTTCCTTACGCTTTCGCGATTCGATTTTTGCCGTGCGTTGTGCTTCTTTGTCGTCTGCCTGATCCAACTTAGGTTCCTTCAATGTGGCGGTGTCTATGTCACACTCAATGGGGGGTTCATTATCGCCACCGCCACCCACATTTACCTCCAAATTACTGTTAATCCATTCGGGGTCGGCCTGTGCGTCTTCGTGTTCCAACTCATCCGCTTCGGTATGGAGCTGGTGATGGTGCAGTTGGTGTTGTTGTTGCTGTTGACGGTGCAACTGACGCATGCGCTTGTTATGTTGTTGTTGCTGGATGTGTTGGTGGTAAGCGGCTGCTGCTGCGACGGAGGTCGACGAGGGCGGCGGTATCGGTGAGATGACAGCAAGCCGACGCTGCTCGTCGTTATACTGGCGCTGCGCTTCCAAGTATGCTTGGTGATGGTGATGCGCGTCCAAATGGCTGCCATACTGTGCTAGTTTCCGGCTGGAGGAGATGAGGAATGTAAATAAGCCAAAGTAGATTTAAAAAATACTGCAAGATTAAACTCACACATTGAAAACGTCATAGGCGTCGTCTAGTGGCGGACGTCCGCGCTTGCGTTTCGGCCCCAAATAACTTTCCACCGGCGATGCAGCAGAGGCCGCAGCAGCTGCAGCGGCAGCGGCGGCAGCAACGGCTACCATTGAAGCGCTGCTTGTTGGCGGTAGTGGCGTTAGGGTCGGTAAGCCTTGTTGCGAATGCGCCGTGTCCTTCGGTGAGGAGAGCTTGCGTTCGCGCGACAGTCGCTGTGGTGGCATGAAACTGGGTGAGCCAACGCGTTGTTGCTCCGGTCGCGTATTGTACATATCCTGTCCGTGTGTTGGTGTAGGTGAGTGAAACTCTGTAGCAGCGGTGGGCAACGGCGGTCCATCCTCGTCATCGCGCCATGAAACTTCCGCCAAACCTTTGATTTTGAGATCATCTGCAGTCTTTAAGAGTGAGGCCAAATTTGCCTGCACGAAAGTAGATTTCTATCAAAATTTATTCAAATTCAAATTAAAAACACTTGCGCTTACGTGTTCCACATTGATTTCGCCTTTATACATAAATTCAATTAGACACTTGACATCGGCGAATGTGACGTCCTTCATTATGATAATCGGATCGCGTTCGCTGGCGTAGTTGGTGAGCACTGTGTCGAAGAAGCTGCTGCAAGCGCAGAGGACCACGCGGTGTGCGCGTATCAGTTGGCCCTCACAGGCTAGCGTCACATCGCAGAAGCAGCCACGGTCCAGCAGTTGTGAGAACATTGTCTGTAGATTGCTATGATGGTATTTCCATCGCAGGCAATATTGCTGTGGCAACATGGTGGCTGTAAGAGGAAAGGAAAGCATGAATTACTATAAATTATTTTTAGAGACTTCTGCCGAAAGTGTATGTTATTATAAGTACTAACGGTTCCATGTTCGAAATTCTTAAGAATGCTTAAAAGTGTGAGTTTTAATTAACAAAGATCTATATATTTATATAAATCCAAAAAAAATCGGGTTAGTTACACCATTTATAACTCAATAACGACCGTGCCCACTTTGTTGATCCCTGACTTGTTGAATACGTCTCCGTCCTAAATAGCAGTATAATTGTTAAGATGTTGAAAGCATTGTCAAAACATAGCTAAAAAAGTATCCAACTTCACGAATATCTAGTCTAAAATCACCGGGAGCTGGAGGGATCTTAAACCCTTTATATCTTTTGTTCGGAGGCATATATGTATTTTTGAAGTTGAACCAAGTCAAATTCAAATAACAGGCTTTCACGTCAGTAATAAAAACAAGAACCCTTTTTTTCTTTGATAATTTTTCAAGAACCTATACCAAAACTTTAAGAATATACATACATATTTTGAACTTTTTTTTGAAAATCTCTCAAAAAACGATTTTGAGCGAAGATTCAAGGTATAAAGATATCAATAACTTTCTTCTTTGATTTATGAAGGAATGCCCAATTGAGTTAATTCCTCAGCAAGCCTCTAATGTAGCACCTCCGGTCTTTCACAAACAAAAAATTGGTCCTTAGAAAGTTTTTGAAGTGAAAAACAAATACATAGGTTGCTATATATATTTCTGGAATAGGCTACACTAAGTGTTGCCAGTGCAATCTGACATTTCCATTGGAAAGTTTGACATTTTTTAGCATAACATCACTCAGAACGTTTTGTCATTTAATCGTGAATTGTTTTATTTACAGGGAATTAAAAATTCATCTCGGCCAAAAAATGGAATTAACTCGTGAACATTTTCGTGCGATCACTTTTCACAACTTTCGACGTGGATTATCACGAAAAGAGTGCATCGATGAACTAAAATCTTTGAATGGCTATGAAGCACCATCCTATAGCACTGTGAAAAACTGTTACAACGAATTCAATCGTGGCCGACGCTCGCTCAAAGACGAATTCCGTGAAGGTCGTCCAAAAACAGCTGTTGTGTCAGAAAACATCGATGCCTTACGTGAACTGATAATGCAAGACCGTCATGAAACATACCTTCAGATAGAGGCATACCTATGCATTTCTCCCACCAGCATACATTCGATATTGCATGAACACCTGGCCGTAAAAAAGGTTTGTTCGCGTTGGATCCCGCACAATTTGACAATCGCTCAAAAAAGGCTCGTGTGGATTGGTGTAAAGAAATGCTGAAAAAATACGATCGCGGTGCTTCAAAAGACGTTTATAAGATCGTCACAGGTGACGAATCATGGATCTATGCGTATGAGGCCGAAACAAAACAGCAATCGACCGTGTGGGTCTTCCAAGACGAGCCAAATCCAACGAAAAAAAAACCATTTTCGTTGATAAATATGCCTATTTTCATTATTAGGCCAGAATATATTTAGCAGCCCTCGTATTGTAACTGTAGGGCTTTCTTAAGTATTCAGTATTAAGGTCGCCCATTTTAGTGCAAAGAAGAAAATATAGAAGCTCTAGCTGAAGTGTACACGAAGACCGTAGAGATTCGATTCGACGCCGTTCACAACAACTCGAACTGACATGTGGAACCCGCATTTTATGTAGAGATCTTATATGGAAAACGTACAAAATACACCTTCTGCAAGAGCTGAAGCCGCCTGTCCTTCCCAAGCAACATCGCGTTGATCTAAGGGCTTTTGAAAAGTTTCAAGAAGATCCGACGTTTTCGAACCAAATTAAACCAATGGGTATGTAATCGAGCAAAATTGCCGCATTTGTGACGAATGGCAGCCTAAAGAGATGAAAAAGCTGCCACTTTATCCGGAAAAACCAATGGCTTAGTGTGTTTTGTGGGCCAATGGAATCATCGGTACATATTTCTTCAAAAATTATAACGGTGAGAGCGTAACCGTAAATGGCGACCGTTTTCACGCCATAATTACCGACTGTTTGATGCCTAAAATTTCAGCTCGTGATCTCTACGACATTTTGTTTCAACAAGACATCGCCACTTCCCACAAATCGCTTCAATCAATAGATTTATAGAGAGAACACTTCGGTAAGCAGATAATTTCAGATTTTTGGCCGGTCGTTTAGCTCCCAAGATCGTGTGATATCACATCGTTAGACTTTTTCCTGTGGGGATATGAAGAGTCTAAATTCTATGCTGACAATTCCGCTTCAATTCAGGCCCTGGTGCAAAACATCACGCGTGTAATTCGCCAGTTACCAGTCGAAATGTTCGAACGAGTCATCGATAATTGGACTCAGCGCACCACGGACCAACCTCGAAATTGATCACCCTTTAGATATGTATATACGAGTATGTATAATATGTACATATATATTTATTTGTAAAAACAACGCTGAAACATTACCCTTCTTCCGGACAACAAAGGAACAAGCAACTAAATTAAATTAAATTCGCCAATGTAAAGGAAAGGGTTCGATTTGGTCAAGCTAAGATTATGAAAAATTCAATGCAACCAAAAGAGAAACTCGACACGGATATTTTTTTACAATCCTTTTCAAATTCTTTATTACCGAAAAGAATGCGCAAACTGTCCACCATGTGTCCAACCGCCCAGAGTTATTTAACAACCCCTCAAGCTTACATACAAAACATACATATATCTCATAAAATTTTAGCGTAGAAGTATTCCTTGCACCCCCACATTTTTGATATGCAAGAAATTTAGATGAGCTCGAAAAAATTTGAGTTCGCAAAAAATGGAGAAAATAAAAATGAAAAACTTAACATAACCAAATTTTCGTTGGCAAAGAAAAAAGCTGGAAAACGAGGATAGTTTATGGGCAGCCAAAAAACAGCACAAAAAAAGGAAAATATGTGAAAATACCGTAAAATTCGAGAGACAAAATGTAATAAAATGAAAATATAAAAATAAGATGAAGAGGGCAAGGCAAGGCAAGTAAATCGAGGCACTTACAACACCCCAAAAAGGCGTTCGGTTAAAAGAAACTACAGAATTTTGCACAGCCATTGTAGGAAAAGTAATCTCAGACATGCACACACACACACACAAAATAACTTTTATATATTACAGTTATGTGTGTACAATGTACATACTCAGCGAAGGGTTGACCATAATGTATGTGCATAAAAAGTGAGGTTATAAAATATCGAACGACATCAGCAGGGAACTTAACGCTAATAGGGATTGACGCATTTGCGACGAACAACGCCCGCGTCCCAAGCAAGGTTTACGCTGGCAAAAAGAGCACTTTTTATGTGTACATTAAACATACATACATACATATGTGCTTATCGTAATATATCTACTTTCGCACAGACATATCTAGTTCATTGCATTATAAATTATGTCATTTTACAAATAAATTCGATTTTATTTTAATGCACTCTTTTATTTGTAATAAGATTTATCGGCAGATAAGGGATTATGTGGGTTTACGGATTTAAAAAATTAGATTTTTTCATTGTCTTATTAAGTTCTACAATAGCTCTAGAATATTGTCCTGAATTTTCAAGTTGATCCGAGTCATAGTTTCGGAGATAAAGCCTTAAGAACTTGTGCGCGCGTGGCTAGCTAGGCAAAGTTCGTCGTCTTTAAACGCGTTTATCTCGAAACTGTGTTTTTGAAGTCGGTTGGAAAGATTTCTCGAGAATTACTCAATCGATCTCCATGAAATTTCACACAGCTCTTTGAGTTACAATTCTTAAAGTTTTGAACGAAGGATTTATTTTCAATTACAAATATTTAAAAAAAATAAATAAATAAAAATGTAGAGAAACCTTCGCTGAAATTTTTTTTTTTTTTGTTATTTTTTACCCGAGCAAGCCCATGTAACCCGTTAAAAAAATTAAGACACCATAGATTTTTGAAGAAACATATTAAAAGTGAGGTTAGAAATTGTCTTGCGTTAAATATTATCTACTTTATACCCGAAAGAAAAGTGTTACTGTTGTTGTTGTAATGACAGAAAACATCAGACATTCCTGAAGTAATTTTGAGGCATAATATCGAGTTGACAGTCCTTGCCCGGATAAAAACCCGAGTCCATTCCAGTTACTTATACCCGACTGTCGTCAGTATGTAACCCGAAAAGTGTCATTTTAGGCGGTTAAGTTTATAAAGGCTGATTTTTTAGGTGTACAGAACTTTTATATCAAATAAATAAACAATATGATTAATGAAATAATCAAAATTTGGCATTATAGTTTCGAATTTCGAACACAAGTCCAGACCCAAGCTCTATTTTTGTACCACTTCTTCATCATCCGGCTTCGTGAAGCCTATAACGAACCAAATGCTGTTTCCAACTAGTTGGTGAAAGCTGGTTTATAACTCTTCTTGAGATAACCCACAAAAAGTACTGTTACAAAGTCAAAACACATGACACATTGAGCCAAATAACATATCTATCCCTTAAAAACTATATATGAAGAACCTATATACTATACTTCAATAAATATTATTTCTTTAGAGCTATGGTACTATCAATAGAGGTCGAAATTTCCCTAGTAATCTTAACCCAGGAATTAAACATTGACCAAAAACCGTTGGGCACCATTTAAAAAAGACTGAGTATAAAATAGCTCGAGTTAACGCAAAAGAACCTCAAGGATCTGCGAATCGAAAAAGCAATAAAATCGATCCAATTTCTGAAGCGGGTGGTAAGTGGTGATGAAAAGTTTGTCACTTACAGCTACGTCAAGCTGAAACTTTCGCAGTCGAATCGCGGTGACCCGGCGTAAACATTGGCTAAGCCAGGACAGACGATCAGGAAGGTTTTGCTCTGTTTTTGGTGAGATTGGCAAGGAATTTTCTACCCTGAGCAGCTCCCACCTGTCAGAACTCTAAATTCGAATCTGTACTGTGAACAATTGGACCGTCTGAAGGAAGCAATCGCCCAGAACCAGCCAGTTTTGGCGAATATTAAATGAATATTGTTCCATAAGAACAAGGTCAGGCATAAGGACAACGCCTGGCCTGGCGTTACGTTGGAGAGTCACCAGAAGCTCTGAGAGCTTGGTTGGGAGCACCAAGGAACTACCTGTTTTTGTCTATGGCGAATGATTTTGCTGCTGAAAATTATTACAAATTAGCAAAGCGTTTAGTAGCCAATACAAATTTGCGCAAGCGTTTAATTTCCCTTCCCGCCTGCTCGGTGGGATGTCTGAAGGTATGCGCTTCCAATGCCTAAGGCTTGACCTCTCAAACACGGAACAATCAAGAAGGAAATTTTGAGTTGTTTCCACCTCATCTTCTTCTACACAGCTTCTGCAGATGGCGTCTGGTAGCATTCTCAGCCTCATACCGATGGTTGTCCAGCACCGATCCGCTTCCATTCTAGCGATAGCGGTTCTAAGGTGCTTTTTCTTGTTAGCTCTTCAGCTTTACAGTTTCCTGCGATTCCGCTGTGGCTTGGCACCCATTCCAGTCTTATCACAAAGACACTCTGTGATCAACCCTGAACGCCCTGTTAATGCGCTCTGCTATCTCTGATCACTTCTCTGAAGGAGACTGCACTCTGGAGTAGTAAGTTTACTGCTACCTTAATGGTTGTAACCTCGACACTTACACAATTGGGCTTGGACACACAACAGTCAGGAAGTCTGAAACTAGAGTTTTTAGAGAGCTCCTAACAGTAGAACCCTCCACCAACCCTATTAGCGGCAGGAGCTTAGCAAACAGCCACATACCTCCGAGACGCTTCGACTTCATGTGGAGCAAACTTTCGAAAGTGACAGTTTTGATTGAGCCAGTGCCAATTCCTGGTGGAACTATTCAAGTTGCCACTGAGAACTGAAATATCCAGCTTAGACTACTATTCTTAGCAGCTTTCATATATGTACATAAGTATATGGAGACTTGATGATTAAAGCTCAATGGATCAAAGAAGTGATGAAACACTGACTTCATTCCTTTCTTTAGTTTTTTAGTTATAATTTGGAAGCTTATCTTACATAACTGTCGCAATACACCAACTTTTGAAATCATACCTTTCCGACATATGCCAATCAACGAAAATTTGAGTCGCAGCTTTAAAGCTTTAATCCCTAAAGATATGAGCAAGCGACCGGAAAAAGAACTGCTGCGTTTTAATTAATTATAAATTTTATATCAGTTAACTCGACCAACAATGCTGAATTTAATCAAAATAAATACTTCGGTTTTTTCCCTGTGCGAACGCTTCCGCCTTAAGCAAGTTTCTTTTGGCTGATTTCAAGTGAATGGAAATTAAAAATAATATTCAAAAAAAAATAAAAAATGGGAAGCGAGCAAAAATAAAATGAAATTTGCATCCATACTTTGTGTTTAATATAAAATTTCACAGAAAGATAAATAATATCAACAACAAATAAAAGGATCGCAAAAAGCGGAATGCAGCCGGCCAGCAACTGTGCAAGTGGCGAAAAGCGAAAATGTGAAAAGTGCAATTTACGGTTGCCGTGTGAGAAAAAATTAATTAAAAATAAAAATGGCCGCGGCCATGTTGTTGTTTTTTATTGTTTTTGTTTGCAACAGAATTTTATGACTGCAAAATGAACTTTTGGACGGTTCGCGAAACGCCAACAGGGTAATCGCCAACGTACACACAGACACATACACACTTGCATGCTCTTCAATACACACTTATGTATGCGTACGTACATATGTATGTATGTATTTAAGTAAGAATGTGCGTGTAAAAGCGCATAAATACAAACGCCACAGCAGCGGTTGGCGGGGCAGCGCGAAACGTACGCATAAACCTTCGAATTTTTTAATTTGCATTTTTTATTAATTTTTTTTCCACACAAACATATGTACATATGTATGTATATTTGCGTGTTTATACATACAACGTGGTTTTTATGCTAATTTTTTTTGTAGTTGTTGTTATTGTTGTTAAGGATTTTCGCATTTCTTTGTTTTTCATTATTCACTCGTCTTTCGCATTTTTATGACGTTAATGAATAAGGATGCGTACGCACAAGCACACCTTTGTACGCACACATGCATATGTACACGCTTACAGATGTACATACGTACACACGCGATAACATATGTAAAATAAAAAATACAGCTATCGAAATTTGCATACATATGTAACCATAAGTGAATAAAAAATGTATACATACGCACACACTCACAAACACACCTGCAGTTGTGTTCATGAAAATAGCATTCAACAGCTTCTTATAACCCAAGATGTTTTCTAACAGATACTGACTTGCGAAGTCAACAAGAGTCTTGACTATTTTGGTAGAATAGACACTTCAAACCCTAAAAACGAAAAAGTCCCGTTACTCTTCTTCCGCTGATTTTTTAATAACGCATTTCTGTATATTCTGAAAAACAAGATCTTCATTAAAACAGCAGAACTGGTCGTTAGGGGTCGATAAATCAAATATGTAAGTAGTGATTAGAAAGTTGTCATAAACAAGTGGATTGAAGAAATTTAAGGGGGTATTCTAGTCTAGAAGCATAAATTTCAGGTAATTTTTAAAGTGTCGTAAAAAAAGGCATTTAATATTTTTACTATCCATTTTTTATTAGTTATTTGTTAATTTTAGAAGAGCAGAGAAAAAAATTAAAAACTAAAAAAAGTAAAAAAAATTCAAAAATTATGAGCTGACGAAGTGGAGGGTCTCTAAAAATTTCCACGTGACCATGCCCATGATTTCACCCTCCTAGTTATCTGAAACCAAAAAGAAAAAAAGATTATTAATCTAGAATAATGTCGCAATGGCCGGAACTACGGAAAAGTGGGAAGAACAATTTTTCACAAAATGGCGACTGCCTAAAAAAAAAGTTTTTTTGTATCACTTTTTCTGACTATTTCGAATTTTTTAAAAATAATAAAAATAAAAATTTGGGGTTGGGGCTAGTTCCAACCATAGACAAGCATATTAAGAAGACTCTATAAAAATAAATCGGCCAAGTAAATCGGTCCAGTAGAACCTTTGAAAATATAAAAAACAAAAAATTTCGATTTTTTTAAATTTCTGGACTAAAATACCCCCTCAATAATTTCCCGATGAAATTTTTTTCAAATCCCAGTGATATTTCCTTCTTAGTGGGTATAGGAGAATTGATAAAGAAGCTAAAAAAACAGGAAAAAATCTACAGGGACACGAAACTATAGTGGGATAAAGCTCCGCAATGATCTCCAAGCCTATAAAAAACAATGATAAAGCAAAAAATCTTGGCCCAAAATGACAAAAAATCAATATTAGAAAACAGACCGATTATTAAGTAAAAAACAAGCCCTAAGTCTCCTCAAAAATGCTTTAAGCTCGCCTATTACTACACTTACAAATCTTAGGAGACTATTTGAAAACAATTTGAAGATAAATAGTTCCACGAAAGTAACTCTTTTGACGAAGAAACATGTGGCAGCAAGAACAAAGTTCGCAACCGGACATTTCAATTGGCCATCGATCTATAAAATGGCGAAACCTGCTGTAGAGTGATGAATAAAAAATTACATTTTTTTGAAGCAAGAAAGTTCAGAAAGTATCCAAGCACATAATATTATTCCAGGTATAGAACGAAAACTGTTCTACATGGTGGTCTATAAATAATGATAGAAAATCAAGCCCAGAGATTTTCGTACCAAGGTGTCGACCCTATACGTTTGATCAATGGCATCCATGTACTGAATATATTAAAGGAGTTTATGTTACCATTTGCCAGATGGAAAATGTCTATAAAAAACATTTCATCTGGTTAACGGTGCAAAACATACGATCACACTAAATAAGCAACCAACCACTAAATAAGCAACAGTCACTGGAACTGAATCCTATAGAAAATTTATGGGGAGAGAAAGCAACTTCTGCTAGTTGGGCTTCCCATGAAGAATTTACAGGATCAGCACTTTCAGGTCAACGTATGGATGTAGAAATCAGTCCAAAAGGTATACTCACTGAAATTTTAATCGTTAACTTAATTTTTTCAGAAATAAGAAAGTTTTTTGGTCTACACAAAAAAAGCAAATCCAATCAGATGGTCAAAATTATGAATTGTTCGAGGAAAATGGAAAATAGCGCCATAAAGTTTCTTAAGGGGGTATTCTAGTCTATAAATTTAAAAAAAATCGAAATTTTTGTTTTATATTTTCAAAGTTTAACAATTCAAGAATATGTGTACAAGAGGATTTTTCAAAATTCAAATTATTTTCGGAGATATAGGCATTTTTTTGACCCGGCATCCAAACTGGTTCGGCCGAAACTAATCGAACAAAAGACATTAGGGAAACTTTAAACGCGTTTTTCTCAAAACTGACTTTTTCGGAACGATGCCCATGATTTCTCAGGTTCTACCGGACCGATTTACTAGAAAATTTTTATAGAGTCTTCTTTATAGGCTTGTCTATGGTTGGAACTAGCCCCATCCCAAAATTTTTATTTTTATTATTTTTAAAAAATTCGAAATAGTCAGAAAAAATGATCAACAAAAAAATTTTTTTTTCACGCAGTCACCATTTTGTGAAAAAAAATGTTTCCCACATTTCCGTAGTTCCGACCATTGCGACATTATTCTAGATTAATAATCTTTTTATTTCTTGGTTTCAGATAACTAGGAGGGTTGAACTTATGGGTATGGTCACGTGGAAATTTTTAGGGACCCCCCACTTCGTCAGCTCTTAATTTTTGAAATTTTTTACTTTTTGTAGTTTTTAATTTTTTTCCCTACTCTTCAAAAATTAGCAAATAACTAATAAAAAAAAAAATGGATGGTAAAAATATTAATTGCCTTTTTTTACGACACTTTAAAAATTACCTGAAATTCATGCTTCTAGACTAGAATACCCCCTTAAAAGTGATCCTAAAATTGCTAAAACAAAATCCGCAAAGTTCCTTCGCGTAAAACAATGACAAATGCAGTAGACTTGTATAAAGGCGTCTGAATGATGCTCAACTGTTTGGAAAAAAACTATTCCTATCCAAAGGAACGCAGCGGAGAACTAAAGCTGCTAAAGAACATTTAGAAAATGGCGTCAAATTTTAGAAAAAATTACTTTGTAGCGATGAAATAAAGCTGGAATGGTATTGGATCCGATGGCAAACCGTTTGTCCAACAAAAGGTGTCAGGTCTAATCTTCAGATACACCACAAAAATCGTTCAGCACGGTGGTGGTAGCGTGATAGTCTGTGGACCGTTTTCCCAGTACGGCATTTGGACATTGGAAGGATAAGTGGTAGAATGGACTAATTTTCATACCTCAAGGTTCTCAAAAACTTTATTACGAAAATTCACTTCTGTAAAGAATGTGTTTCATCCGTTCGCTTAACTCAACATAATTGACCTAGGAGCGTACTATTCGTAACATCATCGCCAATCTTGAGACCCAGCATTCATTATTGAATAATATTCGACCGAATAGACCGCTTAAGGCTCTTGAAAAGTTCCAAAAAGATCCGACGTTTTCGAGCCAAATTTTGTTAGCGATGAGGCTCATTCCTGGCTCAATGGGTATGTAAACGAGCAAAATTCCCGCATTTGGGATAATCAGAAAAAATTCAGGAGCCATTTCATTCAAAAAATAAACAATTTGGTGTGTTTTCTGGGCCGGTGGAATTATCGGTTCATATTTATTCTAAAGTCCATGCGGACAATGCTGCTTCGATTCAGGGCTTGGACCAAAACATCACGCGTGTCATTCGCCAGTTACTAGTCGAAACCTCGAATGAGTCATCGACTGGACTGGCCGCGGCCAACATTTCAAAAACTAAATATCAAAGAATACTCTTTCGAATGATAATAAAAATTCCTCATTAATTTTGAAAGTTCCGTGTGTTTTCTTTAAAAAAGTAGAGAACCTCGAAATGGATCACCCTTTAGCTAAAAAAATACTTAGCGAATTCGTGGTGTGAATTAACCTGTTATTTTTGCTTTACAGTTAGAACACACCAGCACTACAATTTTCTTGAACACAACTGTACATACTCACTCTCACAGACATTTACCAAAACACAAACAAACACTTGTGCGTACTCGCGGCGCGGCAAGTGGACTTCACATTAAATCAAGAACCCACCACTTTTCGTTTTTGCCAATTTTCCTCACCAAAAGAAATTTACAAATTAAATTCGCGCGAAATTTTCTGCATTTTTATTTATGCTTTAAAATGCGCACACGTGCACAAGCACACATGCATTCATACATACATATATGTATACATGCAGTCGAACAAAGCGTAAGGACAAGGGGCGGCCGAAAAAGGTAGCGCCGCACATTATATGGGCCAAAGATAGCAAGTGCCATGCAGCAAGCGCAGTATAACGGTAAAGGATAATGAAAAAAATCAAAAGCTCTCTGTGTCTGCGAATGTGCAGCAGCAGCGCTACGCTGGCTAGGCGGTGCGGGGCCGGCGCCATGCTGTGCTCGGGCGTTAATAAAAATTCGTCCTCATTTCCTGCAACAAGAAATAATTTATTTCTTTTTTATTTTCGCATTTTCGTTTGTTATTTTCTCAGATCTCAGAATTTTTTATCATCATCAGCATCTCGCTTTTTATGCGCCGATTTTATTTTTATACATTTTTCGCAACGCTCGAGCTTTATTTCAGTCCACCAACCCACCCCACCTTCTTCGTATGTTTTTAAGTTTTGCTTATTTTCGCTCGGTTTTATTGTGTTGCTCGGCAAGCGGCGGCTGGCTAACTATTTGAAGAAAATCTGCGCTGTGCAAAGTCGGAGAAAAAACGCGCCCCTTTTCATTTATTTTTCTGGGCTTCGAATTCCTGTCCTGCCGCGCGCAATTTTCCACTTCAATTTTTTATTTTTATATTTCATTATTTGTTTTTGTAAATGCAATTTTATATTTCGCAGAAAGTCAGTGTAATTAAAATGGAAAATAAACAAAAGGCAGAACGCAAGGAAATAAAGGTAATAAGAAGATGCTTTCAAGTAGTGGTTTATTCAAGAATAAACACAACTGTTTTTAATATATTTTCTTTTGTTTTTTAATTAAAAATATGGCATTTATGATGCTAAAATTCAGATAATTTCGGAATCTTTTTATATTGGCATTTCTATCCTCAATCTGGCATAAATAAAGAAAAAATAGCCTATTTTATCAGGGACCCTTAAAAAGTATACTCCAGCCAACAAAAATTTGATTTGATACCAAATTTGTAATTGTACTTTTCTGTAACACATTTATTTGAATAACATTTTTTAAACAGATGGCAACCCTTCAAAAAATATATTCCACTTTTCAGTTTTTTTTTATTATTTATTATAATTATTGAATTTAAAATGTGAAACAGGTGGCAACACTCAACAAAAATTTTATTAAATAATTCAAAAAAATTTTCGCTGTCTATATGAATAAATTATTTATTATTACTAAATTTAAGATTTGAAAAAGGTGGCAACCTTCATCAAACATTTAATTTAATAATTCAAAATACATACATATATTCGCAGTTTTCATGAATACAGTATATACAATTATAAATTATTTATTCTTGAATTTAAAATTTGGGAAAGGTGGCAACCCTCATCAAAATTTTAATTTAATAATTCAACAATTTTTTGCAGTTTACATGAAGTCAGTACATATGTACATACATATTATGTAAATTACTTAGTATTATTGAATTTAAAATTTGAGGAAGGTGACAACCCTAGTCAAAAAATTTATTTTAATACTTCAAAAAATATTCGCAGTTTACATATATACTATGTAAATAAAGTACATATAAATTATTTATCATTATTGAATTTAAAATGTGAAATAAGTGGCAACTCTCATCAAAAATTTCATTTAATAATTCAAATAATACTAGCGGTTGACATGAACACTGTACATATAAATTATTTATCATTATTATTGATTTTAAAATTTTAAACAGGTGGCAACCCTCATCAAAAATAGAATTTAATAATTAAAAAAATATTCACTTTTTACATTAATGTAAATTATTTGTTATTACTGAATTAAAAAAAATTGTAAAAGGTGGTAACCGTTCTTAAAAACATTTTTTATGTAAAATTTTTAAGCTCTACAACATGAGAAGTACATATTTTAGTAATTTTTCTGTTTTTTTTTTAGAAGTTTTTAAAATGACCAACTACTAACAATCACTACTAAATGAGTTCATCTTAAAGCTTCACCTTCTCACTTAGAAAAAAATACTTTTTAAACAGGTGGCAAGTCGTTATGAAAAATTGTTCTCAATTTCATATTTTTGACATTTTTTTACAAATACCTACATATGTATATATTGCCCAACTCCTAGTACCCGCTCCCTATTAAAATTATCTAGAAACTTCATATTTTCCTTTAAAAAATTTAAACAGGTGGCAACTCTTTATAAAAAAAATATTTTAAATTTAATATTTTTGAAATTTTTTTACAAATAAAAACATCGCTGAACATTATTTAGTATTATTAAAATTAAAAATTTAAACAGCTGGCAACGCTGCACAAAAAGATTTTTAAATATCAAATTTTCCAACCCAACAATACGGAAATTTTATATTTTAATAATTTATTATCGGTTTTTTTTAATTTTTCTAAGTCTTCTTCTCAATTCTTTGAAACCCCTCTAAAAATATGTTCTTCTATAAGCTTTCTCTACTTCAAGTAGTATCAATGGTTTTTATTGTTGTTGTAGCTGCACAAAATAATCGCCAAATAATTGTGAGGCATTTTACCGAGTAGACTGTCTTCGGCTGGATAAAAATACAGGTCCGTTTCGTTTAAGTAGTGCCGACTGTCGTGGTACTTTTTTTCAGTGCTGCTAGATTGAGGATGTCAACAGCTGCAAAACGACTTTGGCTTCAAAATTGTTTTTTAATTTCGAAAAAATGTTGAAAATGCAGACTCAGTGTAGCTACTTTCACACGTTTTGAAACTTAATTTTATTTGTGGTCTTACTTTTTGCTTAACTCAAGGAAAACCCGAAAAATTTTGTATTTATGACTATATCTTTTTCAATTTTATAGCAAGAACCCACAATAACAGCACTAATTAATTTATTTTTTCAACACGTTATACCTTATTTTCGCATACAATTCAACATGCCGAAATTAAAAATAAAAAAAAAGCGCCATAAATTAACCCTTCACCTTACTTAACCTTTTTTGCCAGTCATTTCTTTCAAACCAACAGTTTCCTCGGCCCCAACCAAATGCTTGCCGGCACAAGTAACCCAATTAACTTTCCCACATAAAATATCCTTGCCACGACTGCTTGCTCGTATTAAACCGTACTAAAATGTACCTGGCTAACTGTATATAATACATATATTTTTCACACACACACATTAACATGCAGAGCAAAACCAAGCAGCTGAATTCTTTCGTAACGAACGAACGTTGCTTTCCAAATTTGCTTTGCCCAAAATTTAATGCAATTTCACATATTTTTATTTTTTATATTTTTTTATTATTATTATTATTTTTTTTTTTTTTTTGTAAGTTTCCCCCTTTTTTATTATTATTATTATTATTTTTTTTTTTTTTTTTGGTTTTTTATTTTTACGTTACTTTTATCTCTCGCCATTTTCCCAACTTTGCCTCCTTTTATCGCAAATATCAAATTTTTTACGCCATGCCATTAAGACCCTTGGCTACGTCCACGAATATAATATCGTGAAGCTTTATTTTTTTTATTAAAATTAAAGAAAAAATTTTATCTGCAAAGAGAATTCTGAAAAAGGGAGTTGAGAACGTAATGGCAAGTAAAAAAGCGGCAAGAGCGTGATTGCCAACCAAATATTGCAAGGAACAAAAAAGTTACACAGCAACAGCAACACAATTTTTATATCCAGCAACAAAAATATATAAAGAAGCAACAACAAATACAAATTGTGTATATAACAACAACAACAAAAACGAAAATATACTCAAGCACAACAAAAATGTGCATAACAACAATAACAAATTGTCTATAACAACAACAACAACAACAACAACAAAATGTTTAAAACAACAACAATAAAAATGTTTATAGCTTCAACAAAAAACGAAAATTCAAATAAAAAGATTTTCCATCTTCTTCGAAATTTATATATTTACAAAAAACGTTATACAATAACAAAAACAAGGACCTTACACATACACACATGCATGCTCACAACAATGTTATGCAGTTTCGATATACAAACACATGAAAATATACAGACATAAGTATGTACAAACATACATTCATACATATGTCCACATACATATGTCCACATACATGTACACAAACATACATACTATGTAAGTTCACATGTGTTTGTAGTTCAACCGCCCCGAAAAACCTTCCTCTTGTGCGCTGTCAAAAACTTCTTAGCCCACTTTTTTATAGCGGGTTTTTTGAACCCACACCCATACACAAATAATAAACACACACACTAGCATATGTATGTATATATCTTCATACGACGCTACATTCATACCGACATATGTGCGTCTGTATATTAACTTGGCTCTTTTACAATAAAATCACACACACCAACAAGTTTCAAACCTACACACACACACACAGCCATAAAAATTTCATCCTTACTCTGCGCTGCGCCATCCGTCATTATCCACATACAGTTTGAAGCTTTAAAATAAAAATAAAAAGAAAAATAAAAGAAAATTGCAAAAAAAAAAATATAAAAATTTTTCCCGCCATGGCACATACAGAGGCATACATACAAAAACGCATACATACATACATACATATGTATGTACTTGCAAGTGTACGTATGTAAGTGCAATGACAGGACAGCGGGAAGGACATCGACGTATGGTTTGTTTGAAAGCCTCGTAACCAGCGACAGCCTCCCTCGCCTCCCCCTGCGAGCCACACGCCCTCACAAATCCAAGTCAACATTTTTATGCATCCATCCACATGCGCGCTCTTCTTCTAGCCGTTTCTTTTGGCTGTGGAAAAAGGAAAATGTTCGCTGTTCCTTTTTATATTTCACATTTTCCCTCCATTTTTCTTTTTCATTTTTATTTATTTTATTTTTATTATTATTTGTGCATTCCTGGCGTCGCACCCTACTCACATTTCCTTGGCTCCGCGTGCACAGCACTCAAATAGTGAATGAAAAAGCTCTTCGGGCGCGCGGGCACATTGAACGAGACGAGCGAGGACGACGAGCCTGCTCGTGTGTGTGTGTGTGTGCAAGTGTATGTGTGTTGGACATAAAAAGGTTGGCGCGCGGCAAGTATAAAAATAAATAATAAAAGCTGAAAAACATTAAAAACCAAAATAAGAAACAAAAAATGGGCATTACAGCTGCAACAACAGCAAGAACAACAAAGAGACAACAGCAGCAAGTGGAAGAACAAGAGCAAAAAGCAAAAGCAGTATAACGACCGTTTCGACTTTATTGCCGCTGCTGCTGCTGTTGTTGTTGCTGCTACTGCCATTGTTGTCGCTATTATTATTATGATTTTTTTCTTTTTCTTCTGTTGTTGTAGTCGACGTTATTGCTATTTGCGCCGTTGCTGTTATTTTATTTCTCCAGTTGTAATTTTTTACTTGGCATTTTTGCCAACGCTCCTGAGCGCTGTTGTTGTTCTTGTAATTTTTGTTGTTGCTGTTTTATCCATTTCGTATTCTTCCTCACTCTCTTGGCCCACGTTTTTTGCCTTGCATTTTTCCACTTTTTCTGCTTCACTCATTTGGCGCTTTTTATTTGTGTGTCTTGTTTTTGTTGTTATTGTTGTGTTGGTAAATTTATTTATTTTTATTTTATTTCCGTTTGTTCTTTTTTCTGTAAAATATCGATTTTAACGTCAACATATAATGAAAGGTGCACTTTTTTATTAACAAAAACATATTACAATGTGTGGGGAGGCGGGCAGGATGCGGGGTGCATTGCATCATAAACCATGGCGAAGCATGGAAAATTGTCGCAGAAAAAGCTGTCGAATGGCGAAGAAGCTCGGAAAATATGCCATTTTGCAACGAAGCGATTTAATAGTAAAAAATAAAATAAATATATATGTGAATATGTATGTATATATATAAATTTATAATAAGGTATATGGATACTTTGCTATGTACATATAAAATATATGCAAGGAATTGATATTTCGTGAAGAACATTTAGTTCGATTTGAGAGGTTATTTTTCTCATAATCGCACAATCAGCTGCCCTCTAACTGAAACCGCTCTACTGCCAGCCCTTCCTCCAATCGTCGAAACACTTCTGAAACTCGATTTTTGGGATAGCGTTTAGCTCTTTCATTTATTATTATTTACATCCATTTTGTAAAACGACGGCCTTTTCAGATTCTCCTTATTTTTGGGAATAGGAAAACGTCACATGGAGGCATGTCTGACAAATAGTATGGGGAACCGGACCTTCGTTACAGTATTGTTTTTGGACAATAATTGACGAACAAGCTACGAAGTATAAACTTTTAACAAATAAAAATCGCCTAACTCATAAAAACACGTATCGCATGGACCCGCGAAGTTTTCAAATTTCAAACTCCCGTTATTTTCTGTGTTTTCGTATTACCAGCGCAGACATAACCTCAAATACGAAAGCCTCCACAAACTCCATAAGCAATTTGAGATATTTCAATCAGCTTTCCGACTCTTTTATAAACTCACTCGAATTTTCAACAAGATGACTGGCGTCGAGCTGATCTCCGCGGACTTGGTACCATATTTTTCTAATAACGATCGTCCTTAGGAAGAGGCAATCAGCACTCTAAAGTGTTTTCACCATACGAAAAACAGGGTTATTTATAAACCTGTTTAAAAACCAGACTTAAAAATTAAAATTTCTTCGCCTCGTTCCAAAAAGAACCTTTTTATAGTTAGCCACGATGTTTGTAACACCCAAAGGAGAACAGCGGAAACTCTATAAAGTATATGTACATACTTATATGTATAAGTGATCATCGTGGCGAGCTGAATCGCACATGTCATGCCAATTTATTGGAATCGCCGATATCGACCTATAGCCTAGAGCTGCCATAAAAACTGTCTAACAAAATTCAGGTTCTTGTATGGAAAAATCTTTTATATGACAAGGTATCTTCACATAAGTTGGCATAGACTATTATTCAGTGCACAGCTCTTATCTCAGGCCGTATTGCTCAGATAGTCGAACCACGTCCAGGACGGCCATCATCATCAACTAATGATCAACACGTCAATAAAGTGCTTGAAAATCGACGATTAACAGTCAGAGATCTTACTGGTATCGTTGAAATATCCAAAGGATCAGTGAAAACCATATTGAAAGAACATTTAGGAATAAGAAAAGTAAAAGCACAATCACTATATTTTTTCGAAAAACAGCTTCGCGTTGACGTCTGTGAAACAATGCTTTCCGACTACCAGGATGACATGAAACATATTATTACTGACGATGAGTCTTGGATCACAGAAACTGACTGACAAAATTGGAGTTCTTATATGGGAAACTCTTTTATATGTCAAGGTATCCTCACAAAAGTTGACTAAGATTATTAACCAAGGCATCGCTCTGGTCTCAGAACTCATTGTTCAGATCCGACAACTATAGACTATATCTCGCGTATAGCTGGCTGATCAAAATCAGAATAAAGATCTTTATATATCCTTTTATGCTATAAAAAATGCTCCTATGATGGGTATTAAAGCTTCGGTGGAGCCGAAGTAATAACTTTTTTCGAGACTTTAAGAAGGTTTTTGATCAGTACTGGTCTAAAAACAGTACATACATATTTTACTGGTTTCAGCTCACATCTATCAGTTCTTTGAACTAAATCTAAAATCACAATATCACAGGTTATGTTTTGGCTAGTCTAAGCCATAAAGATTTCTAATAATTCCAACATGTACAACATGTCCTTCCTATTATACATTCCTTGATCCCTTCCTATTATATACTTAGCATTGTTGACTGCTTAGAATTAGATTGAGATATGCAATGCGACCTTGGGTCTATCTGCTTTACGCTCTTCATAATATAAAAACCTCGCTTGATGCATCTAATGGTTCATTTTATTTAAAATTCACATAGCAAAATTTAATCCAATTTAAAAAAAAAAAAACGAAACCAAGAACTACGAACTACTCGAGTGTACCAAATAATATAACAAAAAAAGTATCCCCTCGGAGAAGAATTCCAGTAACTCGAGTATATTATTATTTCGAACTTATCAACATTTCGAAGTATTTTTAATTTTCCTAAATAGCAAAACAAATAACAAATAAATTCCAGTAATTGTATTATTACACATATCTCAATTTTTATTTGTCTTTACTTTTAACTACTCAATGGGCCGCGCAGATAAGACAAGGGAAAGATAGCATCAAACGGTCATTATGAAATCGGCGTGATGGGGCAATGCGCTATTGATGAGGTAAGGCCTAGCAAGCAGGCAAACAAAAAGCACAACAAGAGAAAAATCGCATCAATAAAGCAATTGGCGAAAGAGGTGGCCGTCAAGAGGGGTGCTGCCGGAGAGGTCAACTGCACTGAGCGCTTGAGGAACAAAATAAATAAATATCACGCGTATTATTTTATAGAATTCACATGTGACTCGTGCAAAAAGCCTTAAAAAGTAAATGCCACTCGCAGTTTATTTATTTATTAACCCCCCCTCGCACAGCAGACGCGTCTTCATACTTCATCCCAGTGCTCAGATGTCATTTGCCGCCTCCCCACACCCTGCATATTTATTTGCTTTACATTTTCACATATTTTCCACTTTGAATTTGAGTTTTTGCTTTCTTTTTTGTTTTCTGTTTTTTTTTTTGTTTTTGTTTTTCGTTCATTATTATTTTATTTTCCTCGCATTTCGCGAATACTTTCGTCGCAGTTGTTGCTGCTCGTTTTTTCCGTTGGCACAATTTTTTCTATGCCGAGCCCTACTGTAATTAACAAACGACCAACAAAAACGTCAAATATTTTTGCATATTTTTCCTAAAAGAAAAAAGCTCATTGAAAGCAAGATGGAGAAAGAATAAAAGAGTGCCGCAAAAACAATTGCAATTTTTTCTTAAAAGCACGAAATAAGAGCGCTAAAAAGCAAACAGAGAAGTGGAAAAGTAAATAAATGAAATATGACAATAACAAAAAACAGCGAAAACGAAAACAAAAACAAAAGCAAAAAACGTTTTTAAATTATATCCGCTGCAACAAATCGAAAAAGCAGCATAAAAGCTGTCGAATGAAAATAAATGAGCGTGCATGTGTGTATGAGTGTGTATATATGGTAAAGTGAGTGGCACAGTGGGACAAAAAATTTTAATTTTTTTTTGATAATTTTTTTAAATTTGTAACGTGGGCACATCGTTTTAATAACCACCACATTTTTTTTAATTATTATATATTTATAAAATAAATTTAAAGTCAAGTCAGTGGCACAGTGGGACAAACAATTTTAATTTTTTTTTTTTTGGTTATTTACTAAAATTTATAAAATATTTTTTGATATTTGCAAAATAAATTTATAAAATATTAGATTATATAATTTCATCTACTTTTATGAACAAATGTTTTAGTTGTGATTTTTTGAGAGTTGATCTGTTGACAGCTGTCGTCAAAACGTCCCTGAACGGGAATGTAAAGAAAACTAGTTTAATTTCAGGTATCTTCATCAAATTTGGCATGGATTATTTTCCAAGGCAAGGTACAATCCGATCAGATTATTATAGCATATAAGGGGTGATCCAATTCGAGCTTCCCTACTTTTTTAAAGAAGAACAAAAACTTCAAATTTAAAGGGGAATGTTTATTATCATTCATTAACATTTTTTGGCATTTATTTTTTGTAGATTACGTCTTTCAAATGTTGCCCGCGGCTATGTCTCAGATGGTCCATCCGTGGAGTGCAATTTTCAATGACTCGTTCGAACATTTCGACTGGTATCTGGCGAATGACGTGATGTTTTACCCCAAAACCTGAATCGAAACGTGTGTAAAAGCGCTAGTTTTATTCCCTTCCTGAAGTCCCGTGAAAGATCAGGAGCGATCGTCGTTCTTATGGAAAAGTGCTGGAAAGAGTTATAGTGGAACGGCTTCAGGAGCTAACGCGGAGTATGTGGTCGGATAGGCAGAATGGATTCACGGAACGACGCAGTATAATGGATGAAAGTTTTTATGTCGAGAATAACGTAAGGGAGAATGTGTCCTTGGCATATTGGTTGAATTCAAGGGAGCGTTTGAATATCTAAGCTGGAATCGAGTGGTGCAACTGCTGGAGGAGCTTGTCTGTCCAAAAATAACTTTTTGGCAGAGTAACTTTTCGGACAGAAAGGTCTCTCCAGTCGGTATGAATGGGAGTGTGGAGATTGGAATGCTTCGTTGGTTCCCGCATTGTTTCATCTGTTGTCCATATATTTGGAACCTTATGATGGACTCTTTGCTTGGGCAGCTCGAGTAACTCTGTAAGTGTTGTGCGTATGCGGACGACCATCTTCTTCTGGTCGAAGGTCGCTCGTAGTCTGAGCACGCTGAGCGGTCGAAAGGACATCTCTTAGAGATTGTAAATACTTGGGGTTTAAGTGTGGGGGTAGTAGGTCCATGGAAAAAAACGGTGACAAAGCTGCTTAAGGGCAGATCGTCGCCAGTTCGTCCATCGATTCTCCGGGTGAACGGGGTCAGCATCAGGTATGTGACGAAAAGAATGTGCTTTACTCCACATTTGACGAATGTAAAGGAGCGACTACACTACACTCCACTTGATATCGACAGTTCTATTGACGTCACAATAGCGGAAAAATTAGTTACAGAGATTTTTAATTTTTTTTTTAATAGAATTATTTCTGATAAAAAAGATGGTATTATTTTTCCAATATAAATTGTATAATACAATTTTATTATAAACTCCATTTAATAATTTTCTTTTCTTTTCTGGAATCTTAAGAAGCGCTTGTTCTCTCCACATTGTATCAGCAATTGAGTTTTGCTGCAACTTCAATTGGCGACGCAGCGGCAACGACCCTATGCAACAACACTACTGCCACACGTAAACAATCTGTATATGTGTATGTCTGTTGATATGTCTAATACCATTACAAATGCACTGCAATTTATAACGTCAAGGCATTGATTACCGCAATATTCAAAGTGCATATAGTAACTTACATACGTACATATGCACAAACATACACATAGACATATTTGTATACATAAATTGTATTTATAGCTATCTTTTTTTATTGGTCAGAATTTTTTCCTCGCCTTTTTTGCCAACAAGTTGCAGTTTTTACGCAATTTTACAATTTATTTTTATTATCATTATTATTGTTGTTGTTGTTCGTTTTTTGCTTCGTTTGTAATAACTCAGACTTCAGATCGTAGATATTTGCATAAGGCATTTTGAAATCGTTGCAAAGGTCGCAATAGGCGCAAATTAAGGGAAAATATTCCAGTAGTTACATTGTATTGATAATTTTATCTATGTACATATGTACATACATATATACACAAAATATTCCATTAATATTTTCGATAATTTATTCACCTTTCGAAAACAAGTTTTTATAGACCAGGGTAGATCGTTTTTGAAAACAAAAAAAAATCATAGTAGGATGAAACCCATCGGATATGAAAGATAAAATTACAGAGATCACTTTAAAAATAATTTTCGGGCAATCTGAGGGTCGGAAAGAGAAAGAGAAAGAACGTGTTTGAATTTTTAAGGCTTTAGATTGGTTTATCTCGATTTCCAGCAAAACTACAAGTCCTATAGAAAAAAGTTATATGGCAATGTTGTAGCTAATGAAAGGATCTATAACTTTTGTTAATGGACTTTTTTTATATAACCCCAAAATTTATGTGAAAAATTCAAATAACCAAAACGTGCTCAGAAAACTGAAAAAAATACTTTACAAAACTAACTTTATTTCATCTACTCTTATTTCACTGTAGAGTAGTGTAAAATTATTTTTTAAATCATTAAAAAAATATTATTATATCACCAAAATAAGCTATAAAGAAATAATATTACTATAAATAAAAAAAGGATGAGATTTTTTTTTATAAAAAACATAACATTCCATATAAATTACTTTTTTTTACTGATAATTGCTATTTCTTAAGGAGTTGCATGGGTTAACGGGTTTCAAAAAATCGATTTTTTTATTGTCTTTTTAAACTCTACAAGACCTCTAGCATATTGTCCTAAATTTTTAAATTGATCCGAGTAATCGTATCGGAGATACAGCCTTAAGAACTTGTGCGCTCGAGGCTAGCTAGGCTAACGCGCCGTCTTTAAACACGTTTTTCCCGAGACCGTGTTTTCGAAGTCGGTTGGCAAGATTTCGCGAGAATTACTCAATCGATCTTCATGAAAATTTACACAAATCTTTGAGATAAAATTCTTAGACTGAGACAAAGGATTTTTTCGATTACAACTATGTATTTGCAAAACAAAATGTCACGAAATTTTCACTGAAATTTTCATTTTTTTTTTTTTTTGTAAAAAGGTCTGCCAAAACTAAAATTTTCATGTGTTTTCCTTCGTCCAAGTTTTCAGTTAGGATTTTGACTAAAACACGTATTTTTTCACTTTAGATGAACCTGTACAGAGTTATCCTGCCAACGCGGGCGCATCTTCTTGCGGATGGGTCACCGGAAATGGCGTCACAATGAACGAGTTTAAAATATTTTTTCTAAAAATTCCAGAATTTCTTTGCTAATAGTGTATGTTTCTTACAATAAAAGATTCTAATAAAATAATTCAGTTTTTATATGAGAAAAAAATTGTTGAAACAAGGCTGTTTTTTACCCGAGGAAACCCATGTAACCCCTTAAATATTCTGCCAATTTTCTCGACCAATTTAATTTATACCAGTTGTTTGTTCGATCCACCACTCTCCAAAATTTTGCGAAATGTCATCAATTTATGAGTCCTTCTTTTGCCACAAACTACTTTTAGAAACATGAAATTATTTTTGGCTCAAATCAAAGTCAAAACACAAATACATATGTGATTTGAAGCCAAATTTGGTAACCGAAAATACAATACAATATATAGACCATTTTATCTATTTTTTAATAAAAAAAAAAAAAATTAGCTGAGAAACAGACACGCACAATAAAGGCACGTTTTTTTGTACATATGTATGTATATATTATATCACAGTTGGTACATTTGTACAAATATAAGTTGAGAAAAACAAAAAAAAACTAACTTCGGTTACACCAATGCTATAATACCCTCAACAAATACAAAAGGTTCCTTCAAGTTTATTATGGTTGGTCGATTTGTACGGCAGCTATATGCTATAGTGGTCCGATATCGGCGGTTCGGACAAATAAGCAGCTCATTGAGTAGAAAAGGGCGTGTGCTGAATTTCAGATCAATATCTCAAAAACCGAGCGACTAGTTCGCATATATACGGACAGAGAGAGCTAAATTGGCTCAGTTCGCCGGGCTGATTATTGGAATAAGTACATACATACATATGTATGTACATAGATGTTTCATAGAATATCCGATCTTTTCTTCTGGGTATAATAAACTTCTTAGCAAACCTAATACACCCTGTTGAGGGTATAATAAATTTTTCGTTTTACAGTTTTCTCAAAAATATTACCCAAACCAAATAAAAAAAATAAGCACAAGTCAACAATTATGACAATAGGCGTAGCAACGCCAAAAATAGACCCGCTTTAAGCTTTTTATTTGCAGATATTATTGTTATTTTAACACCAACACACTCACACGTCACTGTGTGTGTATGTATTTCTTTCTAATTTGGTAGTGGCAAAAATGTTTTTTATTGTTTTACTTTTGTTTGATTTTGAATTTTAATCTTTTGCAAAAACAAAAAAATAAAATTTCGTGCTAAAAACAAAATTCTAAGAAAAAGCGCAAGGGAAAACCCAAAGATTATTTTCAAATCAACTGCCGCTTTGCTTGATATGGCTTTCAATATAACAAAAATAATAAAAATATATTAAATATAAAATAATTAAGTGTACATACTTATATGTAGTTATATTCAAAATAACAAACAAAAGAAGAATACATTAAAAATTCAAAAAATATATTAAATACAAAAATTATGTGAAAATATACTATATATAGTATATCTTTAAAGAAATAAATCGTAATCAACTTTTTAATTTAAACTGAGGTTAAAATTTTTATTTTTCAATTGAAAAATTAAAAAAAAATATCAAAGATTTTTATTGTAAGCTAAGCTTGACATTTTCAACCCGTAACAGGGATTAAATATTTATTTTCAATTTTTAATTTTATTTTTAACTTTAATCAGATTTTTGGGATTATTATTTTTTTTTAATCTACTGTGGGCAAGAAATAGTAAGACTTTTAATTTAAAATATCCTCCTTGAAATATTTTTTATCTAGGTTGGTATGACTATCAGCGACATCTGTGCCAAATATCACATCAAATTATTATAATTGTTTAGTATAAGCTTGTCTTTTTGAAATTTTTATTAAAAAAATACTTCATCAATTATTTCAAATTTTTAAGAATATACTATATTTATACTACATGTTTCAAGAATATACAGTGAAATTTTTGAAGAAGAAATTAAATATTTTTTAAGTTATAGTCGACCTCCAACGGCGCGAAAAAAAAGGACCTTTTGCACCTGCTGCAGTAATTCCGGGCTGCTCCGTGAATGAAATCTAAAAAAAAAATTCTCGTGAAACTAGATAATATTGTCTGTACAATGGCCTACGATAAAAAAAATCAAAAATTGACAATATGGCGGCGCACAGTGGGGCCGCTTCATACAAGCCGCGGCAAAAAATAGAAGGAATCGAGGTAGGGCTTTGAAATTTGGCACACATCTCTCATATTGCCAAATTAGATTAAAAAAAAAATTTTGTTAAAATCCGCCCACAACCACGCCCACCTCCCATATAACACAAAAATCAAAAATCATCCTACAGTAACGAAATTTTCTACAGTTAGGGTATTCACAAGGTGTCATATTGTGTCATATCGTCATATTGTCATATTTTTTTATGACTGTCATATTAGCACTGTTGTTGTTTCACATGCAAAATTAAAATATGACTGATACAACACTGCGCGGTATGTTTATTGAGTTCGCTATTCTATCGGCTGTATTTGTTTACAAATACAGCACTGCGTGGTATGTTTATGACAAAATATGACATACAACAGTTAAGGGTGCTCACAAGTGTCGTATTTTTAAGAATATTAAAATATGACATAAGACATACAACAAAGCTTGTGAATTGCCTAAGTGTAATATTTTGTAAATATAAGCTTGTCCAGAAAAAATAAAGCAAATAAAAAAAATTAAATTAAAAAAAAAAAAAATTAAGATTATAAATACGTTCTCATTTACTAAGTTTGAGATTTAATTTAAAAGTAGTCCTTTTGCATCTTCTAATAGATCTATGTGTTTTATTACAGTTGTAACTCTTACACTTGATAAAAGTGGATCAGAAGTAACTAAGAGTCTCTTTAAAATATCTTCATTAGTTGAAGTTCGACTGCATTTCCTTGCGTAACGAAGGCGATAGTTTCTATAATCCTTGTTACGAGCCTCCTGCGCCTCTTCAGAAAGATTACCGATAGGGAGAAAAGAACTTCTAATTATGCTTTCGCCATGTACCAGCATCTTATGTATTGTCACTGGCATATAATACCAGTTATACGTCCCAACAAATAGTCTAGCCGTATCTAAAGCATACTTTCCATATTTTACTGGGTCTATGCTCTCACCACAAGTAATTACTTCAAGTATTGTAGCCAGTCGTTTGATTAATTCCAGGTCAACCCCAGTTACCTCTGAAACTACCTCGGGATTTTTAAAAAATTTTCTAGACGTATTTCCAGTATTTGTTGTGCCTAAACCCTGTTGAACATGGTCAACCCTAATACCCAATCTTTGGCGTAATTCTGTCTGAATCCTTTTCTTGTTTTCTTCTTTAAGTGGCTTGGTTTCCGCATTAGTAGACCACCTTTTAAAAGTTAAATTATACCCAATATGTAAAATAAATTCCATTGTTTTTATTCTAGCATGTAAGGGAGAAATTCCCAACTTAACTGCTTCCTGATTGCATGATTTTTTGACGACGGATTCTAGGTTGTTCATTTCTTTAGGGCTTGCATTACATATGTAACAGACAGATGATGCTTTACAACCAGTTGCTGCTTGAGCTATTTTTGTGTCTATCATGGTAAATAAAAGATTGTGACGTATTTCAATAACCTTGTCCTTTATAGTCACAAATGTTGGCAATATGTTGCTTATGGTTTCCTGCATCTTTTCGACAATTTCTTTGGTATGGTTTGCGGTTTCCTTGGCATATTCAAATTGAATCGGCCGACAAAACTTTGTGGAAGAAGGTCTAAAGTTCTTCCATAACGTGTTTGTTTTGTCTATAGTTTTAAGCACTAAAGGCACCATAGATACCATAAATAAATTTGCATCAGATATACCATCAAATTCGTTAGGTATGAACTGGTTGTATTGACTTTGATTTGACGAACCGTCACAACCCCATTTCGATGTTAGAGTCATTATTTCTGGAACATGAGCTAGATTTGTGAAGTTCCCGGCGGCCAAAATAATTCTTTTAGCTGTGTGATCAAGTAAACTTTGCAAATCAACTTGTGCAGATATTGGTGTAATAGTAATATTTTCCGGGTAACAATGCTTTTTTCCTCCCGAACTCTATAATACGGTGGCAACACATCACATCCGAAATCTTTAAGCACATTTCGAACAACTTCATACTGATGCTTTGATAACTGTGCATCAACTAACATCGCCAACGCTTTTTGAGAATCTAAGTTTGTCTTCTTAATAGCTGCTGATCCAGCCGCGGCCTTTAATTCTTCTTGAGAGTACGTATCTCGAAGTTGTTGGACCTTGTAACGTTTAGCCCGTTGACTACAGTCTTCAAATTTCTTTACCGGTCGTCCAGCAATTAAACTACGTTTATTTGAAGTCCCGGGTAATAATTTATCAACCATCTCGATAGTAAAATTCTTATCCAGCCATACAGAATGATTTTTAAATAGTAGGTTTTTTTCCTCTGGCACTGGTTCCATTTTGAATTGAATGAAGTTATGTACCTTTTTTTAATTTGTTCTAAAATCAACTTCACCTTATCTTCACTAAAAGAAGGGAATTTATCCCTCAAAAACTGCGTCAACATATCACTTTTTCGCCCGCAACGAATAAATTCTTCAGTAAGCTGTCGATTACTTATTGAAACGAATGACATTTTGCAAATATTATTTGCAATATATATTTATACAAATAACACTTGTTATAAACTGTTAGATTTTTATTAAACAACGAATTTCGAAATTACACAAACGCTTCTTTAAATTATCAATATGTGAAGACGCGCAATAAATTAAACAATTGCGTCCGTTGTCACAACAACCGTTCATAGCTATCTTTGATCCTTATCCGCACGTATCCGCAGTTCATTTTTATACTCTCGCAACAAAGTTGCTAAAGAGAGTATTATAGTTTTGTTCACATAACGGTTGTTTGTAAGTCCTAAAACTAAAAGTGTCAGATATAGGGTTATATATACCAAAGTGATCAGGGTGACGAGTAGAATTGAAATCCGGATGTCTGTCTGTCCGTCCGTCCGTCTGTGCAAGCTGTAACTTGAGTAAAAATTGAGATATCGTGATAAAACTTGGTACACGTATTTCTTGGCTCCATAAGAAGGTTAAGTTCGAAGATGGGCAAAATCGCCCCACTGCCACGCCCACAAAATGGCGGAAACCGAAATCCTATAAAGTGCCATAACTAAGCCATAAATAAAGATATTAGAGTGAAATTTGGCACAAAGGTGATGAAGCTAAAAGCAAGTGCATTACATCTTGATTTGTAGAAATTCTGTCGCATTTTCTAGAATGATTAAGCCTATATTTCTTGTAATCTT
The DNA here is from genome assembly GCA_037783105.1 of Bactrocera zonata. Classification (NCBI taxonomy): domain Eukaryota; kingdom Metazoa; phylum Arthropoda; class Insecta; order Diptera; family Tephritidae; genus Bactrocera; species Bactrocera zonata. The sequence continues at coordinate 508,730 of JBAWJQ010005155.1, read as the reverse complement.
TACTTTATGTATCGTCATTGGCATATAGTAAAATTCATAAAGGCTGACATATAACCTCGCAGTTTTCATGCAATAAATTTCAAATTTTTGAGGATCTATTGCTGCTTGACTATTGATTGTATTTAATATTATTTTAAATTTCTGCAATATCACAATATTTTATTTCTTTTGCCATTTCAAAATTTCGTGTTTTGTTAATTTTTTTTCACCCGTTTGCACTTCTCTCGGTATCACATACGACACATACGAACACCAAACCCTTTGAGGGTTTTACTATACTGACCTAGTACCATCACCCCGACCTGCAATTTCTCACCCCCCAGATTAGCTGTTGTACTGTGTAATTAGTTCAAATAATATAAGGCATCTAAACTAGTATTTTGTTGTTGTTGTATAACGAGAGACAACTCCAAAAAATAACAACAAAGCAACAAACCGAACAATAAAAAAAAAAAAAACAAAACAACGAAAAAAAAAAATTCCAACAGACAAGGTTATAGCTATCTTTGATCCTTATCCGCACGTATCCGCACATATGCGCAGTTTTTTTTTTCGTTATCATATTCCTTAAAGTGTACATCAAATATTAGGACTAACTAGACCATGTAGGTACATGTAGCTAATTGTCAAATCTATAATTTTTATGTAAAAGTGTTTAAAAAATGGTTTTATTTTAAAACTTTGTCAAAATTGACATGAATTAGGCCTATGAAATGAAAATAATTATTTTATAATATATTATAATATATATTAGGCTACACTTTAAAGTCACTTCTTATTGCATAAAACGTCGAAATCCCTTACTTCTGTACTCATATATTTCTCAATATTTTTCACAATTTTCAAGAGATTTTTTTGTTTATTTGACTTTAAAAATACGTTGTTATGTCAGTGAAATGGCAATTCGCAAATAAGTGATAAATTAAACTATATTCATTGTCTAGAAAGACTACTGGAATGAGATTTTGTTAAAATTAGATAGTTAAAAATTACATATTTTTGCCGCCGATTACCCATTGTGCGGCGTTTTAAAAAAATATTCGAATTTTACCCAAAATTTTGGTCGTTTTTGGACTGCCAAAATTCGATTTTTTGATCAGATCAAAAATCGATAGGTCATTATACGGAGAACTATATATAGAACATGTAAAAAAAACCGATAGTGTCCGGATCGTTTGTTTTTGAGTAATCACTGCAGCAAATTCGGAAAATGCTGTATCGAGAGAAACGCGTTTAAAGATAAAATGATCGTTATCTAACTGCCGAGCGGCTACTCTTTTAAATGGTTGTAACTCAAAAACTGTTTCAGATATCGATTTAAATTTTTGTATGTTATTTTTAAAGGTATAACCCATCGAAATATGAAAAAAAATAAAAATCGATTTTTTGAAAATTTCAGACTAGGTGTGCCCCTTAAGTGTATTCCGCAATTTTTACGATGAGTAAAATTATTCAACAAAAAAGTTATATTAAATTTTCTGTTTACTATCAAAATTCTGGTATCAAGACATGCAGAATGTTGGAAAAGGCTTTCAGTGATAATTGTTTGTCGGGAGCAAGTGTTTTTGTTGAGTATAATTATTCAAATAGGGTCGGGAACGCGTTGACGACGAACCACGTCCAGGACGGCCATCAACATCAACTGATGATTAACACGTCAATAAAATAAAGGAATTGGTGCTTGAGAATCGACGATTAAAAGTCAGAAATCTTACTGGCATCGTTGGAATATCAAAAAGATAAATGACAACCACTTTGAAAGATCATTTGGACCTAAGAAAAGTAAAAGCACGATTGGTTCCAAAATCACTCTATTTTTTTCGAAAAACAGCGTCGCGTTAACGTCTTGGAAATAATACTTTCCGACAACCAGGATGACATGAAACTTATTATTACTGGCGCTGAGTCTTGGATCTATGCTTACGACCCGGAAACAGACGATCAATCGGCCAAATAGCGTGGCAAAGGTGAGCCAAAGCCGAAAAAACCACGTCAAAGCAGGTCAAAAATCAAGGTTATGTTGACAATTTTCTTCCATTCTCGAGGTGTGTTGCACTCCGAATGCCTTCCGACCGACCAAACTGTTAACAAAGAATACTATTTGAGTGTTATGCGCCATTTGAGCGAAGCTATTCGTATAAAGAGACTGGAATTATGGCCCGACATCTCTTGGTTTTTGCACTACGATAATCCACTGTCGCATTCTGCATTAATTCTTCGTGAAGTTTTCGCCAAATTTTCAGCCAATAACGTGCCGCAACCACTGTAATCGTTTGATTTAGCTTCGTGTAACTTCTGGCTGTTCAGGAAACTCAAACGACCGCTTCGGGGAAACCGTTTTGAGTCAATTGAAGACATCAAACGTGAATAGCAGGCTTTTCAGGAAATTGACTTTAACAACGGTTTCGAAGATTGGAAAAAACGTTGGCATAAGTGTGTTGGGGCCACGGGGGATTACTTTGAGGGGGACTATATAGATTTTGAAGAATAAATTAAGAATTTTAAAATTACCAAGAAAGTCTTACCATTTTTTGCTCACAGTAGATATTCATGATATTTTTACGTTATGACATTAGTTTTGCATTTGATTGCGAAATTTGGTGAATGCGTAAAATAACAAAAACAAGTGCGTGAGCATAATTGTTGTTATTATTATTTTTGTATTTCTTATAACTATTTTTGACGGCCTTTTCAGGCAATTTAATCGGTTAAAAATGTGCCTACAAACACACAAATAATTTGTGCACAGACACAGTTATTGTTGTTGTTCGATTTTTATATTTTTTTCATATTTCGTTTGATTACCTTTCCCAATCGTTTTCTTTATGCGATCCAATATGAATTAGACTGAAAGCCGAATGCCGAATATGTGTGGATTTTATTGTTTTACTTCTTTTCTCTTTGCTTATTTACCTCTGCAAATACCGCTATTCGGCATTTGACCATTGATTTTTTTCAATTTAATTTTTTTGTATTATGTTTTTGTTATTATTGTGGCTATGATATATGACATTAACACTGTTATCGCGGCATTTATTCTGTTTCATGAAATATTCGTGTCCAATGAAGGCCAACAGCAACAACAACAGTGTTACTTTTATGCGCGACAAGGTTCGAAAAAGCAATCGCCCGCTACCTAATACTGCCACTACAACAACAACTGCCTTTGCGCCACCGGAATACCACCTTAAACTACTGAGGCTCACAATATCGTGCGAGCCGGCGATCTAGCGGCCGAGTATGCACATAAAAAGCCAACGCTCCAAGAACAAAAAAGCAGCGAATTCTTCTGAATGGCATGAGCATAAAACCGCGTCGCTAAAAGCATAGCGCCACAGTAGTAGTCATAAATAACCGGAATAATTACGACAATAGCCATAATTTGTATGGAAAAGTTAATATTAGTTAGCACACACACATACATACGTACACAAAAGTCGATATGTTGTTGCTGCCTAGTCTTAGTTATTTTTAATTTGTTGTAAGATCGACACAATGTCACGGTACATTTTACCGTTTTATACGAATTATAATAAATTTGTAGCATGTAACACATGCACTAGGGTGGTACCATTATACATACATGCATTTTTATATATGCAAAGTTACATACATATATGTATATATGTACATATGTATGTGTAATATGCCCACATTTATGATCTAATGTGTCGAGTGATAAAGTAAAGCATAAAAAATTGGCAATTTATGTAGCATAATGGAGCGACCCTAGGTCAAAATATTAACATCAAAATTTTAGACTCATTCATTCAGTAAAATTTAAAATCAAATTGTTGGCAATCAAAAAAAGTTTTCATGGGAGAAATTTAAAATACGAGTATGTCCACATTATATTTAGTTCGCTGACATCTGGCAACATTTTGAATATTTTGTTCAGAGTCTAAAATAAATATATAGAAATTTAAATATTTATAAGTATATATATATCGTAATGCTCCACTGGGAAGTAAAGGCCCACAATGAGATTCTTTCACTTACCGGACCGCATACTATAGGTGTTCGGCGAAATAAATGGCCATTTAGACACCTATATTTCTAATGAATTCTAATTGAATGCCTTTCTGAATACGTTCCAGAGGATTTTCGTAAGCATTTTGCGTTATTAAAACATTTTACTACATTTTACTCTTGTTTCCTCTCTATCCAAATTAACCAAAATTTAAAAATTCTTGAATAATTTTCAAAATGTTTCGCCAAATGTCTAATTTCTAATACTATTTAAGTGCTATTTCGTATTAATTTTCTAATTAAAGGCAACTCTATCTCAAAATATATACAACTTAAATTTGTACTCTTTACCAACCCATCATAGGGTTACCATATTGCATTAGTTATTTCTTACTATTATCGAAAATTACCATATTAGAATCTACTTAATCATATTTAGACCAGACATAAAGCACAGATCTTGACAAACTTCTGAGTTCAGAACCTCAAATTATTACGAATCGAGCAATTATAATTTTTCAAATTGTTACAAAGAGGAAGGTTGGAAAACCTCAAACTCATAATATTACGCAATTATTTTTGGAACTATTGAAAATTAGAAGATTTCTTAAAGGGGTATTCTAGTTTAGAAGCATGAATTTCAGGTAATTTTTAAAATGTTGTACCAAAAGGCAATTAATATTTTTACTGTCTATTTTTTCATTAGTTATTTGTTAATTTTAGAAGAGTAGAGAAAAAAATTAAAAACTAAAAAACATAAAAAAATTTCAAAAATTATGAGCTGACGAAATGAGGGGTCTCTAAAAATTTCCACGTGACCATACCCATGATTTCAACCCTCCTAGTTATCTGAAACCAAAAAAAAAGATTATTAATCTAGAATAATGTCCCAATGGTCGGAACTACGGAAAAGTGGGAAACTTTTTTTTTCAGAAAATAGCGACTGCCTGAAAAAAATTTTTTTTTTGATCACTTTTTCTGACTATTTCGAATTTTTTAAAAATAATAAAAATAAAAATTTTGGGATGGGGCTAGTTCCAACCATAGACAAGCCTATAAAGAAGACTCTATAAAAATTTCAAGTAAATCGCTCCAGTAGAACCTGAGGAATCGTGGGCATCGTTCCGAAAAAGTCAGTTTTGAAAAAAACGCGTTTAAAGTCTCCCTAATGTCTTTTGTTTGATTAGTTCCGGCCGAATCAGTTTGGATGCCGGGTCAGAAAAATGCCTATATCTCCGAAAATAATTTGAATTTTGAAAAATCCTCTTGTACACATATTCTTGAATAGATAAACTTTGAAAATATAAAAAAAAAATTGATTTTTTTAAATTTCTAGACTAGAAACCCCCTTAAAAAATTTTGGAAATTTCAGATTTTTTTCTAATTTTAGAAAACATTTCTAATTCGAGATTTTTTTTTTTTTTTCAAATCATTAGCTACAAAATAATTCAATTTTGGGATTTTAACACATTTGATTTGTAAAATTGAAGACGTATTACATTTGGTAACTTTAGAGACCCCATATTTTTTCAATTTCGGAAAACATCTCTGATTTAAAATTTGTTTAGTTACAAAGTAACTCAATTGACGAAATTAAAGAATTTCAGGAAATTCATTATCTCAAGGTGATCTCGAAGCACGCTACTTTTTTTTATACTTTCCTTTAATTTTTTGTTATCAAAAAACTCATCAATTATAAACTACCCTCACTTTGCTGAAAACAAATTTAATATATCAGTTGATAAAGTTCCAAGAAATCACAAAATTAACAGTAAATTTAGACGCCGGCTTTACGATTATGAAAAAGATTATAAATTCAAACATATATAAAGGGTGATCCATTTCGAGGTTTCTTATTTTTTTTTAAAGGAAAAACATAGAAACCTCAAGTTTAATGGAGAATGTTTATTCAATCATTCGAAGAAAAATTATCTGGTATTAATTTTTCGAAGATTATCTCTTTCAAATGTTGGCCCGGCTACTTCTCAGACAGCCCATCCAATGAGTCCAATTTTCGATGACTCGTTCGAGCATTTCGACTGGCAACTGGCGTATGACAAGCATGATGTTTTGCTCCAAGGCCTGAATCGAGCGCAATTGTCCACATATCCCCACAGGAAAAAGTTTAACGGTGTGATATCACAAGATCTTAATGGCTAATCGACCGGCTCAAGACTTGAAATTATCTGCTCGCCGAAGTGTTCTCTCAATAAATCCATTGATTTATGGGCTGTGTAGGAAGTGGCGTCGTCTTGTTGAAACCAAATGTCGTCGATATCACGAGCTTCATTTACAGGCATCAAATAGTCGGTTATTATGGTGTGATAATGGTCGAATTGACGGTTACGTTCTCACCGACATCATTTTTGAAGAAATATGTACCGATGATTCCACCGGCTCACAAATCACACCGAACTGTTATTTTTACTGGATGAAATGGCAACTCTTGTATATCTTCAGGTGGCTCTTCATACGAAATGTGGTAATTTTTTGTTTCCATACCGAACGCGCCAGAAAGTGGTCTCTTCGCTGAATAAAATTTGGCTCGAAAACGTGGGATCTTCTTTCAACTTTTCAAGAGCCCACAGAGTGAAGCGATGTCGCTTGGGACCTTCCCAATTTCGAACGGCTTCAGTTCTTGTACAAGCTGTATTTTGTACGCTTTCAATTTAAGATCTCGATGTAAAATGCGTCACATCGTTCCATACGTCAGTCCGAGTTGCTGCGAACGGCGCTGAATTGACTCTCCACGGTCTTCGTGTATAGTCTTAGCTACGGCTGCTATATTTTCTTCACTGCGTGCTGGACAGATCACGTTCTTCTGAATATAATCTAATAATAAATGCTGGGTCTAAAGGGTCGTCTAAAGATGGGTGATGGTGTTGCGAATAGTACGTTAAGTACGTCTATTATGTTGACCATAAGTTGAGCGAAGCTGACGAACACACATTTTTTACGTGATTTTTCGTAATTTGAACTATTTGTAAACGTTGTTCAGGGGAAAATCTTTCCATGATGAAATGCCAAACAATACTGAACAAAATTAACATGATAGCTTGACACGACTCACGCGTGATCTGTCAAAAAAGGCTATTGAAAAAAGTTCCTCTATTGGATCACCAGTTAAATGCTTATATTATATACATACATACATACATAATTCATTAACTTTACAACTTTTATTATTTTAAAAGGTATAACTGCTTATGATCCCAAAAATCTGCCTTTCAATATCTGGAAGTACTAGATCATTGAGCACAGACCACTGCGTCGCTGATATTACAAGTACCAAAGCAGAATAGGTTATGTCAAAAAAAGAGTTACAGCAGCTGTTTTTCAAATTCCACACGATATTATGCACGTTGAATGTCATGCAAAGGGTCAACGTAAAAAGTGGAGAAATAATTCAAAAGCAGTAAAAAACCACATATATTATGGAATTGACATAAAATAATCGGGGAAATATTTTTCGCAATTTCAAATAAGAAAAAACGTCAAATTACTCTAGCACATAAAAAAATTTCATTAAAACGCAAACGATATTAAAATTGGTCCTATCCCGCTCGCCGCTCGTCCAGTCCAGCAGTTAAGTCACTTCGGTGCGCTGGTCTCTACGCCTTTGCTATGCGTCATTGCCTTATTTTATACTTTTTTGCTTTGTCCACGCTTTTTCTACACATTTTCAAAACGCTTTTTCACCATTACTGCCCGTGACGCCCGTAACACACACATACACATAGCTTGGTATATATGTATGTAAGTATGTATGTATATAGGTACCTTGTAGCGCACAACTTTTTATGTGAATTTCCGTTTATTACGTTAGGGGTACTTTTTCTGGAACGTTTTTCTGTTCATAATTTTTATCATTACGTTGACGAATGTGTGTGTGCGGCTGAATATACATATATTTTTTACATTTTTTCCACGCTTGGCGCAAAATTACCGCAATGTTATTTTTCAATGTCCGTCCCTACTATCTCGACGTTGTCCGCTTCTATTTCTCATTTGGCGCTTTTTTACTCGCCTTCGAGTTTTTTATAACTTGACAGTGTGTTCGATTTTTTAGCCTTACTCTAATAATCAATATACAGTGTGTTTAAAAATCTTGTGTATCCTTGGAAAACGGTCGTTGTGTTTTTAGGCTTTGATGGGATGACAGTTAGAGATATTGTTTGTATAAAAACAGTTTAAATTTTGTCTTTGTGTATTAGTACAAGAAAAAGCCTAAGCTTCAGCTGTACCAAGGCAAAAAGGGTATACATAAAACGATCTTCATAATGGTTCTGATCGATCTGTTAGTATGGGAGTAATATTCTATAGTCGTCCGATATCAGCAGATCCAACAAATGAGCAGCCTCTTGAAGAGAAAAGGACGTGTGCCAAATTTCATTGAGATATCATGGTCATGTCCGGCTTCCCGCCGGGGAAGCAGAGCAAGAGGAAGACCTCCACTCCGTTAGAAAGACCAGGTGGGTAAGGACCTGGCTACACTTGGAATCTCCAATTGAAAAGTCTATGAACACTTACGCAATACTTTTTAAATTGATTTTCAAATCCCTTCTCATCGTTCACATACCTGGAAAGAAAAGAATTTCATTATTTCATTACTAAAACGGCTTACATTTTGTTTAAAAAACAACAACTATCATTACTTTCTAGGTTTCTTAAGAGTATTTCGAGTTATTTTCTGGCTTTTTTGAGAACGTATGAAGGACTTAAAACTTAAGTATTTTGTGAAAGGCTTAGTCTAGCCCTTTGAATACTATTTTGACTGATTTCCTGTTTTTATGTGAAGGTAAGAAGCGCTTTAAGCTCACATGACATGATTCTCACACATAAAAGCAACTAAAAACTCTAACATAATTTGAGGTGTCTTGTAAGATATTCACTTAGGCGTCTTAAGAGTATTTTGAGCGATTTCTTGTATTTTATGAGAAGTTAAGAAAAGTGCTTAAAGCTCACTAGGCGTAATTCTTTTACAAAAAACTACTAGAGCTCAAGGTGTCTTATGAGCGGCTGCACCTAGGCGTCTTAAGAGTGTTTTAAATCATTTCCTGTATTTTATGAGAAGATAAGGTGAGCTTAAAGCTCAGATGACGTGATTCTCAGACATAAAAAGCAACTAAAAACTCTACCAGAATATGTGGTGTCTCCTGAGACGCTTCACTTAGGTGACTTAATGGTATGTCTCTTTGAAGCGGTTTAGTCTAGGTGTCTTGAGACTTATTGAGAGTAAGTTTAATTATTTAGAATATTTTATAAAAATTTTTGAGAAAGCTCAAAGCTCACAAAGCGTGATTCTGACGCATAGAAGTGACTATACACTCTTCCAAAACTCGAGTTATCTTCTGAATGGCTTAGCTAAGGGTTTAAAGTGTATTTTGCGTATTTTTTGTTTCATGAAAATAGTCCAGGAAGAGCTTAAAGCTCTGACTAAGAATTTCTGGCACATAAATACAAATAGGAAATGTGCAAGAACACCTGAAGTTTTAAGAGAATCCAATAAATCCAATAAAATTAGATTTCGACTACAAAAAAGCTTCTTTTAAAGCTCAAAAAAAAGCTCTTATGGCTTACATTAATCTATATTTATCGCATAACATTAGGTTTCTCGCCATAAAAAATGGTTGTTCTGAGAAGGTAAGGAGAGCTTAAAGCTCATAAGTATTTCTACTACAAAAAAAGCTTCTTTTAAAGCTCAAAAGCTCTTAGAGCTTACATTAACCTCTTTTTAGCGCATAACATCAAATCGATCGCCATAAAAAATAGATGGTTGGTCTCGTGCAATCATTTAGCATTATCATAAAAGTACATACATACATATGTACATATGTATGTACATATATGTAACTATTAACTAAATATTTACCATATGTGCTACATATTTGTATGATATCTTGTAGAAAATCGCAAACCTCTCGAGCAATGCATCACTAGTTCACACATGCATCCAAATGGTACTTATGAAAGCCGGAAATGTTGCTCTATGATTTCTATACATTAACCGCCAATAAATATTTCCACTTAATTGTTGTTCTAAAAATTTCCAAGAATTTAACTAACAAACATAAAAGTCCACTTTAAAACCGAAGCCTGAAAGGTGAACAAAGAAAAGAATCCAAACACGCATGCAACGGCAAAAAGAACGCAACAACGCGAAGTATAACGAAGAAGTCGAAGAGTCGAAAGGAATTACAAGTAAAAAAAAAAAACAAAACAAAATATTTTTCTATTATTTTTTCCATTTCCATTTTTTCATTTCAACTTTTTCTTTTCGCAGCGCTGACTTACATACATATGTATATCTGTTGCACATAGCAGTACATAAGTATGTACGTACATAACTAGAAGCGCACCATAACGCATCGGAGCTATGAGTATAAAGCTTGCATCGTGTTAGCAATGTCTTGCCAATAGAATAAATCGCAATTGCAGTGCGAAAAAAATCTGGAATAGAACATCAAAACGAAATACAAGCGGCGGGCACGCATCCATATAAGCACGAAAGTGGAAAACTGCAAGTTGCATGCAACATAGAGCGCATCTTGCCACTGCTGGCCGCTGCTGCTGCATGCGTTGGTCGCCCAAGCGCTGGCGATGCCATGCCATGCCATGCTGGCCGCTCATAAATGGTCGTAAATCGTAGCTCGAATGCCGACAGTATCGCTGCTGGACCAGACGACTCGCCAGCGCGACGAACCGAGCGCGCCACACAGCTCATCAGAGCAACAAACACACACGCGCACGCGTACGCACAGCCACACTCACGGCCGCGCTTCGAGCCGCAGCAGCTGTTGCAGTGCCATTGGCATAAACAATAAAGCAACCGGCAATGGTAAAATCAAAATCAAAGCCAAAGCCAAAACCAAAGCCAAAGTCACTGCGCGCCAAGCAAATAAGGCCAAGTGCAATAACCAACTCATTTATTGGCGCGTTTGCGGATGTTGGTGAGTCGCGCGCTCGCAGAATCTGCCAGAGCAAAAATGAAAAACAAATGCTCACATACATACATACAAACACATAGACACGCAGATATCAATGCACTCGCTGGCAAGTACACAACATTAGATCATGTGGTGCGGTCTACGCACTCGCAACTGCGAAATTGTAAAAATTTTAGTCGCAAGCCGAGTATGTGCCGAGTTCTCGAACTATTGTGAACGCGTCAGCGTGTTCGTTGGCAATCTTCAGGTTGCGCGTTCCACTGCAATTAAAGAATTGACCATTCTTGATCTCACATGCGCTGCGCCTACATACAAACAAAGCACATGCAGCTCCGTCGATATTTTTATTAATTTTCTTGTAATACATATACATATATGTATGGATATGTGTATGTACATACATATCTATATGTGTATGTATGCATGTCGTTTCTCGTGCCATCGACCGTCCTCGTTCCACACCTCACACTTTCAATAGACATCTCGCAGCAACCGCCATTGGCGCGTACATTCGCCTGCCTTCGTCGTAAAATCATCGCTTACAGATGAAGTTTAGAGGGCTTAGAAGCCAGCCGCCTGTTGCTGCATCCTAACGTATGCTCTTGTGCTGCAGTTAAGTAGTTGGAAAGACATTTCTCATGCAGCTACATACACACATTTGTAGAGATATCGATTACTTATATGTAAAGAAATGGTTGAAGTTCGCATTTTGGATTTTTTCCTATTTCGATGTGAACGGATATGTTGTTATAAGTCATATTACATATGCAGGCACATAGTTGTTATAAAAAGTAATAAAAGTTATCTTGCTTTCGGTTAAATATTATTTTTTCTCAAATCTTTTCACAACTTTGGATTGATACTGAGAATTCTGCCTAAATTTGAGGTTTTTCAACCTTTTTCTTTACATTAACGAATGGAGCATTCTTCCAAGTAAGACTAATATGTTGGAAAACGTTATTATTGTTTTTATTGTGCTAGCATAAAATATTGTAGCGGAGAGCTCCGAAAATAGTTAGCCAGTCGTTCTCCGGTTCGCTATTTGGCGATATAGCGAATTGGAGATTCCAAGTGTAGCCAGGTCCTTCTCCACCTTATCTTTTCTTCTTGGAGTTCTTCTTCTTTTTCACCGGCGGGTACTGCGTCGAATACTCTCAGAACTTGAGTGATTTCATCTCTCATCGTTCCATCGACTGCGCTGCGCGAACAGCGACTCAGCAGATGTTGTCATCGTCCATGCGAGGATGTTGAAGGACTTGTAGAATTTGGTGGTATTTGTTCGTCGGCGAGAACTTTACTTCTCAATTGCCTACTCAGCCCGAAGTAGCACTTGTTGACAAGAGTTATTCTGCATTGGATTTCGAAGCTTACGTTGTTTGTTGGTTCCAAAATAGACGAAATAATCTACGACTTGGTTATAACTGTCAACAGTGACATGGTAGCCAAGTAGCGAGTGCGACGACTGTTTGTTGTTAGTAGTTGTTGTCAGACATAATGGCATACAGGCAGCTCCTTTCTGGGCTCTCAAAGGCAGCTTTGAAATTGGTGAAGATATAATGTGTTTCGATCTTTCTGTCACTCGTAACGTTCAATCAGTTTGTTGAGGAAGAGTGTTAAACTTTCACACAGTACGCTCGATAGAACCTTTTTTGCGATGTTGTGGATTGGGTGGAGCACATTTAAATTCCAATCGTCGGGCATGCTTTCGTCCGACTATTTTCTATAAAGACTCTGGTAAATGCCATCCACTTGGGAGTGACGAGAAACGATTTTTTACATATGGCTCAAGCAGCTCACGACTTCCGGTCTTAGACCAAGCATGCTCTGGGTAGCAAAAGAAAACGGATGTTTTGTTGAAGGCAAGCTAAAGTGGGAACGCGAAATATCCCTCCCCAAGGTTGTGACTGGGGTTTGGGATTCCCCACGTTAAAAAACACATCAAATGAAAAAAAAACAAAACAAAAGACGTTTGCGCCCTAGACAATTGACTAACTTGTCTATATGGAAGGGTCGGACCCGGGACGTGGGTTTATGAATATGACATCTATATTATTTAAGCGTCTAGGGAATGGCGCTACAAAAATGAGCAGGGCTGGAATTCGATGAAGGCACCCAAGAATAGATAATATGCTTGTATAAGCTCAGAAGCCTATTTTGAAGGCGATTATAAAGATTTGTATTAAATTACTTGAAAATATAGTTTCTTTATCAGTCCGGGTCAAATTTGTTACTTTGAGAGCAAACTGCTTCCGGATAGCAAAATGCTCTGTGAACAATATATGCAGGGTTGTATCCCGCAAAACGTTTTATGCTGAGATCTTCTTATGCTAGATCGAACTTCGAAAAACTTAGTGATTTCTTAAACAACTTTAAAGCCTTTTTTCAGGCATTATTGTCCAAATAATAAAAAAGAAATACAGTGAACTCGGTGTAGAGTATTATAAAGGAAGGATCAGTCAACAGCTTTACCTACTTTCTTCAATCAATATTAAAATTTCGAGTTTTCTTGCGCGAGTCTTTTCTTTTGTACGAGCCTTTTCTTATATTCCTGCATAACCTTCATATCAATTCGTCCACAAACCATTTCCTGAAGGTAGCTAATGGCGGCTATTGTATGAATTTAATGGTAATACAGAGATATTTATTCAGCCGCTAGACACAGTGAAGACCTATGCAACAACAAACTAAAAATATTATATTCCAGCAGAATTTCAAAGCGTTAGATCCTACGTATTCCAAAAACAACCGAAAGTAGCTAACCGGTACGTACGCGGATTTATATCCGATTACGGACTGCTTCGGCTTCGGCTCTACCGGCAGCAGTCCTCAAAGTGCAATATATGATTAGCTGAGGCATGTTTTCTGCCACTACAACAACAACAACGTAATAAGTACTATAACAACAACAAAGGGGAAAAAATTTCGCATCCAGCAGATTTTCAAAGTGTTAGATACTCACCAAACTGAGATGAACTACTTGATACCTGAATTTAATTTTATGGCAAACACTTTTTCAGCACTTTGCACTGAATTACTTCTAGATAATAAGTAAATGTGTCTGTATATGTGTATGTATGTATATGTGCATGTATGTATATGTGCATGTATGTATATGTGTATGTATGTACATATGTATAAGTTTTCGACTTTGATATATAGTAGAACCAATAGCTTAAGCCCGCAATAGCATTTCTTGCCGCCGATGAGCAACCTTTTTCGGGTTCATATAAAATTAACAACAACAAAAAACGAACAATTGGTAGCAAAAAACCTTGCAAGTATTCCTAATCCAATAGTTAGTAAAAACAACAAGGAGAAAAAAAACGCAGACATACTTCGCCAGAAATCAACATAAAAAAGGTGAACTAAAAATGTTTCTGCTTGCGTTGCGTTGCCAATAAGAATGTCAAGTCATTTTTCATATGCCCTAAAAGGTGAACGCACACACACACACCTACAGAGACACCATTACCCAACTGGATAGAAATGCATGTACACACATGAGGATAAAAGCCAACAAATGTTTATAGTTTTTTACTCGTTGGCCAAAGGAAAAGAAGGAAAAAGCGCAGAAACCTTGCCAGCAGTGCCATTTCGCCGTCTTATCTATAGCCATGTAACTCCGCCGCCGCTCCACGCGAACCCGGCGTCCTTAGAGTGTATGTATGTATGTATATGTGTATATTTATGTACAACAGCACATTTATCTAAGTTTATTACATACACACACACCCAGACAAGTTTAGTGGAAAATTGCAAATATGTAATAAATTCGAAAAATTTTCACTCAAATAAATTGGCTACAAAATTTTATTGTAATACATATGTATGTATTTATGCATGCTGTGGTTGTTGTTGTTGTAATTGCGCATAAAACCCACAATGGACGGTAAATTTTCGAAACTTTTCTTGCTCGGACATATTAAAATGTCCACTACACTACCTTGAAGTCGCCTTGGCAATTTATTATATCCTACGCGCAATGCCTCGGCGTCTTCTAACGTGCACAAACACACATATATGTATACATACATACACATGTATATGTACATACACATGCAGATGAATGTACGGCGTTTGACATTCGTCAAAAGCAAAAATGTCATTGCTCTGCTAGTTGAGCCGCGAAGACGCTTTCAGGTACTTGGACGTATACCAAGAGGCACATACATATAAATGTATTACATAGACAAACATACATGCATTCATACATACAAACATGAATATTTTTATGGTTGTTTATATTTGTTTGTAAGCATGTAAGTGGCTTAGAATGCTCCAGCCGGAGCATGGAACAAATAACCGCATTAGATATTGCCACACATGCCACACATGCATATACAAACACACACATACACATACATATGCATAAGTAAGTATGCATTTCTCTATGTCGCTGCCCATGTTTGTTCCTCGGTTTGTCGTTGCATTTGCGTACGTGTGCGCGTTCGTTAGTGCGTTAGCCTCTCAGCTTCGGATTTCTAACTGACATTACAAGTTTTTGCCAAGATTCTGCCAGTTCGTTTTCAACGCCCGTCCGGCTGCGCGCCTGCCATGCCCATTCTTGCTGCTTGGTTTTTCCACTGTTCCTCGTGCTGTCGTCAAATGCAATTTTTTCCATTTTCGCTTTGTTGTGCTTCTTAGTTGTTGCTTTTTTTGCAGTGTTTTTCTTCTTGTCGCCTTTATTTATTCTTCGCTAGCTTCTTGTTGTTTTTCTATTTCTATTTTCTGTGTGCGTTTTTTTTTTTTTTTTTTTGATTTAACTACAAATTTCTATGAAAACAACGCGTACATCCACAACAGCAACAACAACAACAGCAAAAGAGCTGTAGTCACAGCGGAAAGTGAGTGACTGCAACAACCATTTGTTCCCGCTGCCCACTGTCGCCCCCGACAACTTGTAATACACTTTTTTGCGTCTTGCGTTGTCTAATAAGTCTACGTTTCCAACGGCAGCAGCGCCTTCGCCGCGACCTCTTCTATTTCAAATTTCTTTCGAGGTAAAAAATCTTAGAGCTCGCCGCCGTCGCTCAGTGGCTTTTTTCTCACCTTGCTGCCTTAACGCAGTCACTATTGCTGCACCATACTCCTCTTCCTCCGCTTCCACCTCCTGTGAGGTTCAACGCACAAGCATAGTTCTCATAGCAGGTTTGCGCTTCGGTTTCTTGACGCACAGTGGGTTAAGTGGAGTAAAAAAATTATAAAAAGACATATACATATAATTTTGGCAAACGAAGAAAAATGTAACGAATCCTGAATCTGATATTTTAGTAAAATTGGAGCAACAACAAATTCTTCAACTAAACAAATTTTTTTTTTTAAGTAAAATATGATAAAAATTAACGAGCCAAAACTGGTTGATATTGAGTCACCAGAAAGTTTTCGTAGAATCAAAAAATTATCTGATTTGCCTATTAACAGACCCAAAATCATTAAAATATAAATATTGAATATAAATTTTAAGGTTATAAATTCAAAAAATGTACTGATGTGTATAAAAACTAAGAAGAAGGGATCAATAATCAACTTTTTTGTCGTGGGCGTTAATTTACAGATTGAAAATCTCGACTTTTCCTTTGAGCCAATTCAACGCAATGATTTCTTTCTGGACAACAGCTGCCTTCGATGGAGATACATATGTATATGATATTTATTACTGCTCTGGACAGAATTTAGATGACAATCTAACGATAGTTGAGCCCAAAAATACTCCAATAGCTAACATAAGCTTGCGTGACAAAAGAAAGATTTCATGTTTAGCTACTAACAGACCATAAACTATCTAATAACTCACATTGGATGCAAGTTTTGAAGCTGAATGTAAAAAAAAACTTCTTGCTATTAAATAAGGTTAAGACGATAACTGATTTTCGTGAGATCACGAAGAATCCCACTTGGACAGCTAGAGATAGCCTGTCAGTTTTGATGCCCCGAACTCCTAGGTATGAATCAAAAAACCACTTGCAAAGCGTCTAAAGCCGACCACAAAATTTTTCCACAATTTGTGATGTTCCTAGAAAGTATAACAACCGAAATGCTACAACCTTAGTGTGAGGACAGATGGACAGTGAAGGAGAAATCACCTAGAAGTTCCCAAACCTTTAACCTCACCGCATAGTGCCAATGTGTTCAGTTAGAACACCTATTATTACGGCCATGTGAACTTTGCTAAGAACTAGTAGTTCAACGAACCTTTCACATTCGGCTCTGAGCCAGAAAACGCTTACAACCACACAAAAACTACTGATCAATGCCCTCTGAGCTCACGTGAGGACCGTAGATCCAAAGCTAGAATGAACAAAGGCAGGAGACAGACACATGTTCGTTCTTGCTTTACAGTTTCCGAAGACTCCGCTTTGACCATAAGCCTAGACAAGTTTAATATTGTCACTGTGAGCGAACTCAAGGCATGTGGAACTGTTCCGTTATCGGAGTGGACGTAGATCTCCCTAAAAGGACCCACACTTCAGAGAAGTATGTACATCTGCTGCTATCACTCTTTACAGGATAATGTCTATTGCTGCCTTAAAGATCTGAGAAAAACTGGATGAATATAAATATTTCTATTCACCGAATAAGGAAACAGAAGAAGAGGAAGACCACCACTCCGTTGGATATACCAGGTGGGAAAGAACCTGGCTTCACTTGGAATCTGCAATTGGCGCCAAACATCGAAAATAACGACTAGCGCGCTGGTGTAAACTCGGCTCTTACACGGTTATAGGGGTGTCTAAGAAAATAAAGAAGAAAAAGTCAGCGAACTCAAGGCCTATAGCGAAGTTCCGTTATCGAAGGAAAGAAACCAGACCACGAAAGAAGAACTGGTCGAACAGAAATATTGTATTACAAAAATACTCTCGAACGGATCCAAATTTATATCCGCCCAAAATACTATATATTCCAGTAGCTAGAAAAAAAGTTTCGAGCCACAAATACCCTCACTTATGTCAGTCCAAATATTACGTACAAATCGAACATTATTTTCAAGTATAAACAAAATTATAAAAATTTTGCGTTACTGCGCCACTGTGCAGTGTTGCGTCGTCGCAGTAGCCGCAGTACGTTTGGCTTACCGTCGCCAAGTCGTTCGGTCGCTTCGTCACAGTGGCAATGTTTTAGCTGCAACGCTGTAAAATGGAAAAATAAAAGTAATGCTGGCGACAAGCAAACGAAAAAACGCAATATAAATAACAACAAAAACAACAGAAACAGCAAAAATAGTAAACAGTCTAAAAAGCGTCTTTGCTTAAAGGTTTTTTCCGCAACACCACGGCACATACAATTTACTTTTGCGTTTTTACAAATTTTCCATTTTTTGCGATTTGATAATTTTTTTGTTTTTGGTTTTGTTGTTCTTCTTTTTTTTTTTTGTTCTCTTATGACTTTTACGCGCTGTTTTTTGCTTTCTTCAGCTGCTATTTGTGACTTTGCTGCGCCACAGCTTTTACTGCTGTTTTTCTTACGCCGCTGCAACGCTGCTTTTCATTTATTATTATTAACCTCCCCGAACGCCCAGGACCGCTCTCCGCATTTGTCCAAACCAAAGTCGACTTGAGTTTCGAGTGCGCGAATCAGCAGTGATACATACATACATATGTATGCACTTGTGTGTCTACGTATATGTGTGCGGCGTTATATTCTTATAGACCCTAGAACAACGCTCCAGCGAGCGCGCTTGCCCAGACCCTGATCTCAGCTCCGTTGCCGGCAAACCTCAGTTTTTGCGCCGCCACCCAATTCACAAACTGCTTTTTTTCTTTCCTTGTGTGTGTGTGTGTGTTTGAGTGTGTGTCTCTGCTTCTAGATGATTTTGTACGTGTGTGCGCTGACTTTTTTGCGCGGCGTAATCTCGCCGTGTGTATTGAGTACCTTTTTTCTACAACTACAACAACTGCACTTTTTTCGAAATAATTTCGCAATTTGTTAAAGCAAAACGCTGGCGAAAAAGTCCCTCTGCCATTTTAGTTATATAAATTGGATTTTCTTCTGGCGTCGCTGCTGCTGTTGGCTACTGCTCTGCCGCAGCATGTGTAGTTGATAGATTTAGTATCTAGTTGGTGTAATAAGAAACAACAACAACAAGCTATAATAAAGTTCCTCCACTAAGCTTGTTTTTGTTTTTTTTTGCACGTAAGAAGAGGAAGAAAAGCTACAAATCAAATGAACACGTGTGCGTCGCAGCAAAGCGCACTATCTAGATATGTATATCTATATGTTTTCATGTGTGTCCATTCATTTGTTTATATTTATTTAAATAGCATTGCATTTTTCATATCAATTATTTTTCTTACGATGCTTGCGAAAGTCCATGCACACCATATATGGCAGGGAAATGCAGCTTGAAGTAGAATTAGAAAATCATTGCAGGTGCACGCAAAGGCAATTTTATTAAACGAAATCTTCTTTTTCTTTATTTTCTTTTTTTTTATATTTTTTCTCCCTCGATAACGTTGTCCCAAGCTTTTTCGTTTTTCTTGACTTTTGCTGACTCCTCAGAGAAAATGTAGAAGCTATGTAGTTTTTAGCATGGACTCTACAAAATATTTGCCTCTATCCTTTTTTCGGATCGATATGTACATATGTTAGTTAAAAAAAAAAAATTAAATTCAAAAATAAAAAAAAGTTTACATATAATTGATCGGTCAGCTTGTATGGCAACTATATGCTATAGTAGTCCGATCGGAAAAATTTATTCGGAGATTATAGTGTCACTTTTTATAACAGTCCATGCCAAATTTCAGGAAGATATCTCGTCAAATAAAAAAGTTTTCCATATAAGAACTTGATTTCGACCGTTCAATTTATATGACTGCTATATGCTATAGTGGTGCGATCTGAAAGATTTTTTCACATATTTTAGCATTGCCTCAGACTATAATTCATGCCAAAATACATTAAGATATCTCACCAAACCAAAAAGTTTTCCATATAAAAACTTGATTTGGATCGTGCAGTACGTATGACAGCTATATGGTATAGTAGTCCGATCAGAACCACTTCTCCGGAGATTGCAACCTTGCCGTGCACAATAAACTATGTCAAATTTAGTGAAGATATTTTGTCAAATAAAAAAGTTTTCCACACAAGGATTTGTGTTGGATCGGTCAGTTGTATTGGCAGCTATATAATATAGTGGTCCGATTCGGGAAATTTCTTCTGACATTTTAGCGTTGGCTTGAACAATAATTCATAAGAAATTTCGTAAAGATATCTTGTCAAAAAAAATGATCCAGACAAGAACTTTAACTTGATCGTTCAGTTTGTATAGCAGCTATATGCTTCAGTGATCGAATAGCAGCAGTTCCGACAGATTAGCAACTTCTTGAAGAAACAAGGATGTGAGCAAAATTTCAGAGCGATATCTCAAAAACTGAGTAACAAATTCGAGGTTCAGTGCATAATTATTATAAGAGCAGATTAGATAGAGGGAGAGAGACATTTCATTAAGATCATCAAGAGACGAAATTAATTGAGTCTAAACTCCACAGAGTATGAATATCCGCCATTTTCTTAGTTCATATTTTTTCAAGTGTTATAAAGGGTGATACGGAGGCGACGTCTCAGATGGTCCATCCGTTGAGTCCAATTTTCGATGACTCTTTCGATCATTTCGACTGGTGACCGGTAACGAAGCGGAATTGTCCACTTTTGACTTTACATATCCCCACAGGAAAAAATTTAACGGTGTGATATCATACGATCTTGGTGGCCAATATACCGGCTAAAAACGTCAAATTATCTGTTCATTGAAGTGTTCTCTCAACAAATCCATTAATTGATGCGATGTGTGGGAAATGGCGCCGTCTTGTTGAAACCAAATGTCGCCAAGATCACGAACTTCATTTTCGGGCATCAAATAAACGGTTTTCATGGAGTGATAACGGTCGCCATTGACAGTTACGTTCTCACAGGCATCATTTTGAAGAAACCGTTCTTTTTCTGGATGAAATGGCACCTCTTGAATCTCTTCAGGTTGCTCTTCGTCCCAAATGCCGCTATTTTGCTTGTTTATATACCCATTGAGCCTGACATAGGCCTCATCGCTGAACTTTTCAAGAGCCAAGAGAGCGAATCAATGCCACTTAGTAAGGTCGAGCGACTTCAGTTCTTTTACAAGCTGTATTCTGTACGCTTTCAATTTAAGATCTCGATAAATGCGCTAAGTCGTTTCAAAAGTCAGCCCGAGTAGCTGCGAACGATGCCGAATCGACTCCCCACGTTCTTCGTTTACACTCTCAGCTACAACGATTATATTTTCTTCACTGCGTGCTGGTCTGTTCGGTCGAATTTTATCCAATAACGAATGCTGGGTCTCAAGATGGCTCAATAGGCCGATAATGCTGACCGTAAGTTGAGAAGAGCTCGCGAAACACATTTCTTAAAGAACGTGAGTTCATAAAAAAGTTGAACGATTTTTAAACGTTCTTCATGACATGCCAAACAATACTTCAGAAAAGTCACATGACAGCTTGACACGACTCACGCGTGATCTCTCAAAAAAAAAAGGTTATTGAAAAAAGTACCTCTACTTGGGTGTTATAAGGCTGGAGAGCTTAGCTTAGTATAGACGACGACTTTTATTTTATTTTTCAACTTCATGTCGAACGGCTAGAAAAAATCCCCTCGGTTGTGAATTTTAACCTTTCGTGTTTTGCTTTCTTCCACTTCCAGTGCACTTTGTACTTTTTTGATCCCTGTTCATTTTAAAATGCAACGAAATAATTGGTTACCATTACCATTTTAGCCCGCTCCATGAACCTAAGTTAAGAAAATCTCACAAAAATGCTTTAGAGAAACCGCGAAAGGGTCCATCGTTCAATATACAGTAAACGCAATCACATCCGCTGCTAAAAAACTTACTGTTAGCGGTCTAAGCTATATATCATGTCTTAAAAAACAACGCCATAAATAAACTTCTGACAAAGTCCTCAAAAAAGTGAAAACAATTTCACTCATAATTTTATTCAAGAAAACTGATAAAAAATTACAAATTTATTTGCATACTCATATTTTTATAATTTTTAATAGTCAGCAAATTGAATAAAGCCCAAGTAAATTCTGAGGTCACGAGGTTTTTTATACTTAAAAATAATATCTATTTCTTAGAAACTGAATGTTTTGATAATCGAAATGATTTTTCATGTTCTGCCGAAGTCAAGAAAAAACCAAATTACATAATTTACAGTTCGCTCAATGCAAGCTGTGGTGGTGTAAATGTATTGTTTATGCATTAAATTTCCCGTAATTTCACAACATTAAGCAATATTTAATTTTACTCGATTTGAAAAAGTGAGTTTCTCATTTTGATTTGTGGTTTAGTGACGACTATTTATTTTAAGGTTTTCATATTAAATATTAAAATTTGTTCGCAATTAAAATCTGTACTTGTTACTAAGACATACATACATATATGTATATGTATATGTAGTATATAATATCAGGCTACGCTTGTGTGTGGACTATTTCTTCTTAATAGCTAATTTGTTATAAATAAAAAATAGATTGATTTAATGAATATGGAACGTGACTAAGACCGAGCGCTTAATAGAGCTGTGAAAAAGGCAACAATGGGAACTCAGAAGAGTGCAACAAATCTTACAAGTTTGCTTTTGTTACTTTGTAAGCTGATCAACTACGCACTTAGTTTAGGTTATGTCGAATTGCATATGAAATTTTGATCACTTTCTCAAAAATTTATATTTGGGAACTTTCTTGAGGCATTAAAACTATACAATAATTCAAGAGATGCGAAAATGTTGCAGAAGTCTCCCCAAAGCACTTTACTACTTTCTACTTTATCACGAACAGAAGAATTTGAGTGACATAAAGTATACAGTGAAGGTCGTGATTTCACCTCTTTCAATGCCGATAACATCGAAAAAGTTAAAGAAACACAGCTTGGAAGTCGTCGTGTTGGCATCAGAAAGATAAAAGAGGATCTCAGCAACGCTTATGAATTAAGTCATATGATGTCATAAAAGTAACGAACTGTCAAACTTTAAAAGTAACTATAAGCAAATTCGTTTCTTCTTTCATCCATGGCATCAAGACGTGTTGTATTTTTTTATCGTATGCTCAAAATTTGGAAATTTCCGAGCTTAACAAGTCATTTTACTTGGACATTGGAAAATAAAGACCCCAAACGGAAGCTACAAATTTGCCGCTGTTTATAAGATAAAGAAACAAGTTGACAGCTGACAGTTTAGGCTTGATAAACACATATATCTCGAAAGAACCCCGAAAAGTACCCCGAAATTGTAATTAAATTCGTAAATGATATTTCAAAAAAATGTATTTCACTAAGTTGTTTAAGACTTTCCTTAATTACCATGCCAAATATAAGCGCGATCTGTCAACCAGTTTGTATATAGGAGCTGCTCAAGACGGCACTCCTCAGAAGTCCGATGCGATTTTTACAAAGAATAAACGTAACTAACAAAGAAGTCTCAAATTTTATATTTGTAACTTAATTTCGTCTGCGGAATCGGTGCAAATGTTGAAAAACGCTTACGGTGATTCAGTTTTATCAAAAACACAAACCTATGAGCTTTCAAAAACAGTCGAAGGATCGTTAAAGATGCCTCGTTTTGGACGACTTTCGACCTCGCCAACTCATGAAACTATTAAAAATCGTCAGGCAAGTGTTAGAGATGTGGCTAGAGAGCTCAACATTTCTCGCGATTCCGTTCGAATGATTTTGTGGATATTTTGGGTATATGAAAAACTCGTTCTTGTTCAACTCGTCCCGATAAAGCTGAATTTTTTTCAAAATAAGCACCGTAAACAGGTCTCTTTGGCCATGCTTGATCGCAGGAGTTCCGATCCTACATTCATGGAGAGCATTATAACTGCCGATGAGACATAGGTTTATGAGTTTGACATGCAAAAAAGTCAACAATCATCGGAAGGGACATAAAAAATCGAGTCGAAACCAAAAAACTACGGCAAAACCGCTAAAAAATCAAGGTGTTTCTCGTTGCTTTTTCGATATTCGTGGTGATGCCACATGAATTTGTTCCGGAAGGAACGAATTGAGGCGTTTGCGTTAGAACATTCATCGGAATTGTGAAGAACTATTTATTGATTTTGGAGGATGGGGTCATGTGTAGAAGTTCACGCGAGTGAGGAAAGTTCTCTGATCGCCATTCACTTGGGAGTGGCCAGAAACGATTCTTTTACATATGACTCAAGCAGCTCACGACTTCCGGTCTTTGACCAAGTATCCTCTGGGTAGCCTAAGAACATCCGTTTGAAGGCGAGCTAAAGTGAGAAGGCGAAACACCCCCCTGCATAGGGTTGTGCGCTGGGTTTGGGACCCGCCACGTAAAAAAAACACCCCCAATGCAAAAGTTTAAACAGCCTCGGATGAGAGACCCCCCTTTTGATGACGACCATGGCAAACGAAATAAGGACTATGATTTGAGGGCGTGCACCTGGAATGTCCGGTCCCTTAATTGGGAAGGTGCCGCTGCCCAGCTGGTAGATGTCCTCGTAAAGATAAAGGCTGACATCACCGCCGTCCAAGAAATGCGATGGACGGGACAAGGACAGAGACGAGTAGGTCCTTGTGACATTTACTACAGTGGCCATATAAAGGAGCGTAAGTTTGGTGTTGGATTCGTGGTGGGAGAAAGACTCCGTCGCCGAGTACTTTCATTCACTCCGGAGAATGAACGTCTAGCCACAATCCGCATCAAAGCGAGGTTCTTCAACATATCGCTGATTTGCGCCCACGCACCGACGGAAGAGAAGGACGATGTGACCAAAGATGCCTTTTATGAGTGCTTGGAGCGCACTTATGAGAGATGCCCCCACCACGATGTCAAAATCGTGCTTGGCGACTTCAATGCCAGGGTGGGCAAAGAAGGTATATTTGGCACTACGGTCGGTAAATTCAGCCTCCACGAGGAAACATCCCCAAATGGGTTGAGGCTGATCGACTTCGCCGGGGCCCGAAATATGGTTATCTGTAGTACTAGATTCCAGCATAAGAAGATACATCAAGCTACCTGGCTGTCTCCGGATCGAAAAACCACCAACCAGATCGATCATGTTGTGATAGACGGAAGACACGTCTCCAGTGTTTTAGATGTGCGTGCGCTCCGAGGTCCTAACATCGACTCGGACCACTATATTGTTGCAGCCAAGATTCGCACCCGCCACTGTGCAGCAAAAAACGCACGCCAACAAACACAAGGAAGGTTCGACGTCGAGAAGCTGCAATCACAACAGACAGCCGAACGTTTTTCTACTCGGCTTGCACTCCTGCTCTCTGAGAGCACTCGTCAACAACTCGGTATAAGGGAACTGTGGGACGGCATTTCAAACTCCTTACGTACAGCTGCAACCGAAACCATTGGTTTTCGGAAAGCGCAAAAGAACAGCTGGTACGACGAGGAGTGCCGTGTCGCAGCGGAGAGAAAACAGGCTGCCTACCTCGCAACGTTATGATCGACCACAACACGTGCGGGATGGGATAGATACCGAGAGTTGAAGAGGGAAGCGAGACGCATTTGTAGACAGAAAAAGAAAGAGGCCGAAATGCGTGAGTACGAAGAGCTTGATAAGCTGGCCGACAGGGGTAATGCTCGAAAATTCTACGAAAAGATGCGGCGGCTTGCAGAAGGTTTCAAGACCGGAGCATACTCTTGTAGAACCCCCCAAGGTGATCTAGCCACCGATGCCCAGAGCATACTTAAATTATGGAGGGAACACTTCTCCAGCCTGCTGAATGGCAGTGCACGCACAGCACCAGGAGAAAGCGAACCCGATACCCCAATCGATGACGATGGAGCAGACGTTCCATTGCCCGACCATGAAGAAGTTCGAATAGCAATTGCCCGTCTGAAAAACAACAAAGCGGCAGGGGCCGATGGATTGCCGGCCGAGCTATTCAAACACGGCGGCGAAGAGCTGATAAGGTGCATGCATCAGCTTCTTTGTAAAATATGGTCGGACGAAAGAATGCCCAACGATTGGAATTTAAGTGTGCTATGCCCAATCCATAAAAAAGGAGACCCCACAATCTGCGCCAACTACCGTGGGATTAGCCTCCTCAACATCGCATATAAGGTTCTGTCGAGCGTATTGTGCGAAAAATTAAAGCCCACCGTCAACAAACTGATTGGACCTTATCAGTGTGGCTTTAGACCTGGTAAATCAACAACCGACCAGATATTCACGATACGCCAAATCTTGGAAAAGACCCCTGAAAGGAGAATCGACACACACCACCTCTTCGTCGATTTTAAAGCTGCTTTCGACAGCACGAAAAGGAGCTGCCTCTATGCCGCGATGTCTGAATTTGGTATCCCCGCAAAACTAATACGGCTGTGTAAGCTGACGTTGACCAACACGAAAAGCTCCGTCAGAATCGGGAAGGACCTCTCCGAGCCGTTCGATACCAAACGAGGTTTCAGACAAGGCGATTCCCTATCGTGCGACTTTTTCAACCTGCTTCTGGAGAAAATAGTTCGAGCTGCAGAACTCAACAGAGAAGGTACCATCTTCTATAAGAGTGTACAACTGCTGGCGTATGCCGATGATATTGATATCATCGGCCTCAACACCCGCGCCGTTAGTTCTGCTTTCTCCAGACTGGACAAGGAAGCAAAAGAAATGGGTCTGGCAGTGAACGAGGGCAAGACGAAATATCTCCTGTCATCAAACAAACAGTCGTCGCACTCGCGACTTGGCACTCACGTCACTGTTGACAGTCATAACTTTGAAGTTGTAGATAATTTCGTCTATCTTGGAACCAGCGTAAACATCACCAACAATGTCAGCCTAGAAATCCAACGCAGGATAACTCTTGCCAACAGGTGCTACTTTGGACTAAGTAGGCAATTGAGAAGCAAAGTCCTCTCTCGACAAACAAAAACCAAACTCTATAAGTCACTCATAATTCCCGTCCTGCTATATGGTGCAGAGGCTTGGACGATGTCAACAACGGATGAGTCGACTTTGCGAGTTTTCGAGAGAAAAGTTCTGCGAAAGATTTATGGTCCTTTGCGCGTTGGCCACGGCGAATATCGCATTCGATGGAACGATGAGCTGTATGAGATATACGACGACATTGACATAGTTCAGCGAATTAAAAGACAGCGGCTACGCTGGCTAGGTCATGTTGTCCGGATGGATGAAAACACTCCAGCTCTGAAAGTATTCGACGCAGTACCCGCCGCGGGAAGCAGAGGAAGAGGAAGACCTCCACTCCGTTGGAAGGACCAAGTGGAGAAGGACCTGGCTTCGCTTGGAATATCCAATTGGCGCCAAGTAGCGAAGAGAAGAAACGACTGGCGCGCTGTTGTTGACTCGGCTATAATCGCGTAAGCGGTGCCTACGCCAGTAAAGAAGAAGAAGAGACGCCATTTGAGGGATACTTTACAGCGTTAAAACAAAAATTATAAAGGCATTGCTGATATTACCTTGGGAATCTCCATTTATGAACATTTATAGCTATAGCAACCATGTTCGGGCTCTTAGTGTTATTCCACCCACACTCTTTATCGGACATACATATGTACATTTATAAGTATGTATTTATAAATGGCTTTATTTATTTATTTATATAACTTACTCCACAACCGTTGTTTGTTGTGTTTGAGTTTGACCTCCGAAATAACAATTCATTTTTTATGAGTACTTTTCTTCATTACATAACACATATGACACATACCACAAACATTTACTTATTTGTATGTAAATAGATATTTTTATGTAAGCTTGTAGATTTATTAATCCCTGACTCAAAACAATTTGTCTGCGAGGTGAAGGCATTTTTTCATGCATTTTAAGTTTTCGTCTTTTGTTTTTGTTTTCATTGCTTGTTTGCGCTGCCACGTTTTTACTTCATTTTTTATTTATTCTTACATTTTATAAAGTATATAGTATTTTTCTATCTCGACCATAAAAAAATTCCCCCCACTTTGTTGAGGTAACAAACAGAATTATTGAGAAATAAAATGAAATGAATTTGAGCGTTGGAAAAAACACTAGAGCTCTACAGATAGGCTCGACGCAAGTGGCTACCCCACTGGCCACGGCGCCGCCCCTTTGTGCAGAATCTGCTAAGCGAGTGACGACTGCGCTTGACTATTGCGCTTCATTTCGTTGGGGAGAAGAGAGGGAGGCGAGCTGGCGCGCACAGCAACGCTGACAAAGGGCGATGTGGCAATGGGCGAAGAGGCGAAACAGTTGGGTGGCGGCAGAGCGGTTTGTAGCAGTGCGCAAAGGCATTACGTATGATTCATGCAAAAAAAAAAATATCACACACACACACAGACACATTTTCCAGTTAAAATTCTTATTATTTGCACACGCACATACACATGTACTTTTCAGTTGCTATGTGTGTGTCTTTAGATATTCGACTTGTTTTTCAATTGTTTACGAACTTTCCATTTAGTTTTGCGTGTGCTTTAATAAATATACGTCAAATAATTGTTTTTTTTTTTTTTTTTAATAAATGTAATTAATTTCATGTTGGTTCATTTGTTGTTTTAAATATGTGTATATTATTTTTTACATTTTTTTACTTTTTAATTTCACATTTGGACTCATATAAAATGCTGGAACGCCTTTTCATATGAAAAACATTAACATTTTTTATATATAAATAGTTTTAAGTTTTTTTTAAAGAGCTTTAAAGTCGTGAGAGGCGTTTCATCCACACAATTTCATTAATAGAAAATATTGGTCAATCGTTTCGAAAAACTTCGTAAAATCAGTTATAACACTATCTCATTGAAGAAAAGGAATTTTACTCGACTTCAAATGATTTTTAAAAAGGCCATTAATTCCGGTTTGAAGAAATGTGGCATAAGAATCACTTAAGAGCTGTTGAATGAAGTTGATTTGTTAAAAAAAAAAAAGAAACGATCAATGACATTTCGTCTCACAAACTTGCCAAAAGAAGCACTCGGAAGCGCCGTGGCCGAAGAAAGCTTTCAGCTTCGACCAAATGTCAAAATTTTGCCCACTGTTCACTAAGTTCACGGTGGCGTAGGTCAAGGTCGTACAGAGTGTGATAGCGCAGTTACCAAGCGATGTATAAAATTTGCTGACGCTACTATTTAATGACAACACTACATAGATAAGCGCTCGCCTTCGTAGAATTTCGTCGTATCAGAGATTTCGACATAAAAACTTGAGTACTTTTGGGTTGCGCTTGCAAATCATGACAATTGGTAATCCCTTCTATACAATTCTCTTATCAAGGTAGTCAGCGTATTATACCCTTAACAATAGTTCCCTGAGTATTAAGTTTGCCACGAAGTTTTTAACGCCCAGAAGAAAAAACTCTTCATATGAACGTATTAACTACTGTGTCCAAAAAATAAGGTGACATTTGAATTTAAACTGCGCGCGTCGAAGGATTTGGAGAATTATTTTTTTTTTTAGGTTGGTAGTACTGTCGGTCACATTTATGTCAAAATATTCATTAGTGTTTGAGATACGTGTCGTTTTGTGAGCTGCTATAAGTGAGTTTTTCGTTTTTTGCGATGTCGAAATTTGTTGAGCAAAGAATTTGCATTAAATTTTGTTTACGGAATCAATTTTCTGCTGCGGTTACGTTGAGGATGGTGCAGAAAGCCTTTGGTGATGAGGCTATGTCTAAAAAAAATGTTTACAAGTGGTATAGTGAGTTCCAAGCCGGCCGTGAACGTGTCGAAGACGAAGAGCCTCCAGGGCGACCATCAACCTCAACCGACGAAGCTCACGTTCAACAAATCAAAGATTTGGTGTTGAAAAACCGTCGATTAACAATTAGAGACCTTGCTGATGAAGTTGGCATATCGAACCAATACCATTTTAAAGGATGTTTTGGGCCTCAAGCGCGTCAAATCTCGACTGGTACCGAAAACATTGAATTTTTTGGAAAAAGGCGTCGCGTTGAAGTGTATGAAACGATACTTTCCGACTAACAGGGTGTCATGAAATGCATTATAACTGGCGATGAGACTTAGATCTATGCTTACGACCCCGAAACAACCGATCAATCGAGCGAATATCGTGCCAAAAGAGAGCCGAGACCAAAAAAATCGCGCCAAAGTCGCTCAAAAATCAAGGTCATGTTGTCTGTTTTCTTCGATTATCGTGGTGTTGTGCATTATAAATTCCTTCCAACCGGTCAAACAGACAACAAGGAATATATTTGAACGTTATACGTCATTTGCGTAACGCTATCCGTCTAAAAAGGCCGGAATTGTGGAAAGACAATTCCTGGTTTTTACACCACGATAATGCACCATCCCATACTGCCCTCGTAATTCGTGATCATTTCGCCAAAAACGCGACCCATATCGTTCCGCAACCACAGTCTTCACCTGATCTGGCGCCGTGCGACTTCTGGCTGTTCACCAAGCTCAAAAGACCGCTCCGGGGACACCGTTTTTATACGATAGAGGAGATTCAAGCCGCAGCGAAGACAGAACTGAAGGCCATCCCGGAAAGTGACTACAACCAGTGTTTCGAAGATTGGAAAATCCGTTGGCAAAAGTGCATTGCATCGGGAGGGGATTACTTTGAAGGGTATGAAATTGATTTGGAAGAATAAATAAAGAATTTTCAAAATGAATACAATGTCACCTTATTTTTTGGGCACAGTGTTATATGCAGTTTCATTTCAATCTGTCAATTCATTCTTTAGAGCATTTTAAAAAAGATTAAGTGGATTTTATGCGTCGATTCGTCACTATGGATGAGACTTGGGCCTATCACCATGATCCTGAATCAAAACAAGAGGTGTGAACCTGGTTGTTCGGCTTCGAAACGAGTTCGTGTCCGGAAATCGACCAAGAGGTTATGGCATCAGTTTTTTGTGATGCGAGAGGAATTTTGTTTGTGGATTACTTGCAAACTGATGAAAAATAAATTCTGAATATTAATGCAACCTTTTGGACCAGTTGAAGGAAAAAATTCGTGAAAAAAAGACCCGGTTTGCAGAAGAAAAGTATCCTTTTTCATCAGGACAATGTACCGTGTCACAAGAGGATTTTGACAATGGCTAAAATCCATGAATTAAAATTCGAATTGTTGGTGAAATCAGCGTATTCTCCAGATTTGGCAACCAGTGACTTCCATTTGTTTACAGAACTCAAAAAATGTTTGCGTGGCTAGCGTTTTTCATCAAATGAAGAGGTCGTAACGGCTGTTGAAGCGTATTTTGCAGACCTTCCGGATACTTCAGGGGTGGGATCCACAGATTGGAGCATCGTTGGAGCAAGTGTATTAATGTTCAGGGGGATTATACTGAATAAAAAGACACTTAAGTGGGTTTTACTTCAGAAAAATATCTTTCTTGGATTATTTTCGATTATTAAAAACATAACTAAAAGTTATCTATAATTTATATGTAGAAAAATAACATATACATACATATGTATATATGTACATATACACGTGGGTAACTTCACCATAAAAACTATAACGCTGAAGTTATGCTACATTTGGCGGAAGCATTATGAAAAACGGTCACGTGATACTTCTACTATCGTCTTTATCACACTCCGAAAATTTTCCCGCACCAAAACTCGCACAAAAGCAGATAAAAGCAGTATCGCTGAATGAACTGCGAAAGTGCTTATCAGAATTATTATCTCTGAAGGGAAATTTTTTAACTAGCCTAACATTATAAATAATAATAAACAAAGTGTGTTTGATAAAAATCAAGAGTCAGCCTACTGTTAGACGCGTCTACTGTAATGAACAAAAAAAACAGCAGTATTAGAGAAAAAAATAAATAAAAATCGATTTTTCGAAAATTCTAACTGTACATACATATATAAAAAATGCTCTATAACACTTGGAGTGGAGTAACGGCCAAGCAAAATGGAGCTTAAATGCAAACCGAAATGTTTTCCTACGAAAATCAATTAACTTTTTTTACTTCATTATAGCAAGTAATTGCTAAATTATTTTCCATATTTATTGCATTTCAAAAAACCCCAAAAAAAGTGCACTTTTAACTATAGTAGTAAATATGAGAGAAAAAAGTCGATTTCTACTTGGTGTTTTGCTATTGTGCTATTCTACGACTTTTTATGAGTCTACGAGCAAAAATCTCAAGGGGATTTCACTTGAAGTTTTTCATTATTTTCAATTTGCTTTGTTCTTGCTTGGCGTTTTGTATCTTTGTTGGTTTTGTTTCTTTTTCATTTTTTTTTTTTTTGTTTCTTCTTTTTTTATTTTTGCTTTGCTTTTTCGTAGTATTACGCTTTATTAGCTTTTTTCGCAGTAATTTAATTTTGTTGCTGTTGTTGTTTACGTATTTTTTTATAACTGTCAGCTTTTTAATAATAAAATTGCGGTGCTTTTTATGCATAATTTGTTGTTGTTGTGTTTCAATTTTGTTACTATAGCTCATTTTTGTAGGTGATTTTTTATAATATTTCTCTACACACACACACATGCATAATAAGTGCATAAATGCAAATAAACACATACAGAGGCATAACGAGCGCAGCGTCTAGCAAACAACACACATATATTATACATACTTAGTATGTGTATTTGTGTTTGTAAATATATATAAACACTTATAAATATGTGCGCTTTTGAATATCTGTACTACAAATTTATTTCGAATGATAAAAATATTTTTAATTGAATTTAATTCAAGGAGAGGCTAGTTTTTGTTGTCAGTTTACTTACTTGTTGTTTCTACTTATTTTTATTCGCTTTTTTTTTGCTATTTTTCGCCTTATTCCATATTTCTACGCTTTATAAAAATTTAATTTCCTGCTTTTAATGGAAATTTCGTAATTTTATATTTATGAATGCAAAAACAAAATATGTGTGCAAAGTGTTTAAGCAAAAAATGCGTAGCCAACATAGTGAACGCAATGAAATTTCAATGCATGTGTGTATATTTACACGTACATATAATATATACATATGTATGTGCGTATGCATATGGCAAAAAATGTGTAAATATGTAATACACACTTGTTATACTATATAACAAATTGAAAGGTTTTTGCCTCGCACAAAAGCTTCTGTTGCTGCCTTCGTAACACTTAACACCCCACAGCATAACGGCATAAAAATAAGTAAACTTGCGTGTACATACATACATATGTACATAGATATTTACCAATTGGTGTATACACCTCGAACCCCAATAATTTCATAAATATTCGCACATTCCATGTGTTTTTATAGATTTACTTAACCTCGCTCATTTATAAATAATGAGAAATAATAAAAAAAAATACGAGCTGGGAAGTGTCTTGTGCGATTTATATTCTGGAATTTCCACAACTCTTGCTCATTTACTAACTTTCACATAGAAAACATACATACATTGTTGCATAAAAATTCTAGATTAGATTAGAGTATATCATTTCACCAAGTTTGATTAAATTTTTTATTAGACCTTAACCTACGGTTGGCTAAAAATGCATTTAAAATATGCGATGAGCGCACAAATACCGATTAAAAGCTAATTCAATTTTCCCAAGGTCAGCATGCTAAAACATAAAAAATTACCCAAAAATAATAATAATCTTTTACAAAACTAAAATATTAATTTTTTTCTTATTCGAAATGTATTTGACTTTTTAAACATTTTAGAATTGCTAATATTTAGCACTGCTGTGATCAATAAAATAATTAGATGTGAATAAATTTAAGTTTTAGACAGGTTTACAAAACATTTATAAGATAGACCGTAACATTTGGTTAAAATTATCAAAATTTCTACTGTCGTGTCGTTTTCGAGACTTGGGTGAATAACTATTTTAATTTAAGAAACAAATCTCCAAAGACGTTAATTTTTTAATTCTTAAAATACAATTTTCCTAAATTAAAGTTTTGAAAACAAAAATTAAGGATCGACTCAAATTTACAAACAAATATGTGATTTTTCAAACAGTGGCGAATGACTCAAAAATTCTTATATGTAACGATAAAATATATGTAAGTATGTATGTTGGAATTTTTTTACTAACTATATCCTAAATATCTCATGACAAAAAACAATTTTAGGCATTTTTAAACAAAGCACTTGATATTGAATGGTCGGCTCTTATTTCCCCTGAGCAGAGTTCCATTTAAGGGGTTGCATAGGTTTACGGGTTTCAAAAGTCGATTTTTTTATACAACACCTCTAGAATATTTCCCCAAATTTTCAAATTGATCCGAGTTGATCGGAGATACAGTCTTGAGAACTTGTGCGCTCGAGGCTAGATAGGCTAAGTGTTTCGTCTTTAAACGCGTTTTTCTCGAAACTGTGTTTTTGATGTCGGTTGGCAAGATTTCTCGAGAACTACTCAACCGATCTTTATTAAATTTTACACAGGTCTTTGAGTTACAATTCTTAAAGACTTGTACGAAGATTTTTTTTCGATTACATTGCATTTGAATAAAAAGTTGTGAAATTTTCATTTTTTTATAAAAATGTCTGCTGAAAATTATATTTTAATTTTTTTTTCAATTTCTAAATTAAGGTTTTAACTAAAACAGGTTTTTTTCACTTTAGATGATCTTGTAAGGAGTTAAGGTCACCGTAAATGGCGTCGCAATGGCCGAGAGTAAAATATTTTTTCCAAAAATTACAGAGTTTCTTTACTAATAACGTATACTTGTAACAATAAAATATTCTAATAAAATATTGTATTTTTATATGAGAAAAACTTTTTGAAAAAAAGCTGTTTTTTAGCCGAGGAAAACTAAGTAACCTCATAAACAATTTGCTTTCCAAAATTTAGTTTCAAGTAACAAATATTTTCCAAACACATATTTTTGAAATTAAAGAATACCGAATCTCTATTAAGGGCGTATTCCAACCTAGAAAATTGAAAACAATCGAAAGTTTATTTGTTTCATATTTTGATAAATTAATACATATGTATGTATGTACATAAATAAATAACAAATATTTTCCAAACACATATTTTTGAAATTGAAGAATACCGAATCTCTTATAAGGGGGTATTCCAGCCTAGAAAATTGAAAACAATCGAAAGTTTATTTGTTTCATATTTTGATAAATTAACATACATACCATATATATGTGTGTACATAAACAAAATTCTATAAAAAGAATTAAAATGTTTAAAATTTAATCAAAAAAATATTTTTTTTCGCAGTTTTTTTGGTACTTATGATAGTGAGATTGTAGTAGTCAAGAATGCGTTCTAATTTTCAAAAGGCTGAGTTTTTATTAACATTTATAGTCAAAATAATAAATAAGATTGCTTAACTTTTTAACTTAACTTAGTGTTGTTTTACTAAAGGTTAAAGATAAACTTATTATTTCTTGAAAAATGAATTTTTTTTCCGGCTTCAAAAACCATATTAAGTAAATTTCATTTATCACCCATGTTTTTTTGTTGAACCTCTAATCCAAATTTAGAGATTTTATGTGCTTGAAGCGTCGCAATTTTCTTGATTTCAAAATGACAACTAATTAAAGCTTTTCCAATACTGTCATATAATAAGATACCATAAAAATTGTAGTGATGAC
Organism: Bactrocera zonata; assembly: GCA_037783105.1. Lineage (NCBI taxonomy): Eukaryota > Metazoa > Arthropoda > Insecta > Diptera > Tephritidae > Bactrocera > Bactrocera zonata. The sequence goes on along the minus strand of JBAWJQ010005155.1, from coordinate 473,345 downwards.
ATCACATTTATTGACTTTCATCATAAAATTTTTAAATCGGGATAAACTAAATATATTTACGGCTTTTTTTTGATAAGAAACAAGAACCGAAATAAAATTCATCGAAAGGTCAATCGACCTCAAAATAAAATTCGTTAGAAAACTCAAAATAAAATTTAAAAATTTGCGTAGAAAAAATTGTTGTATAGAAAACATAGCTATAAGTTTTCCTTATAAGGAGAGCAAAATGTGCTGCAAATTTAATATAATTGCAGTTTTCTATAAATTAATTCGTTATAAAGAAACCTTCGTTGTAGAGAAGTTCGACTGTATATTGGGTACATTCAACCAATATAATATATAGTCAACTAATATTGGACAATTAAACAGGTGTTCGTACTGTAACTTTCGAATTCAATCAAGGTCAAAACAAAGAGCACTACTGCTTTTGCGAACTGATTCGGATAAAGCGCTGATAAAATAATATGAAAGCGTGCTATATCGTTTTCGATAATATAAGCCCTCTCTTAATATTATATTTCCCTACAAAATTGTATTTTTTATTGCCTATTTAATTGTGGATATTTATTCGTATTGTACATACTGTATGTACTTATGGTATACTATGTGTTTATAAAATGCAATTAAGATACTATTGAAATCAAAACAAAACAGTATTTAATAAGCACACATGTATTTGCATATGTACATAAATACATACACACACATCATAGGTATAAATATTAATTTGTATGCACGTGCATTGCATTTGCGGGCCGCCGGTATGCGCGTGGCCATCAGCTGTTCGAAATGTGCCAAATTTATACGCCACGCCAGGCCACAGGCCACACCACGCCAGTTAAGTGAAAAGCCAAAATCAACAGCCGTCTGTCCAATACTACCCCAATAATGCCCCACTAAACAAGTGGGCAGGCAATGGTTTTTGTTTTTACGCTTTGTAGTTGTTGTTGTTGCGTGTTTGTTATGCCATGCCGTCATAGTATTGTTGGTGCTATTATAGCGGTTGTTGTAGTTGTTGGTGCTGTTGTCGTCACTGCTTACTGAGCACGTTTTTTTGGGCATTGAACTTGAATTAGTCAACCCGCATAGCGACAAATATACACACACACACACACATACGCATATGTATGCGCATAGTTCGCTGTGTCTGCATGCACACACGACGGCCGACAAATCGCAGTCGCACAGGCACGACGCGTGCTCTTACCACGATATGTCGATATCTACGTTAGTATAATTGTATTTATTTATACCACGTGAAGTTTGTGGGCCAGTGTAGGTTTGTGCGCGAATTGACAATAACAACAACAAGAATAACAAATTTCGGTAGCAGCATGTGCACATGCGGCATGAAAATGTCGAACAACAACAAATACTAACAACTCACAACATATCAAATAGTAATAATAGTAACAATAATAACAACAAATACACATACATATTGACGAACAGATTTAATAACACATGCGAACAGTTGCAGATATTTATGTAAGTAAATGTACATACATATGTATGTATGTATGTATGCATATGCTCTTGGGTGTTTGCTGTAGCGATTAGCGCTAGCGTAACGTAGCGACTTTGTGACGGCAGCGGCAACAGCATTAGTAGCGGCAGAATGGCGGCGCACGAATACCGTTATGAAAACAAAAAACCTAAGAGGAAACTGCGGATAAAAACAAATCGCAAATTACAGACAGAAACAACAACAGCAACAAACATGCAAACATTCATACATCATATGTATGTATATGGAGACTATCTGCATATTCAATATGCATGTATGTATGTACATAAGTATGTGTGTATGTATTTACTAAACAACAAGTGCGCACACAACGAAGGGGAAAGCAAAGCCATGCGACCTCGCTGCACGTGCAACACAACCGAAAACCAACTAATCAACTGAACGGCAATATTAGCAACAAATGCAAGAACAACAAAAATAGTGAGAATTGTTTTTACATGCATACATACATACGTACATAACAGCATAAGTATTTATAATGTAGAAACGAGCAGGGCAAATGCCTTTTCAAAACTGTAAATTGTGTGTGTTATAGGCAAAATGGTTTAACACGAAGCACGCAACCGCGAAAATATTATAAATTCTAAAAAAAAAATTAATTTTCAATTATAAGCTGGGAATTAAAATTCTTGCTATTTTTCAATCCGGTAGTTGGGAATATTTTTTTTTAATCTGGTATTTGGATTAAAATTTTTTATAAATTCGGTATTTGGAATTTAATATTTTTTTAAATCCGGTTTTTTGGATTAAAAATTCGAAAACATTTTTATTTACATACATAAAAAATGTTAATTCAATTATTTTTCCAATGCATTATTTGCAACCGTTAGTTAGAATTACAATTTTCCGGGATTTTGCCTTTGGTTAGCTAACGCAATGATACATACATACATACATACTTCTGGGTTAACAAACACTTATCAGCCTGATGTGTACATTTGAAATGAAAAAATGCTTTAAATAATACTTGAACGACCCCTTATCTATATTGTTGCACTTCAAAAATTATATGTTCAAAATAAGTGATCAATCAGATTTTGTTTTGAATGATAAAGTTTACACCTTACGGCTAGAATTTTTTATAAAAATTAAAAAAAAAGTAATAATAATAATTGCAGTACTCTCTACGTAATCGTTACACTCGATATGTGTATTTTTGAAATTGGAAACCTTGCAAAATTTTTGGAAAAATTTTTTGAAATTCGAAACATTGGAAATTTTTGCAATTCTTGGAACTCATTAATTGATTGTGACCAAAAATGAAGAGCATAAACAAAAAAAATGAGAATTTTCAATGTGGAAGAATTGTTAAACAATCATGGTAATTATAGAGGTAAACAAAGAGCGTCATGAGCGACTGTTAGCTTCGGCCAAACGTGCCTTAAACAGTAACGGTACGGATATATCCTAATCTCAATTTCTTTCGCTCTTGGATAAGTCTAAGTAATCGGCTCAACTAGATTATTGCGATGAACGAGCGGGTCCCGCATATACATCTAACCTTTCTTTTGGAGCCAAGATTACAATAGAAAGATATGCCATATTGTAACAAGAGATATTAGTCTACAGGTATTATGTAATGATAAGTTTGATAAGATAAGCTATAATAAGCTCTACAGTTCCAAACTGTAGGTGGACATAATAATTAAACTGTCTTGAAACCTATGTAGTGAACTTGAAAAACCATTTCGTAAACAATAACAAATTTACGATATTAAATTTAAAAATATATGGTAGATTCTTTGAGCGACCTTAGGTCTATTGTGCCCTCTCCCAACTCACAAAGACTCACCTACCCTTAGTATATTGATAAAGTCCAATATACTGCTAGGTGCTAGCGAAGCGATGTGATCTCTATTTGGAAACATGCCTTCAACCTGCATCTGCAGATTGCTAAACAGTCTATTCGCAGTTGTTCCGGGGTTTCTGGCTCCCAGTCGCAGAACCGACAATTTACGCAAGAAGCTAGGCCCATGCTATATAACTGCTTTTTCAGCTTGCAGTAGCCAGTGTAGAATGCGACAAGTAGCCTGAATTTGTCCCTAGGGAGGTTGATTACATAAGTATTTAAACCTGCTAAGGCTGTAACCCCCCATTAAAAACTTGACATGGCGCATGCCTTGGAGTTGTTGCCAATAACTCTCTCTGCTTACTCCCTCTTCCTTGCGGTGGGGACCCACCGCGATGAACGGTTCAGGTCCTAACATGTCAGTGGCTGCTGCGAAGCGGGCCAGTTCATTCCCGGAGATAATAGATATTAATATACGAAAATTTTCTGGTATATACTATATGTTTATATTCGTTGACAGAATATTTGATTTATTTATTTTTTTCTTAAATAGGAACATTGAGGTGTCTACATATTGAGTCAGTGTTGCTCATCAAAAATAAAAAAGCTACGGATTTAAGGTACGTATGTATGTACAAATGTATGTACAAACACAATTTCGACAGAACATTTTTTTATAATTAAATACGAGTTTATTGACTCTTATAAAAAAGCAAAAAAGAATATAAATAAATATAAGAAAACATAAAAGAATAAACAATGATTTAAATAAACAGAGCAATAATAAAATTTGTATGCCATTTTGATGAAATTCATAAATTTAAACAAAACCCTGAACTGACTTGGAGCGTACTTTATAAAAATACACTCTGGTCGATCTCACCGGACAGAACTTATTAAGAAACGTTCTAAATACAGTGTTTTTCAAAACTATTTATTGTATAATTTTTTTCTTAATTTTTCTAATTATTAATAATCAACGCTGTTTATTATAAGTTAACCCTTAAATGCATGGTTTTTCCTTTTTAAATACCATAAATTGTAACAGATAGAAAATTAAACATAGATTAAGGGAAAAATAAAGAAAAAAATTTTATTTTCTCACCCCCCCACAATTATAACGCTCGTATTTACTATAACTGTTATAGAATTCTAAATAAAACCAATGTAATGTGTTTTTCTTTCCTTTATCCTCTCATAAATCACTTATAGCACGTAAAAATACTATTTACTAACCACCAAAATGAAATTACAATTTTACCGCCAAAGTGTGTATTTGTAAGTGGCGCGCCAAGCTGTCAAATTATTAAAATTAAAAAGTGAAATGTCATATGAAAGTTTGCATTCAAAAACCAACACAGATATTTTTAGCACCTAATAAAAGTAAAAAGTACTGTGTTTGAGTTACCGTTTAGAAATTATGTAAGGAAGAAAACACTGATGTATATATACATCATCATGCATTTAAGGGTTAAGGAACGAAGCTTGTAACACCCAAGGAAACGTCGGAGTCTCTCAGTTTCTGAGTTATCGCTCTGAAATTTCGCACACGTCCCTATTCTTCCAAGAAGCTGCTCATTTGTCAGAACGGCCGATATCGGATGACTATAGCATACAGCTGCCATAAAAACTGTACGATCAAAATCAATGTCTTTTATATAAAACTTTTTTATTTGAGAAAGTAACTTTACGAAATTTTGCATGGATTATTGTCCTAAGCAAGGCTAACATATCTAAAGAAATTTTTCAGATTGGACCACTATAGCATATAGCTGCCATACAAACTGAACAATCAAAATCAAGCTTGGATGGAAAACTTTTTTTTTAGTTGACGAGATAAATAAGACAACGATAAAATTTCCGAACAAATTGTTTAAATCGGACCAATATAGCATATTCATACATATGTATGTAGATACCATACAAACTCCTCGATCAAAAGAAGTTCTTATAAGGAAATTTTATTATTTGTGGTTGCAAGGTGTTATAACTTCGGTTTATTGTTTTTTATTTATTTATTAACTTTATTATCTCAACCTCAATAATTAATATTTACAACAAAAAACTACACGCTAAAATTAGCATTGCATTAACTCCATTTATGATTTGAAAAAAATAAGAAAAAAACTCGCCTTTTACTCATGCACTTAGCAAACAAACAGACAAATACAAAAATTGAGCCTGAAATATGGGAAAATGTGACGGAAGGAAATGCAAAAATGTATTTATTATTTTATAAAATTATTTAACAGCTGTCCAAAGGCGGAAGCATTTGTCTCAGCTGCAGCGGCGCACCGCCTACCCACCCCAGACTGGCATTCATTGTTGTTGCGTACAAAAACAAGTATGCGCAGCAACTTATTTAAAAATAAAAATATTACAATTTTAATGTCAATAAGCGTTATTATCTTGTGTTACTCACCTGTTATATTTTACTCAGATTTTTTCGCAGCTTTTTTTCGCGTTAAATGTGTCTGCCTTTTAAAATAGCTGCGTTTTTTCACAATTTTTTGTTTATTTGAATAAAGCGCTTTGTTCACAATTACAAGTGAAAAGGGAAATATTTTTGTGTTTATTAATGTTGGCGTACGGTTACGTCACTTGTCACACAATCACTGTCACTTTTTCCGCCGATTGCAAAGCCTTTAATAATGAAATTTCATATTGAAACTATAAGTTCAAATGCACATAAGCGCATGCAATTTTTTTTTATTTTATAAATTATTTCGCAAAGTGTTGTTGTGGCAATTGTTTTTCAGTTTGTGGGTTTTGCATGCGCGTTTTATATATTTTTATATGCACACATAAATATATATTTTAGCATAATTATGTGTTGGTATTTGTTGTTTGTGATGAATTGTTATTTCTTTTAATTACTGTTATTTTTCAAGCTTACTTATAGCATCTGCAATGCCAGCATCAGATGAGAAAGAGAACACACAATTAAAATAAACGTTTAATAATTTAAAAGAAATGAAAAATATATGCACATAAGTATGTTTGTATTTATGTATAAGCGAAAATACATGCATATACATATGTACTTAATTTTATAAATTCAGCAGATGTGTCATTAAACCCGGAAATATTTATTCAATAACAAAAAAGCACACCAACAACGAAATAATCAGAACGGCAATAAAAAGTGAGCACAAAAACAGCGTTGAATGAATGACTTTTATCGTTTTTGGCAAAAGCAATAACAAAACCAAAAAAACATATCTTGCAAAATAATTTCATCAAAATAATTGTACACTCGTGCTTGTTGCTGCTGTTGTTGTTGTCATCACAAAGTCGACGTAACTGTTGTTTTGTGAATGTCAAACTTTGTGCGCCTTTTCATTCAAATATGTACATAAGTATGAACACTTTTTTTGAATTTCACATGAATTAATTATTTTTAATTTTTTTTATAAGCTGCCACGGCTCACTCTTGCAGCTGTTCTACTCCATATACATTAATTATTAATGTATTTCTTAGTTTAATAATACTACCTGTCTGTGTATGTTTTAAATTGAATTCCACACCACTTAAGCCTGTTTTTCACTACATAATTTTGAATCGCAATTCTCTCAATTAAAATCACTGTGTCTCCTTTCACACAAACACAATCAGCAATTAACGGCTGTTAGTTAATTAAGTTTTCTCGCTCTACCCCACTGTCACTACATTCTTTCATAATTTTGTTTTTACAACTTCCGACTTCCGCCGTTACATTAAAACAATAAGTACCGAAGTCGCGTACCGTTATATTCTGACTGACGCTTTCAGTTAGCGCGCAAAGCAAAGCTACTATGAGCGCACGATAAATTCACTACCAATTCCCTCGAATTCACAAATACGATTGGCAGTCGCTGCTGCCGCTGCAACGCTATTCGTTGATGCTGGCTTCGTTCTCTGTATGCGAAGCCAAATAATTTCACGCAAAAACAACAGAACTTTTTGCCATTGCTTTTTGTGCCGCCATTCTAGCTACTTTTTTTCTATACGTTGTTGTTGTTTTGTTGAGGTTACCGTTCACAGCTGTTGTCGGTAACGATGTGAAAGCATCAGCTGCCATTAGTGATGTCGGCAAAGTAGAGTTCAGCGGTGTTTCATGAGTTTGATTAAGTTTGATAATATCTGTATCAGAGAATGCATATTATATAAATACACAAATTTATATAATATAAATTCTCTGTCTGTGTATTTGAAGTACATGAAATCCAACTAAATCAAACGTTGGCAGCCAGTGTGTTGGGTTTGTCTAAAATCGTCTGTACTTGAAATGCGGAGAGTTCCACTGAGACATCTCTCTGACCACGATTTTCAGTCTATTAATTACCGCGTTCTCGTAAAATAATTATATTTAATAAAAATAAAGTCATCAGCTCAAAATTTGGTAAAAAATTTAGTCCCTCTAACAATGACTAATGTGTTTTCTTTTCAAAAAACGTTCGAAAAGTAAAGAGCATATTTTCCGGTTAAGATTCCTTCAAACTCATATAAAAGCGGAATCTCAAATTATGGAGTTAGTCAGTCTAGATTTTCCAAATTTCAAAATTTTATTTTGAATTGATCCTAGCAAAATTTTACAATTGGTAGAATACGGAAATAATTTAATTGCTTTCTCGAAACCGCATTTTTCAAATCTAACGGGAAAATCGATCAAAGAAGTTTTAACTACAGACAGTAAACTAAGTAATATCAGAAGGATTCAAGATCGGAGCATACTCTTGTAGAACCCCCAGAGGTGATCTAGAGACAGTTGCCCGGAGAATACTGAATTTGTGGAGAGAACACTTCCCCGACACACAGAATGGCAGCGAAAACTTAACACTTGGAGGTGATGAACCCGATTTCCTAATCGATGAAGATCATGCCTGACCATGAAGAAGTTCGATAGTAATTACCTGTCTGAAAAACAACAAAGCGGCGGGCAGATGGATTACCGAGCTATTCAAATACGACGGCGAAGAACTGATAAGTGACCAGGTATTCACCATGCGCAAAATTTTGGAAAAGCCTCGTGAAAAGAGGATCGACAAACACGATGCTTTTGACAGCACGAAAAGGAGCTGCCTTTTTGCCGCTATGCCTGTAGTGGCAGCAGCGAAGCAAATGGGTGTGGTGGTGAACGTAGGGCAAGACGAATTATCTCCTGTCACCAAACAAACAGTCGTCGCACTTGCGACTTGACTCCCACGTCTCTGTTGACAATCATAACTTTGAAGTCGTAGAGAGTTTCGTCTATCTTGGAACCAGCATTAACACCAACAACAACGTCAGCCTCGAAATCAAACGCAGAATGACTCATGCCAATAGGTGCTACTTCAGACTAAGTAGGCAATTACGAACAAAGACCAAACTCTATAAGTCCCCCATTATTCCCATCTTACTATATGGTGCAGAGGCATGGGCGATGACAAAACCTTATGAGTCAGGGTTACGAGTTTTCGAGATAAATGTTCTGCGGAAAATTTATGGTCCTTTGGGCATTGGCAACGGCGAATACCCCAGTCGATGGAACGACGAGCTGTACGAGATATACGACCATATTGACATGGTCTAGAGAATAAAGAGACAGCGGCTACGCTGGCTAGGTCATATCGCGCGAATGGATGGAAACACTCTAGTTCTAAGAGTATTTGATGCAGTACACACCGGAGGAAAAAGAGAAAGACCTCTAATCCATTGGTGGGGAGGGACCTGGCTACACTTGGAATCTCCAATTAGCGCCAAACAGCGAAAAGGAAGAACGCCTGGCGCACTGTTTGTAAAATCATAAGCTGTGTTTACGCAAATAAAGAAGAGGAAGAAAACAACAATAAGTATTTTTTCACAAAATGATTTTATTCTCATCAATTACCTATTGCAATTTGCTTATATTTACTTTCGGTTCAATTTGACGTCTTCCTTTCGTACTAAATATTTTACTTATACCGTTATTTCTTATTTTGCTTTTTTTCAACTTGAAAGCACTTAAAGTTATTACCAAAGATGTGTATTAGTTTGCCATATTTTTAGCAAATTCCACTTTTTTTTCGAAAATATTATGAAATTGTTTAGCAATGGATCACACACAACCGTTATATGTCATATTCAGGTGCTCAACAAGCCCACTTTCATTAACCATTAATCGAATCGAATATTTGTATGTATATACTTAAGCACTTTTATAGGTATTCAAACAATTATATGATTTTCCGAAACGAATATTGGAGTACATACAAAGATATCCCCTCATTTCATGTCCCTAAACTCGAATAACGTAAGAAGTCCCCAATTCCTTTCGCTACCTTACTTGACGCCATTCGTATGTGTTTTTTTTTTTGTATTCGCTCTATACTAATTACCAAAAACTGTTTTCTTTCTTTATTGCGTTTCGTGTCTCATTTCACTTTTTCATTTTTTTAAATTTATTTTTAAAGCCCTATATTTATTTTAAATTTCACTTAAAATTAGATTTGCTTATCAAGATAATCACTTGTCTGAAGTCTTTCTCTTTATTATTATTATTTATTTAATTTTTTTTCACTTTATCTACATACATGCTTTTGTGTTGATAGCTTTTCAGTTCGGTTTCATTTAATTTCAAACAATTCTAATTTCCCATATTTCGTTCTCTAAATGTTTCGATCTCTCACATATTTGCTATATTTAATTTCTTAAAGTGTCTGTATGTATGCTTATACGTATGTTTTCTTGTACATATGTATGTATATATGTATGATTAGTTTATATAATAGCAATGCATGTATCTTGATTTATTTGTAAATATGAGATTGTGTCCAGTTGAATTTATAATTTAAGGCATAGTCTCATTATTAGCCATTGCTTTATGTCCATCAAACTGAATACAAATTAAAGTGATAATGGAAAAACTTAATGGGAGTATAAAAAATGTTTATTAGAAGCTTAAAAAATAGTTTTGAAGAAGCATCTATGAATTTAAAGTAATTAAAAACCATAAATTGTGGGCTAAAAAATTTTTGTCAGCTAAAAAGCGCTTGAAAAATGTTGAAAAAATCATATCAAGAACTCGAAAAACTGTTTGTCAAATGTTATTACAATTTCAGACACTGGAAATCTAAAAAAAAATAAACATAACAACACAATGTACATTTAAACATAAAAAGTTTACCTCAAGAAAATTTTTGCAGATCAATCTTTAATAAATACGCAGTATAACCCTTCCATGTAGAACCTTTTTCATTTATATTATCTCAAATGACTTTTTACAGATCAACCTACTTATAAGTATGACCCCTCCATGTATGACATTTTTTCATTTATATTACTTTAAAATAAAAATTTCATCAATGAACATTTTCCTAACAAATGCTGATCCTCAATTGTTCGTAATTTTTAAAATTATAGTTTTCAAAATAGCCTATACAATGTTGAAGCTCTACTAAATTTTCTTTAAAAAAGACTTTGATTTCAAATCAACCTAGAATCATTAATGTTTGCAGCCCTTCGCAAGATTTTCAAAAGAAATTAGTTGCTTTAATTTCATATTTTTAATTGAGGTTAAGGTCGGTAAAAATAACTGGAGATATTCGAAAAGACAACTGTATCTACTATTTAATTAAATTCAGAAAAAATCCAACAATTTTTTAAGCTCATTTATATATTTATTTTCTACTCAATCAGCAAAATTTTTCAATGCTTTTTCAAAACTTCAAATAATTTTTTTTTTTTTAATTTTTCCTTGTCATCCATGATTGTAGCCCTTTCCAGGATTTTCAAAAGAAATAACGCGCTTTAATTTCATATTTTTAATTTAAGATAAGGTAAAAAAGTATTTTTTCTTTAATTTTTCCTTAACAATTTTAGTATCCACAATATTACTCACTGTCTATCACTATTTACCACTATTTAGATTCCAAAATACATTTCAACTGCAAACTAAGGAAATTTTAGAAATTGGACCTTAATTATAATACAATTTACCAATTAAAACGTCATTAAATTAATAATTAAATACAATTTAATCAATGTGGAAACCCTAATGCAACGCTATGAAGAAGAAAATAGTCTTTGCTCAGTGGAAAATATACAATTAACTTTATTTTAACTATTTCAAAGATTTTTTTATAAATACCATAGAGTTTTGTTCTAAGAATTTGGAAATCATTAAATGCGAGCAAAGTAGCGAATTTTTTAATTACAAAATTTTAGATTGGAAAATATGTAGATTATTAATTTTTAATTTCAATTTTAGAGAAAATTTGAAAATTCAATCTAAAACTTTGGAAAAATTTTCCAAAATGCTAGGGTATACAAATTTAAATTTAATATTAAGATTAAAAATTATATATGTACATGTATAATTTTAATAAAATTTTTGGAATCACAAAAAGAAAGATTTACATTTTTTAATTCATTCATTTCAATATAAAAATTTAAATTTAATTTTGGAATTAAAAATGATAAACATATTTTTTAATAAAACTTTTGGAATCACAAAATAAAAAAGATTTTATTTTTAATTCAATATTTTGAAACAATTTAAAATTTCAATATAAAACTTTGAAAAATGTTTCCAAAATGCTGGGGTAACAAATTTCAATTTAATTTTAGGATTAGAAATTAAAAAAAAAAAATCGGAATCTGAAATTAAAAAATATTTTTTTAAATTAAATATTATTTTTATTTTTTAATTCATAATTTTTTTTTGCATTCATTCATTTCAATATAAAAATTTAAATTTAATTTTGGAATTAAAAATTAAAATTTTTTTTTAAATAAAATTTTCGGAATCACAAATTTAAAAAGATTTTATTTTATTTTTAATTCAATATTTTGAAAAAATTTAAAATTTCAGTACAAAGCTTTGAACAATTTTTCAAAAATGCTGGGGTAACAAATTTTAATTTAATTTTGGGATTAGAAATTAAAAAAAAAAATTCGGAATCTGAAAATAAAAAATATTTTTTTAAATTAAAAATTTTTTTTATTTTTTAATTCATTATTTTTTTTTGGCACAATAGACCTAAGGTCACCATGCATTCCTTCTAATTCATTATTTGCAACACTGGCCTGCGATAGCCTTAAAAAGTCCAGTATTAATATTAATTAGAAAAACATATTTCGAAGTCAGAGTTAGGTATTAGATATTTAAAAATTGTTTTTAATTAAAATTATTAACTTATGTTCTTCTTGATTTTTATCACAAATAAATGTTTCCAAAAAAGTTCTTGTCAACTAACGAATACTAATTTCGTGAACTAAATTAAGCTAAATTGACAAATACACTTTTCTTTAAGCTAAATTGAGCGATGATTCAATTAACGATTCTGCCAACGACTGTTACGCCTACAGCAGTGGTCAGGTTCAAATGTATACACGGAGAAACACGAAAAATCTACAGGCTACCGGAAAAAATATCCAATTCGATAAAACAACTAAAACAACAGCGCTCATTTAACCACTTAATTGTCTCAGTTAATTGACCAGTTCGCCTAAATGCAGTAAGAATCGAAACAATTAAAAACTACTTGAGCATAAGTGTGGCATTGGACACACACAGAGTGTAATTTAGAAGAATCGTGAAAATAACCACAACAACCGCCAAAAAAATGTCTCTTCTGCGAGTATGAAATTTGAAATAAAATTGCTTTTAAATACGAAAAAGAGAAATGAGAGTATATAGTAAATTCAAAATAAAAAGAGAACACATACATATCCAACGGCATAAACAAAGGGAACCAAGACCAAAATACCAAAAAGTAAAACAACCAATAATTTATTGTAATTTTCGACAATCTATTTATTGCCCACTGAAAGTTCACTTTCTATTTATACATTATATACTACTTGAATGTAAGTATGTTTATATGTATGTTATGTATTTATGTATATGCAAGTGTACTATTTTTTTCATATGTATGTATATATATTTTTTAATTATTGCTAATATGTTAGTAGTTTACGGTATTTTTACATAAAATTTTTGTTTGTGTAGAGATAATAGTGCGAGAACGCCAATTAATAGCCTATTCAATAAATAAAGAATATTTTTTATTTGGAAGGCGTTGACTTTTGAACAAAATAAAGGGGTTCAGAATTTTGAATTTGAGTTTTCATTGAAGTTTTATGTTGCATGCGCACATATACGTTGTACGCACACCAGTAAAACGAAAGGACCAATTTATTTATAATAAATTTTTAATTTTTCAAGCGCATGTGTCGATACCACACAAAGAAATAAAACGAAAGGACCAAATAATTTTTTAAAAAATTTTAATTTTTAAAGCGCTTGTGTCGAAATCGCCTTTGCATGCACAAAAAAATATGTAATAAATCGATTTGAATCCCTTTCTTATGAGCCAGTTGATTGCTGACCCAAGTGCTTTGCATCCACTGTTATTAATTTCCCACTTTCATTCAATTCTGCACTTTTATTTAAATCCCCACTTTTATTAAATTTCCCACTTTTATTTAATTCCCCACTTTTATTAAATTTCCCACTTTTGTTCAATTTCCCACTTTTATTTGATTTCCCAATATTATTTAAATTCCCACTTTTATTAAATTTCCCACTTTTATTAAACTTCCCACTTTTATTTGATTTCCCTCTGCTCTTGCTTGCTTTGGTACCCAAAAATTTTGTTGAACGTGTGTATGTAAACTTTCATTTTCAAGCATTTTTTCTTTTGTAATGTTTTTGTATTCATTTATTTTTAACTTTTGTTTTTTTTTTATTTAAATATATACTCAAATGTTAAGGCTTTTCCTTTATTGCTAGAACTTCATTAATTTGTTTTGTAATTTGGCTTATCAACTAGTTTCCTCACTTTGACTTTCACTTTTGTTTTGTTTTTTGTTTTTGTTCACTTTTTCTCGCTTATTTTCATTAAATTACATTTACGTGAGTTCTTTGTGTATTCACATAATACACATTTACTTTACAGTTATAGTAAATAGTATTGTTTTGCATTTTTTTATTTTTATTTTTTGTTTTCATTTGTAAATGTATGTTTTTTTTTTTAATTCTTATTTATTAAAAATAATTATTTGTTTCATTCATTCTTGGTTGGTATAACGCAGTCTTTACGGCAAAAAAGAAAAGCAAAACTATTTGATGTATTCCCTTTTCAATTACAATATTTCTATTATATTAAACTACTACTACTATAGTATTGTTGTTGTTGTAAAAATAAACAATTAACTTTACAAAACGCATAAAAATAAATAAAGCTCGATTTTTGAGTGAAAAGAAAAACGAAAACGCAAATAATTACACTTCAAACAAACAAAAATTGTAATGCTACGCAAATCGAATTGAATATCGCTACCAAGAGTGCCAAAATCAAATTTTTCTTTTACACTTTTAACTTTTTGCTTAAATATAAATTTACAAATTACAAAAAAAAAATAATAATTTTCAACTTGCTTCTGCTAACTTCTTCGTTACACTTCGTTATAGCTAGGTTTTTATTGAATTATTTTTTGTTTGTTCATTTGTATTTCTATAATATTTTATTTTTTACATTTTAAGGCAGTTATTTCATTCCTTAATAATCGTTAATTTGATTATGCATACAGTAATTCAAATTTTTTTCACAATTTTTGCGGTTTACGCCACCGAAAACAACTAGTGGTGGCAAACAGCTGTTATTGTTGTGTTAAATAATGTACAAAAACACTTGGAAAATAACGAGTTTCCCTCGCAAATGTGTAAGTGTTGAAACCAAGCGTGTGAAAGTCGTAAAGGATTTCAACCACAGCAATTAATTTGCTGACAGAAATTTGATTTTAAGTCAATGATTGCTGATTTATTAAAGAAGAGTATAAAAACATAGTAATGCGTGCAGCATTTGCCATTAATTGATTTACTCCTATTTGTTTTTATTTTTATTTCTTTTTTTCTTTTGCGTAGCTTTTACTTTACATATTACAAAATAGCTTTTTGTCAATTTATATCACCTTATATTTATTATTTAATTAATTTTTTTTTTTAATTCTTAATTTTTTGGCTTGCTGCTAAAGTTGTTTCGGCTTTGTAAGGTGGTTATGTCTAAAATGCCGTTCCACGTGAGTGTTAAGTCTACTACTGATTGATTTTTTCAGACAGCGTTCTCAGTAAGTTGTTGTTGTAATAAATAATATTATTTTTCTTTTATAATTTGTTGTTGTAACAAATATTTTTTCTTTTGTAATTTGTTGTTAATAATATTATTTTTCTTTTATTATTTGTTGTTGTAACAAATATTTTTTCTTTTGTAATTTGTTGCTGTTACAATTTAATTATTTTTAAATTGTTGTTGTTACAATTTTAATTTTTTTTAATTGTTGAGTTTGCATTTTTTATAATTTTTTTTTATGCTTGCATACAATAAATAATGCGCATAAAATTATATAATAAATTTTTATTAATTTTTTAATGCATTTTCTGCTCGCTAGCTTCAAAAAGTATTCCTCAACGTAATGCAGTTCAATTTCCACAAATTTCTGATTTTTAAACGTATATTTAAGCTTGTACATACACCTAAACACAAGCTGCTAAGTACGTGTGTCTAATTGCCTGCAGAAATTCAGCATACTTTCAGCGCTAACAGCTGCATTTTTTGTTTTTTTTTTTATACGCTAGCAATTCTTTCGTTTTTTTTTTTTTGTTTTGTTTTTATACGCTTGCATTTCTTCTATTTTTTTTTTTTTTTTGTTGCATTGTACATTACTTTTAACAAACTTCTAATATGCTTTCAATTATTTGCAGTTATGCTCCGCCTCCCATGGGCCTCGTATAATTGCTGGCAGACTTTCGTATTTTGTTTTTGACTCTTCTTTTTTTGTTTTTGTTTGGAGTTTTACAAATTATGATTGACTTATGCATTCGTTTGCTTCTTTCAACTTACGCCTTACACAAATCCTTTACAATTTTACAAGTCTTCTTCGTTTTTGTATTTGTTTCATGTGTCTTGTTTTTGTTTTTGTGTTTTTAATCAGTTGTTGCCACTCAAATCATTGCGTTTACAAACTAGTCATTAGATTTTTTAATAATTCGAGTAATTTTGTTTTCTGCTTCGTTACTACATTTGTTAATATGTATGTATTTTATTTGCTCTAAGGAATTTGCTTTTCATATTTTGTAGTTTTTTTTCGGTTCAACTTTTGTGTTTACAACTAAATTTTTTAAATATTCATATGTATTTTTAGTATATGTATGTATGTATATGTATTTATTTATATAGTATGTGTCGTTCTCATATGTATAGGTTGTTAGTATGTATGTGTAAGAGTGTATATGTGTGTGTTTTTGTATATGATTGTGATAGATTTTTTTTTGTTGTTTAGTTTTACATTCTATATGCATACATTTACATATATACACACATATTGCAATTATTATATATTTTTGTTTTTGTAATTAACGAATACTCAAAATGCTTAAACGTTGAATTAAGTGAAGATAGTTCATTGCTCATAGTATGCCTAAATAATATAGTGATAATTCAAAGTACATAACTTTATGTGTTTATGTGGTTTTGGTAGTTTCGCATTTAATAATCAAAATTTAATACATACATATACAATAATATATATTACTAACGTTCAAGAACAAAAAAAAAGAAAAAGATTGCTTTGATTTGCTGCTAATACATTTCTCAATTAACTAATTATCTTTTTATTGGATTATGCAAACGTGCGTATGCCGTAAACACTTAAATATTTAAATGTAGAGGAACAAAAACAAATTTATTATGCGCGCAATTTGTTTAATTTACAATGCGCCATTGGTATTTGATTATTTACAAGGCATAAATCGCTGGCATTTGCAATGAGTTGACGCGCACACGCGAGTATTTTTCACTGCAACGCAAGCGAATCAGCATATTTATAATCTTGACACAATAATTACGCGGCATATATAGCTGCATACATATACATATGTATGTATTTGCAAAATATGCAAATAACTGTCAAACAATTTACTGGCATCAAAAGTGCATTTCATATGCAAATAAACGCTTAAATGTGAGTTTTGGCTTTTTTGTTTGCTAAATGAAACTCGAAGCCTGAAAGGGGTACTCTAGTCTAAAAATAAAAAGGGACGTTTTTTTATATTTTCAAAGTTTAATTATACAAGAATATGATCACAAGAAATATTTCCAGAATTCAAATTATTTTCGGAGATATAAGTACCTTGCTGGCATCCAAACTGGTTCGGTCGTTGAGTCGCAACTACTTTAATCGTGTTTTTTCTCGTTACTGACTCTTTCAAAACGATAGCCACGATTTCTCAGCACCGATCAACCAGAAATTTTTAGAGTCTATAATGCTTTAAGTCTATAAGTCTATGTCTGGAATTAGCCATATCCCCAAATTTTAATTTTTACTAGTTTTAAAAAATTCAAAAAAAAATTCAAAAGTCAAAAAAGTGGTACAGAATTTTTTTTTTTTTAGACGGTTACCATTTCTTCCAAAAATTTATTTTTTAAAGCAATATCCAAAAAACTAAAAAAAAAATCTAACCCCGTTTGGTTCGGTAAGTTTTAGTTTAAAACAATACCCAAAAATCCTCTGGTTCTACTGAAAAAAATGTTATGAAAACAGTCACCATTTCGCGCAAAAAATAGCTTTTCACTTTTCCGTAGAACCAGAAATTGCGGCATAACTCTAGAATTAAATAGATCGTGCCCACGACAGTCGAGTCTAGGTAATCGGAGCGGATTTTTTATCGTGCCAAGCACTGACCCGAGCACGCGGCAGAATTCTGTCGCTTCAACTACAAAAACATTATTCTAGATTAATAATTTTCTTTTGGTTTCCGATTGCTAGGAGGGTTTTAAAATGGTAGATATGGTCACGTGCCAATTTTTTTTGGATCCCCACTTCATCAGCTATTACTTTTTTTACATTTTTAATTTTCCAATTTTTTTATTTTTTCTATATTCTTGTATGTTAATAAATATGGAATTGAAAATTGATAGAAAACTGATACAAAAATTACCTCAAACATGCTTCTAGACTAGAATACTCCCTTAAATAGTGCTAACTTAGTCAAAATGACCACAGCTAGATCTCAGCGTCTAACAGTGATTACACCGCCTTCTACGCATTAATTAATGCATTTAATTAAGCTTGCTTACTTGACAGGCAGCAATGTTAGCAGCTTACTAGCATCAAGTACTAACCGTTTGCGTTTCATTTGCAGATTTTTCAAAATTGCATAATAATGTTGAAAATTAATTTACTTACTTAACTAAAGTTTAATTTGTTTAGTGATTATGTGTGTGTGTGTGTGTGCTTAATATAAATATAACAAATACAATATATGATTTTAGTTTGTCTATTATAGTTTGTTTGTTTGTTTGTAGGTAATTGGTTTGAGTGTGACCAGATAAGTGAAGATATACTCGCTTTTTTTCTTTAAACATATATATATATATAAATTAGTGTACCATCTAGAAGAACACTTAATTAATTAATTACGTTCTTACGCAAACAATATGATTGCATTTTGATTTTTTCGTTTATATAAATTACATGTCTTATTTAAATAGTTTTGTTATTGTTAGTTATGCCTGACGGCTATTGGCTGTTAGCATAACAGTGTTCACTGTCTTTGATTGCCATTCTATATGAAAGTAATAATGGTTCGTATATAAATGATATGATTAAATTAAATACATATGCTGTTATACATAATTATGTATGTATATATATTTACAAATATATATATATAAATAAAAACTTCACCTCCAAGCATTCTGTCAGTATAATTGATGCTTCAAAATAATTGAATTAATTAATATAATTAAGAGCAACTCAAATCGATTCTAATAAATAAAATGCTTGTAATTTTACATTATTCATTCATTAAATAAATCAATAAATTTCTACTCAATGCATAATTGAACAAGTAAAAACGCAATGCACGCATGAGCTCTCATGCTAAACCATTAGTTAATAAAGTGTTTTTAATAAATTATGCTAGCGTTTGACATTCTTCAGCGTGTGTTTAAATAAATTGTTTAATTGTTTATGCTTTTGCGGTGGTTTTTTTCTTTCTTTCACTTATGAACGCACATCCACAAACGTATGTAGTATGTATGTAATAGTGCTAATAGTCCTTATAATGTTTTTTTCTTTAAACTAATCTTAGCTAATCAGCGAAATCTTAAAACTAAATTTTCGGCCAAGCGTAGGTTGGCCTACGAGTACGAATGAAATTAGTATGCATACATAGTAAAACGCTACAAATATTTTTGTAAATTAACAAATATTGGTTTTTCGTGTGGTTTAGTTGTGTTCGCGGAATTCGCTCGAGCCAAGCATTTAATTTAAATGTTGCTCCGTTTTCTACCTTCTGCCTTCAACTGTATCAATGCTGCAAACGACGACGACGTAACTAAGCAAAGCACACTGGAAGTTAAAAATACCTGCGGAAAGTAAGAAAAATTAGCAAATATAAATGTAAATTTTCAAAAATATTTTTCTATCCCAAATACGAGATTTAAAAATAAAAAATAATGTTGATCCCAAGATTTATAATAAAAAAAACATAATTTTTTACAATCTAATTTTTTTATAAATAGGTTTTTAAACAAAATTGTATTAATAGTATTTAACTACCAGTTAGGGTTAACATTCTAATTATTATTTTGTAATACCGAAAATCGTAGTAAAAAATTTAATTTTCTTATCCCAAAATATAAATAAAAAAATTTAATTCTAAGTTTATAATTAAGAAAAAAAAGAATTTTTTTCAATTTACATTTTTTGCAAAGAATTTTTTTCAACCAAATATTAAATACTAACAGTCACGGTTGCAAATAACATTCTTATTGTTAGTTTCTAATCCCAAAAATCGAATTGAAAATTAATATACCAATTTTTAATACCAAAAATCGGGTTGAAAAATTAAAAAATAATTTTCTTATCCCAAATAGGCGATTGAAAAAAACATGAATCCCATATTTAAAATTATAAATTAAAGAAATAAATTATTCAAAATTAAAAAAATAAATGATTTTAAATGAAAATAAAATTAAATAAAACAAAATTATTTTAAATTAAAAAAATATTTATATATTTAAGATAAAAAAAAATTAATAAATAAAAAGAAATTATTTGAAATTAAAAAAAAAAATTAAAAATAGAGACTATTTTTGATTTCTGGTCTACCGTTTTCGTTACTCCAATTTTTTAATTTAAATTTTTTTTTACAATTTTTAATTTAAGTTAATTGGTATTAAAATTTTGATTTAAAATATTTATTGTTATATTTAAAAATTAAAAAAATTTCAATCTTTTATGCCCAACTATGTAATTCTTATTTGTATTTTTCTATTTTTAATCCCAAAATAATTCCGATTTTTGCAATTAAAATTTGATTTAAAATTTTTATTATTATATTTAAAAAATTTAATCTTCAAACTAATTTTGATTTTGCAATTAAAAATTTTGATTATAAATTAAATTTTCAGTTTTTAATCTGATTTGGAATTAAAAATATCAATTCCTAATCCCAATATCTTCGATTAAAAATTCCATTTGCCCGACATTGTCGATTAAAAACTAGGTTTTCAATTTCTATTATTAAATTAAAAAAATAATTTCATTCTCAAAAAATACTAATTTTTGGAATTAAAAATAAAATTTTCAAAATTTATTATTTTAAAAAATAAAGTTTTCATTTTTTAATCCGAATATCTTGAAATAAATATTACATTTTCCATTTTTAATACCAAAATTGGAGTTAAAAAAATTAAAAATTTTTAAAAATTAATATAAATAAAAATAATTTATTTTTACCAAACAAAAGAATACAAAAAAATTCGCAACACTTTTAGCACAAGCATTCCCGAATTTCTCTCCAAACGCTTACAACAATACTGCTTATTAGTTATGCTGCCTTATAGCCATACACACATCCATACACACATAGTAGCTCATTGCCAGGGCTTACCTTATAAATAGTTGTAGTTATTTGGCTCACAATTCCCATAGTAGATCGCAGTTCGCACACTTCTCCCAACATTTGCATTGCATAATTGTTGACATTAGCGTATTGAACTCGAAACCTCAGCACCGACCCTTGGAGTGCACAAATTTACTAATATCCATGTATACATGATGGTGTTGGCATTGATTATACACGCTTCTTAAAATATACGCACACATACATACATGTACGTGTATATGTAAATAGTTGTGCGTGCACAAAAAATAAAGAAATTATGTTTTCATTTTTTGTTTAACGCCAAACTTCATTTGTTTGATTAGAACTAAGTTGATTTGTTTTGGTTTCTGATGTGTTGAAATATTTATTTTTGTAATTTTTTTTTTTGTAGTTTGAGTGTGTTGTCATCATTAAATCAATTAGATTGCTTTCCTGTCATTCCTTTTCTATGTACTATATATGTTCTATATAACATTGCTGTTTTTGTTTAATGCTTAAAATTCGCTCAGCATTACATATTGGCAAATTTGTAATAAACTCCTTTTTGTTCTCTTTGTTTTATTTATGTATATCTGTATTTGTATAGAAATTTGTTGTGAAACCATAATACATAATCAAACATGCATGCGTGTGCTGCTGTGCTCAAATCTCCACGTACCAAAATGCACAAATCACATTTGATATTTAAAGATCATCTTCATCGTCGGGTCCTTCAATTAAATCATCCGGATCGTACATCACAATATTATCGTCTGCTTCCTTTGCTGTGGGATCGTCGATTTCTTCAGCTGCTACCAGCGAACCATCGTCACCATCAAAGTCAATATCACTGCCGATTCTTCGGCGCTTTTGTTTAAAATTATTGAGCGCGCTATTGCTTGCACGTCGGCGTTGCAATGTGGGCACAGCGGTTGTGTCCGTTTCAACGGCAACGTCATTGTTTAGCACCTCCTCGAGTTCCGTTACATCTACTGATGCGGCCCGGGCCTGTTTAATGCGTAACTGTTCCAGCTCCTCGGGTGAACGTTTCTTACGAAACTCATAGACCAGCGGGAATATATGTTCTATGGCAGCCTGCACATTAGCAACACTGGCAGCTAAATGGTTGTGAGAAAAGAAAGTAGGTCCATTAATAAATGTCATGAGTAAAGCAAATTAATTTGTTTAGTCATCTCACCAGTCACAGTTATACTGCCGGTGGAGAATATTTTCAAAGTGGCCTTTGGATAACGCAGCTTATATGTGACACCGGGATGCAACTCAGGCTCGTAACTGGCTTCTTTCTTGTATCTTTCCGAGAAATTTAAAATCTTAATAGCCCATGGCATGCTGCATGTGCCGAGCACATTTACCACGCGGAAATTTTGAAAACGCACACGGAATCCGAGCTTTTCAAGACAGCGTGAATAACGACGTGCCGCAATTTTGGCCTGCAAAATTACATATTTTATTAGCAAAATATTTTTTGAATAACACCACTGTATTTCAATGACTTTAGTGCTACAAATTTCCTTGAAGGAACCCCCAATACAACGTGGAGGAACTATTACGAGTTTACAAAAAAAAAAAATTAAGAAAGCTATGCAACATTTCGTGAATGTACATTTTTTGTCAAATAGAGAAGTTTTCCACATAAGAGCTGGATTTTTATCGATCAGTTTGTATGGTTGCTATATGCTATAGTGGACCGATATCAAAAATTCTGACAAATAAGCAGCTTCTTGGGAAGAAAAGAACATGTAAAAAACCGGTATCTCAAAAACTGAAGGATTAGTACACATTTTGGAGATTTCAAGGGTAGCTAGGTTCTTCTGCACCTGGTCATTCGAAAAGAATGGAGATCTTCCTCTTCCTCTGCTTCCCCCGACGGGTACTACGTCGAATAATTTCAGAGCTGGAGTTGTAAACTCGGGTATAACCACGTAAGCGGTGTCTACGTTAAAAAAGAATACAGACCTACATGGCTAAATTGACTCAGCACAGTGACGCATATACTATTTATCTACCACAAATTGTGGCCAACTAATAAAGATTGAGTTAGCATTAATCTAGTTAGTTTAGTCACTAAAATGCTACGTAGACCCACCTGTTCCTCGGATGTGGCACCCGTACATGTAATTCGGCCAGATGACCAGATTGACGCAGTCGTATAAGGTCGGCGTAGTTTCATAGTCACCATGCCGTTTTCACGACGATACTCCACATTGAAGCCCTTGAGTGCGATATCGCGCAAATTTAAATGGCAACGTACACTGAATGAACAGACAACATTATTAATAACGATGTCGATCTCTGGCTCCACCTCGGGTTCAGCATTTGCGGCTTCTGCTCCAGCAGTGCCTTCCGGAGTGGCCGCAGCAACTGAATTTACGCTCTTGTTAGTTGCAACAGGTGTGGAGTTGTGAGGTGTGGCGGGTATGGTGCGTGAGTGTGCAACTATTTGTTTATGCTCTTGCGCTTGTCCAAGTTGCTGAGATTGAAGTTGTTGACTTTGGTTTTGGTTTTGATGCTTAAGTTGCTGCTGCTGCTGCTGTTGTTGTTGATGATTTTGTAACTGCAACTGTTGTTGTTGCTGCTGCTGCTGCTGAAGTTGTTGTTGCTGTGGAAATACAGCCGCCGTGGGTAACGCTTTAGTAACCAATGCTGACGTTGTGACACTTGCCACATTTCCACTCTTATTACTATTGTTGCTGCTGTTAGGAACTACATTTATGCCACCATTCACTATTGTCCCACTCGGTGTGTTGCGCGAGGATGCAGCCGTATTGGCTACTGTTGTTGTTTTTGTAGCAATTGTTGTCACCGAACTGCTACTGTGTACGATTGGCTTTACTAGTTGTATTTTTTGTTGTTGCAGCAATTGTTGTTGTTTAATTTGTTGTAAGGCCGTAATATTTTGTCGTTGCGGTTGTTGTTGCAACTTCACAGCTTGAATGGCAGGAGAATGAGAATTATGATTAATTTGTGACTTATTGGCGAGCACAGCACTCGTGATGAGAGTTGATGGCGTCGCTGCAATATTTGTCGGTGGTTTATTTAAGATTTTAGCATGTTGCAAACGTTGTGTAGTGTTACCAGCAATTATAGTATTATTGGAGCGATTAATAATGATGGTACGATTGCCCGTAGCTTTGGCGGCCACAATTGTTGGCGTTGCAGCTCCAGCCGTAATACTAGAAGTAGGTTGTTGTTGATTGCTAAATTGCGAAAAGTAACGTGTCGTAGGCACTGTTTGGACTACGCCTGTAGTTGCTGGTTGCTGAGTGTAAACAGTAGTTGTACGGTTAGTCGAAGCAGAGGATGTCACATTATTTGCAGCTGAATGCTGTGCTGCAATTTGCTGTTGAAATTGCTGCTGAAAACTGCTGACATTAGCGTTAGTGGAGCCCATCGTAGTTGTTTGAATGGGTTGCACCGTAGGACTTGCTGTTGCCGCAACCAAGAAGTGCCCTTGTGTGGCTGTGGCACTTCCTCCACCCGTATTTGCACTGGTTATCAGGGCTAAGCCGCCACCACTAGTTGTTACAATACTACTAATAGGAAGCGTCACCATTTCGTGAGGCATTAATACTCGTGTACCGGATGCGGCAGTTGTGGTAGCAACGGTGGAGTTTATATGTTGTTGCTGCTGTTGCTGGTGTTGCTGTTGCTGCAATAACTGTTGATATTGTTGATAGTTAATTATACTACTAGCACCGGTTGCTCCATTTGTCAGAACAATAGCCTGCCCAGTGGACAGGACTAAATTACCACCCACACCACCACTGCCAAGACCGGCAATATTTGCAGCACCACCGGCTCCGACAACGGTTGCAACCGTTGCGCCTCCCACTTGTGATGTTCCCGCACCAACACCACTCACAATACTACCAACAACTATTCCAGAGTTGCCGACGCTGTTTCCGTTATTGCCATTGCTGCTGCCGTTGCCGCCGCTATTGATAAGGGTCTTCATACAAGTAGCCTTGTTCTGTTGCAGCAACGTGGCCATACCAATGTTGCTGCTGTTAGTGATATACATTTGCCCAGTCAAACTAGTGAATAGGTTTTTCGTTTCTTTCTTTTTTCTGGTGTAAGTGTATTTTCAGTTTATCTATGATTATTGTTTCAACACGTAGAGGCTAGACTAGGTCACTTTAATGATTCCTTTTGCACAAGTCAAATTATGTACAGTATACAGCGCTTGTTGGATTGATATGCTTGAAGGCTGAATTTCAGCTTGCTGGTCTTATCAATTTATTTATGTACATATGTCAGTGTTATTTTAATATGTCTGTAACAGTTTTCGAAACTTTATTATGTCGTTATTCTATGCGAAATCAAAAAAAGTTTGCTATGAAGTTTTTAATGTTTGCTTTGTTTACTCGCCACTTGCTCAAGTGTGTGCAACGAAAATGTTGTTGTGGCGTTTCCTGTGATTTTTCTTTTATTTTGTTTTCGAAGTAAATCTTACAGTTCAGTGTAATTTGTTCCAAATATTAGAAAAATTAAGTCTTCCTTTCTTTCTCCTTTTGTTGTTGATGTCTCAAATGTTAGTATTTTCTATATTTGTTGTTCCTGTTTGCAGTCTGAAATACAAAAACACATGTATTTATAGTTTAGAAATTGAATTGTATTTAAATTAAAATGCACAGATTATTTACAATTTAAGATAATTGGAATACGATTTTAATACATGTATGCTTTATAAAAATTTAAACTCTATTTCGGCGTGAAAAACATAAAAATAACACTCATACTAGCTGATAATATAGGCAGAACTGCAGCTGATTTCAATGCTACAACAAATAAATAGACAGGTAAAAGGATCAAAGAAAATTCGATTTCTAAACATATGTTATCGTTACCTCGATCCTTATTCAAGAGTTGCCATTATGCTCACTAAAATTCGTTAAGACTTAAAAAAAATCTATTACTTAAAACGGAAGGAGCAAAAGTTCCGTAGTAGGAAACCAATTGTAAGACAACATGATGTTAACAAAAGATATTATTATCACAAATTAATTTAAACCTTAAAAGATAACTATCCAAAAAATACAAATGTATCGATATTTTTCAATGTTCAACAATCATTTCATCACATATCTTACTAAATATTCTTGCCATGGAAAAACAGCTGATTATCAGCCTATTTGAAAATTATATTTAACACATTTTAGCATATTTTTCAGCCACCTTTAACACTTTGATTTATCAGTTTCGTAAGAAATAAAATACACTATTTAATAAACTATAAAATAAGCTTATCACCATTGTTGGTATAAACATATGCATACATATGTATATTTCATAAATACGTAAGTACGTATGTAAGCACTTTTTCATATGAATTCAATGCATCATATCTGTTTGTTCCGCAAGCTTTCGTTCGAGAATCAGTGGGTACAAATCTACAAAATACCGCTATCTTAAACTCATAGGGCTAAATGTTGAGCAAAGTAGTAGTGAAATTTGGTATCCAGTTCGAACAAAAGGCAATATAAGGTTTTATGGGAAGCTACAGCATTTAAACTGCTTTTCATTAAAAGTACATACATTTACACATATGTACATATGTGCAAATACATACATATTTATATGTGTGTGTTTCGAAAACCCATTACAAAACGTGGAAATGTAGTAAAACAAAGCAAGGGAGATCGGAAGTGAACTGTCGTTAAAACAAAGAGCACGCTGCTGAGAGTGAGAGCGATACAAAACAAAACTAAGAGATAAAAAAGAGAGACTTAAATAGCTGCGAAAAGCAAAACTTTGCATGCACGTGTTTAGTGCGATTGCCTCACCGCCAAAGCGCTGTCCTCATTTCATTGTTCTCTGAAAAAATGCGCGTCACAACGCCGCTGTTTAACGATCTGTCAGCGTTCGACTTGCGAGAAATAAGCAATATTCAAGAAAGTCATATTTATATATACATATGTACATATATTCATACGCTAGAATTATAAGTAAATGTAGAACTATTATTTATTTATGTAAATACATATGTACATATTTAGCACATCTACAGAGGTTAATATGAATTTACAACAACGATAAAGTGTGTAAAACACATGGAAATAAAATTGTGTAGAAATCGTAAAACGATAAATATATGTATAACAATAATTCTATGCAAATTAATTTTTTATTATATTATTTGGTTTTTTTAAAAAGTTACATATCACTATTGCTTAACTTATAACTCTTAACTGCTAGCTCACAACTTCAACTGTCAATTGTATGAGTCAATTAATGACTGCCACTGTTTATCTCTTAATTTTAGCTCTTATAGTATTATACTGCTGATCATGCAAAAAGAATGGCTGTGGCATTTCTTGTTGCTTGATCAAGTTCCTATTGTAAATAGATTTTCTGATTACTTTGCAAATTGCATATTTTAACATTCTTTGTTTACTCTATTTGTTATGATAGGCGGTTGGCTTATGTGGTGTCAATTTACATTACATATGTGTCTATTATAGATGAATGGGATAGCGGTTTATTTTAGTGGGTGTGGGTTGCATTAACTACCCCCCTTGTTAAAAAAAGAAACGTCCTCGTTTCGGCTTAGGATGTTAATTCATCAAATTTGTGATAGTTTCAAGCATATTGACATTAGCTTCTTCAATTTTCTTTATTTTATATTTTTTAATTTTTTCCCGGATTTTAATAATTACATAAATCAAAACAATAATTATTGCCAAAAATAAGAGTGCCCAAAGAGTTGGGTGAGATTTAATTTCTTCTTGGCCCATATTTAAAAGGTTTGTATTTTTAAATTTTAAATCTATATTTTCTGATTCAAGATATTCGAGGACATCAAACCGACTAGGCTGATTTGTTTTAATATAGTTCCAAATTATGCTACTTGGATTTTCATAAATTTTATTGTCAATTACTATAGTGTTATTGAAAGTTACTAAATATGTGCCATTAAGGTCGATGTTATCAACTGTGTGTTTTCCTGATATTAAGATTATGCCATCTTTAACAATTTCTAATTGTTTGTTTTTTTCTTTAATTTTCAGACAGTCTCCTTTTTGATTATTTAAAATTTTAGAAAAGCAAGTTTCTTTATAATCTATTTCACAATAGCTAGCACTTAATTCTATTTTACATGTTTTAATGTTAGAATATGTGTTTTTACATTTAATTATTTCATTTTCTATTACTAATTTCCCATCACTTTGACTTATAGGTTTAGCTTCATATAATATACATATATCTTTAATTACAGGGTATTTAATATATATTACAATTATTTCGTTATTCTGTACTATTTTAAATTTAGATGCGTCAATTACATCTGTGATTGTAAAATTATTGTGCTCATGATTTACAATATCTTTAATTTCTTTCATATTCAATATTGTTGGGTTAAGAATTCCCACTTTTCCTAATACAATAGTTTGGAGAGTATTTTCTAAATCTGTTAGTATTAATTTATTTCTGTGTTGCATTATGTTAATTAAGGTCGAACTGTTTTCTATTTTACTTACAATATTTGTTAGTTGTGTAACTACCTCAAATAATTTGGAATTTGTCGTAAACTGTCTATTGTTATTTTCTACTAGTTCAGATAATTTTGCGTTTATTCGTACAATATCGTCATGGTCTGGTGTTCCCGAAATCCATTTCCATATTGTACCGAGTTCATTTAAACCTCTTTTTCGATTTTCTCCCCGTCGTAATTTCTAATTGTGATATTAGTCGTTCTATTTGGTCCATTTCTAAGTCCGTGTTGAATTTATTATAATAAATTGTGTTTCCCGTATCACTGGTCTTGATTTTTATATAGTTTGAGCTATGTGACTCCCTAATTAGTTTTGTTTTTGTGTCATATAGAATTTCTTTATAATATGTCAAATTTGTAATGTGAAATATGTCCCCCCAGTCAGTGTAAGTCGCGGCTGGTCCAATTTCTATTAGTACATAATCGTTTCTCGTATAGTCAATAATTTCACATTGAGTGAATGGTATCAAAAGGATAATTATTAATGTAAGAATCATTTTCTGAAATTAGTTTTATATTTTTATATTATCTTTATGAACTATTCTTGACTTACTATATATTCTTACAGTATTACCTAAATCTTCTTTTACCCTTTGTTTTTTGTATTTTGGTTGTAACTTATTTCTTTCTCCTATTATTTTTTCATATATAACGTCATTCTTTTTATATGTTTTCATTATTCTATTCTTATTATTTCTTTCTATCATTTTTCCCTGTGCGTTGCTTAGTTTTAATGGTATTTCATTGTGTGTGATTTTATTAAAATATATATCTATAGGTTTTTTATCAGTTACGGAATGGATTGTTTTATTGTATTGTTGTGCAGCCCTGTAAATACTTTCTAAATCGCTAATTAAATGATATTCTTGTTGAATACAACGTGATAGTTCTATTAGGGTTGAATGTACTCTTTCCACTTGACCATTTGTGGTACTATGTTTCGGGGTGCAATAATAAATGTCGATGTTCATTCTCTGCATTAAAGATTTGAATTGAATTGAAGAGAAACCTGGTTCATTATCGCAGGTAATGTGTTTTGTCTCGGGAAAGCTTTGAAGTATGTCAAGGACCTTTTGATCTAGGTCTATTCTGTCATCTATATGTTTGATTACTAAGTATTTGGAATAAGCGTCTACTGCTGTTAAGAACTTTAATTTCTGTACAAAAAATATGTCTATATGAATTTGTTCTCCTTCCCTTTCTGGTATAGGAGCTTCACCGATGGGCACTCTTTGAGGGTGGCGATTGTATTTGTTTTTGTTACATATGTCACAATTTCGAACATATTCCTTAAACTGTTTCGTCATATCTGGCCAATAATATAATTTACATATTTGTTTTAAGTTTTCTCTAAAATTTCGATGTGCTCGATTGTGTGTTTGCTCGACAATCATGTTTTGATCTTCTGTGTTAGTTATGTCTGTTGGGAAGTTTTTAGTATAAAGAAATTTAATATTGAATGTTTCTAATAATTTGGATTTTATTTCGTACAAATCTTCTACGGTGCAATGTATACCTGTAACCACATTTGGTTTCAAAAATTCTTTAAGTATATTTATCAAATTGTCAACTGTATCATAATCTATAATGTGCCGTGTTTTTCCGAAATTTGTAATTGATTCATGTATGGTGAATCTGGCTTTACTCAGTAATATCTGTTGCGAATATTGATTTAGTGGTCGGGTTGTTTCTGCTATATTTATATTGTCGCTACTTTCTGCTGAATGTTGAGTGCTGTTACTTGAAATGTCTGATATATTGTGTAAGTATTGTCGTGAAATAGCGTCTGCTACAACGTTAGTTTTTCCCGGTTTGTATATGATTTTTGGAGAATATTCTTCGATTAATGCATGCCATCGCTTCATTTTAGCATTAGGATTACGGGTAGAAACTGCAAATGTTAAAGGTTGATGATCCGTGTGGATTTCTAAGTTTGTAACGCCATAAAGGTAATTCCTTAAAGTTTTCAAAGCAAATACGATAGCATATAACTCTTTCTCATTTGTTGCGTAATTTAATTCAGTGTTATTTAATGTCTTCGATATGAACGTGATTGGTTTATCTTCTTGGGACAGAACTCCTCCGACTGCAACATTTGATGCGTCCGTAGTTAAAATAAATTTTTTTGTATAGTCTGGTTGTGCCAGTTCAATTTGATTTGCTAATAGATTTTTGAGTTTTTCACATGCAATAACTGCCTCTTGGTCTAAATCCAGTTTTACTTTCTTTGACATATGTTGGGAAATTCTTCCATTTTCTCCTGACAAGTATCTGGTTAAGGGTTTTGCTATTAAAGCATAGTCTTGAATAAATTTTCTATAGTATCCTGTAATTCCTAAGAAACTTCGTAATTGTCTCAAGGTAGATGGGATAGGGAAGTGTTTAATGCACTCAATTTTTTTTGGGTCGGTTTTAATAATTCCTTGGGCAACCATATATCCTAAAAACTCGACTTCGGTTTCATAAAATTTGGATTTTTCTAAAGATATTTTCATATTGGCATCCTTAAGTGTCTTGACTATTATCTGTAAGTGTTCTCTATGTTCCTCTATATTATTTGAATATATTATTATGTCATCGATATATACATGACAAAACTTTCCTACATAACTGCGTAATATATTATCCATCGCTCTTTGAAATATGCTAGGGGCATTCCTTAATCCGAAAGGTAGTCTTAAATATTCATATTTGCCATTGTTGACACTAAAAGCTGTTTTTTCTATATCCTTTTCCTGCATTGTAATTTGATGGAAACCTGACTCTAAATCTAGAGTAGAGAAGTATTTTGCTGTTCCTAAATTTGCTAATATAACATTTGTGTCTGGGATAGGGTATTTATCGGGAACTGTATTTTCATTAATTTTCTTATAATCTATAACTAGCCTAAGTTTTGGTGAACCATTTTCATTTATTCCTTTCTTCGGTACAACCCATATTGGAGAGTTGTAGGGGCTTTTACTTGGACGTATTATACCATTATCTAATAGATTCTTTATTTCATTGTTCACAAAAGTATTAACGGACAAGGGGTATGGGTATTGTTTACTCCATATGGGAGTTTCAACAATTGTGCGTATTTCAGCTTTAACGTCCGTTCTAAAGGGTAAATTTGTATTTATATTTGAATGAATTTTTTCGATTTCATTCTTTATTTCCGTTTTCAAATATTCAATATTTCCATTTTTTAAATTAGTATAAGCGGTATTATTCTTCGCTGGCGTTCTAGGATCTTCTTGTCCCAGAGTAGTACTTAAATTACATAATTGCTGGCATAATTCATCAGCGGGCGCCATAGGAGCATTTGAGCTTCCCAAGGTAGTATTAAAATTTCCATTATTATTTTCAATATAAATTTTTTCCGTTTTGTTATTATATTTTAATATTTCATTCTTTAAATCTATTACAACTCCTGCTTTTTTCAAAATATTAAGTCCTATTAGCATATCTGCTTCTAAATTTTCTATTACATAAAATCTCTGTATCGTATTGAAGATATTTACATCACTATATTCTTCAATAATGGTGAATCCGTTAATTGTTTTTACTCTTTTAATTATATCTAATTTATCTCTATATAAAAAAGTGTCTGGTTTGCAATAGCAACAAGTGGCTCCTGTGTCAATTAGGACCTTTAGTTTTCTTCCTGTTACTCCGCAGTACCTATAAATGTATGGGAGTCCTGTCTTTAGCCTAAAAAAGCTGTTTCCTGAATATTATTTATGCGTTGAATTTTAGATGGAGGTTGTGGTGTTCTTTTAAGTTCTTCAAAATTCCGTTTGGCGTATGTTTGTTCGTGTTGAGTTTGTTTGTGGATACTGGAATCCACGTCCATTGGTTCTGGTTGATTCCTTTGGTATCCTTGATTAAATCTTTGTACATATTGTTGGTTATTTCTGTTCTGGAATCCTTGGTTATATCTTTGTGCAAATTGTTGGTTATTTCTGTTCTGGAATCCTTGGTTATATCTTTGTGCAAATTGTTGGTTATTTTTATTTAATTGAGGGAATCTTAAATTGTTCTGGAACTGGTTATTTGTGAAGTTTAGAGGAGGTGTTCGAGGATTATGAACTTGCAATTTTATTGGGTTCGGCTGAACCTGACTCCTACTGAATTGGTAAGCAAAATTTGCTCTCATATTATTTGAATTTAATTCTAAAGCTTTCGCTAGAGCGTTTGGTAAATCAGATGGAGCTAACGAGAATAAAATGTTTGATAGGGAACCGTTAAGTCCTGAAATGAATATTCTCAAGGCATTTTTCCTGTGTTGATCATTAAGTTGATCTACTAGTCCCTTATTCGAACCATGGGACATTATTGTCTTATTAATTATCAAAGTCAATTTTTTATTGACTTCGTTATAATAATCAATAATGGACAAGTTTCCTTGTCGAAGAATACTTATCTCCTGTTCAAGGATATGGATTGGTCGCTTATCGGCATAGGCGAAATCCAAGCGACTTATGATCGCGTCAAAATTGAGGACCGTTCCGTGATTTGTAAGAACGTCATTTGCGTATTGTATTATTTTGTTTCTTAATATTGTTAGAGCGGCAAAGTATCTTTTGCTACCACGGTTATACAAAGACATTGAGTTATGGGCGGCTTCTCGCCAACTAACGTATGCTTCAGGTCTTCCTGCAAATTCCGGTAAGGATTTTATTATCTCTAATGATTCGTCGCATCTAACATTCGCGTCAATAGTCTGTACTGTATATTCTGTTATATTATCTCCTATCGTTAATTGAGTTATTTGATTTTTTAAAAGTTCTATCTCATTATGTAATGAAATTGTATTCCTTTTTATTAATTCTGAAATAATTTCTGCTGTGAGCATTCCTGCGGTATTGTTTGTTACACTCATTTTGCTAAATTTTTCTATAATCTTATCCAGTTTCACTAATATCACTATGATACATTCACTCAAATTTTCCTCAAATTATTTATGTCAATCGTCTGTCGTATTCTAACAATTAAGTATGTCTGTTCTTATTAAGGTCTTATATATATATATACTGTATATATTGTATTAAATATATATTTTACTTATATTATTCTTAAAAAATAAGCTTACGAGTATCTTCTTGTGGTTGTCTTTGCTATTCTGCCGTTCTGCTGTAGTGGCTTCCGTTGCTGCTGTTGCTTTTGTTGCTGTTGTCGTGATTGTTGCTACTGCTCTTATTATTGTTGTTGTTCTTGTTGTTGTTGATGCTGTTGCTTTGTTGTTGTTCTTGATGTTGTTGATGCTGTTGCTTTTGTTGTTGTTCTTGATGTTGTCGTAATTGTTGTTACTGCTCCTATTATTGTTGTTGTTAATGTTGTTGTTGATGCTGTTGCTACTTTTATTTAGGTTTACTAATTCCCACTCTATTTTTATTTTGTTTTATTACGCGTTTTTAACACTATTGATGGTGTTGTTTTTATTATTGTTTATTTTCAAAATTTTTAATATATTTTTAAGTTTATTTTAGTTAGAATAGTTTCAATTTGTTTTCTTTTCCTTTTCCCCCTTTCCTTTTATGGGGTACTTGATTAGGTTTTTGTTTCACTTTTTTCTCCCTTTTATGGGATATTTGATTTAAAGTTTGTTTCCGTTACCTTTGTTTATTCGGGTAACCTTCATGGAAACTTAGAGTTTTTTTGTTTATAAACCCACACTTTCTACATGGACATCCGTGTCCTTTTAGTGGAGTCGAACCACGATGTTTTCCTTCAAGCACCGAAACGATGGGACATCCGTGTCCTTTTAGTGGAGTCGAACCACACTTGATGAAGGATATTTTTGTGCGGGTCCCTGCTCGGGCGCCAATTAATTTTTTATTATATTATTTGGTTTTTTTAAAAAGTTACATATCACTATTGCTTAACTTATAACTCTTAACTGCTAGCTCACAACTTCAACTGTCAATTGTATGAGTCAATTAATGACTGCCACTGTTTATCTCTTAATTTTAGCTCTTATAGTATTATACTGCTGATCATGCAAAAAGAATGGCTGTGGCATTTCTTGTTGCTTGATCAAGTTCCTATTGTAAATAGATTTTCTGATTACTTTGCAAATTGCATATTTTAACATTCTTTGTTTACTCTATTTGTTATGATAGGCGGTTGGCTTATGTGGTGTCAATTTACATTACATATGTGTCTATTATAGATGAATGGGATAGCGGTTTATTTTAGTGGGTGTGGGTTGCATTAACTTGCACACGTGTATATTAATATGTAAATACTTATGTGTACCCTTTTACAAGAATACAAATACAATTTATGTATGTATGTATATATCAGTAATATGTACATATGTATATTAAATATTAGCGGCATGTGGCCTGATTTGTTCCACAACCAATTAGCAAACATCAATTATTTGTTTTTGTTCAAATCAAATAAAGTTTATTCATATTAAACGTACACATGTCATTTTATGCTTCGTTTAATAACTAACGTTTTATGTTTTTGATTTGAAATAAATTAAAGCAACTGCGGCAAATTTGCGGACTGCGCAAAATACTTGCAACTGCCGTGTCTACTCTATTAATTGACTCCGTACATACATGCATACATATGTACATAAATATATGCATATATTTGTACACACATATATGTAACTGATATGATGCACATATTGCGTCAGCGACTGCAACCAGTCGCATGAAAAGTGTCATTGCAGCTTAGTGCTAGTCAGATGCGCCACCGATACATACAAACACATACTGACACAGACGACAACTGCGACGCCAACACTGTTCCACTTAATGTTAGCAATTTTGCCCTTGACCCAAAAATGCACATGCGTATGTACAAATATGCAAATAATTTTAGTTACAAATGTAAATATACATAAATACATAAGCATAAAGATCAATTTCCACGTAGAATTTATTTGAAGAAAAATTGGCAAAAATACACATACATATGTATGTATGTATGCAGTACGGCCAAATGCATTTTATATGTATGTACATATGTACATACAAAAATTTGGATATAATTTTATGCAGGGTCGTAGAGATAAAACCGGGGTCCGGTGATGATTGCAGTGAATTGTTGAACAAAAAATTCTGGAAAAATTTGTTGCAGAGAATCTGGCCCGTCTGAGAATTCCGATCTCCTACCTCTCTCATATGCACATAAGCTCTGTAGTGATCAAATTGCTGATAAATGGATCACACAACTTGCATATAGCACATACTCGAGTATACATATGGACATACATATGTACATATGCATGTGTATTTTTAGAATTTAAGTTGAAATGCATAGTTCTATTTTAAGACAATCTCACTGGTAGCTTCCTTACCCGACAACAGCATTCAAAATACAAATGTACATATGTATGTACATATAGTATAGTGATATCAATAGAAAAAAAGCATTTAATTGACTATTTTCATATGTATTACAACAATATTATAATACTTATTACATCCTATGACGAAATAACTTTTTCAAATAACCACTTAACAAGTCATTAACTTTTGATGAATCAGTTTCAGCTAATATTTAGCAAACGTTTTAAAACAGTTAAATGATTCAGCTAATGAGCCATAGGTCACTCATGGTTATTTTTACAGTTTGCTTCAAATTTACAAAAGTAAATATTCACAATTCATTCAAAGAGATAGGCATGGTTTGAATGTTGGCTTCAAACCAATTAGCTACATACTATACATAAGTCTGTATGTACATAAGCATGTAAAAAAAACGCCACATAGTAATTAAAACGGTAATTGGCAAGCTTAGGAATCGTCGCAATAAGGGCAAGGCAATTGATAGAACAAAAAAATAAAAAGCGAGCATACGACAAAAGAGAGCATGCTCACAAAGCACACGGAAATGAGAGCATACAACGTGCACTCCGCCAAAAAAAAAAAACAAAAAAAAAAACCAAAAAACACTCAAAGCTACCAAATGAGATTTTGACAATTGTCAGTAGTTACATAAATACATACAAACAGTGGTATTTACGGATGAATGTAATTTGACTATTACAAAATGCGAAATTAAGAATTTTACGTTTGCGTATAAATTTATTTAAATTACTTTATTACTTGTCTGTAGTGGAAATGAGCGAATAATTTACATGCTATATTTATCATATATTTTGCTATATTTATTTCAGCACGCCTTTGCATACAAAAAATTTCGTTTCTAATGCATTTATAGAGCGCTTTCGTCATTGTTACCATTTCAGCTGTTTTGTACTGCGTGTATTTTCAGTTTCGTTGCTCTCTGTTTGTGCTATTTTTAAAATTCTCAGCCATCTCAATGACATTTCGCTTTGGGCAACAATGAAATGAAAATAAAATATGGTTTGATCGAAATTTTTGAAATAATTTACGTCTGTGTAAATTTGTACATAGAAAACGAGTACACTTGTTTATGAATTATCTTTCTTGCGCGTCAATCAACGAATTAATGATCGTGTGTGTCCGAGTCTACAGCGAGTTAGGAACAAAAGTGCCAAGAAAAAATGCTCATAAAACCTCATGCTATTTTAGGAGAATTACTAAGGCACGTGTTGAAATCATTAAGTTAATGTGAAGATGTGTACAAACACATAAATATAACTATTTGATTTATTATTTTTATTATTGCAAAGTACTCAGATATTGAATTGTTTTTTTTTTTTTTATAATCGTCAAGCAATTGTGCACGCAAACGTTTATTTACAGGCAACTGCAATTTCGTTTGTCTATCAACGAGTATGCACAAGCGCATTTACCTACTGGCGAGTTAATCGCAATCTAAGCGATCCACAGCAGGTTCAAGGTTAAAAGCTGCCAAATTATTGGGAGTCTTGCTTAAATTGAAAGCTTTTGTAAATAAACGTGGACAGCTGTTTAAAGTCTAGATTTGAGACCTGTGCGCATAAAACATTTATTAAGGATTTCTGTAAAATATTATAATACGCAAAGTCAATGGCTCGCCAAAGTTGACGCAATAAGTAAATACATACATTTGTCGAAAATATTTACATACATATGTAAGTATGTATGTATGTATCTACAAAAGCAAATCTAGCAATGACATGTGTTTGTTTATGTGAGCGCAGAACACGTAAGAATTGAGACTTCTCGAGTTCGAATTGATATTTTCTCAATTTTTCGAAAGAGTTCAATAACATTGTACTTGTTCTCTCGTTGTTTTATGTTGATTAGTTGATTCATTTCCAAACACACAACAGCTAATTAAAGTTGCATATTGTTGTATAGACTAATTTTGATAAGGTAATGTTCTTTTCAACAAAATAATCACACTAAATTGATAAATTAAAACTAGACTGAGTAATAAGTATGGAGTTTATTAGTTTGCACACAAGCTTGTTTGTGGCACGCGTTTCTGATCTACATACATACACATGTACATGTGTGTATGTATGTACACTTCAAAGTCGGCAAAAAAGGTTATTTCAAATTTAAATCACACACATACATCCATACATATGTGCATATGTATATGTGCAAATGTACATGCAGATGTATTTATTTATAAACGGGGGCATATGTTATCTTTTTTATAAAATATTGGATAATAATCTGTGCCAAATTTCGTGAAGATAGTATATGTAGTACCTTGTTAATAAAAAATGTTGTTCACACAAGGACTTGAGTATCATCGGTCAGTTTATGTGTCAACTATACACTATAGTTAGTACATAGGTTGCTATATACATATATTTCTGGACTAGGCAACACTAAGTGTTGCCAGGTGCAATCTGACATTTCCATTGGAAAGTTTGACATTTTTTAGCATAACATCACTCAGAACGTTTTGTCATTTAATCGTGAATTGTTTTATTTACAGGGAATTAAAAAATTCATCTCGGCCAAAAAATGGAATTAACTCGTGAACATTTTCGTGCGATCATTTTTCACAACTTTCGACGTGGATTATCACGACAAGAATGCATCGATGAACTAAAATCTTTGTATGGCTATGAAGCACCATCCTATAGCACTGTGAAAAACTGTTACAACGAATTCAATCGTGGCCGACGCTCGCTCAAAGACGAATTCCGTGAGGGTCGTCCAAAAACAGCCGTTGTGCCAGAAAACATCGATGCCGTACGTGAACTGATAATGCAAGACCGTCATGTAACATACCTTCAGATAGAGGCTTGTCTATGCATTTCTCTCACCAGCATACATTCGATATTGCATGAACACCTGGCCGTAAAAAAGGTTTGTTCTCGTTGGATCCCGCACAACTTGACAATCGCTCAAAAAAAGGCTCGTGTGGATTGGTGTAAAGAAATGCTGAAAAAATAAGATCGCGGTGCTTCAAAAGACGTTTATAAGATCGTCACAGGTGACGAATCATGGATCTATGCGTATGAGCCCGAAACAAATCAGCAATCGACCGTGTGGGTCTTCCAAGACGAGCCAAATCCAACGAAAAAAAACCATTTTCGTTGATAAATATGCCCATTTTCATTATTAGGCCAGAAATATATATAGCAGCCCTCGTAGTCTAGTTCGTTGATATACCTTGGCAAATGAAAAGGTTTTTCATTCAAGGAATTGAGTTTGATCGGTCAGTTTGTATGGCAGTTCCGACAAAATAACAGCTTTTTGGGAAGAAACAGAACTGTGCAAATTTTCAGATCGATAACTCAAAAGCTGGGGAACAAGTTCGCGTATATACAAACGGAAGTGGCTAGCTCGACAGGTAACCCTTGCGCAGATTCCTTTTGGATATTGTATAAGGTTAAAATCCTACTTATCCAGATTCGACCCCGACGTACCAAATATATGTCCAGCATGCAACGAGTCCCCGCTTGACCCAGCTAGCCCTACACACCCCGTTGAAACAGCAAGTTTCCTCAGCCTACCCTTGGATGATCTCGATGACAACTTATCTGAACCTTACCACCCCATCGGGAACTAGATAACCGGTACAACAACAACAACACGTTATTAATTTTTATATTTTATATTAAGATTATACCCTGTTCAAAGTATAATAAGCGCTTCTAAGAAATCGAAATCGGACGGGAAGTGGATTTACATAAGTATTCGTATATCCGGCCAAGGACTGTCACTACTATTTACTACGCTCCCCTAACTTCACATACATATGTATAAAGGAAGGGATTTACAACAAAAATTAAATATCTTACTCTGAATAGCAATTGATTCTCTCACCAAGATGCTGAAAATCAATAGAAGAAATCAGTGCTGGAAATAAATACACGCAACAGCTGACTAGTGTCTTAATACGACTACCGAACTTGTAGTCAACTTTCACACGAAATCCTGCGTACTTTCTTGCATTTATCGCAGCAGAACATTTACTTACATACATACATATCTTAATTTTTACGTAGGACACAGCGCTGGCCAATGACTATCAAGAGGTGCATGGCCTATAAAACGAAAAATGGCGTAAAACGAAAAATTAGTGTCTTAAAAAGTCAAAAGTCGTTGAACTCGTTTTTCACTTATGCACACACTTACCTACATATGTACATATGTAAGTATGTAAGTAAGCAATTATGTGCGTATGTTTGCACTTACATATATATTTAATTATATGGATATACACATAAGTATGTATTTGTATACATATTTATTTATTGTTCATGCACATGCATTCAAACCACAGCGGCAAGAAACTTAAACAGATGTCAACGCCACCTTTGTTGTCCTAGCAGACATTGCTGTAACGAAGAATCTCAACTTTTTCTTAATGTACAGTAGTCTCCCGTGTTTTGGTTCAGTGGCTAGGCAAATAATATGGGAACTTGGTTAAACCAAAAATTTACAATAAAAACATTATCGGAAAACTAAAAATAAGTAAGAGCAGTTATGCTGAATTATTA
Source organism: Bactrocera zonata (assembly GCA_037783105.1). Taxonomy (NCBI): domain Eukaryota; kingdom Metazoa; phylum Arthropoda; class Insecta; order Diptera; family Tephritidae; genus Bactrocera; species Bactrocera zonata. The sequence continues at coordinate 432,818 of JBAWJQ010005155.1, read as the reverse complement.
ATGATTTTGACTGAAGAACTTTGACACTTACACATCATTAGATTAAAAAAAGAAATAATAATAATAATAAAATTTTTTACAAGAAATTCTATTTATTTTAAATCCAAAAAAGTTAAATTGAATTGCTTTTATTTATTTATTATTTTTTTTTTTTGAAAATTTATTATGTTTGCAACTTTTTCCTCTCCTAAAACTGGAATCAAAAATTCTTCAAGCTCAATTAACCAATAACCACTGTACATACAAACTGGAGCCTGTCTGCGCAGGATGTAGAAGCATACATATTGCCGTTGAACGAGTCTACAACGGAATATGAAAGATCTCGAAGCGTGTTTATATAAAAAGTTCATACTTAAGTGCACAAAGAAAACATATTAGATATTCTCCAACCTACTTTAAATGAAATAATAAATGGAAGCAGCTTCGAAACTGCTACATGGCTATAAACATCTAATATACTTACGTATACATTTGTATGTACGAATATCTTGAAGACGCGAGTCTCGCAGCGACCGACCTTGAGCAGTGTAAATGTACACACGAAATTCAAGGGGCAATGGCAAATGTTGGTATGACACATGATTTTGAGAAATATTCCATTATATGCAAACATAGATATACTCATATACATATACATATGCATGTATGTATGTACATATGTACATATGTATGGATTTGCATAAATTCTAATAATAAAGCAAATGTACCTCATAGGTCTGTATATAATATCTAGAAGGCAAATTAAGCTTCTGCTTGACCAGCATTTGCTGAAGTTAATAAAATAAATTAGTGCGTATGTATGTAAGTATGTACATATGTACATATTTCGACGCTAAAAATTCATACTGCTTACAGTTTCAGCACTTATCGCCAATTACAAAGTGTAAATTCTGAGCGATTTTTAAAATGTAGAGCATTAGTTTTACAAACATGCATACTTATTAGTATTTATGTACATATGTATGTACATATTATGTAATAAATTAGAAATATGTGAACATGCATAATTCGAGCTAATTAACATTTGTACGGTAATTTTTAATTACTTTTTGGTTACGATCTTCGAATTGTGTAAACAGAACAAATCTTTGTAAACTATGAATATCTAGCGATAAGTAAGAAAACTAATAATGCTCTTAAAGCGGTTTATTTCTACTACATACATATGTATATAGTATCTACCTAATCATGATTCGATTATATAAGGCAGTGTCGATTGCCCATAACTGAATTCGAATATATTGTATATCACAAAAAGCAAACAAAATGTACATAAGTAAGAAATCATGATTCAATTACCATATATAAGATTGTGCTTGGTTCAATTACCATATAGAAGCCCAAAAACAACAATTTGTCAAGAGTACTTGGATCCATAATGTCAAAATCAGCTGTTTTGTTTTGTTTTATTCCAAAAAAAAAATTGTCCAAATCGTAACAAAACTATTCAAGCCACCAAATACCGAATTTGTGAAATGCAGTTCCTATTACGAACATTTTATCGAAAATATTTGTCAACCTTTCAGATATGTATAAGTATTAGTGAAATCTGAAAAGAAATTTTCACCGGCTTTGCTCTTTGCAAATTTCGAGAGTATAAAATGTGCGGTTGCACCCGAACTTGGCACTTCCTTACTTGTTTTTTCATTTTTTAGTTACCGACACTCCTAATAGATAACCAATCATAATTTTTTTTTGTGTTTAAAAATGGTTTATTTATGAAATTACTACTTCTGTATAGAATACCTAAAAAACTACGGCAAAAGGAAGTGCTAACTGGAGCTGTCACATTTCATTTTAACCGATATTTTACGTAATGAGATCACATGTACCGAAGACACTCATTCATTGGAAGGCAGACAAAACGAAGTCGCGTTTGTCAATTAACATATTTACTTTGTGCGTACATATGTATGTATCTATGCATGCAAATGTGTATGACTTTAGGTTTAAATACCTAACACACATACATACATATGTACATACATTTGTACGTTCGCGTTGTGCAATAAAGCGTATACTTTTACTTTCAAGTCTTTCTTGTTTTTGCCTTCTATTTCTTTCACTGTGCGGCGGACTTCTTTCACCGCACAGAAAAAAAGCTAACTGCTTTATGGCGGTTAAGTTTTCTATTTTCTTTTTTCAACGCCGGTCTAATCTTAATAAACTACAAATATGCATACAATTGGACATTCATGGGCCTCTCTTGAAACTTCTTCACTTCTTTTACTTCTTATTTACACTCTTCTCTCTACCGCTCATTCTTTGTTACTGATTTTTTCGCTTCTTAATTGGGGATTATGCTTGTTGGTATGTCTAGCCGTTTATATGTATTTTGGTGTATACCCAAATGTGTCTACAATGTGTGTATGTATGTGTGAGTGTAGGCCAATCCGTTAAGTGCTCCAGTCAATAACGGTTTTTGTTTATAACTGCCACCTAGAAATGTGGAAGGTTAAACATACATACACACCTATGTACATATGTACATACGTACAATATAAAGTGAATAATTTGTTATTGAAGACACTTCAAAGTTTGGAAAACATTTGCTATAACTCAAGTTTGCTCATTTAGTCCAATTATAATGCAATCATTTAATCGACAGTGGATGATATATTATATATGTACAAACATACACACATACATAAGTACGAGATAATTAGCGAGTTATTCGCCATACAATGCTTGACTGGTGGAATAACTTAAAAGAAGGTTACAGTGGATCTCTAATAATTTTTTGGAAACGATATTATTTCGTGAATCGTTTAAGATTTCAGTTAACCGCACATGCGAAAAGATCTTTCTGTGAAGGGTTGGTGTAGAGAAAATGCAAATGAGGATGTTCAAAATCAGGATCTGTAGTTGAAATACTTTTTTTTTTTAATTTTCTTCACACAAAAGATTTTAATTGTGTGAAATGCATACATACATACATACATAAGTTTTATATACAAATATACATATGCATGTATGTACATATGTATGCCTTCCTTTGCCTTCTATACATTTGTATATACATATGTATATAGGATAAGGTCCTTACACAAATCCTTTTTCCTCACTTGTGGACATTTATTTGCATCCGTAAATACTGCAAGCCGATGCACACATGCCCCGTGCACAATTTCACTCGCATAGAGACCTTTAAGAAAAGAAACCAGATGTGTTGAAGAAAAGAAGAGGGTAGCAAAAACTTAGTGCTTGTAATAATGTGAATAAACACCTGCCCCGAACAGCTGTTTTGTGCCTTTCTGGCGCTGCTGTTGACGAAAAGGTGAGCACGTTAAGCGTAGCGAAAAAATTATACATTAAAATACACAACTATACATAAACGTCTGTATATGTACATATGTATATACAACGTAGGTGCCCGTGTTGCTACGGCGTTATGAATTTCATTTCGGCTTCCGTCGTACAGAATCGTGTTTAAATTCAACACAAAAGATCACCACAATGGATGACCGATTGTTGTGACGTTGTTGGGTGGTGGTATATTATCGCTACAACAAAAGTATATACACACATGCAATATATGCATGAATGTATGTACATATATATGTATATGTGCAGTTCCACATATAATCGTGGCCGTAAATTTAATGTTTGCGCTTAAAGTTTTAATACGAAAAATATAACAAGTTGCCACTGATCATGCTCACTTTTGCCGCCATATTTACTCAGTGATTGTTTAGTTAATACATTTTGATAAATTCGAGCATAATATTGACTTAAATGTGTTAGATAATTTTCAGTTTTTAAGCACTTCTATTAATTCAAGTGTAAATGAATTATTTGGCAATGTCAAGATAATGAGCGGCGCACACACAATGCGAGCGGAAACGATTTAATGGAATTACCGTAAAATGTATTGATCAAATTTCATGCTTGATATGTAATCTTAAGAATATTTGATGCATAAATGCATTGATTTCAACAAAATGAGCCTTAAAGATCACGAAAATAACACATATTTGCTAAAAAGAAGGAATAATGGAGCGGCTCCACTTCAAGTCGGTTTTGAATGTCTATGTTGAAATCTATGTTTGAGGTTCAATTTCAATTCAAACACTTTGTATTTATAAAAATTAAGTGATTTCTAATTGTGAAAAATCATATACAAATGTATATACTTGCATACATACATACATATGTACATATACATAAGCACTTAAATAAATTAAAGAATTATTTGTTTATTTCACTCTACTTGTTTATATAAGTCAGATGTAAAACACAACAAAAATATTTTCAAGCATTTCCAACCAAAATATTATGGTATTTTGATTTATTGACGCTTTACAAATATTTATGTTTACAAATAAGAAAAATCATGCATATATCAGGATATGAAAATAAATAAACATACATATATATACAGAAATATAAATAAAAAACTATATACATACATACACAAGTCGTTTTTTTTTTCTTGGGGAAGTTGAACAGCTGACTGGCTAATAAAATGAAGAACAGTCTGGGCAAACAGAATGGAAAATGGAACATGGCATTTTGAAATAACAACAATTTTCGATATTATTGTATAAATTATATTGATTCTCCACCAAAATCTCTACATTTTTCTAAGCTTGGCAAACACGTGCGTTTGTGAACCACGTGATAGTGGCAATATCTTCTTTATAAGAAACATGTGTTAACTGTTTATATGTACATAAGTATGTACAGTGGATAAATTATTACATATCTACCATACATACACATGTACATGTACAAATATCTAAAAAGTTCGAATATCCGAATTTAGATTAGAACATTTACAATTCATCATAGCGATAATGCTTCCAAATTTATTTATTTTTTTTTTGAATCTAGATGAACAATTTGTTTCCCATTACAAAATCTAATGAAAACATTAATTATACATTTCTTATCTTGTATTTGATTTATAAAATGCACACGCCCTCATAAACAATAAAATCGGTATGTGAACGACTTCCTTTTGTAGATAATTACATCACTAGGTTGAAATGAAAATGTCTCTCTTTCGCTCTTCAACGCGTATTCTCATATGAAGAGAGAGCGGAGAAAATTGCAAAGTAATGCAAAAAATGCATGCAATTATAAATACTTGTTAACTATAATTTTAATTGGCACAAACTTTAGGGTACGTTTAAGTAAGAAATTAATATATTGCAGAAAATTAAATAAAAGTAGTATTGCCATACCACGAATGTGTGAGATGGCCCTACGAAAGCCAACATAGGTAAATGCATATACATACATACATACATACACAATTTGGTATACATATCTAAAGCGCTCACAACTGTGCTCTCTGCACGACAGCAATTTGTGCTCTTCAAAAGTTGATTTCGCTCTCGGCGCGACGCAAGCTTTCTAATCGAAATGATTAACCTGAAATGAAATGCTATTGTTGTCGAGTTCGTTGCCGATCCGAACCACATTTGCTAGTTCCGATTCATACTCATGGCTGAGTTTCTATTTGAACGTTACGTTTAGTCGTCTGCGGCGTGTGTACACGCAGCGAACAGAGCGCCAAAATCGTTGGAGGGGATGTACTGCGCTTATTGGTAACACCAAAACGGTGTGGTTGACGTAAAAATTCTTCTACCTCTACCGCCTCCCTCCATACCACGTTAGCTACAAGTCACTCTGTAGTCGCGTCGCGTCGCTTTAATTATTCCGTTGTATTTATGGTGGAAGTGTGCGAATGTACGAATGTTCCTTTTGCCATTCGTAAGATACATACATATTTGTTGTTGTTTTTGTTATTCATCTTTATTTCGGCCTTTGATATTTACAACATACTGATTGTACGGCAAGAGCACGAAATAAGACATCACAAATATGCGCAGGGGACTTATGTATGGATGTAGATATGTATGTTTATCTGCAGTTAATTTTAGAAAAATAAAGGAGAATGATTTGTACTGCGATAACACCAATCAGTGTCAATATACACAAGTTTTAAGCCCCAGAATTTAACAGTTGAATAAATATTTCTGAAAAATTGGAATCGGTCAACCGATGATAAGACAAAGCTTTTGCTTAAACTGTCTATACAAGTCCATTGAAACATGGCTAATAGTACATGTGTACCCAGAAGTTTATAGTATTTGTAATTTAATTGTCTAAACAGTAATCGACTTCTGGAATGTAATGGTTGTTCTTCCTCGGATGTAAAGAAAGCAACAAAGAAGTCATGGGTATATTAAAATGGTTGTTCTTATTTTGGCACAGACATTTTGATTATTTAATACATATGTATCATTTTTCATGCACAATTGTATTTGCATATGAATTTATAAATTCAAAGCTATATGACGAAATCATCGGTCGTAAATAACCTTAACTATAAAATACTCTCACATTTTTTCGTGAAAAATCCATCGTCATATTTTCGACTTCATCCATGTGCATATGCATATGGTTGTGTGTACATTTGCTCTCTCGTGTGCTAAAACTCATTTTCTCACAAGTATGCATGCCAATAAACAGTTAGTGAAAGCGACAAAGCAACAAATTATCCGATAAGCGACAAACTACTTGCGCAGGGAGAGCACCTGGAGACTACAAGTACAAAGGTATGGTTGGAAAATATACACACACATATGTAAAACTGTTTCAAAACCGTTAATAGAATATACGAAAATTACTCTTTGGTCATTCATATTCCGGCTGTAATGGGCAAAAGCGACACAATTTACTACAATTTCATTTTCATTCAGTCTGTGAGCGAGTTCTGGTGAGAATCGTACGAAACGACGAGAAGCAAAATAAATTTCTTCCTTTTGTGCATCTCCCAATTCGTTTATTTTGCGTATTTACTATATGAATATTCTCTAAATGTCAGATTGATAAAACTGTTGTCCCATTTCCGTTTCTTTTTTTCTTGCTTTTAATGTATTTGTTTGTATGTATGTATGTTGCCTATTGTTAAATGTTAAATAAAAGAATGCAATTTACATTTATTTTTTCTGCAATTTTTTGCCTTCAGTAGCAAAACGCAACAAAGAATTTTATTCAGCAACTTTTCCGATTTTTTCTGCAATGAATCATCGAGCAATCAACTTATTCGCTAGGTTATACAGAGACAATAAATCAACTCAAAGCTACGCATACGATATTAATTTACATGTGTATGTATGTATAAAACAATTTGCGATAGGTAATTTACTTAAATTCAAAATAAGTAGTTATTTGTAAAAATGAGATTCACTTCACCTCTTTTTATATCTTTTATTTAACAAATTATTGGTAAGGTGGCATGTATTCGCTTGGTCATCGCTTTCAGCTTTCCCTGTGGTTGTTGCGCTGCCACAATGAAACGTTGGGTGTGGGACAATTCGATGAATTATATGCCAGACTCCAACGATACACACCTTTTTGCTATTTTTCTTTTTATATTGTTACATTTCCCAGTTCCATGGAAAATCCATAATAAATATTTTCAAACAACACCTTACTAAACGATAACAAATAACCGTACTTTTTTTTAAACAATAGCGATTTATATGTAGTGATAATAAAATATTAGTTAACCCGACGTCGCTGTGTCAGCGTCAACAACGAACGTGGTGCTTCTTCTTTTACAAAGTATTAACTTTCCGCACATAAACTCATACACGCGCACATTTCATTTTCTCTCGCGGCGCACTATTTCAATTTCGTTTCGGAGAGGAATTTTTGACTCTCTGCAACTCGTAGATCTAGTCTCGTTTGCAGTGTCGCGCTATTGAATCTTTCGATTTTGATTTGTTGCCGTGACTTTTGCACGCCGTTGATGCGGTTACCGCTTGACACTGAGCGCAGTTCGTCGCCGCGCCGCGTCTCGCGGAGCGAACAATTCGAACGCGACTTGAGGAACAGTTGATTTTTGGCTCAGCGACGAGCACGAGAAACCGTCGTCGTTTCACTGCGTAGACCTTCCGTCTTACGAGTAGAAAATTTCTTGTCGTCGCCGTCTTCCGTGAATTTTCATAAATTTTTTGTGACTTGTACTGTGCCTTATATATTGTTTTACAAGTTCCTAATTACGATTTATACAAATTTAAAGGCTCACAATACCAAAGTTTAGTGCAAAATAGCGAAAAGTTATATATTTGTGTTGTAATTATTAATATATAAAAAATGTGGAACTAAATCTCACTTTGATTAGTCATATAAGTATACATATATGTATTCATATATTTTATACGTAATTAGGAAAAACGGTTCAACCGTCCTATTTCTCCGTGATTTGGTGCAGTGTCTTTGCTTTGGTGAAAATCTGAAAATCGTATTCCCGTTGGAATCGCATAAAATTGTAAAAAAATGAAAGCGAAATGTATTTACATAAAAGTATTTTTGTAACTCCGATTATGCATTTGCTGTGTTGTTCTTGTTGTTTTGATAACGGTTGACGTTTTAAAATGAACGTGTTTTTAACACTTTCTTGATTTTTGTTTTGTTTTATTACAATTGGAGTCTCTTGTTCAATTAATTAAAATATATTGTTAAATATTAATTAAAGTGAAGAGCGAGCGAGCGCACGTACGACACACAACGAGCAACGAACGACGAACGACACAGCCATCGCCGGAGTGTTGTGGCCATTTTGTACTTTGCTACAACTCAGCTAACCAGGCTGGCGATTCACATTCGGTCTGTCGTTCGTTTCATTTCTGTCGCGTAGCGTAGCAGGAAAATGGAGCGAACCTTTGGTATTAGCTGTCACAATTGACAGTTAACCTAATCGGCAACACTGCAACAAAAAATAGTATATATGTACATACATATATAAATGACAAACACAGACGGATATTGGTTTAAACTTAAAAATATCTTTTAAAAAACACAGAAAATAATGAATAACAAAAACTATAAAATCATCCGAATAGTTGTCATTGACTATAAATAAATAAATAGTTGTCCTGGATAGTAAAAACTGTAAGCAAAACTAAAAAGTTTGCTTGATTGAGGAAGAAATACAACTCTGTTTCTCGTGAAATTATGCGAGGAGCAAAGGGAGTGGAAGTTTTGTTTTGACAGCCAAACAAACGGATACTGCCAGAAACAGCTGAAAGGAACAGGCGTCAGAAAATGAAACAAAGATGCATTTGAAAATGTGATTGCAATATCATCACGTGCGATTGATATTTTGGCCTGCTATTAGACCATTGCTAAGTTTTATTTTGTAGGACAAATTAATCTTTTAAAAGCATGTAAACCAAAAATAATTAAGCCACTACAAATATAAATTTACAATGAATGCCGTTTAATACAAACGGAACAATTAGAGACAATATCCATTCTCTATGTATAGACAATTGACATACAGTACTCATACACATTTGTATCTACATAGTATCAGCCTTTTACTAATGCCAAAAACTATATTTTCGTTAAAACCCAAATACATTAGCAACTACGTCTTTATTATAAGAAGGCAGAAATTAAACTTTACTGTATTTATGTGTATGTTCTTTTTAATTCTGGCAGTATTTTATTAAAAATAAATATGAATTTGGTAATATTTGTTAATTATTCAGGAATTAATCACTAAATATACTTACATATTTACAATATTTCTACACTTACATGTACATAAGTATGTACTTAAGAATATCGTTGCTCCTACTATATTGTTCTTATCTTTGTATTGTGACTCAAACCTAAGTTTATGTGGTGATTTCGGGTTCGTATACATGCTGATGAAATAACCGCTTTATTAAATACATAAGTATGTATATGTATTCATGTGTGTATACACAAATGTCATATTTATGTTAAGGGATAAAGACACGATTAACTCGAAATTCAAATCGAACTATAATGTATAAATATTTATTATTTAAACCATAAAAGGCAATAGTGGCAGGCTACCTCAACTGTTTATGTACATATCTATACCGATAAAAAACTAATTTTATATGATTTAGTATATTACAGAAGCTGAATATTGAAAAGAACAGGACACGTCATCTTATACCTCTCTCCCTTTGATCCGACCTCGTGGAAACAGCACATTTCTTGGGCCTACCGTTGGATGACGTCGACGACAATCTAGCTAATCTTTCCTAACGCATCCTAACGCGGACTATGTTCCTGCTACAACAACAACAGGACACGGCACTATTATCAGAAAGATCACTCTATATGCTACTGTGATTATGATCAAAGTACAAATCTTATCGCACCAGGATTTAAGTGAACGACAAAGAAACGTTTTTACAACTTACGTAGGAATCAATTTATACAATCCCAAGAGAATGCCGCGAAGAAATTCAAAACGCCAAAAAACACAGAAATACGGACACTGATAGGATGCCTCTTGAAGTTCCCTGAATATCATACGTAAATTAAGTGCTCCTCTATGATATCATTTCTTAAAAGACGCTGTTTACTATCTAACTTGTACTTGACATTGTTCACAGAGAATCTTCCTGAACTCTTAATGCCCTTATTCCTGTTTTCTAACCCAATCGTCGATAACGTCATTTGACTCAATTGTATATCAAGAATATCAAGGAACTGTCAATTTAAACAAAGCCCTTGATTTTTTTTTTTGTGACCTCATAATCTGATATACATACATACATGTGTATTATGTCAAACGAGATGAAAATGTGATCTTTATATCCAATGTTTTTGTAACATTTATCGCCATTCGTGGTATCACATTTGTAAATTAAGGCCTCGGGTACATTGATTCCGTAATGGAGAAGTTTGCAGCTGACAGCTGAGTTGAATGTGTTCATTTATATGGGGAGCGATAATGCGTATTCTACCGGAGAAGTATCCGGTAGACCAACACTCAACGTTTTGCAGACCATAAAAAATGGATTATTCCAAATGCGTTTTTGTCCGTATGACAAAGTTTATTGGATACTAAAATCAATTGGACAAGGAAAAATCTTGTAATTATTTTTGTGTCGAAATCTTTGGCGGTAATAAAATCAGCTGGTTTAAATATCTTTACATGAACGCAGCACGGATTCGTTGTGGCATACCTCTACTTCAGTCGTCATTGACGCGCAAGTTTTCATTCTGACGCCGCTTTTAAAGTCAAAAAGGTAACGATATATAAGCGTTCTTGGTGCCCATAGCATAAATATTCTTATGTAAGAAAAAATTAAGCGCAATTAATAAATAAAAATTAAGAAAAAGTAAAAATTGATTAAAAAAGTAAAAATGTCTAAAAAATATTCGATAGAAAAAAATTAATACAGTAAAAGTAAAAAGATAATAAAAAAAAATAAAATTTGTAAACAAAAGAATTTAAAAAAATTAAAAAAAAAAAAAAATAATGTTTAAAAAATATTAAAAATTTATAAGAAAAAATAAACATTTATTAAAAAAAACAAAAATTTATTTAAAATGAAAAAAAAAAAATTAAAAAAAAAATATTTAAAATAGAAAAAAAAAATATTTAAAATAGAAAAAAAAATATTTAAAATACAAAAAAAAAATATTTAATTTAAAAAATGTTTACATGAACGCAGCACGGATTCGTTGTGGCATACCTCTACTTCAGTCGTCATTGACGCGCAAGTTTTCATTCTGACGCCGCTTTTAAAGTCAAAAAGGTAACGATATATAAGCGTTCTTGGTGCCCATAGCATAAATATTCTTATGTAAGAAAAAATTAAGCGCAATTAATAAATAAAAATTAAGAAAAAGTAAAAATTGATTAAAAAAGTAAAAATGTATAAAAAATATTCGATAGAAAAAAATTAATACAGTAAAAGTAAAAAGATAATAAAAAAAAATAAAATTTGTAAACAAAAGAATTTAAAAAAAATCAAAATAAAAAAAAAATTTGTTTAAAAAATATTAAAAATTTATAAGAAAAAATAAACATTTATTAAGAAAACAAAAATTTATTTAAAATAAAAAAAATTATTTAAAATAAAAAAAAAATATTAAAAAAAAATATTTAAAATAGAAAAAAAAAAATTTAAAATACAAAAAAAAAATATTAAAAAAAAAAAGAATATTTAAAATACAAAAAAAAAAAATATTAAAAAAAAAAAGAATATTTAAAATGGAAAACGAAAATTGATTAAATAAAATAAAAATTTACAAAAAAAAAATAAAATTGGTTTCTGTTTTTAAGCTAAATTTCTAAGGACACTTTGTACACGCTAAGTAAAAGGGAAGTCCCGCATTTTCGTTCGTAGAACTTTAATTAAGTCGAGTGGATTTGCCCGCTTCAAATTAAGCGGGATACGTAATGTGACACATACGCTATTTATAAACATTTATTTGAATCGCTTTAATGACAAATATATCTACGAAAGACATGCATTCGCATCTCATCGAAGAAGAAGAGCATACTTTCTGCTACATTTGTAATTGTTCCCCAATACCATTATTTGCAAATACAGGGTTGCATTTTATCTTGATACACAACAACGGGTTTGACAAAATTATGATAAAAAATAAACTGATTGTAGTTATTAGCATGTATTTGTTTAGGTATTAAGTAATTACCAAACTTTTATAAGCAATGGTTTTGTATTTTAATTCGTAAAATTACATTTTAAACCGACTCCGGAAATCTATTACTATCTTCAAAATAAACTTTATGTAGCTCTATAAACTTTATTTTGCCATTGTATATACTTTTGCTATTTATTTTTCTTTTTTAAGTAAATAAATTATTTTGCAAAAAATTTTTCATCTATTTTATTTTTAAATAACTAGTAAACTCTGTTAGCAAATGCTCGAACCCTGATTTGACTTGTGCGTATTGATCAGCCGGCAACAGTATTGTTATAAATTGTAGAAATTTGTGCAATGTTTATTGTTGTGAAGTGATAAATTAACAATTTCTTAAAATGGAGTTCGGACTCAGTATTATAGTCGCTATTTTATTATATGCATCACCTATCGCAGCGGTAAAAGAGTCTAGTGAATTTAACGAGGAGCTATATGTACGCCCTATGACAAATGGGCTAGTCAATACATTTTTTCAGTTTACCACTCGTTGGCATTATGGCGATAGAGAGAATTGTACGAATAAATACATTTTATTAAGTGCATAAAATGTATATTATGTTTTTAATATTTTCAGTACACAACACACAGCTTATACCTCGTCCCATTGCCGAAACATTACTACTGTACGATGTTAAGGAATTACATATCGGGTTAACTCAGGGACTTTGGCGGTATGAAACTTACGGATATCCAGTAATGGACAATGCGCCAGGCGCAGAAGTAAGGGCATGGTTTGCAGGAGAAAATTTAACTTCTACTGATGTTGATGATCAATGGGTAAAGCTAGCCAGTACATTTTCCGGAATTCTGTGTGCCTCCTTGAACTTTATTGACAAAACAAATAGTGTTGAACCGAAATATAGTTTTCGGCCACAGTTTGTCACTGGAAGCAAGGCGAATATTCCACAATTTGTGCGGTATGCAAGTTTGCCACGGGAAATCGTTTGCACAGAGAATCTAACACCATGGAAAAAGTTGTTGCCCTGTAATAGTAAACAAGGATTCGCTTCCTTACTCAACTCTGGCCACGTACATAATACTAATTATCACTCTTTGGGCTTGAAAATGCGTACAATATGTGAATCTTACAACAAAAATTGCATTTTGGAATTCACCGAAACAGCAAATATGGTATATGACCCTAAGTTGTTGGGTACAAATGGAGATTTTTCACTCCGTCGTCTCTTTGGCCAGGGACTAAACGGACATTGTGCATTAGCGAAAAATAGTAAAATTTACGTTAATTTGGATGATCAACCATATGATTTAACACCAACACCCATGTACAATGTTACTTCAAAGCGCGGTGGCAGCACAACCACATTAGGTGTATACGACATTCAACGATTAGATGAAGACAAATTCTTCAATATCGCTTGGATAAATAAAAAAACGAAAGCAAATGTACAAATTACACCAACACCACCTTTATATGCGCATCGTTACATATTGGGACATGGTCAGGAGAGAGGTCAAATTCTTACACAAATTACAAATAAACATTATGCTGCTTTACCTATTGTGTTACAAGAAAATATACCATGGTTCGTGCCATCCTATATGCATACACTGAAGTTAATTGTACAACCGGAGAACGGTGCAGAATACACTATAAAACCACGAGTCATGCACTATATACCAGGTGTGCAAAGATTACGTCCCTATCATTTAGAATTACTCTTCGAAATACCCGCTTTAAGTACAGTACAAATTTCATTCGATTTTGATTATATTTTCTTGAAATGGCTCGAATACCCACCCGATGCAAATCATGGTCATTACTTGGGATCTGCTATAATCACAACACAGTTACCAATGGGACGCAATTACACGGCGATACCAGTTGATAAACACCTTTTCGCTGATTCATTCAATGCGTCACGCTCATCATATTTCCTAGAAATCCGTACAGAATCGCTTATATTATCGTTGCCAACTCCTGACTTTAGCATGCCGTACAATGTCATTTGTCTCGCTTGTACAGTCGTAGCTTTGGCCTTTGGACCCATACACAGTGTAGCTACCAAACGGATAGTTGTGGAGCAAAAAGACGCGCAACCGCAATCACTAAAAGGTAAAGTGATGCAGAAATTGTTTCGCCGAAAACAAAATAAAACCGATATCAACACTAACAAAGCAGAAGCTCACACTGAGACGGTATTTGGACATTCCATTGCTGACGTCAAACAATAAGAACTTTAGCAAATTAAAAAATACTTTGATTTATAAATTTTTTAGTAATAAAATGATAATTTATACAAATTAACGCTGTTACCTGTTTGACTCTTTGTTAATTCAGCAAATTTTTCATAATCCATATCAATATTTACCTTTACTCGCCATCAAGAAATGAAAGTACTCTCCGTGTTATATTTTGTATAAATGTGACGAATACACATAGACATATTTATTAGGATAGTAGCGATATCATATGTGAATAAAAAATTATTTCGCCTAACGGCTTCTCAATCAAACGTAAACTACTGTATTATATTATTGATTAAGTCTAAAGTTACATATTTGAATTCGTCGCAATAATTTTTTGTTGCAATTTGCATTCCGTTCAATATATTTTCCGTAATCAATATTATTTAAAAGGGGAATGCGTACATTGTATTGTTTAGGATAACATAGTATTAAATATTACATATGTATATTGTTTATTTTGACCTACGCTTTTTGTAACATCTTTATACTTATTTTTTATTTTAACAATTTTAAGTAAATTTTGTATAGTTCCGTAAACTTTTTTCAATAACGACATTAAACAAAAACTAGCGTTTTTTTTTTAATTCCTTTTAAATCATACAAATCAATTACATCTCCATCGGCTTACGCAGTAATGAAGGTTGATCATTTTTACCGTACAGTACAGTGTACGGTATACTGTTATGCAAATGTTATGAATTAACATTTCAGAAGTATGTAGCGTCATTATCATTTGAATTTTCCCGCCCGATCCTAGAGTTTAGTGTGTTGGGAAATAATTTTACCGCGTTTAATGTTCATATTTGTTCACCAGAGCCAATTTAACTATTGAAAAAATTGTTTAGACTTCTAAGATTCCGTTAAGTTTAGCCGATTGTTTTGTTTTCTTTTCTCCCCTTTATTACGGAGCGGAATTAATACCAATATTTTGTCTTATTTATCTAGGGATATAAATACATATGATATATATAACACATGTATATATATAATATATATATCAATTTTAGAGAAAGTATTAACCAGTTGCCGCGTGTTTGGCTCAACCTTTTTGTGGTGCAAACACTTATTGTGGAGGTTGATTACCGTAGTATGAATATGCATTTGTTGGCGGTCCTTGAGGGGCGCCTGGTGGCGGCATTTGACCACCAGTGGGTCTATAACCTTGATACCCTTGTGAAGGTGGATATTGTCCTTGTGGCATGCCACCGTAGCCGCCCTGCGGTTGATGGTAGCCATGTCCTGGATAACCACCACTGGGTGGTGGCGGACCGTAGGCCTGTGGTGGTGGCGCACCGTACGGTTGACCTGCTGGTGGCGGTTGGTACTGTTGATTGGGCATTTGGGGCGTACCATTTGGTGGTGCCGTTGTGTTTGGTGGCACCTGAGGCGGTCCATTCGGTCCCGGCGGCTGTTGTTGCTGCTGCTGTTGTGATGGCGCTCCGTATGGTGAGGGACCACCAGCGGGCGCCCCTGCTGACGAATATACTGGCTGTTGTTGTGGAGTAGATCCATGTGGCTGTGGTGGTCCACTGGAAACTGGCGGCTGTTGGTTTCCATATTGCTGTTGTTGTTGCTGTTGCTGCTGCTGTTGTTGCTGCTGAGGTGATTGTGTCTGCTGGCTCGGTGGACCGCTATTGACACCAATATTGCCAGAAGAAGTTGATGGTGAAGTGGATTGCACACTTGCTGGTGGAGCATTTGGTCCATTTGGGTTAGCCGAGTTTGGTGTTTGTTGATTTGATGGTGGTGGTGGTGTTTGGCCTGGACTTGGCGAGGAACTGTAGCCACCGCTAGTACCCTGTGATGTTTGTTGCTGCTGCGGTGACTGACCCGGATAGCCACCAGGCGCTCCACCTTGCTGGTATGGTGATTGTGGAGGGTAGGGCGATTGTGTTGGATTTTGAGGAGGTGGACCATAACCGCTGGGCAATGCATTCGACGCTTGACCATAACCACTTGGCGGTGGACCACCGTAACCACCATAAGCCATCGGTGGAGGGGCGTTGCTACCACCTTGCGGTGGTCCATATTGATTTGGCGGTGGTGGTGGTCCTTGTCCAGTTGTAGGCGGACCATACATTTGTGAAGGAGGCGGTTGCTGGCCCGGTGCAACTTGCTGATTCGGCGGAGGTGGAGCATAAGCACCCGGAGGCCCTTGCTGACCACTGGCATTAGCATACCCATGCTGACCTGGTGGACCGCCACCAGTTGATGATGTCGGTGGCATACCTGCATGGTGATAGCCTCCCTGTGAATTTGGAGGAGGTGGTCCGTACCCTTGAGTGGGCGGACCATATGGATAACCGGTTTGAGGTTGGTACGATGGTTGACTTTGTGGTGGATAGCCAGGGTAATGACTGTGTTGTTGTTGATAATTACTACGATATTGGGGTTGAGGAGGCGGACCTTGTTGGGAATTGGGGGCTTGTTGTTGTGGCCCTTGACCCGGCTGCTGTCCCGACTGAACACTTGGGCGCTGTTGATCTAATTAGATAAATCAATTAATAGTTTTAAAAGAATGTTTGCATTTATCAGAGACTTTACACTTACTCGACCCTGCATTTGACACAGTTGGTGGTTGTTGATTGGCTGATTGAGGTGTAGTACCAACACGATAAGCACCACCTTGTTGTTGGGGTTGTTGTTGGCCAGCTTGTTGAGAGTGAATAGCTTGCTGGGGAGGACCTTGTTGAGATTGAGAGTTTGGCGTCATTCCTGGATGCGACTGTGGAGGTTGACCCCCATACGACATTTGAGCCCCTGATGGAGGTTGCACATTTCCATCCGAATGAGACATTGGTGGCATACCGGCTATTTGTGGTTGGTTTGCTCCAGTCGGTGGTCCACCTTGTTGTGGAGGCTGTGGAGCCCCCATCATACCATGTGGACCTTGTTGTTGAGCTGCCTGTTGTTGAAGAACATGTGGATGCTAAACAAATTGATAAGCATGGAAATGCATATACGTAAATATTTAAAAAGCTGAACACAACCCTTATTGCTTATTGACTATTAAGACTCACCGGCAATATCTGAGCAATGTTCATTGTTGGATCAGCTAGTTGTGCTAAATAAACGAGATTTCTGTGTAGTGCCATATGATATGTCATGCACTCCTGGGCTTTGCCCATCGTTTGAAAGTCTTGAATTGTTTGAATAAGACCACAATTATCGTCAAGTATTTTTTGTATTTGTGCTGGACTGGGAGATGGTGGCATACCACCGCGTTGGGATGATGGCGGAGGAGCAACACCGCCCATCATAGCACCACTTCCAACTGAAGATGGAGGACCGACGGGTCCGCCACCACTGCCAACCATGGAAGGACCTCGTTGGATTGGACCGCCGGAGCCCATTGGCACTCCTGTGGGACCACCCATCCCCACTCCACCCACGCCGGTGCCAACACCCGGTGGTTGCTGCTGCTGTTGTTGTTGTTGCATCGACGTCGGCGTTGGTGGCTGAGGCGGTTGCAGTACAGCACCTGGGGGCGCAGACTGCTGCGGTTGTTGCGGCGAATAAACTGCAGACATTTTACTGGCTGCAGCCTTCTTCTTCCGCTTTGGAGTTTTCTCCTGTTTTTCCACAATTTTAGCGGTTATTATTTAACGGGGGAAGAAAAAATAAATGGGTTGCCTTTCAAAGTGGCCTTAAAACTTATAAAATTTTTTTCACTCTCTAAATGTCGGAGTTTATATT
This sequence comes from Bactrocera zonata, assembly GCA_037783105.1. Taxonomy (NCBI): domain Eukaryota; kingdom Metazoa; phylum Arthropoda; class Insecta; order Diptera; family Tephritidae; genus Bactrocera; species Bactrocera zonata. Next base: position 414,449 of record JBAWJQ010005155.1, on the reverse strand, counting down.
TTATCACTTAAAACTCTTTATATTAGTTTATATATGTCTAAGGATAAATATTTTATGTAGCGGACAAAATATAAAAAAAATTTACATAACTTTGGCAAAACTTAATTTACAATTAAAAAACTAAATTCCACATTTTTCGCGAACAAATGACGCTAGGGATAACTACAAATTCGGTTGACGTTGACTGCGCTGTTAATTCGCCGACATGCCTAGAGATGCATTTTATTGCCTATTTATGAAACCTTGGCCACTTAACTTTTTTATGAGAAAATATAATATTTCGGCTTTAAATAAATTTGGATAAATATATTTGTGTTGCACTTTATAGTTTGCGTGTGGTTATATTTGATATGTTAATTTAACAATCGAAATAATACAAATTGAAATCTTTTTAAAAAATATTTAGATCTTCCAAAGATACGCTAAAAAGCAACAATTCAAGAAGCGAGGCCAACTTCACAATTTGCTATTTTCGCCGGAAAAAATTTGCAAATGATAGTTGCTAGCTAAATAAATAAATAAATAAATAAATAAATAAATAAATAAATAAATTATTGTAAATTATTTTTACTGCTTTGACTTATGACATGCTGATTAATTTAAAGCGGATTTCTTGATTTCTTTCAAGTTTTTTATTTTATAAAAAGATGTTCAGACGAAAGACACTATCGTACCATGTCAGTTCGTAATGTAAGGAAAAATAATTTACATATAATTGATATGGCAACAATTGCGGATGAAAAATTCGCAGATATTTATTCAACAGTGTTTGTGAAGATAGTCGGAGTTGAAGCGGTAGATGAGAAATTCAATCGGGTTTGATTAAAATTTATGTGCAAAGGACTAATTTTTCTAAATGATAACAAACACTTAACAAATCTAAGTAAATAGGCGGAAAGTTGGTGTTATAATTGGATATATAGGTAAAAACACTGCGATAAAATCGAAAAAAAACGGAGTGGATAACAAAGTATAATAGAAAAATAGAAACTACCACAAGACGGAGAGAAAATAGATAATATGTAAGAGCGAAAATATGAACCGAATTGTTGTTAATTGTGAGCAAATAGATGGAAAATGTGCGAATAACTTAGAGTTGCCAAATAATAAAGACCTTTGAGAACTTAAGTTTACTAGAAAATGTATAAAACAAACTGTTTCGACACAACTTTTTAGAAATTTTGATTAGGTAAATTGTTTTGGGGTTTGTAATAGTCTAATAGGATAAACATACATCAAATGAAGATTAACCATAAATATGGCTGGTATTCTTCCGTTGTAGATGAACAGTAATTTTTTTGGCCAAAGGCCAAGGGCGCATTTTCTTTCAATACTTTTTTCTTTTACTGTCATTTACATAATTATGACGTTCGTTAAAGATACCGAGAATTAGCCAAATTTATTTACTTCTTTCCGATATACAATATAGCAGTTTTCATAATCACATATTTATAAAAGTAAATTTTTTATTTCAATACTGGGTTTGAAAATTAATTTGTGTTTGTACCATAGTAGTTGGTTGTTCATGGTTCGGAACTATTTCGCGTTTATATACCTACATTTATGGAAATGTGCAAAAGAGAATTGGAAAAAACAAAGCGAAAATTTGTTCAAATCATACAAACATCGCTGATGTGTAAATAAAATTATATTTTGTGATTTATTTTGAAGCATTAAGCTACTTATTTCGCGAATCGAATATGGAAATTGTTTTATTTTAAAAAAACCTAAACTACTGGATGATAATATAATTACTATCTGTCTATTCGTTTATTGATTTTGTTGTTGCCTGTCTCGTTGGATCGTTGCCGCGCTTTTCTCCAATCTTATATTGGAAATACCAGCTCTTACATTTTTCATAAAAGCAATAATTTCAAATAAATTTAATAAAAATAATGTTGAATACTTAACTTATGTTCTGACCTTTACAGCTGCTTCTTAACTTCCTGAGATTGTGTAAAAATTGGTAAGACGCTATCGACGTCGCTTACCAATGTTTTCTTTCGTACAAATGAACTTCAGCGCTTTATCAGTACTACTGTCAAGAGTGTGGACATGCATCTGTTTTATGTTCAACAGACAAGTTCGCTCGGTAAGTGCTAAGAACCTTTGTATTTATTGGTGAAGAAAAAAAATGTATTTTATCCATAGTGGAACCATGTTAATTATATTATAATTGTTAAATTTCCTTATAGTTGAAGTTATATTTCTTTACTGGCGAATTCACTTTTTAAGTTTTTAATTATTTCAGATTGTTCAATATCAACCAGTTAAATATGAACTCTTCCCATTATCACCGGTGTCGAGACATCGCCTTAGTATAGTGCAACGGAAAACACTTGTGTTAGATCTGGATGAAACGCTTATACATTCACACCACAGTGCGATGTCACGAAATACCGTGAAGCCTGGTACACCTCATGACTTCACGGTAAAAGTAATTATTGACCATCATCCAGTTCGCTTTTTCGTTCATAAACGGCCTCATGTGGACTATTTTTTGGATGTGGTAAGAAGGAATATAACTGAAAATTGCACATTGTTTACATTTGATAAATATGATTACGCTTTTAGGTTTCACAATGGTATGACCTAGTTATATTTACAGCCAGTATGGAGATTTATGGCGCTGCAGTTGCTGATAAACTGGACAACGGACGTAATATTTTACGTCGGCGTTATTATCGTCAGCATTGCACACCTGATTTCAGCTCTTACACCAAAGATTTATCTGCTATCTGCAGTGATTTGAATAGAGTAATTGAACAAAATCTATTATGATATGCCGTAAATTTATTAATTAAATCTCAAATATACCCAAAATAGATATTTATAATTGACAATTCACCTGGCGCATATCGTTGTTTCCCTAATAACGCGATACCTATAAGGAGTTGGTTCTCCGACCCAATGGATGTTGCGCTGCTATCACTTCTTCCAATGCTGGACGCTTTGCGGTTTACAAAAGACGTGCGTTCAGTTTTGTCAAGAAATTTACATTTGCATCGTTTATGGTAGCAGGTGTGTGTATAGCATAAGTTTCATTTCACATTTTCATCATTTGACAATTATAACAATAAACCTATATAATTTATTTAAGTATAAATTTTAATAACAATTATTGTGTTTATTTCCAGTTTTACAGATTAAAAATTTGGTGCTGTGACGCTTAAACGAGTTTTTAGTTTGTTTTATATATTAAGCATTATTAATGAAAAGAATCCAATTCAATACACCAACACTAGTTTTGACACACATACACAAACATACATAAAGACCTAAAACATATTCTCAATCTTTTTCTCTCCTTGATATCTTCCACCCCAGCCTGACTTTCCATATTCGCATTTTAAGCGAAATTAGGAAAACTGTTTACCATTTGATAAATTCGCTGGATATATATTTAATAAATAAAATACATATATAATTTGCTAGAGGATTATTTAATTTTATTTGTATTGTAATAAATATGTGTTTTGACTAAAAAAAAATTATTTATTGGAAACAAAAACATAAATGAAATAGTTTAAGTACTAACCAAGTGTTATTTCATAAATGATATATGGAAAACTTATTGAAATGAATTGTTTGCTTTGTGTATTATAGATGAGCATTGAAAATTATAATGTATAATTTGTAGCATTTAAAGACAGCGCAATCGAACCTTTTTTTTTATTACTGAATGTGTTATTCAATTAAGAAAAATGAAATATCAAAAGGATGTAACAACAATAACAACGGCCATGTACAAGTACAATACAATTACTTATGTATAACACACACACACACATGAGAAAAGGTTTGAAATTTGTTTCTTCCTCTTGATATTATGTTTTCATTTAACAAAATAAAATTAACATCAACAATGTCTGACAATTAAAAAAAAAATCTATTAATAAGAACAAACTGACTCAGTTATCATTTAGAATTAACTCTGTGTCCACAAAAAAGTAAAGAGTAGCTTGTAAGTTTGTAGTAAGTTTGAAGTATATATAGAACAGAATAATGAAGCGATCATCTATCAAGGATAGTCTATCAGCTATGGAATGTTTTATTTATTTAAGCAAAGGCGTATTAGTTCATATTTTGAATTGTATGTAAATTAAAAGTATTTTTACCATTTTTTCTTTTGTGAAATGGCGAAAATCTGGATATTGTTGATTAATAATTGCTGCTCACCTTTTGTGCGAAAAAGTTAACTTGCCACGGTAAAAAAATCATAAATTTATGCCAATAAAACTTCGGCTCCTTGATCGATTTTTCATATTTATATTAATTTAAACCTTTTAAACATAGGTTGAGGCTAATACATATGAATGTATATGATTATATGTAATTGTAGTTATTCAAGCATAAAACCTATGTATTTTTAGAAAAGTATAATTTTGTATTATTATTTTTTTTATAATCTGCTTAAATTTATAATAAATGATTGGAGTGAGGATGTGCTAACTCGTAAAAGGCATTGGTTATATATTTCAATTGGTTGAAAATCAATTGTCTCCACGTAGACAATTAATTTACCGATTGTATCATGCTCAAATCTTAATATTGGTTTATTAGAGTCACTCAAATAAATAAAAATAAAATGAAATTTTCACAAAATTTAAAATAAAATGAAAATAAACAAATTGCTTGTGTTTTTTTACTTTCAAAGGAAAATAAAAGTAGTTTTTATGAAATAAAACTTCATTAATATCTCTTATTAAAACATGCCTTAAATAAAAGAAAGAAACGTTAACTTCGACTAATACAAAATGCTCCATACAAGGATTGGATTTTGATCGGTTACTTTGTATGACAGCTATATGCTATAGTAATCAGCTACGAACAATTTCTTCGAAGATTGTTTACATTTGATAAATATGATTACGCTTTTACCGTACCGTACCGTTGTACCGTTTGCTTTGGAATATAATAAAATATTTGATCGTTCGATATCGGAGTTCCTTTGGGAAAAAGCATGTACAAATGCAATATTTCAGGTCTATATATAAAAAACTGAGGAATAAATGTGATAGATTTCTCAAAATAAATGGTTACTTTTAGCAATAGGCCTATGTATTCGTTAACCGGTTGAGTTAATATTCCCAAAAATACAAACATAGCGTTTAATTTCTGTTTTGTCACTTTATTCGTAATGAGAAAAGGAAATTGAAAATATGGCAACTCCGCTAGAATTTGTTTTTTCCATTTCTTAACAAATTCAGACGATTTTTGCTGTGGCCGCATGTATATTTATTATAGCTCAGCATTTGCATGTTTTAAATAATATATTTAACGGGAAGGAGTGGTAATTATTGAATTTTTATAGAAGTGACTTTTATTTTACTACGAATTCGTTATAAAATTCTTTGCCAGATCTTTGCAGTTGAATAGTGTCGGTGAACGGAGTATCAGTGGAAGGGTGGATTAGTGATTGTTTATATAAATCGTACATGGTTTTAATGAACAATTAAGGAACAGTTATTGGTGCGGTATGATGCATAAATTAAAAAGTCAAAACTACGGGTAGTAAGATTCAGAATATGTTTAATGGACATAGTTGAGAGGACCAAATTATTCCATTGCGGTAAGCATCTCATTTAGAACATCACAAAGCAAAGTCGAAACAAATTACGAATATATTATACGTATATATATGTATGTAAGCTGGAATGCTACCTAAATATGTATCTTTTTAAAAGGTTAGTGTTTATTTAGATAATTAAAAATGAATTCCGCGCCATCAACGTCAGATATGACGCCACAACGAAAGCGTGTTGGTAGGCCTCCTAAAGCAGCGCAGTTGAAGCAATCGGCTGACACTACGCCACCATCACAAGAAGAGAGTGCACAAATGTCTAACCAATCGAACGATACAGAAAAGTTTACGAGTCGAGGTGAAAATGATAGTATAATGGAAATTGACGACGGTTTCGTGGCTATATCTCCACCGCCGTCCAATGTATCGGCAGATAAGGTTAATCCTCGTATGACTTCAACACCATCAAGTAGCAACGAATGTAGGCGAAGTTCACGTAAGAAGATCATAAAATTTGACGTAAGAGATTTATTAAACAAACATCGAAAGCCACATAAAATCCAAATAGAAGCTCGCATAGATTCAAACGCTCCGCAAACACAAACAACTTCATCGTTACCCTCATTTAGCTCTGGTAGTAATGCAAGCAGCTCAGTTCCAGCTTCAAGCTCTGATTTGAGTAGTAAACAGAAAGCATTTATGGAGAAATCCGCAATATTTCGTCGCATATCAATATCGGAACAACAGAATAAAATAAATGCGCCAATACTTCCACCACCCTTATCGTCCATACCTAAAATAGGTGTTTTAGGTAAAAACACAATCAATTTAAAAAGTAATGTGGATGTTATGACTACAATTGACCCAGCGAAAATAGCACAAGCAAGACGGTTAAGTCGTACCCAGGAAATATTTAATGCCAGCCTGATAAAATCAAAGCAGAATTCCAGCCTAATAATAGCGCAAATTGAAAGTAATACTTCTAGTTCCAGCAGTGGGTTTATGCCTCCAGCAGTTCTGACATCACAACAGCAGAAAAAGTCAACAAGTGAGTAAAATACAAATAAACAATATTAAAAAAATCGATAAATGTAAAAATCAATATGCATCTTACATATATGTATATGTGGGTGTGTGCATATGGGTGTTTATTTATATATGTACATACATACATATATAGTATATGTATAAATACTGTTTGCATGATGGCACAAAATCCTCGAAAATATTCAGATTGAAACTTGAAGTTTATATATGCGCATAAAATACTGATAGTTACCGTTTTTACTTATGTACATATAACTCTTCCATCTATTTGTTATGCAAATATATGCAAGGTTATATTCACACATGCATATATGTATGTATATGTACTTATAATATAGATAAGTAAACTTTCGAAGTAAATGATGCTTATCAATAATAAATTCAGCTGACACTCAAAATTGGAGATATTTTTTCGTAACAGACTGAAAAGGGTCTATTACTAAACTGAAATTATCTAAAAAAAATTGTATGGTTGTATCAGAGGTTGAAAATTGCTCCAATAATTTGGAAATGTTGCCAATAATTTGGTACAATTTTTCAAAGAAATGTTTTTGAATAAAAAAAATATTATCAGATGTCTTAACATTTTCCCAAAATAAATAAAAGTCGACGCCCCGTTAATTTGAACATCTTTTTTTTTACATATTTATTATAATAATGAATTTTCTATTCAACAGATGTATCCAACAAACGTAAAAATCTTTCAAATTCATTTATTTCGCCTACTGCAGTAGCTGATTCAAAGCCTTCGCTAACAGAATCTGGCACACAAAAGCGCCGAGGCCGTCCGCCGAAAAATAAAAATCCTGTAGCTCAAAGCCCTTTACCAAAGTCAAACCTGAGGACGGAGCTTCATATAACTCCCCAAGGTAAAAAAGCAGATGCGCATCAGCAATATTCAGTCGAAAGTAAAGAAAAGAAAGAAGTCGTCAGTAAAGAGGCTTCTCAAAATGCTACAAATTGGACAGAGTACAAAGCAAAATTAAAATGTGCTGAAAGCGTTGAAACTCCTGTTGGACAAAATCCTATATCAAACGAAAGGACTTCTGTGCAGCATGAAGATGTCATTTTAGAAATATCATCTACTTCTTCTATATCTGATCATGAATATCAGGCTAAAACAGTGCATCCTCCAACGGATGTACATGAGTCACAACAAAGAAACTTCGCCTCTGTTTGCATTTGGCAAGATAGTCAAAGTATTTCTGAAACTACATCCGCACCAGAATTCATTGTGGCCGCTGTTGAAGAGATAACATCGGAAAGTTCACCAGCTGATAAATCGATTTCCTTGGGAGCTGAAAGTGAAACATGTTCACAAAAAACGGTTGATACCTTAACGGATTGTGATCAAAGTATTACAATTGATTTGGATTCGAATAAAGAAATCGAAGCGGAGTCAGATTCTCTCTCGGAAATGACATTTGGCATGTCCAGCACAAGTCGCAAATCGAGCGGTTCGGAATCAGAGGGCAGTTCAGATCGTAGTAATAAAAGCTATAAAAAGGGCGATAAGTTGCGTGTATCTTTGAAACGTTTAACGCTGCCACCGAGTACAATCACAACGACTATTTCGTTATCATCGGCATCTAGCAGCTGTAGTGACGTCATTGCTGGTAGCGACAACAGCAATACAAATAACAGCAGTCGCATAAGTAGCGGTACCGCTGACACTACGGAGTTAAGTACCGCAACAGCAAACAAAAACTTACCGACAAGACGTTCTCATCGGTTCCCCAAAAAGAGTTGCGAGAGCAAAGTTATAGTGGAAGAATCCAAAAGTAAAGCAGAAGTATCATTGAATGAGAATTTAGATACTGAAGATCTAAAGATGACAACAGGTGTAGAGGAGAAAACAGGTAAACTTCCAATAGAGAAAGTCAGCTCAACTACCGTTAAAACGGATAAAAACTTCCAGCAATCAAATGAAAAAAGTAAAGATATTGCAGTTACAACAATTGAAAACGTTAGTGCTGAATTGGTTACCCCGCAGCAAGTTGAGGCACCAGCCGTTGCAATTGCTGTAGTGGAGCTCTCTTCTGAACAAATAACTGAGATACCCCAAAAACCAAGCAACACTGCACCAGATGCTGTAGATAACGGACAAGAGCGTAGAGAGCATGATAGAAACATTAGTGAAGAATCGCCTTCTGTATCGTGCGAAACGAAAAAAGAACCTATCACTTTGCCACTTAAAAAACAGGTGAGCAAGTTTAAAATGTACGAAGCGGCAGTGCACAATGTGGTGGCAAATGTTGCGACTAGTACTTTGTTGGATATCTTAAACACCGTTAAGCAGAATGATTTAACAATGGGAACGAAGACATTCCAGCAATTGCCGTTACCCGCAGTTAAAGATGACACATCCTCAGAGATTATAGCGCCCAAAGTAGGGGAAGAAAACATGCCAATTACTGCAGACGACAAAGAACTTGAAGCTGGCACGTCAGATAACAGTGTTACGACGATTATTTTGGAAGAATCACAAACAACCGACCAAGATAGTTCTATAGAGACTAATAAGCAGCCATCAAAATGTGTTCATATAGCTAAAAGTGGAGATGAAGTAGAATCTATAAATACGTTCACTTGGGGAGACAATGCGAACGATGAGTCCGACCAACGCGGGGACTTACCTGCGGAAAAATGTGAAATATCCGAAACAGTCACGGATTGCGACTTTACACCACTGCCAGAAGAAGAGGTCGTAATTCAAACTACTTTCGCTGAACAGTCTGTTGAAGGGAAGGAAACTTCCATTGATGAAGCTACTAGCACTCCAAAGACGGTAGCAGAAGTAGGTGGAAATATTTTGAAAAAAGCGTCCCAAGAAATACCTGCCAATGTTGTTAATGAGAGCACAATGAACGTTTCCAATGTTCTGCATAAGTCAACGAAATCGGAAAAATGGGATATTACCACTAAACACACGGCAGATAATGTGTTGGATGAAAATAGTTCGGAGGACATAAATTCGACAACGGACTCACAATCTTCACGTGACGAAACGAATGGAAGCAGTGCTACGAAAACACCATCTCCAACGCTTTCGGAAAATTCCAATGAAAAGCCATCAAAGAAACCAACACGCCGAAATGAGAGACGTTCAAAACGTGGAGATAAGTCTGACCATAAAACTTTAGAAGAGACATTCGCAGAAATAGCAGCAGCGAGTTCAAAAGCAGTTTTGAAGTTAAAGGCGCAGGAAGTTGACGCAGAAACAGCAAACGTGTATAATGAAGAGGAGATTTCTAAATCTGTTGATGCAATGGAAAAGTCAGCTGATACAAAGGAAGATTCTTCTGCGAGCGTTGAGCTAAGCCAAACACCTATTAATTTAACTGAGCCTAAAAATCTAGACGAAGATGAAGTGCCGAATGTACAAAATACTATAGAAATTACGACCGAGGAAACAACGACAGATATATGTACGAAGGTTTGTTCCAAAGAGGATCGCACCATGTCAAAAGCCGTATTACTACCAGAAGATATTGATAGTAATTCAAATCACTCGTCGCCCTCACGACGCGGGCGAAAGGCGAAGAATAAAAAAGTAAATCATAAGCCATCTCCTAGCACTTCTCCTATTACTGCAGAGTCTTCTAGTGAAAATACACAGAAAGTCTCCGAAATGAATCCGGTTGATGAGCCTATTACTGCCAATACGAATACGACCGCCGATGGTAGCTTAGAAATATCACAACAAAATTTGCACACATCAACAGTTGAACTGAACATAAAAGATGCCAATAATGTTGATCAGATTATCACCGACACAATGGAGACAGGGAAGGCCAAAGAATCGAGCATAGCAAAAGTTTTGGAATCAGAAAAATGTGATTATCCAACTACAACGGCGGAACTTTCAACTGAGGTTGGCCAAGTCTTGAGTACTACAAGCGACGAAACGTCAAATATATCCAATAATACAACACCTGATTTAAGTGGCCAAAATTTAGAAGAAAATAATGACAAACATAAACCATTAACACCAAAAACTCGAAAACATAAAAAAGCTTTGACTTCGGCTGTTCAACAAGTTGAGCGCGTTGATCCTGAAGTAGAGAGTGTTGAGACCCGAAGAGAGTGTGGTCAAAACGATATGATCAAACCCGAAGAGCGGCTTGAACAGCACGAAGAAAAGATTATAGAAGCACCCAAAGAGTTGCTACCAAATAAATTAGAAAAGTTGGATCAAAATGGATCGCCGCCATCGTTAAAAGAGAACTCAATCGTTGACTCTAAAATAAATACCGTTACAAGTAGCGACTTAATAGCAGAGAATGTGGACTGCCAGCTCACAGAACAGCGCGAACAGTCAGATACACCAGTCGATAAGCCTAAAAAAATTCGAAAACGAAGAAGTAATAAACAGTCCGATGAGAAATCTAACGATTTGGAGACTAAAGGCCATAGTAAGTCTGAAGATCAGGAAACTGTTGAGAGTAAAGAAAAAAGTGGCGTTACTGAAGATACCGATGGAAAAATACGAAAGCCCCGAAAGGGAAAGTCAGCAAACGATGCGACAAATGATCTGCAGATCGATACGCCGGTCACAGTTCCAAACGCAGCTGAATTAATGGAAAAAGAATTGGCCAAAGCGCCACCTAAGAAACGCCTGCTTAAAATGCAGATGGAGTTGGAAGAGAAGAGTTGCGCCTCCCATTCAGAAATTACAAGCATCAGCCAGACCAGCGCTGAACAAAAAATGTCTTCAGCCAAGAAGTCAGCAAGCAATTCCAATAAAACCAAAGAATCTACACAGAAAAAATCGAAGAAAGATGCGCAATCTTCTGATCAAATGAAAAAACGAGAAAGTCTCGAAAATCAAGTCGAATCTTCGCTTGATGAGGAAAGCCGTTCAGCGACATCTACACCAGTGTCTAAACGTTTCAAAAAGCAAACGGCTCCAGAAAAAACCCCAGAAGATAAAACAAGCGGTAAAAGGAAGTCCAAGATGGATCAAAATATTATTAGCGGTGAGAAGAGTGAAATTAAGGATAGGGAAAGGAAAGGATCTATATCAAAGAAATCGGAAAAGAAGCAATTTTTGGCCATGGAAGACACTGCTAGTAAAGAGTTAGCTAAGAAAATGGAGGAAAGAAGTGCGAAGAAAAAAAGGCAGAAGAAATTGAAAGAGGATTTCGAAGCAGCACTAAAGGATGCGCTCACTAAAACAACAGTGCCAGCTGAACCTATTAAAGAAAGTGTCAACTCAACCGAAAACATAGTTCCGATGCTGGAAGAAAGTAAATTACAAGACGGTGTGGCCGCAGCAACAGTTTGTGCAACGGATTTTGAAGACAAGAAGAGTGCTGTAGAGGAGGATCAAATCAGTAAGGTTACTGAAGCTGCGGTAAACAATGAGCTTGAGGAAGAACCAGATCCGTTGAAGGACATTGAGAAATTCATTGAAGATGGTGTCAACTTGCTCAAACGTGGCTATAAGATTGATGACGACAGTGTAGATGAAGTTATTTGTCCGAAAACACATCTCCAAAAAGAAGAATATAAATCGGATGTTACGGAAAATGAAGAAAAGCAATCCACTGCGCTGCTGGAAGGCATGACGACGCCTAATGAAAGCATATCTGGCGATATAACGCCAGTTGACAAATCCTTCGAAGAAGTTTCGAACACACTCCCTCAGAATATTTATTACGATACACCGGCTGATACACCAGTAGCAACGCCGACAACCACACCGCCACCAAAAAGTCCTATTCATGATCAAGCAATTGACGAAATAAGTGGGGTTCGGCGTTCTCATCGCATCAAACAGATAACAAAGATGCCGAAGGCGCTTGTGGGTCGCGGGTTGGTGCGCGAAAAAGAACGGTTCTCAATTAAAGACGATGTTGAAATGAAAACTCACTATAGTTTGGATGATCATCTGACGGATTTGGCGCAAGTGGAGGCAAAGAATGCTAAGTTCCTAAAAGAAATGGAAGAACGTCTGAGTAACTTCCAAGTCATTAAAGAGAATGAGTACAAATGTGAGCGTGTCGTGAGTAGAGAAGCACGCAAAATGTTGTGTGATTGTTTCTTGACAGCCGAAGAGGAAGAGCGTGGTGAATTGGGCTGTGGTGAAGATTGCTTGAACCGTTTATTGATGATCGAATGTGGACCCGATTGTAATGTGAAAGTTCGCTGTACAAATAAACGCTTTCAGAAACTGCTCTGTTCACCATGTCGAGTTTTTCGTACGGAAAAGAAGGGCTTCGGTATAATGGCTGACATTGAGATATTACCTGGTGAATTCATTATGGAATACGTCGGTGAGGTAATCGATGGCGATGAGTTTGAACAGCGGCGTACTGCATATTCGTTGGACAAAAACCGTCACTATTACTTTATGGCATTACGAAGCGATGCCATAATCGATGCCACAATTAAGGGTAACATTTCACGCTTCATTAATCATTCCTGCGATCCCAATGCGGAAACTCAGAAGTGGACTGTAAATGGTGAACTACGAATTGGGTTCTTCAGTCGTAAGTCCATTATGCCAGGTGAAGAAATTACGTTCGACTACCAGTATCAACGTTACGGCAGGGAGGCACAACGTTGTTATTGCGAGTCGGCTAACTGTCGTGGTTGGATAGGTGAAGAGCCCAATTCGGATGAGGGTGAACAAATCGATGACGACAACGATGCGGATAATTCGGCAGATGGCAGCGATGATGAGGATAGTGATGATAGCACAGCTGATGGCGAAGATGCACATAAAAAACTAGATGCATCAAGCAAATCACTAATAAGCTCAGAGGATGGTAAAATAAAGTTGGATGAAAAATCGGAAAGCGCGGGTAAGGACAGGAAGAAAAAAGTGGGTGAAGATGCAGAGGCTAAGCTGAAAAAGCTCACGGGCAAATCTGCTGATAAAGCAGCGCGAAAAAAGAAACCTGGTAAAGAAAAGAAAGATAAGAGACTGCGTAAATCTGCTACTGGTGAGCAATCGAAAACTTCGCGTTATTTAGAAGATCCGGACATCGAAGATGAGGTTAAATTCCTGAGCCGTGGCGGGCTGAGAAACCAATCGGACACGTTGCGGTTTTCACGTTTGGTCGTACGTGCCAAATTGCCGCAGACTCGTCTCAATCTATTGAAAATTCTCCGCAATGCCGATTTGCCATGTCGCCGACTATTCTTGGACTATCATGGACTGCGTTTGTTGCATGGCTGGATGAGCGAAGACGGTGGTGATATGGCGATTCGCTTGTCACTGCTAGAGGCGCTGGAAAGTTTGCCAATAGCAAACAAGACTGTGCTCACTGACAGTAAAGTCTATCAGAGCGTACGAAATTGGTGTGGCAATGCGTTGTCCATCAGCAGTGTGCCGGCTGGCAATGCATCTTCTCCAAGCGATGAGTCGTCCAAGGAAAGCACAAGTAGTAATTCACATACGGAGATAGCTAGTGGACAGGAGGTACCATCGGAATTGCAGAAGTTAGCTGTGAAACTAACCACAGCATGGAATAGTTTGCCAGAAATTTTCCGCATACCGAAACGTGAGCGCATCGAACAAATGAAAGAGCACGAACGGGAGGCAGATCGACAGTTTGCCGAAGCTTCCGTCGACAGTAATCGTTCTGTTCTAAATGATCGTTATCAGCGCGATCGTTTCGGACGCGGCCCAACCGCTTCTCGTTTTTCCAAACCAAGTTGCAGTAAAGACAATCGCAACAATAATATAACCGTTGTAGGCTCAATGCCAGGCGGAGATCCACGTCGACGTTCGGCGCACGATCACCATGATGGTATAAAGCATTTGTCAAAGGCACAGAGGCGAGAGATGTTTGCTGCAAAGGTGAGAGAAGCACATAATCTGTAAACAAATTCCATATTTTTTTTTTTTAATTTTTAGGTGGCACGCGACGAAGCCGAAAAGCGTTTGGCTGAAGAGCGTAGAGAATTCGAAACAAAATGTCGTTTCTTTGGCTTGGACCCCAAGAAAACACGTTCGCAGGATCTTCCTTTCTGTGTAAACCCTTCAACAGGTCAATGGTATTCTATTGCCCGCCAACCTATCCCCACTCCACCTTGCTACGCACACGTGCAGGTGCAGCCAAAATCTAAATCTACCGATCCTGACGATTACAAGTTACCTGCAGTTGTTGCCACCTTGCCGCGCCAATGGAAATACGCCATTACAAACTTAGGCCAAATTTATTACTATCATACTAAGCAAAAAATATCGCAATGGCACCCGCCAACGCTTGAACAATTGCACGCTGCAGCCGAGGAAGACGACAGTTCGGACAGCGAGTCCTGTGAGGAAGCCAAACAAGCAAATGAGAGCAGCGAGGATGATGACGTACTCTTAGGTAGTAATCTAAATTTTTAACACTAAAAATTTTACTTATTTTATATATTCATTGATTTTTAAGGAATGGATGAGGCGCAACTCAAAGCTTTCATCGATAAGAAGGTAGAAAATCGTAGGCATAAGCGTTACGGTCGTTTGGTGGATGAGCGTCCGATTAGTGTAAGTACTCACATGTATTTTTTTGCTAATGATTTGAAATTCATATTTATGTTTATACTTACAGCCTCGAAAGGAGGAAGATCGCATCTACAATCAAATAGAGATGCGCAAATACAAAGAGAATAAAGAAAAAATACGCAAACGTAAGGAAGAAATACGGCGCAAGCGCGCTGAAGCACTCAAAGCAGCAGCTATCGGTGGCGTAAATCCCAACGTCGTTGCGGACAGCTTAAATATCGACGCTACGAAATCCAAAAATGGCGAAGACTGCGATGAACCGGATGGCGTAATACCCATACAAGACTATTTGCTCTCATCCGATGAGGAGGAGATTATGAAGGAGGAATGCAATAACAGCCCACTCTTGGACAAAATCGTGCAAGGCGATAAGATTGTCGACGAATTGGATGCGCTCACAACAAAGCGTGCGCTCAAGCGCCCATTACCGCCCCATCGGGATCCCAGCGCACAGGCAGGCCAGTGTAATGTCAGTGGTAGTAGTGGCGGTAGCAGCAGTGGCAGTGAGCATAAGCGACGAAAATCCGATAAGAAAGATAAAAGGTTCGTTGTTTTGTATTGAAATTATAACATTAATAATTAATTACATTTTTATTTTATTTTTTTTCATTAGCAAAAAGAGCAAGGACTCGGATTCCAAGTATCGTCGCACTAAGGAAAAGTTCCGCTGTGAAATAGCCGGTATTATTGTGCAACACTTAAAGCCATATCGCAAGGAATCGTGCACACTCGCTCGCATTCAGAGTGATGAAGATTTCAATCATCTCGCGCGAAAGGTTTGTTTGTGTTTTTATTTCAGAAAAAATATTTTTATTAACCTTTATTCAATGCATTTGCAGCTCACACATTTTGTTATGGTTAAAGAGTTGAAATACTGCGAGTCTGTAGGTCAGACTTTGGTTGTAACCGAATCTGTTAAGAATAAATCCCGCGAATTCATTAAAAAGTACATGGCGAAGTATGGCGGCATGTATGTGAAACCCGCAAATGATCCGGAATTTAAGGAGATTCCATTTACTATTTAAACCTATTTATAATTTTTCTTCTGGTAAGCTAATTTCTGAATTCAACGAACAGCAATGGATTATCGCAGACTTCAGACTTCACATTTGTATTAAGAACCATTTGGCGACGTACATTCTTTTTTAACTTCAAAGCGTTAACAATTGAGACGTTACCATTTTTTTATATGCAAATTTGGTTTTTTGTCGAGTTTTGCATTGCTTAATTCTTATTTGTACATATATTGTTAAAAACTGAACGGAACACGGCGCGGTTAACACTATTTGCTGTTCCGATGAGAGACTTCGAAATATTTAAATACATTTTTATTATTATTGTAATGCTTAGTAATTTTTTTTTAGTTTTAAACCAGTATGTACATGTATTCCCTTTTTACTACGTGCAAATTGTGGTGTATTTTTTAGAGAATACGAATATATTATTTCTCCGCTGTAATTACATTTTATGAGCTAAACTAAACGCATATGCAATTATGTAAAAGTTGCTGCACAAATACGCGACTGCAACTGTAGATTCAATAAATAAAAGTGAAATGAACAAATCAAGCGCAGTTTCGTAATTCCATGGTATTTGTATTTATGGCAAAAAAATATGTGACCATCAGGGTTGCATTAAAAAATTAATGAATTAACATTGGAAGAGATTTTTATATTTTTGATTCCAAATGGGGTATTAAAAAGAAACTGGATTTAAAATAAAAACAAAAAAAAATATATATATAAAAATAAAAAAAAATATATAAAAACAAAAAAAATATATAAAAACAAAAAAAATATATATAAAAACAAAAAAAAAATATAAAAACAAAAAAAAATATAAAAACAAAAAAAAAAAAATATAAAAACAAAAAAAATATAAAAATAAAAAAAATATAAAAAACAAAAAAAATACAAAACAAAAAAAAAATACAAAAACAAAAAAAATATAAAAACAAAAAAAAATATAAAAACAAAAAAATATAAAAACAAAAAAAAAAATATAAAAAACAAAAAAAAATATAAAAACAAAAAAAAATATAAAAACAAAAAAATAAAATATACAAATAAATAAATTTTAATGCCAAGCAAATAATTACGAATTAAAAAAAGAAAAAGAACAAATTATTAATTCTAAATATCAATTATCGAAATTAAAAATTTATTTTTCAATCCAAACTTGTTTAATTAAAAAATTTGAAACGCTGAAAACTATATAACTATAATTACTTACCAAATATGATAAACCGTATTCGCAAAATAACGAACAATTAATTAATTAAATAAATAATTTTATTATTTTTTTTTGAGAATTATATTTGCGAATCCGTTATACACTTTATCAAACGATGTTTCCAAAACCTATTAAGAGCTTCAATTTTCGAATTTGCTAATTACTCTTTTCAGCGATTTGATCGCCTTCACTGGCTGCTGGCTGTGTTCGATTAGCTTCCTCTGGTTTCATGGCGGGGAAGAAGAGCACCTCCTAAAACACACACAGGTTATAAATATTTCTAGATACTTGCAATAAAAATATTTTCAATGTTTACCTTAATGTTATTGGTGTCGGTGAGGAACATGGTAAGACGATCAATGCCCAGACCCCAGCCACCTGTTGGTGGTAAGCCATATTCTAATGCTGTACAGAAGTTCTCATCAATTAATTGCGCCTCATCATCACCAGCCGCTTTATCGCTCGCCTGTTGGGCGAATCTTTCACGCTGCACCATCGGATCGTTCAACTCGGTGTAAGCATTACACACTTCCTTCTTCATGACGAATAGCTCGAAACGTTCCGTTAAACCAGGTTCGCTGCGATGATATTTGGCCAGTGGTGACATTATTTGCGGATGCTCACAGATGAATGTTGGATTTATACAGGTTTCTTCAATAAAATCACCGACTAATTTATCCAGCAGACGTGCCGTTGTACGTGGTGGCGGACATTCGATTTGATGCTTGGCGCAAAGTTGTGAAAGAAACTCAGTTGTCTCTTTGCTATTAAACGTTGTTGCTGGTGGAAATTTGACGTTTAATTTTTCTTCTAGAGTTTTTATCATCGAAACCCTTCTAAATGGTGGCGTAAAATCAATTTCCTCCTCGGGACCGTCAGGTCCTTCAGGATGGTATTTAATTTTATAAGTACCATGAATGGCTTTCACCATGCCTGAGATCATTTTCTCAGTTATTTCGATAAGATCATTAAAATCAGCATAAGCCATATAGAATTCGCAAGTGGTAAATTCTGGATTATGCGTTAAATCGATGCCTTCATTTCTGAATTGACGGCCAATTTCATACACTCGATCTAATCCACCAACAACGAGCATTTTATGGTACAATTCAGGTGCGACACGCATATACAAATCCATATTCAAGTCATTGTGATGTGTGATGAAGGGTTTGGCAGTTGCACCGCCAGCAATCATGTTCATCATGGGTGTTTCTACTTCCAGGAAACCCATGCGATCGAGGAATTGTCGCACAAATGAAACAATCTATCAAATAAAAAAAACTATAATCAAACAAGTTATTTGTAATTCAAAATAAACTTACATTTGCACGAATTTGGAAGGTTTCTCTCACTTTGGGATTCATGATCAAATCCAAATACCTTTGTCGGTAACGCGTCTCTTTATCCTTGAGACCGTAATGCAAATGAGGCAGCATATGCAAACATGGTGACAACAGCTTTATCTGCATCGGAAAAAATTAAAAACAGTTAGTAGAAAAGACGGACTAAAATTATATAGATTTTTACCTCTTTTGGCACCACAGAGAGTTCACCCTTCTTGGTTTTGCCGGGGTAACCGTTGATACCTATAATGTCACCACGTCGTATTTTTGCGGTATCAGGCTCAAAGGCACTTTCGTTATGATATAACTTAGCATTGGCCATCACCTGCAATTTGACACCCTCACCGCGCAAATCGTAAAATATTAATTTCACACCAGATTCCCGTATTGCATGCACGCGACCAGCAACGCTGTGTAAAAAAAAAAAAAATAATTATTTATCTTATCAAATATTATAATTATGAAAATGTTACTCACCTCAAGGAGACGTCTTCAAGCATTTCACCCTCTTTAAGATTCTCATATTTTTTAATGAAATTTTCCAAAGAAATACTAACGTTGAATTTGTGAGGATATGGATGGGTTTCTGGTGATTTTTTTAAATCAACGACAGCAGCTGAACGCAGTTTAAAATATTCATTTGGCGAAATTTCCTCTTCTGACGCCGCTGCTGACTTCTTTTTTGGAGCATTGCTATCAGCATTAGCACTTGCTGCAGCCGCTTTTTGCGCCTCCTTCTCTGCCTTTTCTTTGGCCTTTTGCTCAGCTTTTAGACGCCTTTTTAGCTCACTAAAAATAATTTCATTGAATCGATTAAAACATGTCAGCTTTCAATATTATCCCTGTGCACTCTTTCAACAAGGAAATGTTTTCGAAAAATAATATTTTATATCGGAAAATTTGTCCCTCACTAAATATGTTTCACGCTAATATAAAATCGAGGTGTTAGATGAAAAAAATATACATACATACAAACATATACACATAAATATATTAATTACAAAAGCCAAGCACCTATTCGCTTACAGTTTTGTACGCTTGCTTGGTATTTCTAGGCATATTGTGGAATGAATATGACGAGTGGTTACATTCTGGCACCAAAACTTGAATTCTTTCTGATGGCACTTCAAATCAACCTGTCGAAATGCAGCATGAAACTGACGCAATTTTAGAAAATTACTTGGTGTCGTGTACGGCCTTAGAAGTTTATACATATTCTTTTTTTAAATCACTTTATTTTTTGGTACACATCAAACTAGTTAAACTTTTGTAATTATTTGAAAATATACACTTTGTATGATTTTTTAATATTCACACATGAAACTGCAACTGGAATTCTGCATGTGTTTCAACATAACCACACATTCGGTGATTCAATCTGATGACATGGAATCAGTGATTACATTAATCTTTTTAGCAATTATTTTCAGTTCCACTTACTTTTTTGATAGCTCACCAGTTGGCTCAGACATTTTACCCAAAGTTTAGGATAAATTCGTTAGTAAAACCCGTATAAAAATAAGAAGACCTTTATTCGAATATACAAATCGGCGTGAGCCAACAAATGTCAAGAATCGTGGCGAAACAATGTTGTTGCTCTACTTAAACTTGACAATGGGAAAAAGCAGCCCAATTTGGTATGAGTTTGGTAATTTTTTGCTAATTTTCTTTTTTTTAATTATGTTGGTATAACTTAGGTTACAATTTTTCACAAAAGAGCGTAGCTTTCTTAAAATTCAATTAAATTAAAGCTTAAGAGGTTTTTTAATTATGGTTTTGAAGGTATCAACATACTGTACAAAAGCCATTAATATGGTTCATGCTGTGTTTTAGTTTATGCTTAAATGATGTTGGGCAACAACCTTACTATTTTTATGTTATTAAAGAAAGTTTCGGCAATGCTTCTTTGAAAAATCAAAAATATTACGTGAAAAAGTGTGATTTATTTAAAAACATATTACATAATTATTAAGAAACATTCCATGCATGTGTTGAAGCATAATAATTTGTGAAATACTTCAGTTATAAATAAGAAAATTGAGAAAATCCATTACAAATGGTTGAGAAAATTTTTATGCGGAAGTAGTTGTAGAAAGTGTGATAAAAAAAGTGAAAACTGCTGCACTGACTAAAGAAACATATGATGAAGACTCCCTATATCATCAATAACATATTGGAAGATAAAAAAGATGATATTTATAACTAAGCATGTTTAATTAAATTAGTCCAACTAGAAAAATCTATAAATTTACATTCTGTCCTATGATCGTTGGAAACAAAGAAGTGAAGAGGATAGCGGGTGAATATGTGCGGAACAGAACGAGTTTGAAGAGAACAAATAAACTTGTGTGAGAATTGTGAGAAGAATAGCGCGAGCAAAACAAATGGCTAAAAAACGTGCATTTGCAGCGTGCGGAGCCGATATTCATGAGCTACATAGTTAAATGCAATACCGGCGTGACAGGCAAATAATAAAATAGCAACTATTGAAGAATTGTGCATGTTGGCTGCAGATATGGGCTACAAAGCGAACGGGGAGGGTGGTAATAGCGGTAAAGGTCGTACTAACGGTCGTGGAATGGGAGATGACGACGATGGGGGCGATGAAGAAGAGAGCAACACGTTTTATGAGGCAGTCAGTGAACCGGATCTTTGCTTAGACACTCTTAAAATAACGAATGACGTCACATCTGTAAACAAAACAATGCAAAGTTTTGAGGAGGATGCCGAAGAGATCGAGGGTGCACATTGTTTACCGCAGGCGACAGATGTTATTGACACTGAATCCGCTGCGCCGTCGAGAGCTCATACAACGAATGTGATTCACGATGTTGTTCCCGTTGACACCGAGTGCAGTATGCGTGGAGATCTGCAGAAGGAAAACGTGAAAGACAAAGATAATATTTTTATTGATGAAAATACAGCAACACGTCCGAAACGGACTAAAAGTAGGTTTCATTACATAATAAAAATAGAGAATTAAAATATAATATATATTCTTTATACGATTTCAGATCTCAAAGACTTCAACAAAATAAATCACACAATTATGCCTGATGATCAACAACAGAAACAACGTCAGCAGACTTTGCTCACAACTAAATCGTGTGAAACTCCAGCAACTGCTACGCTTTCGCCAACAAATTCACACAGCGATAGTGGTAGTGTTGGTGGCGGCGCCAGACGTAAATCCTGGACTCTTTCACCACAAAGTAATGATTCTACACCACAAAGTGGAGCCAAGAAAAAAATAAAATCCCAAAGCCAAAAATCACCAACGGCACCGCTGTCATCAGGAGTAGCTGGTACAGAAAATCTCAATTTATGGGTTGCACGTGAATGTTATGAAACGGTACCGGCCGAGACGGTTTATGAAGTAGAAGATGACATCCTTGTAGTAGATGATGAAGAGGCAGCTGTCGAAAGTTTGCTTGGTGCTGCCGCCGCTTTTCAACCGAACACCATTAATAAGTCAGTGCAACGCAGACAAAAACATCTACGTCAGCCACAACACAGACCCTTGGAGCGTTCGTGGCCGCCCAAGGCACTGGGCAAAGACTTAAATATGCAAAGCGATGTTTTCAAGTTTGATATACTTGATATTGATGAGAAGATGGATAGCTTTGGTGCTATTGGTTGCAGCTCAGCTGAAGGCTTTAGCAGCGCTACAAGTAGTACAAATAATTCCCCTTTACTACTGCTTAACAATGGCCCTCCTACATCCACCAGCCCACAATATGATTTGCCCTCGGGCACAATGAATCAAACTCCCGTGAAATTTAAGCCCTTAATTAAGAAAAAGATTGGCCCAGATAGCTATATAAATACGATTACCACAAAGAAGGTGCCTGCTTCGGAAACCTATGAATTTCCAACATTTCCTGTTAAAGATAACTCAAGTTCGAACGTAACTAATGCAACGACTGCAAATCAGTTTCCACACATACGCCAGCATCGACCACTAACTCGCGTCATGTCAAATGGAAAGGGTCCTGTAGCTTGTAATGCGCTTAATTACGATGATTTAGCAGTTGGTGGCACACATTCGCCACGTCTGTTGCTCTCCCCAAAACGTCAACGCAGTCCACCTTCGGGATGTTCCTCACGGAGTGCCTCGCCATTGGACTTAAATTTAAGCCCCGAAACCAGTTCTCCACCAACTCCTCAGACTCAATTTAAATTCAGTTCCAATTTGGGAAGCGGACCATCATCGCCTGCTACTCATATACGCCCGCAACAAAGGTTATTAAAACGAGTTGGCGGTGGTGTCGGTAAGTTTCTTTGGCTTTTAATTACATTTCTAAGAGTGTGTTTAACTTGTGTGTCATTTGAAACAAAATAGGCGCAAACCTCGTATGTCCACCGACTCCCACACACCATGCTCGTCGCCATCAACGACTACAATCCAACACCTCCGCATTGGCAGCATCAGTGGACAATTCGTTAACCGGTGCGACGTGCAACCAAATGGATTACAACTTGTCGGCAATGCCAAAGTCCCCACCGATTGCAATTGGTGCGGGAATTGGTGGTGTCACAGAACACCACGCCGTTGATGGTGGCTTAGTAGAAGCTGCCGATACCAATGGTACAGCAAATGAAGCATGCAACACACGTCTACCATCCATACCGGAACGTGGTGCTGCTGCCGGCTTTCTTCGTGGAAGTTCGGCTTTCGCTGAAGGGGAGTCTGCCACCGAACCATTACCGCCCGCTTGGGAAGCGCGTATGGATAGCCATGGACGTATTTTCTATATTGATCATACGACACGCACAACCTCGTGGCAGCGTCCTGGTACGAATGGCGGCGCAACTCTAAATGGCGCTGGTGAGTTTAACTGGTAGACACTTAGTTTGGCTTTTATCATTCATTACTTCCACATCTTGTTTACAGGACGTGAGCACCATCATCGCCAACAATTGGACAGACGCTATCAATCCATTCGACGCACAATTACCAGCGATAATCGTCTCTCGAATGCCTCCGCTTACAGTGTAAGCGACAATGCTGCTTGTATTAACACTGCCAATCAATACCCAAATTCCATGCACAGTAGTCCAAACGCGGGAAATAGTAATAATTTAGGTAATCTACAAAATCTCAGTCTTTCTGTGCATCCAGCTGTTGTGATGCTCTGTCGTCCCGACTTTTATTCCATGTTACACACAAATGAGGATGCATTATCGATATATAATCGCAATCCGGCACTAAAACACATGATTATACGTATACGCCGCGATCCGCAATGCTTTCAACGCTATCAATATAATAAAGATCTGGTGGCGCTGGTAAATACATTCGCACAGCTCAATCGTGATTTGCCCTCCTGCTGGGAGACTAAACTCGATCAATCGGGTAAACAGTTTTTCATTGATCACAATAATCGTAAAACCTCGTTCATGGATCCACGTTTGCCCATTGAAAGCGCACGTGTCGTACGTCAAAGGCATCAGTTGCTTTCCCATCAATCGCCACAACTGTCAGCACATTTTCCGCACGCTCACCATCCACACCAGCAACCACAACATCACCATAATTTCCAATACGATGCGCTCGACGGCAATTGTATTTCGGCGTCGGGAGTACCGCCACTGCCACCGCCCAGGCCGCCAAGCACTGTACGCACCGGCCCGAACGGTGCCTTGCGTGGCGCCACTGGCGGCGCTAGCAATTACGAGCAATACAACGAGGTGCCTGTAGCTTATAATGAAAAGGTAAATTTCTAGCAATAGTGGATATAAATTTTAAACTTTTTTTTTTTTAATTTTTTTAATTATTGTTTTTGTTTTTTAGGTTATTGCGTTTTTGCGTCAACCGAATATTTTGGAAATCTTACGTGAAAGACATGGCCAGAATACAGTTTCACGTTCCTTGCGTGAGAAAATTAATATTCTACGTGTAGAAGGTGTACCGGCCTTGGAGAGGTTAGCTCACGATTTGCAGCTGACTATTTTGTTAAGGTGAGTTATTTGTAACTGTTTCGTAATTGTAGGTTAAGTCAGGCTATTCAACAACATTTTAGTAATACCAAGCAAGAAATATAAACTGTGGAGTTACAGTTTTATCCATAGCGTTTGAAGCGCTCAGTTGCGGTTTGAGATCTACGCGGCTCCGTTCGTGTTATTTTTCGAGGTTAAAGTCTAATCTATCCTCGCACATCTCCGTAATAATAAATCTATGTCTATATATTTTATGTCAATATAATTTTTAGTATACTCCTATTCCTGTGTTTCAACCATTTATCGACGGTAATTTTTTTCGATCGTTCAGGGTCACGAAGGCTACAGCTACTTTCGGCGTATATATTGAGCTAATTTCACTAAAATTCGTTTAGATTTCCCCAACTTTACTTCTGATATCCCAATCCACCCCACTCGTAAAACTAAAATACAAATACTTGTAGATCTTCAAAACATATAAATAATGCTTTCGAACAAAGAAGTTTTTGGAAAAATTGGGTTAAGAAATCTGTGTGACCTTACCACCTGACGGCAATATTTGCATAACAAAAATGTGTGCGATTGTCCGACGCTAATTATCATAAAAGTCACTTTTCTAATACTCAAATCTCTTATATCGCTTTTTCGGTGGTATAACCCCGTCTAAGTTTATCTTAGGTTGTCAAAAAAGTCTTGCGGTATTTTTATTGAATTTTCAATTGTTCATAAAATTGGTTACAATAATGCGATTCAAGTCAAACATGCGCCGTTTTGTTTGATGACGCGTTCCCAACGAGATGCCAACTTCATAATGCCCTTCTCATAGAAGCTCGCTTCCCTATTTGCAAAAATCCGGAGAGCCAATTTTCACAGGACTCTCTTGTGGCCAACTTCAGACTACCAAGCGCGTTCGCCATGGACAGAAACAGGTGATGCGAGATCCGAACTATACGGTGGATGCAAAAGAACCTCCCATCCGAGCTCCCGGAGCTTCTGGTGCGTCACTAAAGATGTGTGTGGCCTGGCGTTGTCCTGATGGAAGACAATTCGGCCTCTGTTGATCAAAGATGGCCTCTTCTGCATGAGTGCTGCCTTCAAGCGGTCCAGTTGTTGACAGTACAGGTCCGAATTGAGCGTTTGGCCATAGGGGAGCAGCTCATAGTGGATTATTCCCTGCCAATCCCACCAAACACACAGAAGAACCTTCCTGGCCGTCAATACAGGCTTGGCCACCGTCTGGGCCGCTTCACCGCTTTTCGACCACGACCGTTTGCGCCTTACGTTATCGTAAGTGACCCACTTTTCATCGCCAGTCACCATACGTTTCAAAAACGGGTCGATTTTGTTGCGATTCAGAAGCGATTCGCATGCGTCGATACGGTCAAAGATGTTTTTTTGCGTCAATTCGTGTGGCACCCATACATCGAGCTTCTTAGTGACTCCAAGCTTCTTCAAATGGCTTATAACGGTTTGATGACTCATGCCCAGCTCTTGACCTATGCTACGGCTGCTACTATGCCGGTCTCTTTCGACCAATTCAGCGATTTTATCGCAATTTTCGACGACAAGCCTTCCGGAGCGTGGCGCATCTTCGACCACCTGTACACCAGAACGAAAACGTTGAAACCATCGTTGTGCGGTGGAAATGGAAACTGTATCGGGTCCATAAACTGCACAAATTTTATTGGCGGCTTGAGATGCATTTTTGCCTTTATCGTAGTAGTACTGTAAAATATGCCGTATTTTCTCTTTATTTTGCTCCATGTTTGCGACGCTATAACTCACGAACGACTTAAAAGAAACGACAATCAATCAAACACGTGTTAGCGCGTGAAATGAGCTTTCCAAAAGGTATAGCATGACCAGATGCGACGAATGAAACTAGAACTACGCGCTTTCAGCGCCAACTAGCGAAAATGCCGCAAGACATTTTTGACAAACTAATATATCAAAGTTCACTGAACAAAGCATCAAAACATCCCTTAAATTTGACAGCTATGGTTTTAGGAAATTAAAT
The DNA here is from genome assembly GCA_037783105.1 of Bactrocera zonata. Classification (NCBI taxonomy): domain Eukaryota; kingdom Metazoa; phylum Arthropoda; class Insecta; order Diptera; family Tephritidae; genus Bactrocera; species Bactrocera zonata. The sequence continues at coordinate 387,840 of JBAWJQ010005155.1, read as the reverse complement.
GTCCCAAATACGTCACCCTATATATACATAAGTAGTAGAATTTAATTCTACAGCTTCGGATTCAATCGCTTTCCACCATTGCTATTATAAGAAGGTCGTTCGACGCAACTTCCCATTTTCATATCTAATGGAACTCACTTAATAACCAATCTAAATCTATTGTTTCCCACGCTTTTTATGTGAAATGTCACCGCAATAGTTTTTATCTAAATCTAAATCAATTACAAGATGCTGTCAGCTTTACTCGAATGGCCCCAAGTACAAGCATTTCATTTTTTCCGCTCAATTAATCTGTTTAACTGTCTTAATGGCACAACAAAATCTTACCACAAAACAAGGCTGTGAGCTTTAGCTGCATGAACTTCCTGTACGCCGTAATTAACATAGCTTTCCGATTTTCGCAAATGTTCAAGATCAAAGCTCGCTTGTACACTTGTTGGTGAACTCCTCTGCAGCGCAGCTCTGGCGCGTCGTGGTCGTGCGCGCAGCTCAAAGAGCCGTCATTAATTAAGCGTTGGTCCTGCATCAATGATTTCGCTTTAAGTGTGTTATGGCTAAACTTAAGTGGCAAGGTTGTCTGTTCGCCTAACAAGGTTGGGTAAAAATTTCCATTAAATGCCAAATATTATTAGTCATTGCGATTAATACTTGTAATGGCGATACTTTCCATTATTATTGCAGTCATTAGCTAATTATCCATATGCATTTGTAGATATCTATGTTTGTATGTATATGTATGTATATCTAGTAACTGCAATGTAAAGTGTTCTCAGTTGGGTCAATGCACTTTCAGCAGTTAGTGTATTTTAAGGTGCAAACGGTGTGTGCCACTGTATTCAGATTTTTATAATGTATTTTATTGCTTAACTAGCCATGGCACAGCGTTAATGAAAACACAAGCGACAGTTAATTTCTAAGGTGATTTGGAAATTTTGCGAAAATCATAAATTTTTGCTTATACATAGATGTAAATCCGGTTCTTTTTTGGTTGTGGAAGCCTGAGTGTCTGAGATTTTTCATTCTACCTCTAAAGCCGTACGATTTGGCTGATTCCTTGTCTCTACTAAATTAGGCGAATATAGTGGTTGCAGCATAATATTGATTGAAAATTTGGCGAAAAACTCACGAAGATTCAGTGCAGTATGTGACGGTGCAAAAACCAAAGGTTTTCGGTCCATAATTTCGTCCTCTTTTTAGGAAGAGCTTCGCGCAAACGACACATACAACTCAAATAGTATTCCTTGTTGACAGTTTGGCCGGTCTTCAGCACTTTTTTCTTTACACCACACCTCAATAATCGAAGAAAACTGTCAACCTTTGTTTTTGAACGGCTTTGACGTGAAGTTTTGTGCTTCGGCACACCTTTACCACGATATTCAGCGAATGGTCGTTTGCTTCCGTGTCATAAGCACAGATCCAAGACTTATTGTTAGTAATAACACGTTATCCAACATTCGGGTAGTCGGAAAGCATTGTTTGACAGCTGTTAAAGCGACGCTGTATCTGGAAAAAAATTGAGAGATTTTAGAACCAAACGTGTTTTACTTTTCTTGGATCCAAATAATGTTTCGAAATGTGTTTTTCTGATCCTTCCGATATTTCAACGATGCCAGTAAGATCTCTGACTTTTAATTGTTGATTTTCAAGCGCTAATCCCGTCATTTTATTGAAGTGTTGATGATCAGTTGATGTTGATGGCCGTCCTGGACGTGGTTTGTCGTCAACGCGTTCGCGACCCTCTTTTAATAATTTGTACCAATCAAAAATACTCGCTCGCGACAAACAATTATCACTGAAGGTCTTTTCCAACATTATGAACGTTTTGGCACCAAAAATTTGATTCTGCACCCAAAATTTAATTGAATTTCCTTGGTGAATAATTTCACTCACCGTAAAAATCGGCGAACGCAGTTTATCTACTTTAGAAATACGAGCTTATACTAAACACCAATGATTATTTTGATGTGACATTTGACACAGATGTCACTGACAGTCACACTAACCTAGAAAAAAATTGTTCTACGAATGTGGTTTAAATTAAAAAGTGTTACTATTTTTTGCCCACAATAGTATACTCAGCTCTTTAAATTGATACTAAACAGCGTTCGTTTCAAAAGTACTCGGTCGTCAATATCCAATTTCTAAGGATCTAAAAGGATCGATATATTCAGCTCTTTAGAATATTGCCATATGGTCTCTATATGAGTCAAGTTGTCTCTTCCAGAATCCAAAACTACCAAAGAGTACTGCTCTACAGACTTTAAAAAGAACTCAAAAATATCCTTTACTACTATGCGTCAGTTTGATACTGTTCTCATCCTCAGACTATTCACTGTAATTTCGAACTGAACTGCCATTTAAGGTTTGGAAAGTAAAGAGAGTACGAGAGAGAATACGTTGATTTTTTTTTATCAGCTTAGCCATCCATCGAAATCAGAGATCGTCTAAATATATATCTTTAATTTTCGACTAACTATGTACGAGTATGACAATTAAGTAATGAGACTGATTCCATAAAAACCGTTTATTTGAAAATTATTCTACAACTCTGCCATCCTCTTCAAAGTAGTCCACTTGGTCAGCTATACAACGATTCCAGCGTGTTTTCCATGCCTCGTAACATTTCTGAAACGCTTCGACTGGGATGTCCGGATGAGTACCCTCGTCACGGCCGCCTGGATGTCCGTAATCGACTCAAAATGGGTTCCTTTGACCGCCGATTTTGTTTTAGGAAACAAAAAAAGTCACAGGGTGACATGTCGGGCGAATAAGGCGGCTGTTGCAACACGGCGATCTCTTTAGAGGCCAAATACTGGGGCACGCTGAGGACGGTGTGGCACGGCGCGTTGTCGTGATGAAGGATCCAGTTACTGTTGACTCGTTTTCGCAATCTTTCGAGTACTTGTCAATAGTAGACTTGATTCACAGTTTTTTCCGGTGGAACGAATTCTTTATGGACGATTCCACGGCTATCAAAAAAGGCAATAATCATCGTTTTTACCTTCGACTTGCTCATGCGAGCTTTTTTTGGGCGGGGGGCGCGCGGAGACAACCATTGTGAGCTTTGGCGTTTGGTTTCCGGGTCTAAGAGCACTCTTACCATGCACTCTTACATTTTTAGCGTACGTTTCCGAAGCTGTTTCGCCCAATCTGGCGCAAAATTTTATCGCGACACGTTGCTCTTGATTTCGTTTTTCCATTTTCGTGACGAGCACTACAAACACACGTCTACTCAACTTGACGCAGCAGGCGAACTAAACAAGCTATAGCGATGGTACATATATCAATGGAGAGGGGAGGGATGCCGAAAAAAGACAAAGGGAGTTTCAAAGTCACAGGTTTACCACAAGCGCGGCAATAAAATCAGTCTCATTACTTAATTGTCAAACCTCGTACATATTCGGTACATAGGGGCTTGAAAAGTTTTAGTTCGATTCATTATATTTTAGAAGTTATGTTAATCTAAGTCACCTTACGACAGGCCCAGGCCCAAATGAGTTTTTGGAATATAGGAAATGCGGGGGATGACGCAAACGCTATTTGAATCACTAGCTTGTAAGTTAGTTTCAACTGATTAATCACTAGCTTGTAAGTTAGTTTCACCTGATTAATCACTAGCTTGTAAGTTAGATTCAACTGATTAATCCCCTTTTAAAAGCAGTCGATCCATTTTATAATTGGTAGGTACCTTAACGACCGCATTCTTTTCTTTTGAAATTATTATGCAAATTGCGATTGAGTTTAGGGAAAAGTGAATCATAATTAATTTGTTTTAATTATTAATTCACCTGCATTTTGTAAATAGTTGTAAAAGGGCTCCGCAGTGTCGTTATAATTTACACACAAATCACTTGTTTATAATTTCGAAATTATAATAATATTTCAGGGGCGATGGTTCTGGGTGGCACTCACCTATGAGTTGATTGCTTGATACTAATTAAGAGCGCTGCCTCATTTCACCTGCCATTAGAGCCAATATTTAGATGCTGTTATTTAACGGGAATATATATAATAATAGCTGTTTGATAGTGAAATCTTTTGACGGCTTCACATGAACTGATTGATTTCTTAGTATATGCTTTTAGCCGCTATAAAACAATTAGCATATCGGCATTAAAAATAGAAACACGTATATAAATAGACGTCATTTTATATCTTCGCAAAGCATACATACATACATATGTGTAAAATCGTGTAAAAACAAAATAAAATAATCTCCAAAATATTAAGTTGCAGCATTAGTAGGCACGTGAGGCATATACATACGTCATTTGATATTGCGAAGATATGTAAATTGAATATTTTTGCAAAATGATATCCATGTATGACGTCCATGTATCACATGCCTGCTAATGCTGCAGCTTAATTTTTATTCCCCGAACAGGGTTTATTAAGTTTGCCGCGAAGTTTGTAACACCCAGTAGTAATATATAGGGTTTGTCCGGAAACTTCAAACTTTCACGGAAGGCATTCTCCGAAGTAGCTTTGAGAGTCGACAAAAAAAATCCGGGAGGGCCACATCTGTTCTGTAGGGCGGCTGCGAAAGCGTTGGGATGCCGGCCTTGGTTAAGTAGCTGTTCACGAGAAAGCCGGTGTGAGCCGGGGCGTTGTCGTGGTGCAACTTCTAATCGTTGTCAGACCCGATTGACCCTTCGTTTGAGTCTCTTAAAAACTTCCACGTAAAATTTGGCGTTGACGGCTTGTCCAGGAGGAACAAATTCATGTTGGACGATGCCTTCGATGTCAAAAAGACAACGAGCATCGTTTTCACTTTGGATTTGCTTATTCATCAGCGACCTCTGCCACCGAAACACACCACTTCTTGCTAAAGCAACATCTGGGTAAGCGTACTTGATCATATCAAATGTCTCTGTCGCTGATTTATCGAGTTTCAAACAGAATTTAATCGCGTACCTCTGCTCTAACGGAAGGTGAATTTTTGGCTTGCACCATTTACAGAAACACGTCGCGCGAAAATGTTTGTCCTAACTCTCCAGGTGCTCGGAGACAACTGACAGGCCGCTCGTTCGTTAGCTAGGAACGCCCTCTACCGAATCCAGTCGGTGCGCGCACGCTCCGAAGTACAGCCACGGCGGAAGAGAATCACTCCTATTAATTTCCGGACAAACCCTTTAAGCCCATCTGCTCAGATCTCAGCTCAGATTAGGAGCTTTCTCTTTTCTCAGTCGTCATCCGAAGTTACCCATTAGCCTGTGCAGTTGGGAGGTGATCTTAGCTGTCTTTTCTAGCGGCGTGCTGGATTTGTATCCAGAAGGTTAGTCTGAGGTCCAGTCTTACACCTAGGTAGTTTACTGCTTTTTGTGTCCTAAGAATATCCGTAGTCGTTTGCATACTTGATTCGAGGGGTAGGTGCTTATTTGTTAGCAGTAGAAGCTTTGTGTTTTTGGAGCGAGTTGGAGGTTGTTTGAGTCGAGCCATGCTTGTGTCCATATCATGACCTGATTAGGCTTTGTTCGCACTTCTTCTGTTTCTCTTACCTTACGTAGCCAATTAAGTACGATTTGTCTGGCTTTTCGAGTTTCAGTATAGCGTCGAAGCTGATGTTCCACAAGTCTGGGCTTAAAATGGACCCTTGTGCTGCTCCTGGCGTGATCCCTCCCTAGTTTGGTACAGCAGTTTTCTGTTGCTAAGGTAGCTCCGCACCACTATTCTTTTATATTTATGTCGTCTATGCTGTACGTCTTCTACGATTTCATTGACGCATTTTATAGCTGCTAGAGTTGATCTGCCGGATCTAAAGCGATGTTGTCTAGGGGCAAGTCCTCCAGCTTCGTTGATAGCCACTTCGAGTCTGGGTTAAATAGCCTTTTATTAAGCTTTACACCATATCAAGCATGCGTAGTGGACGATATGCTGATCGCAGGTTGGGGTTCCTTTTCGCTTGCTGATTAGCAACCAGTCGTTGCTTTTTCTAGGGTTTAGAGAATATTTCGGCTTCGAGGCAGGCGTTGTACATGCAGTAGTGCTGCCGGTGGCTCTGCAGCGATTATTTTCACGATTTCTGCAGAAGTCCCGTCCGGGCCGAGTGATTTGTTGGCCTTAAGCTTGCCAGTGGCTAGTTGTACTACTGTGCCCAAAAAATAAGGTGACATTGTATTTATTTTGAAAATTCCTTATTTATTCTTCCAAATCAATTTCATCCCCTTCAAAATAATCCTCTCCCGATGCAATGCACTTATGCCAACTGATTTTTTAATCTTCGAAACACTGGTTGTAGTCACTTTCCGGGATGGCCCTCAGTTCCGTCTTTTTTTGGCGAAATGATCACGAATTATGAGGGCAGTATGGGATGGTGCATTATCGTGGTGTAAAAACCAAGAATTGTCTTTCCACAATTCCGGCCTTTTTAGGCGGATAGCATTACGCAAACGACGCATAACGTTTAAATAATATTCCTTGTTGACTGTTTGACCGGTTGGAAGGAATTCATAACGCACAACACCACAATAATCGAAGAAAACAGTCAACATGACCTTGATTTTTGAGCGACCTTGGCGCGATTTTTTTGGTCTCGGCTCTCTTTCGGCACAATATTCACTCGATTGATCGGTTGTTTCGGGGTCGTAAGCATAGATTCAAGTCTCATCGCCAGTTATAATGCTTTTCATAACACCCTGGTAGTCGGAAAGCATCGTTTCACACACTTCAACGCGACGCCTTTTTTCCAAAAAATTCAATGTTTTCGGTAGCAGTCGAGATTTGAGGCGCTTGAGGCCCAAAACATCCTTCAAAATGGAATTGGCTGAGCCTTTCGATACGCCAACTTCATCAGCAAGGTCTCTAATTGTTAATCGACGGTTTTTCAACACCAAATCTTTGATTTGTTGAACGTGAGCTTCGTCGGTTGAGGTTGATGGTCGCCCTGGACGCTCTTCGTCTTCGACACGTTCACGGCCGGCATGGAACTCACTATACCACTTGTAAACATTTTTGTTAGACATAGCTTTCTGCACCATCCTCAACGTATCCGCAGCAGAATATTGATTCCGTAAACAAAATTTAATGCAATTTCTTTGCTCAACAAATTTCGACATAGCAAAAAACGAAAAACTCACTTTTAGCAGCTCACAAAACGACACGTATCTGAAACACTAATGAATATTTTGACATGAAATTTGACATAAATGTGACTGACAGTACTACCAACCTAAAAAAAAAATAATTCTCCAAATCCTTCGACGCGCGCAGTTTAAATTCAAATGTCACCTTATTTTTTGGACCCTTATTTTTTGGTCACAGTAGTATGTCTACATGTGCAGGGTGTATTCTAGCTTGGGGGCAACAAAAGTCATCACTGTTTCATGTTTTGAGATTATTTTATGGTATTTTTACAATTTCACTAATACATTCTTAATTGTTGTAATTGCTTTCGGTTATTGAACTGCAACTGCAAAACGTATGTGTGTATGTTTATATTTATATATTAATATGTGTATAAAAATATAATTTGCTTTAATTTGTTGATTTGCAATTATAAATATACATACATACCTGCACAAGCGTATGAGGGCGTGTTAGCGGTTACTAGATAATTACTATTCATGAATGCCGTTATAAAAACACCTATGTGTGTACATTTGTAATTAATTTCGCTTTAATTTCCACCCTCGGTGAGCTAATAAACACATCAACCGTCAATTATCAGTCGTTTGCTCATTCGACTTAAACTTGTGGCTTAAAATTATGAAATATGCATTGATTATATTTCCGATTATTCATCTCTCAAATGATAACCACTAATTTGATTACACACTTACTAAGTGTGTACAGGTGTATCTAGTAGTTGCAATGTGTAAGCATCTAAATTTATCGATGGAGTTGAAGTAATCAGTAGAAATTTCAGAAGAAATGTTCATGCCGCCTATAAATTTTTCATTTTATTAATCGTAGTATTCCTATATTGGAGAATAAATTGTGGTTTAGGGTTTGAGGTCGACATACATATGTACCTATAACAAGTTGGTACAATAAGGATGGAGGATCTGTAGAAGTTCACGCAAGTGAGGAAAGTTCTTTGATCGCCATTCACTTGGGAGTGGCCAGAAACGATTCTTTTACATATGACTCAAGCAGCTCACGACTTCCGGTCTTTGACCAAGTATCCTCTGGGTAGCCTAAGAACATCCGTTTGAAGGCGAGCTAAAGTGAGAAGGCGAAACATCCCCTGCATAGGGTTGTGCGCTGGGTTTGGGACCGCCACGTAAAAAAACACCCCCAATGAAAAGTAGCAATTAGCCTTGCTGTTGTTAACTCGGCTATAATCGCGTAAGCGGTATCTACGCCAGTAAAAAAGAAAAAGAAAAAGAGAGGGTTTTGAAGTTAAACATATATTAGGCTAGGTTAGGTCGTAAGGCTGATTCAAAATCGATGGATCAAATTGGACGTATAGTTGATCGTTGATTTTGTGTTAACCAAAAACTCCTAAAAGTGGATCTCCAGATCCTACAAGATCAATGAATTGTTAGTATCAATCCCAGTCGTTTCGTAGGTTCTCCAAAGGTATGTCTACCGAAATATTTGAATCTGGGGGAGAAAGTGACAGACCTACCTCGCCTTTCCCATACAGCATTGGCAAGGAGCGTCCGATTGAATATTTAGCCGCACCGCGTGTAAACCTATTGGACAGCATTCAGTTAGAACAGCAATAACTGAGTAGAGATTGGCTTTGCTAAGGGCCAGTAGTTCGGAGGACCTCTTACGGTTTACTCTGAGGCAGAAGGATATCACAGTGGCACACGCGAGAGAGGAGTAACCACAGGGATTTTGTGTATTTTAGTAAATAAAACTAGCTTAGTTTTATTTGGATTTGTCCGACGAAAGTTGTCAAAGTGGTATGGAGGAAGGCGAGGTGGCATTTTCTCCTTCATTGTCCAGCCTTTCCAAAACTGAGTTTGAAACATCTGAGCAGTTTTACTTTCGGTGAACCATGAAACGTTGCTTAAACTGACAATGCTTGCGCGGTTATAGCCGAGTTTACCAATTGGAAATTCTAAGTGCAGCCAGGTGCTCCTCTACCTAGTCTTTCAACGGAGTGGAAGTGGGTACCGCGTCGTATACTCTTAGAGCTAGAGTGTTTTCTTCCATTCGGCCAGTGTAGCCGATGAACTACGTCAATATCTCGTACAGCTCATCGTTCCATCGACTGCGGTATTCGCCGTTGCCAATGCGCAAAGGACCATAAATCTTACGTAGAATCTTTCTCTCGAAAACTCGTAACGTCGAGTTATCAGGTGTTGCCATCGTCCATGCCTCTGTACCATGTAGCCGGAGGGGGATGAAGAGTGACTTGTAGAGCTTAGTCTTTGTTCGTTGTTGACAAGAGTTATTCTGCGTTGGATTTCGAGACTGGCATTGTTGTCGGTATTAATACTGTTTCCAAGCTAGACGAAATTATCTACGACTTCGAAGTTATGACTATCAATAGTGACGTTGGAGGCAAGTCGAGAATGCGGCGAATGTTTATTTGATGGCAGGAGATGTTTCGTCTTGCCCTCATTCACTACCAGACCCATTTGCTTCGCTTCCTTATCCGGTCTGAAGAAAGCAAAATTAACGGCGCGGATGTTGAGACCAATGGTATCGATGTCATCGGCGTACGCTCACGGCTCTTATAGAAGATTGTACCTGCTCGATTAAGCTCTGCAGCTCGAATAATTTTCTTCAGCAGTAGATTGAAGAAGTCTCACGAAAGGGAGTCGCCTTGTCTGAAACCTCGTTTGGTTTCTAAAGGCTTGAAGAGGTCCTTCCCGATCCTGACGGAGCTTTTGATATTGCTCAACGTCAGTTAACAGAACCTGTTAGCATCGACCAAACCTAACCATCCTTAGGTTACAGTTATGTTATCTAAGTAGGCACCTGCTTTTTAATCCATAAAAAATTTAAGCACAAATGGAACTATATCTAAATATATCTTGAAAAAAACGCTTAACTGTTTTGCCATAATTAACGGATAAATGAAATTTGAAATATAAATATGACAGAGGTAGGAAGTGTTTTGAATACTAAATTAATTGGCTTTCAACAGGTGTGAAGCAAATGCATCTGCTTTATCATTTTGATTTTTTACGGATTATATTAAATATATATGTATGTATTACTTACGCATAGACACGTTCGAGCATTGTCTGGCATGACAAATTAATGTGATGCGCATATCACTTAGACGAAATTAAATTTTTGCAATTAAGTCTTTATTATGCTCGACATATATATGCTGTCTGCTGAAAAAAAGATGACTCACTACCCGCATTTTCTCATATAAAAACTTGTCACAGGTTGACACTAGAAAACTAACCAATTTTCTATTCAAATATATACGCAAAGATATAGACCAAACATCCATCCTAAGCACCTATTTCTGGTTGCTTACGTGTGTCTGTCCACTATGTCACTAAGTAAACTACGCCATCTACGTGTACATAAGTATACTATATGTATATAAGTACATAAGTAAATAGTTTAATACTGTTCACTGCAAATTATGGGTGGATCTACTGTTATGAATAGTTAATTGTTTTTTATTTGCCCACTTTAAATGCGTTTGTGTGTGTGTGTGGGATGAGAGATGCGGCTTGAGTAAATAATTGTTGTGTCAAATTTTTGTCGTCAAAATTCGATACAATTCTTCACTGTTTGTAGGTTTATACTTAAAACATGTACAGTGTTGGGCATAAAAATGGAGATAGTTCGGATAATTATTTATGTTTTCAATTTAAAGATACATATTGGGCTGTCAAAAAGTCTTGCGGTATTTTTATTGAATCAATTCGTGTGGCACCCATACATCGAGCTTCTTAGTGACTCCAAGCTTCTTCAAATGGTTTATGACGGTTTGATGACTGCTATGCCGGTCGCTTTCGACCAATTCAGCTATTTTATCGCAATTTTCGACGACAGGCCTTCCGGAGCGTGGCGAATCGTCGACCACCTCTACACCAGAACGAAAATGTTGAAACCATCGTTGTGCGGTGGAAATGGAAACTGTATTGGGTCCATAAACTGCACAAATTTTATTGGCGGCTTGAGATGCATTTTTGCCTTTTTCGTAGTAGTACCGTAAAATATGCCGTATTTTCTCTTTATTTTGCTCCATGTTTGCGACGCTATAACTCACGAACGACTTAAAAGAAACGACAATCAATCAAACACGTGTTAGCTCGTTGAAATGAGCTTTCCAAAAAGGTATAGCATGACCCGATGCGACGGATAAAACTAGAACTACGCGCTTTCAGCGCCAACTAGCGAAAATACCGAAAGACTTTTTTGCCAACCTAATATTTCTATATAATTGCGATCCAAGGCGATAAAGACACAGCCATCTCACAATTTTTCGATACCATTTTCCTTTTAAAAGACATATTGGCTTCACCGAGACTCAGACCTTTTCGGTAATTTTTTTCCTTACGACTGAGTACAAAATAAATTAATTTTGAGTCACATTCGGAGCAAAAAATAGTTTGTATAACACTTACAAAGCCATTTTTTGGTTTAATCAGCATTTTTGTTTCATATTCCGAGAGCTGTATAATTTATACACATATACAGCTGCGAGCAGTGAAATAGTAGTGGGTGTTAGAGCTTTACATATCTGTGAGTTATGTAAAATGCCAAACAATTTTAACATACATTGAAATGCAAAAGTGGATCATATTTTCCAGGCTATGTTTATTACTAAAAATATTTTGATTTGAATATGTACAAGATATGTTTATTTACAAAGATGTGTTTATGTATGAAAATTTTGGGGAGCAGTAAAATAGTAGTAAAGTACTAAAATTTTTTTTTTTAAATACTGAAGGATTTTTGCAAGTTTCGTCTATAGGAGATCTTAGTACTTGGTATCATGGCCATGATTTTTGATAACAGCAATACATCGCTTCTTCAGAGAATCTACGAGACTGTGGCATCTTTTCAGTGGTATGCTCTGCCATGATTGCTGCATTACGGTCCACAACTCGTTGTTGTTTTTGTGTTTATCCTTCCACACGGCTTTCTTGACATCTGCCCAACGGTTTTCAATAGGATTGAGGACAAGGGATTGAGCTGGCCTATTCATGACCTCAACTCCGAAACCACTATTTTGCCACCCTACTGGTGTGCTTCGGGTCATTATCCTGCTGAAATATCCTTTTCAGCGGCATGTCCTCTTCAGCAAATGGTATCATAATATGCTGCATTATATCCACGTATGCGTATCGGTCCATTATGCCAGTAATCTTGTGAATTGGGACTAGACAAAAAAATTGGGTCTGTAAGAAAAACAGCCCAAACCAAGATATTCAAACCGCCATGCTTCAATGTTTTTGTGCTGAATCTGGGGTCGTACTCTGTATTAGGGGAGCGTCTTAAATACTGACGGGACCTTTTATCGCCGTATAGAACAACTTTCGACACGTCTATCCACAAAATGTTGCGCCATTTCTCAATCGGCCAATTCAGGTGTCCTTTGGCAAATTTAAGACGTCTTGCTACATGATCTTTTTTTTTATAACGGTCCTTTTCGAGGACTGCGGACATATAAATTATGCTAATGTAGAAGTCTTCTCTCTGTATGGACACCGCAGGCCAGGTTAAGTTCATTCCGAATCTCCATAGCTGACATTCTAGGTCGAGTCTTGCCGCATCTTACAAATATTCGTGTAAAATTCTCAGAAAGAATCCATCTTGTGCCCCTTTTTTCGTCTTTTTTATAAATAATTGCATTGCGAATCGTTGTGGCTTAGCACCCTACAAGTCTTTCCATTCCCTTGTAGGATTTACCGTTGTTTATGACAAATTGAATCCATTCTCGTTTTTCTTCACTACAGTGCTTCCCGCGGCCCAATAAAAGGGACAAAGTCATATTTTTTTTGCTTTTTGCATTGAATAATAAATAAAAGATTTGGAAACATACTTTTTGTTTGATAAAATTAAATATTTTTTTAGTAAAAATTATCTGTTTGCAATCAGCTCACTGCTCACTACTATTCTATTGCCCGCTTATAAAAACAGATATCATCAGTGGAACTCTTAGAACACAGCACCAAACGTTATTTTACATTTACTGCCAATAGACTTTTTTTGTAAGCAAATGACAAGCGATGTCAGTCGTTAGGCTGAGGGAATCCTTCTATTAGTCGCATGAATAAGGGACATTCTACTTAGAAAGTTCCCGTTCCTACTCAATACCACTGAACTTAAATTCGGTCTCCAATATTGCCTTCCCTTCCAGAAAAGATTGGAAAAGGGGTGCGGTGGACAGGAACTCAGGGATAAGCATCTATACGGATGCGTCCAAACTAAATAATCGATTGGTTTATGATGTCTTTTAAGCAAGTTAGATACTAGACCACCACAATGACAATTCATTTTTATTTTGACAATAATATGGAGTTTTTTGTCAAAAAATCAGTGACAGGTGGGACGAACTCTCCGTGTACAATACCCTCGGAATCGTAAAAACAAATCAGCAGTGTCTTTATTTTCGACTTCTGAAGACGACTTTTTTTGGCCCGACTTCTGATCGTCACAGAGGTCCTCACGACCATCTTGGAATCGCTTAAACCACTCATGCACATTACTACGGGATAGGCACTGATCACCATACACTTTTGTCATCATTTGAAATGTTTCAGTAAACGTTTTCCCAAGTTTAAAACAAATTTTAATATTTGCTCTTTGTTCAAAATGCATTTTACGACCGATGACCAAAAGCTGCTGTCACTTCTTGATCGATAACATCGATTGTAGTTATCCAATTGTCTTAAAATTTTTACGAAATGTCAACAAGAGATCAAACTTTTTATTTCATATACCCACTAATAGGTGGCGCCACCAGAAACAGTTAAATTTAAAAAGTTCTGTTTCTTTTGCGACAGACCTTGTACATACTTAATAAAGATATTTTCGAACATCCGGTTGACTTTACTCTATATGACTGGTTTTACACCTTAAAGTATTTCCCTGCCTTTGATTTTTGCTAGTTGCAAGAGTATAAAATGTTCGGTTGCACCCGAACTTAACCCTTCCTTACTGGTTTTATCTTAGAATTGATATAACTGTATTTTTTTTGCTTGCGTAGAATACTAAAGCTATAAAGAAAGTATTTGCAAATCGGTGTAATCATATGTCAGTATATTCTCCTGTAATTACATATAGATTTATGTTTGTTTTTATTTGTTTAGTTATGTTTTTAATAAAACTAATTGCTGAATGATTATGACATTATACTTGTATGATTGCTTGCTGCCTCAATGACTGCTGCAAAAAACTCTAATCACAATTGATGCATGTACCATTATTTGTACAATACTTATAATTTACAAGCACACATACACACATATGTACATTTAAGTGTATAGATACGCAATGTTTGGTATGCACATATAATACTTCCATATGGAAAACTAAGTGTTGAAGAAATGACTCAGAATTTTTTGTGTATCAAGCGTTTTGAGAATTGCTCATACCATATGTATGCATATATTTTGATGAATGTACATATGTATGTATGTATGCCTGTTTGTTTGTATGTCTGTATAACAATGACTTTGCATGCACTTGTGCCTTGAGCCTGAACACAAGCCGTGTATTGTTATTAATTTGCAGATTGGCTGAGGAGCAATTTGAGGCAATCGATGCCGATACATGTACATACATATATACACAGTATGTGTACATATGTGTACATGTGTGTGTGTGTGCGTCTTCAATATGACTATGACAAGTTGCAAAGCGTATGTTTTCGCTTGAGTTTGTTTGGCTTATTAGCTCATTTCGGCTATGAAACAAGCTGTGACTACTTGCCGCACTAAAGCAATTAAATAATAAGCCTTTCTAACTGGCGTTTATCACCAGCGGCGCGCGTACAGTAGCACTCATTCACCAGCCTTTTTTTCCACATTTATTTATTTGCTTATTTACGAGCGTTATTTGTATTGTAGCTTGGTGTTCGTGAAATAGCCGTGCTTGTATGGGTGCTTTGGGGGGCGCGTACGCTCCACTACGCTTGCCGACAAGCGGCATGCCATAGTGGCTTGGGCTTGGGCATGGGCATGGGTATGGGCATGGGCGCGAGTGTGCAGCAGCGAATGCCACACGCCATAGCAGAGTGCAAGCGCACATACATACACACACACAAACATGCATACATATTTACGAGCGCACGCTTGGCTTGTATATCGATCGCCGGCTGAGTTCTACCGCCTGGTGATTTTAAATTTGAATTGGATTCGCGCGCGCACACTCCCAACTAACTGTTCGCCAGATAACGTTCGCTGCGCACTGTTCTAGTGCGTTTAGAATTCTTGAGACCTCGACGGCGTTAGGTTTTGTTTTGTTACTGTTGTGTCGCGTTGTGAAAATAGTCAAAATCATACGGTTAATTTTTGTGAACATCAAAGTTAAAAACAACAAAAATAAAAAAAAAAAAAATAAAAAAAATAAAAGCAACTTTTTTAAGTGTGGTCGCGTTGTGTGTACAAGTGTTAACCTGTGTGAACAGTGCGTAATTCTTTTTTGTCAATAAGAACTAAAAATAAATTGGCAAATATTTTTTAAAGAATATGTGGCGAGTAATTTTTTTTTTTTGAAGTAAATGAGGCGAGAGTTTGGTGCCACTTCTTGTGGTGAAAATTCGAAATTTTTTTTATTGAAAAGTCTATTTATTGAAAATATTTTTTGCACAAAAAAATAAGTTTTTTTTGTGTATTTTTTTAGAAGAGGCTTTTTTTTTTAAGTGTGTTATTACAGGTTTTAATTTACTTTAAGGGGTTACATGGGTTTCCTCGGGTAAAAAACAGCCTTTTTAAAAAATTTTTTCTTATATAAAAAATGAAATATTTTATTAGAATTTTTTATTCTTCAAACATACACTATTAACACAAAAATTCTGAAATTTTTGTTAAAAAGTTGCGCCCGCGTTGGCAGGATTACTCCTTATAGGATCTTCTAAAGTGAAAAAATACTTAACTTAGGAAAAAAGGAAAAAAAACCGAAAATTGGATTTTTGGCAGATATTTTTACAAAAAAATAAAAATATCTCGACATTCTTTTTTTTTCAAATAGTTATCGAAAAAAAGTCCTTCGTCCATTTTTTTAAGAATTGTATCTCAAAGACCGATGTAAAGTTTCATAAAGATCGGTTGAGTAGTTCTCGAGAAGTCTTGCCAAGCAATTTCAAAAACAGAGTTTCGAGAAAAACGCTTTTAAAAACGGGGCACTTAGCCTAGCTAGCTTTGAGGGCACAAGTTCTCAGGGATGTATCTCCGGAACTTTTACTCGGATCAACTTGAAAATTTAGGACAATATTTTGGAGGTGTTGTAGAATTTAATAAAACAATAAAAAAATCTTTTTGTTTTTTTTGAAGCCCGTACACCCATGTAACCCCACAATCTCATCAAAGAATACCATCAAGTTTGAGGGTCAATTGTGCTCTTTTTCCGAAAAATGTCGTCAGAGGAGCTCCGAGAAAATATTCCAAAAGACCGGTCTATTGGAATGTTTTCCTTTACCTTGACTTCATTATTCTTAAAACTCAATCCAACAAAACTTCCCGATTTCTTAATTCGTTTGTCTATATAAAAATCCATATATATACATTGTGACAAAAAAGATGCTTAGTTATTTACCAATACTTATTTTGTCGCTTTCATAGTATGACAATGACTTTTTCGGTCCTCGAAACACTTTTCAGTAGCACTTTTTGGGGTGACCTTCAGTTCCCTAAGCGAATTTTGTTTTATCTCTTCGATCAACTGATAACGGGTTTCACGGTGTGGCAATTTCAATTTGAGGACCAAGAAAAAATCAAACGGAGTTGGTGAATACGGTGGTTGATCGATGGTTTTCATTGCGTTTTTGGCTTTAAGGGGGTATTCTATTCTAAAAGCATGAATTTCAGGTAATTTTTAAAGTGTCGTAAAAAAAAGGCAATTAATATTTTTACCATCCATTTTTTTTATTAGTTATTTGTTAATTTTAGAAGAGTAGAGAAAAAAATGTAAAGCTAGAAAAAGTAAAAAATTTCAAAA
The DNA here is from genome assembly GCA_037783105.1 of Bactrocera zonata. Lineage (NCBI taxonomy): Eukaryota > Metazoa > Arthropoda > Insecta > Diptera > Tephritidae > Bactrocera > Bactrocera zonata. The sequence continues at coordinate 370,809 of JBAWJQ010005155.1, read as the reverse complement.
ATTATGAGCTGACGAGGTGGGGGGTCTCTAAAAATTTCCACGTGACCATACCCATGATTTCAACCCTCCTAGTTATCTGAAACCAAAAAGAAAAAAAGATTATTAATCTAGAATAATGTCGCAATGGCCGGAACTACGGAAAAGCGGGAAAAATTTTTTTCACAAAATGTCGACTGCCTGAAAAAAGAGTTTTTTTGGATCACTTTTTCTGACTATTTCGAATTTTTTAAAAATAATAAAAATAAAAATTTGGGGATGGGGCTAGTTCCAACCATAGACAAGCATATTAAGAAGACTCTATAAAAATTTCAATGAAATCGGTCCAATAAAACCTGAGAAATCATGGGTCTCGTTCCGAAAAAGTCAGTTTTGAGAAAAACGCGTTTAAAGTTTCCCTAATGTATTTTGTTCGACCGAACCAGTTTGAATGCCGGGTCGGAAAAATGCCTATATCTCCGAAAATAATTTGAATTTTGAAAAATCCTTTTGTACACATATTCTTGAATAGTTAAACTTTGAAAATATAAAAAAAAATCGATTTTTCTTTTAAATTTCTAGACTAGAATACTCCCTTAAATTCGGTTACAATCGTGGCTCCATGGGTGGTGCATTATCATCATGTAAAATCCCTGAATTGTTCTTCCACAATTCCGGCCGTTTTCGACGAACGTTGTCTTGCAACCGCCTCAATACGGCCAAAAATAACTCCTTGACCTTCTGTCCTCTCCGGAACAAATTCATGATGAACCAAACACCGCATATCAAAAAAAAAAAAAACCATAATCATCATCTTGATTTTTGAGGGGCTTTGATCATCCTTTCCGATGATTGTGGATTTTTTTTTATGTTATTGTAAAAATCGCAACGCACTACTGAGGTGTACCGACTTAAGCAGCTGCTGTAAACAAATTGGTTGACAGATTGCGCTCATATTTGGCATAGTAATTAAGGACAGTCCTACCAACTTAGAAAAATACATTTTATTTGAAATATCATGTGCCCGGGTCATTTAAATTTTAATTTCCGTGTACTCTTTGTCACAATGTATGCACTATTCATGCTTAGGAAAACGAAAGTAATTCTAAATCAACTTCAAAATTAATTTTAAAAATTCTGAATGAGTTTCAATATTGTTTGAGATTATTTTTCAAGACCTACAAATAAATCTACATTTCTATATAAATATTATAAATATTTACTTTAAACAATGTTTAAGTGTTTCAATGTTGTGATCGCGCATAGCTCGCCTTTAATTGCATGTCTCAAGTGCCCCGTTTAATGTGTGACAAACAAGCGTGGAGTCTGTGTAGTCCATGTGTGTCAAATTACGACAATAAAAACGCAGTAATCTGAGTTTCTAAATAATGATAATTGTTTTCAAATATTTTTAAATGTTTCAAATATTGTTATTATTTGTTTATTATTTTCTTTTTTGTTATTGAAGAAAACGTATTCAAGCATAAATTAGAGAATGAGCATAAATCATTAACCTCACTTAAAGAGGGAACACTTGACCATGGATCTTAGTAAATTTTACATCTTAGTTTATAGTAGTTTCGAAATAAATGTTATATAACTTTAATTTTTTATTATGAGAGGTAATTTCAGTTTTGAAAATTTTAAGATATGTTTCAATGAGCTCTAAAATTGATGTGTCATATATTTGACTGCCTACTGATTACGTGAACTCGATTGTCCTAGGAACTGAACAGCTTTTGTCCTCATTCAGGTTCAAGTTAAGTCTGTCGGAACAAGATTAGAATGCCCAGATCATAAAACGGCATTAGGTAGAAGTCAGTTAATAATCCATAGTTGAAAGCATTCGTTCCCATTGTTTTGCTCAGGACTGCGTTATAATGAGCTCAGAAAAGTATTTCTATATTTAATATTATAATTATTGAAAGGTGTTAAACAAACTGGTCACAGAGGAAATGGTTTAAGTTTTCCATAAACAAATGTTTTTAATGGAAGAGGAAGCAGACAAAAAATAAAATCACCTTTGTGGATATAAAATAATAAATAAAAAGTCCATTTATACATATAAAGTATATTTATTTATATGCGAAAGTGCGTGCAAACGCATATCAGGTTCGCCGTTAAATCAATTGTTTGAATAAATATTATTATTGATTGTTGGTTTTAAAATAGCAAAATGCGATATCCACAGGAAGCAGTTTTTGTTTTATAGACCGCTTATCAGCTATTGCGAGATATGCATGTATATATATACATATGTGCAATAGATATTCATGATTTTTTTTATTTTCTGATTGGCCATATGAGTGAGTTTTGTAAAGCTGAAGGCTGAAAAGTTAAATGAACTTGTGATAAGAGCAGACCGAAGCATGTAATAAGTCAGTAAGCGGCAATATATGTAGCTACATATAATCAAGTAGGTGTACATATGTTTTTGCGACCGTGGTTGACATTTGTTTAGACTCTTATTGATATGTAAAATGCCAGTGACAAAGTGACGAGCGATTTAACAAGTTCAGCAATACGCTTTGAGGGGTTTCAGCGAAATTGTGGGAAAAATTTATATTTAATTAAATTAAATATGTTAAATATAATTGAAATAAAAATTAAATTAAATTAAATTAAAATTTCAAATAAATTTAAAAAGAATTAAAATAAATTAAAATAAAATCAAATAAAATAAAATAAAATAAAATGAAATAAAATAAAATGAAATAAAATAAAATAAAGTGAAATGAAATAAAATACAATAAAGAAATTAATTAATTATTATTTTTTAAAAGAAACAAAAAATTAAGTTTTTTGAATTTTTAAACAAAAACCTTAATAATGAAAATAAAAAATGAATACAGTAAATCCGAAACATTATAAAATAATAAAATAAAGTAAATTAAAATCAAATAAAATAAAAATATTAATTAAAATATAAAACTTTTTTAGATGCATCAAAAATTAAAAAAAAATTAAATTAAACTAATTTTAGAAAAATATAAAATTTAATTAAAATTTAAAAAATTATGTTGACATTTACAAAAAAAAAATAATAATAAATAAAAATCAATATAAAAATAAATTTAGATATAAAATAGAATATTAATAAAAAATAAATATAAATAAGTATGAAATACAATAAAAATTAATAAAAGTATTTAAAAAGTATATAAAGTATTTTAAGAGTATAAATCAAACCAAAATTTATAATTAATACAATAATATTTTTTAATTGCATATATTTATGTATAAAGCTATTAAAAAATTATATTGTCATTAGCTAAAAAAATTAAAAAAAAAAATAAATGCAAAAATTATTAATAAAACTAAACTAAAAGAAAATAGAAAATTAAAGGGAAAAATAAATATTAATAAAAAATTAAAATTTTAAATTAAAAATAAATTTAAAAATAGAATTTCAAATAGAATAAAAATAAAATAAGTTACTATTAAATGAAAAATTAAACTAAAAAACAAATGCATTAAGACAAAAATTGTTTAAATGCAGTAAAAATTTAAAATAAATAAAGCTAATTTTATAAAGATATTAAACAAAAAAAAAATTAATACGAATAAAAAATAAAATGAAATAAACAAAAAAAAAAAAATATTAAAAAAAATATGAAAACTAAACATTTAAAGTATTTTTAAATTAAAAAAATTTTTATGATTAATAAAATTAATTTTTTAATTAAAACATGCACATATAAAGCTATTAAAAAATTGTGTTGTCATTTACAAAAAAAATAATATTTTAAAATAAAACTAAGAAGATTAAAATACAATGAAATAAAAAAACGCATAAATTAAAATGTTAAATTTCATTAAACGAAACCAAAATTTATAGATAGTAAAATTACATACTTCTGCTAATAAAAATTTGTGTTTTCACTTACAAAAAATTTCAAATAAATTTAAAAAATATTTAAAAACAATGATATGAAAAATATAACTAAAAAAACAAATGAATTAAAATATAAAATTCTTTAGGAGCAGAAAAAATTTATATTTGATAAAAATTTGTGTTGTCTTTAGAGAAAAAAAATTAATATAGATAAAAAAGTAATATAAAAGTAAAACGAAATTAAAAAATTAATAAAATAAAAAAAAATATTAAATTATTATTAAAATTTTAAAGTATTTTTAAATGAAACAAAATTTTATAATTAATAAAATTAATTTTTTAATTACATATAAAATTAATATTTTCAAATAAAATTTAAAAAAATTAAAATAAAATACAATGAAATGAAAAATATAAAAAACTTAAATTATAAAATTTTATTAAAAGCAGCAAATTATAATTATAAAACTTATTTCATAAATATACGCTAATAAAAAAAATTTTTTGCAGGAAAATAAATATTTTCTATTCTACAACCCAATTTTACAATTGAATATGTAATTTTTGGCATAAGCAAATATTTGTAAAAATTAGCGCGGCTTTTCAACCTTTTTAAGTTGTACAAATATTTGAAGGACATTGGCACTCACCTGAACTTCCCTATCTTAGTGTGTAGTCAAAAAAGCTGCTAATTAAAACTATTTTAATCTAAAAGTCGTCTGTGTAATTACTCGCCGCGTAATCTAAAATAAATATGGAAATAGCGCTATGAATATGTATTATCGTCGCCGACTTTACTTATGCATAAACATATGTTTTTTCACTATTAATATTAATAGCAATTACAGTTACGCACGAATTATTTATTAACGCGAAGAAACGAGTGTAAATTGAACAACTTATTTACATACATTCATACTTTTTAAGTGGTGGTAAAGTGATAAAAACTAGTAGAGTGATAAAAAAGGGTGCAAGTGCCAACACAACAAAAACCAATAATAATAATAACAATAAAAAAAACATTGCATTAATAATATCTGCCGAAAAGCACCGCGCATTGTGATAACAGCAGCGAAGGCTGTCCGTTGATAAGCGCTTTTATTTCGTTGTTGTTGTGCTGTGATATTGCGCACAAGCCGCTGCCTGCCGCTTTAGCGTCCATCTAAGCTTAAGCTGCTTCAAGTGGAGCATTGCTGCCGCTTCTGCCTCGGATTCGTTTGCAAACTGAAGCTGTGCTGCGGCGTCCATGCTTCGATAGCTGCTATATATTGTATGGTACTATATGTGAATAGCACCCGGGAATTTCTGGTGTATCAAAATTTGTAGTACTTTCCCTACTCGTATTGCATAAGGCATCGAAAATGGGATTCCTTTCGAAGGCGGCGTACATTGTGTGGGCTGTGTAAGTGTTTTTGAAAAATATATATTTATTTCTTCATTAAAAAGTAATTTAAATAAACAGATTTTCTTATAAAATATATATTTATTTTAAAATTTTTGTTAATAAAAATAGTTAGCTGATTTAAATTATTAATATTTATTATAATTTTTCGTAAAATATTTTTAACTTCAGTCTGAATTTTACTCTAAAACAAAATATATTTAAATTAAAAACTTTAACAGACTTTCCATTTTTTGATATTTTGATAAAACTAATAAGAATATACATATTTACTACTTTGCAAGTAAAACAGCTAGTGTCAGGACTTACGACTAGCTTATAAGTTATCTATGATTACCCAATTCGATTCGGATCACGGATGTTTTCGTATTTGTCATGTGGCTAAATGTTAGTAGTGCTAGAGTGTTCTTTAGCCACATTAGCCACTACTAGATCATCGGTTTTCTTTAGGAACGTGTTTTCTTTTCTTTTGGTATTTGGTGAAACCAAATTTTTAAACATCTATTCTTTTGCTTTATGGTTCTACAAGGTTTTTCAATACGAGTGTTATGATTTCTTTACAAAAAAAATTAAAATTGTGTTATATTACAATTTCTTGTAGATCACTTATTGTCACAATTTCTTGAAATAAGCGAATCTCCAAACTTTTCTCGCAATAATTCGATTATTGCATGTGTTCTGTGGCACGCAACCCCGTTTTGCTGAAGAGGTATTCTGGTCTAGGATTTTTTTTTTGCATATTTTGATAGTTTAGACTTTCAAAGATATGACCTTGGAAAAATTCGACTTATTTTCGGAGATACAGCCGATTTTGTGACGTGGCGTCCGTGTTCACTAGAATTGTATCCTAAACTTTAAACGCGTTTTTCTCGAAACTGACTTTTTCGGAACGATACCCACGATTTCTCAGGTTCTACTGGACCGATTTACTTGAAATTTTTATAGAGTCTTCTTTATAGGCTTGTCTATGGTTGGAACTAGCCCCATCCCCAAATTTTTATTGTTATTATTTTTAAAAAATTCGAAATAGTCAGAAAAAGTGATCCAAAAAACTTTTGTTTTCAGGCAGTCGCCATTTTGTGAAAAAAATGTTTTCCCACTTTTCCGTAGTTCCGGCCATTGCGACATTATTCTAGATTAATAATCTTTTTTTTTGGTTTCAGATAACTAGGAGGGTTGAAATCAAGGGTGTGGTCAAGTGAAAATTTTTAGAGACCCCCCACTTCGTCAGCTCATAATTTTTGAAATTTTTTACTTTTTTCAGTTTTTAATTTTTTTCTGTACTCTTCTAAAATTAACAAATAACTAATAAAAAAATGGATAGTAAAAATATTAATTGCCTTTTTTTTACGACACTTTAAAAATTACCTGAAACTCATGCTTCTAGACCAGAATACCCTCTGAAACCAGATGTTGTCTAGATCAACTTCTTCCAATTGCGACCAAAAGAAGTTAATTATCATCCATCTATACCGCTCACCGTTGACAGTAACGGTATCACCAGCTTCATTTCGATAAAAGTACGGACATGATGAAATTGTAAAAACAAAATTAAAAGTCATGACACATTAAAAATGGCCGAAACAACACTTAGAAATCATATACACATGTCTTGTCCTATTCGATTGTGCTTTATTTCGGCCTATTTGATAGTTATGCAAACGTTTGAAGCACCGGGAGCTACCGTCAACCGTCAACGATCTTCAGACGGTGGGATATGAACAACTCAAAGATATATTGTATTTACCAGGCTTCCTCCCACTTTGTACTACGATTTGACGCAGGGGTGTGTCAGCGTCGCAGTCGTAAGCGGTCCCAAATAAAACCAAGATGGTTTTATTCACTAGAAGACACAAGATCCCGGCGGCACCGCTGCCGCGAATGGGAGACATCCGTCTCCAGCGGTCAGAGTGAAATATCTAGGACTCATCCTGGTTAGGAAGCATTCATAAAAGCCGAATATCGAAGAGAGAGCAAAAACCGCATCGATTGTACTTCTACAGAGGAGCCATTGGCAAAAGGTGGGGTCTCTCACCGAAAGTGGTCCTCTGGCTTTACGATGCCATAGTCAAGCCCATTATTTTCTATGAAGTTTTTATATGTTGGAGGGCTCTAGAAATGACCACACTTGCAAAGAAACTCGAGAGCGCTCAACGGGCGGCGCTCATCAGCATGTGTGGTGCACTAAAGTCCACTCCAACCATGGCACTTAACGGCATCCTGCACATATTGTATGTGCGAAAGCTGTATGACTGCGAAAGCTGCCATCAGGTTCAGAGAGTCCGGGTTCTTAACAGAACACGTGTCTGAACAATCGAAAATCCTCACTCACTTTGACTTCACTCCGGATCACTTGAATGATGGTGTCGCCAAACCGAACTCTGGGAATCCTACCAGCCGCCATAAGCAGAAGCTGTATGGAAGAAGATGAGGTGAAAACAACTCAACACTTCCTTCTTGACTGTCCCGCGTTCGGGAGGTCAAGACTTAAACTCTTGGGAGCCCATACTTTCAGACATCCCACTGAGCTGGCGTGAGTTGAAATTAAACGCCTATGCAAAATTGTGTTGGCTACTAAGCGTTTTGCTCATTTATAGTTCGAAAATAGGAGTTCTTCTTTCTATGCGATCTTTGATCAGCTATCTAACCTAACCTAACCCACTTTGTATTCAGTATCTAACATATGACTGCAATTTATGTACATAGCAAAGTATATGGAATTTTGATCTCTATATGTCAATTACTGTGCGTTCGGCACTGTTTGTTTAAGATGTGAAAAGTTTGTCCGGCGATTTTTATATATTGGGTAAACAGAGGCATGTCCTTCGAAAATAAAAAGTTTTCTAGAGCTAAATCTGACGAATACGATGGCTAAGCGATGACTTTCGTTTCTTGTTGGGCTAAAAAGTCAGTCACAATTTTACGAGAATGAGACGGCTCTTTTAGGTATTTTTATACGAGTCTAACATTGATATACCCAAAACATTAACCAAAATGATCTCCTTAGGAGATGTTAAGATCCTCTACTATTTCTCTGATGCCAACATGATGATTTTCTAGCATTGTTTCTTTAAATTTTGCGATGTTTTCGCATTAATGTAGGTGGATGGATGGAGGATGACTCACAAGAGGCAAGTTTTCGATGAATACAGTTTAAATGGGACAGTCTTTTATTGAATTTTGAGCTTTACTTTTATAATTTCGAGTGAATTATAAGTATATTTATTTTATTTTTCTGACTGAGTTGATAGTCAAATGTAGGTTCAGTCCTTATTTTAGTTTGTGTATGCCTTATTTTGCTTTCATTCACTTTAACGTCCTTTTGTGTTGGCGAAGTGTCGGTTTAGCTATCCGACGTTCTTTTAATGTAAAATTCGGAATACATTTCCATTGATTCTATAGAAACCAAAATATTTTCAAGAGATCTTAAACAATTACACGCGTTTATAATTAAACATTTAAATAGAACTTTGGCAAAGGCGTATAGTCTCAAATTAAAATTAATTGCATTTTATTAAAATAAACGTAATAAATGACTTACCATATATACGAATATATATGTTTGCATATTCTCAAAGGTTCTAAAATCACCTGCGTTCAAAAAAATCATAAATAAATTATATGAAATTATAAGCGATCAAACTTTTACTTGACCTTCAGCTTCAGAACGCGCTGTTATAAAGGTAGAATTCTAAATTTTGTTGGATCTGATGCAATTCACGCCTTTTGCGATTAGCACAGCCATAAAAACACCACGGCAAACAAATATACATACAAATAAACAAACAAATGAAAATATTAATATTATAGATTTGTAGTTAAAAAACGGAAATAATTATAATAAATACTTTCAATTCAAATCAAATTAAGCACCAAAGGGGCGAAAAACTCAAAACGCGCTAATTTGTTATTGTTTTTGTGCTGGCCAAAAAATTTTCATACACCAATTAAGTGGGCTATAACTATAACTGGTCACTTAGTCAGCAGCGGCATCAGTTACCCGCACACAAACGTACGAACAGACCTACGAATGCTCGTGCGGCTCGTGCTCACTGAAATTCCGCTACCGTTGCGGTTTGTATGTTTGTTGGCAGTTCGTTGGAATTGTTTATAACTCTACGTGATCTTGTTCAGGTCTTTAAATACTAACTATAACTATAGTGATACTATTTTATTGAAAAAAAAAAATAATAATAAAATTAACTTAAGATATTAGGAACAAGGGAGGTTAAAAAAAATCATACAAAAATCATAAAATTTTTAAAAATATTTCCAAAAGCCTATAACTGTCTCGGTTGATCTCAAAATTCATGAAATAGTGTAAAGTATAGTAAAGTTAGTATAAAGGTATATTTCCAAACTCACCTAAACACCTAAAATACCTTTTAAACGTCTTTTCTCAAACTTTGTAATATTTGAAAACCTTACCCACTCCTGACCATACTCAGGGGTAGTCAGAGGCACGAAAAAATGAGAAGTAATTTTTTTTTGCTACTAAATCATGTTACTTTACAAAAGTGGTAATATGTGTTGACTTGAAATCACGAAAATTTCAAAAAAAAATTTAATTTTCAAAGTTATAGTTGTTTGTGTTGACCCTGTTCCAAAAAAAGGTTCTTGCGGTGACAACCATAAGTCATTGGAGACTCATCTAAAAACAATCGGACAAAAAAAAATTAGTTTTATAAATAGATAATCCTGTGCCTGATCGAAGGATTTTATTTATTTTTTCCAAAAATTAACAAAATGGCGGCCTCAGGAATTTTTTTTCTAAATTTTTGGGGAAAATCAGCAGTTAATTGGTCTTAAAAAATCGAAATTTTTGAAAAAAAAAATCCTTCGATCAGGCCCGAGTTTATTACGCATTCTAAAAGCTGTATAAATTTGATTAAAATCTGCTGAGCGGTTTTCGAGTTACAGTTGTCACCGATTCAAAAAACATAGTTTTGAGAAAAACGCGTTTAAAGTTTCCCACTAGCGCTTTGAAGTGCCCGAGCTCTCTTTCTTATTTCTCGAATAATTCAAAAACTAATTATAGAATCAACGTGAAATTTTCAGAGAATATTTTTAAGATATTAAACTTAACGGAAATGCAAAAAAAAAAATATAATTTTTTGAAAATTCTAACTACCCCTAACCCCTTATAGAGAACCACACCTCAATAAAGATATTGAATCATAACTTATCATCTACAGTTCGCTTGGTGTTGACAATTTTTTCAAAAATAAGTCAAGCGTGTATCTTTCCACAGTGCCGTCTAATGAACAAGAGATTCTTCGCACAACCGGTTAATTTTATAAGATGTCTTCTGGGAAATTTTTATATTTTCTTTTATGTTTGGTTGAGAATTTGTCTTTAAGTCCTTCATTGTTTGGTGCCAAAAATGAGAAATCATATCATACATTCCTAACATTATACTTTCGTCGTTATATGTTTTTATTCTGGTTGTTTTAGCTTCTCATATCCCTAAATAGTTTTGAGAAATTGTACTGAGTTGTTTGGCCTTAGGCAGATAAAAATCCAGGTCCCTTCTAGTTGGTTAGATCCGATTGTTGGGAGAACAGAATTTGTATTGTAATCTCAAATCTCAATAATGTTTGTCTTAGAAAAGGTTGGAGTATAAAGTATATAATGGTTTGTCAAAAAAGTCTTCCGGTATTTTTATTGAATCAATTCGTGTGGCACCCATACATCGAGCTTCTTAGTGACTCCAAGCTTCTTCAAATGGTTTATAACGGTTTGATGACTACTATGCCGGTCTCTTTCGACCAATTCAGCGATTTTATCGCAGTTTTCGACGACAGTCCTTCCGGAGCGTGGCGCATCTTCGGACACCTCTACACCAGAACGAAAACGTTGAAACCTTCGTAGTGCGGTGGAAATGGAAACTGTATCGGGTCCATAAACTGCACAAATTTTATTGGCGGCTTGAGATGCATTCTTGCCTTTATCGTAGTAGTACAGTAAAATATGCCGTATTTTCTCTTTATTTTGCTCCATGTTTGCGACGCTATAACTCACGAACGACTTAAAAGAAACGACAATCAATCAAACAGGTGTTAGCGCGTGAAATGAGCTTTCCAAAAAGGTGTAGCATGACCCGATGCGACGAATAAAACTAGAACTACGCGCTCTCAGCGCCAACTAGCGAAAATACCGCAAGACTTTTTTGACAACCTAATATTTTAGGTTAATTCATCAACTTGACGTGTTGAGTCGATTTAGCCATATGTACGTCCGTCTGTATATAAGTGAACAAGTTCCACAATTTTTGAGATATCGATCAGAAATTTTGCACACGACCCTCTGTCACCAAAAAGGTGCTCATTTTTTCAGAACCGCCGATAGCAGACTGTTAAGGATATAGCAGCCATATAAGCTGATCAAAATCAAGTGGAAGCACAACGTGGAAAAGAGAGTGAGAATAGCTAGAAAATACTCTATATGCGTATAGATAGATGCTCGGCTCTCCGGCGTACGGAAATCCACGTACCGGAAGCCAATAGAATAGGTTCAGAGGCTCGCTACAATGTGCATAACGGGAGCTTTATGAACAATTCCAACGGCGGCTCTTGAACTGGTACTAAACTCGCTCAATAAAATCGGCGAGATCGCTATTGGTTGCAGGAGAATTTACATATAGAACTTTCAGGCATGGTTCAGTGAGTAATAGCGGTTTGGCAAACACAGCCTACATGATCCCACTTTTCAACTTTGAAGAAAGGTTCGAAGTAAACGTAGAAAAAGATGATTGGTATAAAGGTATGTTAGCTGGGCGCAACACTCTTAGCATTTATAAGGATCGCTCAAAAATGGAGGGTGGGATTAGTGCGGGAATATACTGTCCAGAGTTAGATATAAGACAGCCTTTTAAGTTGCCGGACCACAGCAGTATATTTCAAGCTGAGGTCTTTGCTATTGCGAAAGCCGTGGAGCTGGCCTCTTAATTCACTTGCAGGCAATTCCAGAGTCAACATCTACGTAGACAGCCAAGTAGCAACAAAGGCAGTAACCTCGTATCACAGATAGGCCAGAAGTTGCTTGAGAAGCAGAGCAAGCAGTAGAACAACTTCACCCAGTAGAAGTGCCAGGTCACAAAGGCATTGAGAGCAATGAAATAGTGGACGAGATTGCCAAGAATGGAATGAGCTACGTGGATGGAAAACTGCAAAAGTCATGTGTAAAACGATAGATCGCAAGTGCAAGTTCGTATTGGCACTCGATAGAAGAGACTAGGTGCATGTTGGGAAATCTAACTGGTCATTATCTGGTAACAACACTGCCTGCAGAATAGAGCTGAGAGGTCGAAAAGACTGCAAGAAATGTCTAGAGCAGAACGCCAGGGAAACAAAAGAGCATCTCTTGCGGATTTGTCTCACATTGGCAAGATTACGTGGGGTCCCCACGGTATGATACACTTGAGGGGGTCTCGATAGTGAGGTCAAACAGTCGCGTCAAGCACAGACGTCCTAGAGGGTGACTACTCCTCATGGACCTGGTAACTGAACTCCATCTGGTATCACAAAGGACCAAAACTGGTCAATGCGTGGCTCATTGGCCTACCCAATTAACCTAACTTACTGTTATAAGCTCGGAACAAATTGTACGGATCGGACCACACTACCGTATAGCTGCCACGATAAAGATCTTTTTATACTTTATATTTCTGTGAAGGGTATTATAACCTCGGTACCGCCGAAGTTAATGTTTTTTATTATTTTTATTTGGATTTAAACTTACGTCTTTCCTTCTGCTTATTATGTATATTTTACCATTTTTTCAACACTAATTTTGTACAACAAAAATGCGCATGCAAGCATTTGTTGTATTTTGAAACCTATTGGATCATCGGATCATTTGATTGCCACTTATCGCCGGCAATTTATTAAGCAAGAATATTTCTGCGTTCAATTAAGTGACTCAAAACAAACGCGAAAATGACTCGTAGCATAGCAAAACAAAACAGCAAATCGAAAACAAAACAAAAATATGAATAAATGAAAGTGAAAAAAGAAGAAAATTAGAAAAAACAGAAAACTGACTTCACACACTTGCGCTCTTGAGACGAGAAGCGACGCGGCGGCGGTGAGTTGAGTTTAAAATGCAATTATTTCATTAAGACTTATTTCGATCGCAATTAACTCGTTGGTGAATAGTCATGTGCATGACATTTTCAAAATGAAACTTTTCCGAAACTTATTCTTTTTTTTTCTGTGAATATGTCAATACATATGTATAGTATGTAGGTATGTATGCATATAGTATGCTTGAATGGTTTAATAGAAGTTATTTCAGTTGGGCGCTGCGTGCGTGGATGAGTGTGCCGTCGGCGTTTGGGCCGGCGATGATGACATTTACACCACTCCTAACTCAATTGGCTTGTGGATATTTGTGTTTGTATGTATGTGTGTATGCTTGCCAATTGATATGTGTGCGCAGCGATGGCTCATGCACAGTTGTGTCTGCTGGCTGAGCATTTGCCGTGACCGCTGAGTGACGAATTGCCGGCAGATGGTGTGCCTTTTTTCCAGCCCTACATGCCATGGTGTAATTCGAACGGTATATTTGTGCTCGCGTTAGAAATTTCAGTGTCTCATTTGTTTACCTTTTTCACCCGCACATGTTTGTACGTGTGCAAACACGCCCATATGTGTAATCTATATAATTTCGTGTAAATTTGAAGCTCGCATAAATTATTATTGCTTTTTATTTACCTTTGTTTTGGTTTTGTTGTTGTTGAATTGGTGGACTGTCGAATTTTGCCTATCCACTTGTTGCAATTATTGTAGTTCAAGGGCAATTAATGCAAATTAATTTTTTCGCTCACCTGGCATTATCGCCGTGCTAAATGAAAATAATGTTGGTGCTGAAATTTAATTATTACATAACACATACATACATATGTACATGCATAGCATTTAATTTGATTAACTAAAGCAAACAAGTTCGATGTTTAGCAGGGATGTGAAATATGTCCAACGAGCCAAAAATGGTGAGGGTAATAAACTAAAATATCTAACAGCATTATTGTGGTTAGAATTGTAAATAACCGAATTTATGTTAGTTTCAGTATAGCACTTTTATATGTAATTTTACTATGAACTGTGCCCTGAACTTGGAAGTTTAGACGAATAAATTCATCAGAAACTCTTTTAGTCTATTTCTGGCACATTTTGCCTTTGGATAGAATAATTGATGAACGGGGTTACGTATGCCCAGATTTCGAAAGAATTTTGGTCTCGTGCGAAATCGGTTTAAATAATTCGCAAAACTGTTTAATTACTGCTGCTATATCATCTGATCAAATTTGACTCGGCTTGACAAAAAAAAGGCATTTTCACGTGTTTTAATACAAATCCTTATTATCGCCATCAAAATAGGAAGTTTTAAGTCAATAGCAGCATGCCAATGATTAATATTCATAAACCAACGTCTTGTCAATAGCAATAATGCGTTTGCTAAATGAATGGTTTTCAGCATAATCATCTCTTTTGCGACCTCGTTTTTTCAAAAAGTTTCAGGTATTTTCGTACGGGTTTAGCATTTATACGCTTCATACCCAAAACATTAACCTGGTTGAGGCGACCCAAAGGACCAAAAATCTTCCACAGAACTTTTCTCTCGAAAACTCGCAAAATCGGCTCATCAGATGTTGCCATCGTCCATGCCTCTGCACCATATAGCAGGACGGGAATAATGAGTGACTTATAAAGTTTGGTTTTTGTTCGTTGAAAGAGTTATTCTGTGTAGCATTGCAAGGCTGACATTGTAGTTGGTGTTAATATTGGTTCCAAGATGAACGAAGTTAGCTACGACTTCGATGTTATGACTGTCAACAATGACGTGGGAGCCAAGTCGAGAGCGCCACGACTGTTTGTTTGATGACAGGAGATATTTCGTCTTGTTCCCGTTCACTACCAGCCCCATTTGCTTCGCTTCCTTATCCAGTTTGGTGAAAGCAGAACTAACGGCGCGAATGTTGAGGCCGATGATGTCAGTATCGTCGGCGTACATCAGCAGCTATACACTTATAAACAATATTGCCTTCTCGATTCATGTCCGTAGCTCGAATTATTTTTTCTACCAGTAGATTAGAGAAGTCGCACGACTGGGAGTCGCCTTGTCTGAAACCTCTTTTGGGATCGAACGGCTCGGAGAGCTCCTTCTCGAACCTGACGGGTATTTTGATATTGCTCAACGTCGGTTTACACAGCCGTGTTAGTTTTGAGGTGATACCAAATTCAGACATAGCGGCATAAATGCATTTCGTGCATTCCTTCTCTTTTAACGGGTCTTTTCTGTGTTTTGTCGCGTGGCGAATATCTGGTCAGTTGTTGATTTTCCAGGTCTAAAGTCACACTGATAAAGTCCAATCAGTTTTTTGACGGTGGACTATTAGTCTCTGAGCGTGTCTTCCGTCGATCCCAACATGGTCGATCTGGTTGGTGGCTTTTCGATCCGTAAACAGCCAGGTAGCTTCTGGAATTTTCCTAGGCTGGAGTCTAGTACTACAGATAACCATATTTCGGGCCCTGGCGAAGTCGATCAGCATTAACCTATTTGAGGATGCTTCATCATGGATGTTGAATTTACCGACCGTTGTGCTAAAGATATCTGTTTTGCGCACCCTGGCGTTAAAGTTGCCAATCATGATTTTGACATCGTACGTAGAAAACTTCTTTGGTCACATCGTGTTCAAATCAGCGATATCTTGAAGAACTTCGCTTTGATGCGTATTGTGGCTAGATGTTCATTCACCGGGCTAAATATCAGGACTCGTCGACAGTGGCTCTCTCCGGCCATGAATCTCACACCGAATTTGCGCGTAAATGCTACAATAACCTATTCGTCTCAGTCCTTGTCCAGTCCATCGAAATTTTTTGACATTGGAGATGTCAGCCTTTACTTTTACGAGGTCATCAACGAGCTCGGCAGAGGGATTTTCCTAATTAAGGGAACGGACATTCCAGGTGCATGTCCTTGAATCGTAATGCGTTTCCCGTGGTCGTAGGGGTAGGGGTGTCCGAGGCTGTTGTTTGGATTTTATTTGGGGCGTTTTTTACGTGGCGGGTCCAAACCCAGCACAACCCCTCACTTAGCTCGCCTTCAAACAAATGTCCTTTGGCTACCCAGAGATCCAGAGATAATTGGTCAAGACCGGAAGTAAAAAGTAAAAGAATCGTTTCTGGCCAATCCCGAGTGCATGGCGCACAGAGAACTTTTCGCCCTTGCGTGAACGTCTACACATGACTCCATCTTTTAACTCTACTTGGATCATCCGTTAAATATAAATGATCAGCGTAATGGGTTGAGTCGATTTACCTTTGACTGTTTGACCGTCTGACAGTCTGCATATATGCGAACTAGTCCCTTAGTTTTCGGGATATCGGTCTGAAATTTCATTCTCATTTGTGGAAACCGATAACGGACCACTATAGCATATAGCTTTCACTCGAACTGATCGATCCAAATGAAAATAAACATCGCTTTATACTCTTTCATGCTCTAAAAAATACACTTGTGAAGGGTATTTTAACTTCGATATAGTCGAAGTTGACGTTTTTTCTTGTTATGTGCTTTATTAGTCTGTGTAATTGAGGTTATTATAAAAAACATTTGTTTTTAAGTTGCCGTGTGTGGTAGCACCAAGCACCGAATCGCCATTAATTTCAATATGAAGCCTGCGACTAATTGTTATGCTGCCGACTTAAAATTTAATCTTATTAAATTACGTATGAGTTAATAATACAACAAATGACCGAGTACCCGCTGGAGATTTATGAACTATGAACATTAACAATGCAGCATAATTTGCAATTTTCAATAATTGAAGAACAGCGCTTTAGTAATGACATATGAATATTGCTTCATTAACGCATCGCTGGTGTTAACGGAGCAGTGCAACAGCGCAAAATCAAGTAGCGCTAACTTAATTCCCACCGGGAAGTGTCAACTCGGTTCATTATCGACAGTGAACTTCATACAAACTACGACGAATGGATTAATTTCTTTTTTGCTTAAATCCGTCTTTCAAGCATGTTACCAGAGTTCTATTGGTTAGGCTAGTCCAAGTCACGCATAGACCGGTTTTGGTCCTTTGCGATATCAGACGGAGTTCAATTACTTGGATTGGACATTCTTTAGGATGCCCCCGCGTTACGCGAATTTCAACAGACTTTGTGGCCACACTATCGATACCTCTTCCAGTGTACCATAATGATGCTCCATTGACAAGAGATGTTCCATTGTTTCCCCGGTGGCTGGCTTAGTCTTCCCGATCTGTCAGTCCCATTCTGCGGGCGGGTGTCGCTAATAGTCAATGACCAGTTGTATTCCTATCAGGTTATCACAGTCTCTTCTATACTTGATAGCAATTTTGTGTACTTCCGATCTACCGTTTTGTACAAGACTTTTGAAATTTTGTTGCTTCGAGTTTTGATTTTCTTTATCATGCTTCTGTCCAGATGGTCGTGGGTTACCCAATGCTGATCACGTTTTCGAGTGTTAGCCGTACACCATTCTTGGCTATCTCGCCAACTATTTCATTAACCTCGATGCCTAAGTGTGAAGTGAACTTGCTTGCTTCTGACAACACTTTTCACTGCTGCCCTGCTTCCCAAAATACCGATATGCGATACGAGGTTACAGCATTGATTGCTTCTTGGCTGTCTAGGTAGAGGGGAGACCAGCTCGACGGCTTTCGTCATAGCCAGAGTTCCATAAAATTTACGAATGAATACTTGTTTCCTTAAATAATTGTAATAAACCCTGATTTGTATGAAATTACAGTTTTTCAAAACCTCTCTTTTGTTTTCTTTACAGCCTGTTCGAACAGGAGATTATGAGCTATGTTCCTATTGAAGAACGCAGTCCACAGGGTTCGCCAGTGCTGAACTCGCGCATGCCACAGCGTGCACCGCCACCATTCCGACGCGACTTTGAGGCGAAATTGCGTGGCTTCTACCGCAAATTGGAGTCGAAAGGCTACGGACAGGGTCCGCACAAACTAAAGTAAGTCTCCCGAAATAAAAGACAATATTATTTTATTTTGAATAAATTTATTTGAACTTTCGCAGATTACACATACGACGCACACATCTGCTAGAGGATGCCTTCCGACGCATAATGTCGGCCAACAAGAAAGATTTGCAGCGTGGTCGCCTCGCTGTGCTATGGGATACTGAAGAAGGCTTGGATTATGGCGGTCCATCAAGGTAATTTACACCACCACCACATTTTTATAAACATTTTAACTGATTTGATTTTTTATTTTTATTTTTATTTTCATTTTCATTTTTTTTTTTTTTTTTTTTTTTTGTTTCTTGCAGAGAATTCTTCTTTCTGCTCTCACGTGAGCTCTTCAACCCCTATTACGGCCTGTTTGAGTACTCAGCCAATGACACATACACCGTACAAGTCTCACCGCTGTCAGCATTTGTGGACAACTGCCACGATTGGTTCCGCTTCGGCGGTCGTGTGCTGGGCTTGGCACTCGTACATCAATACCTATTGGATGCCTTCTTTACGCGCCCATTTTACAAGGCGCTTTTGCGTTTGCCCGTCGCGCTGAGCGATCTGGAATCGCTGGATAATGAATTTCATCAATCGCTGCAATGGATACGCGACAATGACATCGGCACCGGCATTGATCTGGGTCTAACATTTTGCGTTACCGAAGAGCTATTGGGACATGTGGTCGAGCGTGAACTAAAGCCGGGCGGTAAGAATATAATTGTAAATGAGAAAAACAAAAAAGAATATTTGGAACGCATGATTAAGTGGCGTTTGGAGCGTGGCGTACAAGAGCAGACGGAATCGTTGGTGCGTGGCTTTTATGAGGTGGTCGATGCGCGTCTTGTTTCCGTATTCGATGCACGTGAATTGGAGCTGGTTATTGCCGGTACGGCCGAGATTGATATTAACGATTGGCGTTTAAATACCGAATACCGTTCGGGTTATCATGACAACCATCAGGTGATCATTTGGTTTTGGCAAGTTATCGAGAAATTCACAAACGAACAACGTTTACGACTGCTACAATTCGTAACCGGCACCTCGAGTATACCCTACGAAGGCTTCTCAGCACTGCGCGGCTCAACCGGACCACGTCGATTTTGCATCGAAAAGTGGGGCAAACCGAATGCCTTGCCACGTGCGCACACCTGCTTCAATCGCTTAGATTTACCGCCTTATCCGACGCCCGAGTTGCTCTATGAGAAATTACTGTTAGCCGTAGAAGAGACGAACACATTCGGCATAGAATAGGTATGCGTAGCGATTGCGCATGCGTTGTTGTTTGTGCCTAGCTTGGCGGTTAGTAGTTTACAGTCAGTCGCAAGTTCAACTTAATGAATTAAGTTAATTTATGAAAAATCGTTAGTATAAACGAAAGAAAAGTGATATTTTATTAGGATTATTTATTTATTTCCGTATTTTCGCATTTACATATTTACACAAATTATATTTGTAATATTTATTGTGAACGGGTTTGCTTTTTCTGTATGAACCACGGCATGCAAATAGCTTATTTGATTGTCAGTGTGTATGTGAGATATATATTTCAATGTGCAATCAAGTGTTTAAGTGGCAATCATTTTAATATTTCATTTAAATTGTTGTGTGACTTTGTACACGTTTTTTTATCGCCAAAGTGGTGCGATTATTCAGTTTTTTTAATCACCCGGCGATATAAATATAAAAATCACGTGAAATCATAAATCGTGGTCAGTGAATTATGGAATTTGCTATGGCACAGGTTATTCCGAAATATCACTAAATCATGGACTAGTCTGTCTGCTTTAGCCTTTTGGATGTTGCCTCTAGGTGACAGATATGCCAGTTGTGCTATAGAAGAAGAAGTGAAATAAGTTTTATTTGTTGTTGTTGTTATTGAGCGGCTGAATTCTAGCAAGTTGACACTCCTTGGCCGGATAAAAATCCGGGTTCGTTTCGGTAACGTAGACCCGACTGTCGTTAGACCGAAAATATGTTTTACTCGATCCGGACGCTTGGTGTAGAGTTGTATAGAGGAGGGTAAGGTGGAAACATCTAGGCATTTTCTCCTCCACTGTTTTTACACGACTGAGGCAGAGACATCTCAGTAGTCTTAGCTGTGATAAAGCAGAAGACATAACCGAAACTGACATTATCCATGTCAACAAATACTTGGGAGGCTCAAAGCGCTTCGTCGATTTGTAATAGCCTAACAATATAGTATATAGAAGTTTTTAGGTACCACAAGGGATCGGCGTTCTCACCAGTTCATGTGAGATTCCTGTTAATATCGACCTCAAGCTAACCTAACCTAACTTAATCTAACCTAGTTTAGGTCTATTTGGAGTAAGGCTCGCGTTTTTTAACTCGAAAGGAAGGTATAAGTTTATCATCTGTTCAGGAATTCAGAGAAAAAGTAATTTTAAAAACTCGAGGCTTTTACACTTTTTACAGTGTATTTTTTCAGTAATGTTGCCACTTATTTTAAAATTTTAATTCCATAAAATTGATAAAAAATATTGCTCTTTTGGTACAAAGTCTATTAAGCAAAGTATCTTCGACAAGCTTTGCTAATTTCGTCTTTAACAAAAGGTACATTTAATCCTTTGTATTATACAAGTTGCGTTCCAAAGTAAACAGGACTTAAAAAAAAAACAGAACAAATGTTTTTTTCGGCAAAATGAATTTATTATATTCAAAATAGTCCACTTTTGTTTCAATACAGCTTTTTGCACGGTCCAAAAGCATGTCGAACGAGTGTTTTAGCTCGTTGGCCTCTATGGCCACCAGCCTTTTGAATGGCCTCTACGTCTGCATAACGCTTTCCTTTCATGGGCAAATGCATTTTTCCGAAAAGGAAGAAGTCGCACGGTGCCATATCAGGTGAATACGGGGAGTGGTTAATGGTTAAAATGTGATTTTTGGTCACAAGCGTCGATCGATGAGACGGCGCATTATCGTGTAACAAACGCCAACTTTCATCTTCACTATATTCGGGCTGAACACGTCGAATACGGCGCACCAAACGCTTCAAAACTTGAATGTAGAATACCGAAGTAACGTTTTGGCCGGGTGGAACAAATTCTTTGTGGACAATACCCTTGGAATCATAAAAACAAATCAGCATTTTCTTCACTTTTGACTTCTCCATATGCGATGTTTTCGGTTTCGGCTCGTCCGGTGCCTGCCATTCAGCAATCTGGCGTTTCGTTTCGGGATCATATTGGAAACACCACGTTTTACCACCAGTCACAATATTGTAAAGAAAGTTTTTGTGCTTTTTAACCTCTTTGTTGATGTCCTTCGAATGTTGAATTCTGAGCAATTTTTGGTCGTCAGTCAATTTGAGCGGACCAAATCGTGCACACACTTTTCGCAAACCCAAATGTTCGGTCAAAATGCGATAAATCGATGTTTTGGAGATATTCAATTGCATTTCCATGAATTTCAATGATGATTTGGGTTGAGTTTTGTTGAATTCACGCACAGTTTCGATGATGATCTGATCACGGCTTATGATTGGCCCACTTCTTGATCGTCGTTTACTTTGAAAACATTGAAACCACTCGTGCACTCTGCCTCGGGATAGGCAATCAACGCCATAAACTTGTTTCATCAATTAAAACGTTTCGGTAAAAGTTTTAACAATTTTAAATCAAAATTTAATGTTGGCTCTTTGTTCGAAGCTTGTTTTCGCACCGATAACACAAACATACTGACACTTAAAACGTAATAACTTCACTTCCAATCAATGAAATGTCATGAAATTCTCACTGAACAATCGATAAAGATAGCAGATTCTAACGCACCACTCGATGGCGCCACCAGGAGGCGTTAGATTCAAAAAGTCCTGTTTACTTTGGAACACACCTTGCATAATCAAAAAACCGTTGAATATCAAAAAACAACACAGGTACTTAATTTATTTGTCACTCACAACAAAATTTAATTGATTTGCTTGAAATGATTGCCAACATGCGTGCTTAATTCGCTTAAATGAGGAACTTATATCAACTAATTTTAACAATTATACTTAAATTTCCTTAAATTAATAGATTTCAGTGCATATACATTGCATACCTCATGTCAAATACTATAACTAACTAATGATGACAATTTTCTGTTCATAAAAAGAAAATTTGAAAATGCGTTGGTTTATTTTTCAGGGCCTTAGAAAGTTCAACGAATATGAGTAAAATAATAATTTATTATTTTGTATTATAACAAAAAAAAAAAATATTATGTACTTCATTTAATTTTAACACTTAGATATATACATAACTATTTAATTTGAAAACTCTACCTCTTTTAACTATTAAAAAAACAAGAACATTTGCTCTCTCACTGTGTGACATTAGTTTTAAGTCTAACGTAGAATGTAAATTATTAAAATTATTATTAATTATATGAAATTATAAATAAACCGTTAATGTAGCTATTCTAATATTATATGTATGTATGTTAACCCGTCCATTTCTATATAAAGCTTTAGTCGATGCAAAGTCGAGTTATGACTTTATTAGAAATGCAACAACAACCAATCTAACATAAAAAATAAATTGATTAATAAAAACTAAATTATTAATATACATACTGTGCAACAGCTACGTTTATAGTAGCGCAATACGTAAGGACGTGGCAAAATGAAGAAGCATTGTAGCTTGCTTTCAAATGCATGTGGCGAAAAAGTTTAAGAGACACTGTATTTATTTTGAAGTGATAGTAAAAAATAAAATAAAATAACGATTGCAAATCGTGCGTATAACTGTAATGGCAAAATCTGACTGAAATTATGCACCACAGACATGACGACGAGTATAAATATATATACATAGCTATTCGAATATGCGAAACCTTTAATGCCGAAAATGCACATATTTTCGACAAATGTAGAAATGAGTTTTAAAAATGTTTAGCTAAATAACGTAGCGCTAGTTATTTGAAATAGTAGACGCTATGAAAATTTTGATAAAAAATTACCGAAAATGTATTTCAAATTTAAATTTATTGCAAAAAACCGTTATATGCGTAGTAAATAGTATGCGTAGAACATAAATGTTTATAAAGGGGAAAATAAAAATTATTTGTGCGAGTTAAGTGTGTTCAAAATTTATTGCAGCGTTGTATTTGTATTTATTAAAGATTTTTGAACAAAACATAATTTTAAAATTGGAAAAAAAATATTTATTATACAAATTTGAACAAAACATAAGTTTAAATTTGAAAAAAAAAAAATTTAATTGAAAAAAAATATAGTTTGAAAAATATTTAAATTGAAAAAGGCAAAATTTAAAATTTTTTATTCAAAGCACATATTTTTTTGACTTATTTATAAAATTGAAAAATTGGAAAAAAAATTAAAAATAAAATATTTATTATAAAATTTTTAACAAAATTTAAGTTTGAAATTGAAAAAATAAATTGAAATTAAAATAAATAATTTGAAAAAAAAAAAAATTTTATTTTGAAAAAAAAAGGTTTTAAATCGAAAAAAAATTTAATTTGAAAAAAAAAAAAATTTAAATCGTAAAAAATTTAAATCGAAAAAAATTTAATTTGAAAAAAATGTTGAATTGAAAAATCAAAATTTTATTTGAAAAAAAAAATAAAAAAATAAACTATGTAAATTGAAAAAAAAAAAAATTTTTTTTGAAAAAATCAAAATTTTTATTTAAAGCACATGTATGTATATTTTTTTGGATTTATTTATAAAAACAAATATATTTATTTATAAAACAAATATACAAAAGTATAAAACTTATGCGAAATGCAAGTCTTTATGACACCAGCTAAGCTAAAAAGCTAAAAATGCACTTAACAATTCCATGTTACCTGACAATGAAGATTCCTTTATACAAACCAGAGAAAAAAAATCAGCAAAGCTTCTGTGGAATTGCACGCTGTAAACATATTTTCTAACAATATTTCCAAATACAACAATAAAGCTCGATTCTGAAATCAAAAAACTTCTACGGCACATCACAAAATATACACGCACTGCCCTTTGTTTGAATGTATGTATGTATGTATGTAGCTAAATGGCAGCCGAACGACGGCGCAAAAGCACACCATACGAAGACTATTCCAGTATATTTATATACATACTTATATGTGTGTAACTTAAAATGTTGTAGTACTTAGAAATTCTTAAAGCTAAACAAATTAGCTATTAATTTAAAAAGGCGTTAAGTACAATTGTATCCATGCTACGCGTTGTAAATCATTAAAAAATTTATAAATAATTGTTTACTTCCAACTCTTTGGCGGCCAAAATATTTTTAGATTAAAAAGAAAATGTTTTTAATTTTTGGGTATTATATTGCCATTTGGAATTGCAAAACAATTTATGAAAATCAAAATTTGTTTAATAATAGTTAAAAATATGTTGCAGTTATTAACGCAAAATATAGCCATTTTTTTGTAAGCGAGTGAGCAAAGAACTCGCAAAAATAAGCAACTGCAAATGTAGCGTGCAATATGAAAATATTACAAAGCTTATAAATATTATATTACAAAATATAAATAAATATTACAACATTTTTGAGCAACATCTGACAAAATTTCTGAAAATGTTGAAAAAAGAGTTATATTTGACTTGGAGACTTTACAAGTTTTGCTAAAAATACCAAGTGGCATATTTATCCAAATTGCGCTTTCTTTTGTCACGCGATTAATAATAATTGACTTATTAAAAGGCTTTTTTCTATAGCATGTCAAAAAATAAATTTATATTGTATAAATATTTATTCCAGGCGAAAAAAATTGTTATTGAATATTTTTTGCAAAATAAAAATTAATTTTATTTATATTTTTATGTAACGTAGAATGTTAAACTTTTTTAAAAATAAAAAATTAAATATTTAAATTTTAATTTCACTAAACTTTATTTATTTTTCATATTATTTATTTATTTTTTTTTTTGATGAATTTCATGTTATTTATTAATTTTAATTTTAATTATTTTTCGTTTTGATAACCTATTTTTTTATATTGTAAAAATATTTTTTTTTTTGAGTTTTGCTAAACTATTATTTTTGTTTTATTTATCGTGACGTTCTTTATATTTTTTTTATAAATATAACTTACATTTTATTTTGAATTCTTTTATTTACTTTTTACTATACTTTTTTGTAATTTCTTGCTTGATTTATTACGAGTTTTTTTGTAACAATTAATGATTGTAATTTTTATTTTCGAATTTTAATTTAGGAATGGTAATACAATATCCTCCCATGCTAGCGCTGCGTTATCTTTAGTTTATATAATAATTTTATTGTTATGTAAACTTTTATAAAAAATAAAATAAAAAAATTTAAATTGTAATTTCTTTGTACTTTTTATTTATAATATTTAATATTCATTGGATTTTTAATGTTATTTTAATTTTTTAAATTCATTATAATTTTTTTAATATAAATTATTACTGTAATTTTCTTATATTTTTTATTTGATTTATCAGTATATTTTTTACAGTTAATATTTTGTTGAATGATTATATTTTTTTTATAAAAGTGTTTTTAATGTTTTATTCCATCTTTTATAATTTTAATTTTTGTTTGCTTTAATTAATTTAATTTTTTATTTATTTTTAATTATTTTAATTATATGTATATTATTATGATTTTTATTTAAAAATTTTAGTTTAGTAATGAGGCGTTCACATTTGTTCAACATTTATTAATAATTTTACTATAAAGTATACACATTAGGGTGGGTTAAAAGAATGCGTTTATTTTTTTCGTTTGATACTTCGAAAAATAGGTTCTTAGTCACATCTAAGAGAGTCTGTCCCAGTATGAGCTCTTAATTGTAAGGGAAAGTTCCACCGCTTCCAATTAAAAGGGGTTTTCAAAACGATGCTACAAAAGAAGACCCATGAGACAGCAAACGACACCCTATTTTTTCCCGCTCTTTTGACATTTCTCTTCAGTAAGGTTTGTCATTTCATCATGAACATATATAGGATCCAACGAGTAGAAATTATCAAAACATACTACCGAAATTCGGAGTCAGTAGTCTCAACTTTAAGAGCGCTAAGTCCGATTTATGGTCGTCATAATTGTTCTGTCCGATCAACAATTGAGCGTGTGGTGGAAAAAAATCCACGAGTACAGTACAAAATGTTTCCGAGCCAGTGAGACAAAGAAGTGCGCGTAGTGTCGAGAATATTGCTGCCGCTAAGGCATCAATCGAGGACCTAAATCAGTCTTTCTCAAGCTTTGGCATCTATGTGACATCGTCATGGCGAATTTTGCGAAAGGATCTTGGTCTACATCCTTACAAGATCAAATTGACGCAAGAACTGAAGCTGCTTGATCACCAGAATCGTCGTATGATCGTGAATTTGGCTGAGCAATAACTTAAAATCCGGATTTTAATCGAAAAATCATCTTCAGCGATGAGGCTCATTTCTGGCTGAATGGCTTCATCAATAAGCAAAATATACGTTATTGGTCAGACAGCAATCCACATGTATTCTACGAAGCACCATTGCATACCGAAAAAATTACGGTTTGGTGCGGTTTATGGGCCGGTGGCGCCATTGGGCCGTATTTCTTCTACGATGATCAGGACCGGCCCGTTACTATAAATGGGAATTGCTACCGCTCAATGAGAACTAAATATGGTTGGCCCGAGTCGGATGATATGGACGTTCTAATAGAGCAGCGCCACAAGCCACACAGCGAATGTCACAATCGATTTATTGAAAACCAAGTTTGGTGAACGCGTTGTCCCACGAAATGGCCCAGTCAATTGGTCGCCTCGGTCGTGCGATTTGACGGCGTTAGAATATTTTCTGTGGGGCTACGTGAAGTCTATGGTCTATGCTAACAAGCCACCAATGCTTGATGAACTTCGTACGAATATCGAACGTGAAATTGCATAGTATCGGCCGATTTAAGCTTAAAAACTGTCGAAAATTGCGTTCAGCGTCTGGACTTCTGCAAACGTACCCGTGGTGCCCATGGAAAAGAAATTGGGTTTCATACATAATGGCATCGTGGCCACTTTCACAGGAATAAAGAATTTTATTGATACACCAAACCGTTTTTGTAGTCCTTTTATTGAAAAACACTTTATTGAAAACTATCTCGTTTCATAGATTTTGTAGAAAATTGAATGCTCTAAAAAATGGTCTCTTACGATTTTTTGTAATACTTAGAGAGACTTTCTTAGAAGCGTTTAAAGACCTATATGTATTTCAGAGTACCTACCGAAAAACAAAATTCGTTTTTGTTCCACCCTAATACTCATACATATATTTTGCGCGTACATCTTTTTGCAACTACTTCTGCACCTTTGTAAGTGGTCATGGATACAATTTATAAAAAAAAAATCGATTTGGACCTATATTTTTATATAATATATTATATAAGGCGTACCAAAATGTATGTTATTTATTTATTAAAAATATATATCTGTATGTATTTATTTATTTATTTATTCAACGTAATGTCTTAATAATAATAAAAGGAAGAAAATATATATATAGTGTATTCATGTATACATATATATATATGTATATTGAAGCAAAAATGAAAGACAACCTCAAATACCAAGCTCTATATGTATTACAAATGTAGTTAAAATAAAAGTCAGCAATCTTTTGCTTTCCTAACTTTAAACGCATGCGTACGTTCTGAATAAAAATCAAATAATAAACTGAATAAAACGAAATCAAATGCTAAATTGCCAGTTTTATTTAATTAACAAACAAAGGTGGCTGAAATAAAATGCGTTTTAATTGAACTCCTAGGTACATATGAGACTTACAGTTACAACAACATAACTAAAACAACAATTTTACCTCAGTCTGCTAGTTAGTAAGCAGGTTTGCATGCTAGTAAAGTCATAGTTATTTACAGTTGCAAAGCCAACGGCGGTTGTTACAACCGCAAAGAAAAAAACGAAAATTTTATTTCATTTTCATATTTCGCCTTCTGCGAAAGGATCTGACCGCCGCATATAAAGTGTGGTTTGTGTGGGGGCGAAGATTTGTTCCGCAATTTACATGCATGCGCGCGGCATATGCCTTCTCATAAATGTCGGTGTGGTTCCGCATAGCGAGCGCTTAATTGCTGCCTTTTGTTCTGCCGTGGCAACACCAACTGGTGTCTGCCCAGCGGACCGTTAAGAATAAAGTATGAAGTTGACATAAGCCACAATCCCATGGTTATATCTTTAAACAGGATTGCAGAAGAGTACAAAAAACGGATAAACACCATGACAAATAGGGGACTTGTTTTATTAGTATTGCACAGTGTTGCCTTTGCTAGATACCATATACTACTGTGCCCAAAAAATAGGGTGACATTTGAATTTAAACTGCGCGCGTCAATGGATTTGGAGAATTATTTTTTTTTAGGTTGATAGCACTGTCAGTCACATTTATGTCAAATTTCAAGTCACGTGTCGTTTTGGGAGCTGCTAAAAGTTAGGTTTTCGTTTTTTGCGATGTCAAAATTTGTTGAGCAAAGAATTTGCATTAAATTTTGTTTACGGAATCAATTTTCTGCTGCGGATACGTTGAGGATGGTGCAGAAAGCCTTTGGTGATGAGGCTATGTCTAAAAAAAAGTTTACAAGTGGTATAGTGAGTTCCAAGCCGGCCGTGAACGTATCGAAGACGAAGAGCGTCCAGGGCGACCATCAACCTCAACCGACGAAGCTCACGTTCAACAAATCAAAGATTTGGTGTTGAAAAACCGTCGATTAACAATTAGAGACCTTGCTGATGAAGTTGGCATATCGAACGGCTCAGCCAATACCATTTTGAAGGATGTTTTGGGCCTCAAGCGCGTCAAATCTCGACTGGTACCGAAAACATTGAACTTTTCGGAAAAAAGGCGTCGCGTTGAAGTGTGTGAAACGATGCTTTCCGACTACCAAGACGCAGCGAAGACGGAACTGAAGGCCAACCCGGAAAGTGACTACAACCAGTGTTTCAAAGATTGGAAAATCCGTTGGCATAAGTGCACTGCATCGGAAGGGGATTACTTTGAAGGGGATGAAATTGATTTGGAAGAATAAATAAAGAATTTTCAAAATAAATACAATGTCACCTTATTTTTTGGGCACATCTATGTATATTATGTATTCAAGTCATAGGTGAGATGTTCCACGTAACCGCTAACTGTGTAAAGGAGGAGGTTAAAGTTCGGGATATGACCTTAAAATTTGTGACACCTAAAGGATTATGAAATATAGTTTATTTTGGTGTGAAAGAAGCTCAGGAGTTTCAGCTGGTGTTCCATGAAAAGTAGGTGTAGCTTCGTTTCGTGTTTGTCCTTTTTAACCAATCCCACCTAAATGGATAAAATCCGAATTTAGTACAAATCAGTCCTGTAGTTATAACTAAAGTCATTTTGTACCCCTCCACATTTTAGCGTAGTAAAATTTTGTAACCATTTTAAATGATCATCTATTCCGAGGTTTTCTACTTTTTCAACGAAAAGGAAAGGTATCTATTTTTTGAAGATTATCTCTCTCAAATGTTGCCCGCGGCTGCCTCCCAGCTGGTCCACCCGTTGTATTTTGTACACTTTTAATTGAAGATCTCGAACTAAAATGCCCCAAGTCGTTCCGTATATCAGTCTGAGTTGCTG
Source organism: Bactrocera zonata (assembly GCA_037783105.1). Lineage (NCBI taxonomy): Eukaryota > Metazoa > Arthropoda > Insecta > Diptera > Tephritidae > Bactrocera > Bactrocera zonata. The sequence continues at coordinate 340,998 of JBAWJQ010005155.1, read as the reverse complement.
GGCCGAAACGACTCTCCACGGTCTTCGTGTAGACTCTTAGGTTCGGCTGCTGTATTTTATTTTTGAGTGACGGTGTTGCGAATAGTACGTTTAGTAGGCTGATTATGTTGACCATAAAGGGTTTGTAGTAATACAGATAGGACTGATTTTTCGGGAATAGCCTTGAGAGTCGAGGTGCACGCTGCTTGGATTCCCTCTGTCGTCTCAAAATGCTCGGAAGACTGCCTCTTTGTTTCGGGATCATACTCAAAGATCCATGACTCGTTACCTGTGATTACGTTATTCAAAAATGGGAGGTCACTTTCGCACATGCTCAAATTTTCTTGGCAAACTTCCATTCGCCGCAATTTCTGGTCGTCAGTAAGCACTTTTAGGATCATCTTCGCGCACACCTTGCGCATTTTTAAGTGCTCCGTCACAATGTTATGAATCACAGATTTTGATAAATTTAACATTTGGGCAAAATCAAGACTTTGGGCACACGAGTCACATTGTTGGTGTTTGTCGAAGTCGCAGGCCCTCTTAACGCGGTCTTCATCAGCGATCTTTTCCCGGCCCTCCAAAAGGCCTGGTGCCATCGAAACACACCACTTCTTTCTAAAGCCACATCTGGGTAAGCCTGCTTGATCATAATAATATCTGATCATTTCAAACCTCTCTGTCGCAGATTTACTGAGTATAACACAGAATTTAATCGTGTACCTCTGCACTAACGAAACACAGAAATACGTCGCCCGAAAATGTTTATCCTGGCCCTCCAGGTGCTCGGAGGTTGTCTCCGCTCGTTCGTTAGCTAGGAGCGTCCTCTACCAAATCCAGTCGGTGCGCGCACGTCTAAATTTTTTTCTAGGTTAGTATGACTGTCTGTGGCATCCGTTCCAAATGTCACATCCAAATTATTGGAAGAGGGTTGAGAACGCTTTGGCCACAAACCAGATTTAGGACGTTCATCAACATCAACTGATGATCAACACGTCAATAAAATAAAGAAATAGGTGCTTATTCGTTACTGGCATGGTTGGAATGTCGGAAGGAACAGGATGAAAACCATTTTCAAAGATCATTTGGGCCTAGGAAAAGTGAAAGCACTATTGGTTGCAAAATCACTAAATTTTTTCGAAAAAACAGCGTCGTGTTAACATCTGTGAAACAATGCTTTCCAACTACTAGGATGTCATGAAACATATTATTACCCCCGATAAGTCTTGGCACTATGCTTACGAACTGGAAGCAGAGCCGAAGCCAAAAAAAACCACGTCAAAACAGGTCAAAAATCGTGATTATGTTGCCAGTAATCTTCGATTATCGAGTTGTGGTGCACTCCGAATTCCTTTCGATCGGCCAAACTGTCGACAAGGAACAATATTTGCTTCTTCGTGAGTTTTTTTGCAAAGTTTTCAACCAAACCACAGTCACCTTATTCGTCTGTTTTAGCTCCATGTGATTTCTGGCTAATCAGCAAGCTTAAACGATTGCTCCGGGGAAATCATTATAATTCAATTAAAAAGATTAAACGTGAATCGCTACGCGCATTGAAGGCTATTTCGGACGCCAAAAACTGTTTCGTGGATTGGAAAAAACGTTGGCAGAAGTGTATTGAGGCCAAGACGGATGACATAGATTTTAAAGAATAAATTAGGAATTTTAAAATTATGAACAAAGTCTTAATATATTTTGGCTCATTTGAGAATACTTCTCCCAAAGCTTACTTGTTATATCCTACTCTGTGGCTTACTGTATTTGCAAGTGATTTAAGGCAAACAAAAGTAGACGTTTCGCACCATGTCCCACTAATAGACGTATGAAACAGTATGCCATTAGGGGAATGACATATTAAGATTTTTGAGCTGTTTGAAGATTAAAAGAGCTTATATAAATATTTTATCTAAAAACTTCCGCATTTTATTATGAATAATAATTATCTTTAATGTTGGTTTCATATTTTCTTCTTTGGTTTCGGCTAGCTTACATTCGAGTACGGATAACGACATTTTCGTAGAATTCGCCGAAAGGTCTAGTAGAGTGTTTAAATTTTTTTCTGTTTCTTCGTGGCACGTGCATAAAGTTTCGTTCATATTACAACAAAAATAAAACCGTAGTGAAATACCCAGAAATTAGGTAATAGAAGAAAAACTTTTAAGCCAGTGACGAAGCCATTTCGCAAAGGAAAAGTAAGACGAAACGTGCGCATGTACAACAAAAAAATAAAAATACAAATGCCATTTGAAAGGACATTTTCAATTATAACGAATGTCAAAGATTTTGGCTAAAAGTTTGTTGCCAGCTTCCGCGAATGTAGCACCACTCAACTGTCGACCATTGTCGGTTGACCCAATATTGCTTTTATGAGGGTTCACAATTGCCAAATATTAAATTAGCACGACATTTCCTTAAAGTGGAATACGAATCTAAAAATAAATGCTAGTTTTTGCTCTTTTGCTCGATTGGCACTTTATGTGTGTACTTGACCGAGCTCCACTGGTTTGCCAATCGTCTTGCCGTCGTTGCGACGCACTCACGGCGTCAAGTGTAAGTGTTTCTCATTTCCTGGCTCTAGCAAGAGTTACCTAATAGAAAATTGGTTTTATTTTTGTTTTTATTGCATTTACTAATGCGACTTATTTTATGAGTTCCGCATTGGAATTTCAATAAAATTAGTTTAAGTGCCAATATTTTTCAAGTTTAAGTGTTCTTTTTGCTGTTGTACGCTATATTCATGAGATTGATTCGATGAGTACTTAATCTCACCTTTGTTAAGTACATTCTCTTAGAGAGCTGCTGCAATTTCAGCGGATTCGGATTCGTTGCTTTATTTCGACCGCCTGTAGGAACAAGCGTGTCCGCAGTTTTTAGAAAAATAAAAAAGAACAATATTGGCCGGTACCTCGATTCTTATTTCTAGAATGCATCTGGTTTCCCACTACGCTTTTCGCTAAACCAGTCCCCAAATAAATAGCTATCATCGAGAATAACTTGACAAAAGTCCACGATCTCGTAGACTACAGGCTAACGACCGCTATTGGAAACAAGCTTATTTACAGGCAGAAACTGGGACCGGAACGTGGTACTGGATTCGTCATGGCAATAATTTTTTCAAAATTTTAGATCACGAAAGACCCATGTGTCGTTTGATACCAAACGAAGTTCCGAGTAGAAGCAGTCTTTGTAATTAAAATTTATTCCTTTAATTGCCATAAATTAGCTCGAGGATATTAGGTTCAAGGAGTTGCAAAATGCTCGATTTATGCTAATTTACAAGATCTGATGAAGAATCACGTGGGAGACATATCCTAGGCCTTAACTCTTCTAGATCAGATGGAGAACTACGTTGTAAGACATACAGTAAAGGACATAACTGTTCACGAAAATACCAAAATTTTTCTTTAAGCTCAATTGTGCACAAAATCTTATTGTGGTCAAAACTGTTCACACACTATTTCTGTTTTCTTCGACTCATAGAAACAGTAAAAGTCCCGTTAGTTTAAAAAAGTGCTACCGGCTGTTAATTAACGTAACGCTTGAGAATTTACAATAGAAAAATATTGCCAGACTGGTTTCATATTTATGAAATAGCAAGCGAATTCAAATTTCATATATTCGTGAACACTTTTGTCCCTTACTGTATACTACGCTGGCTCTTTCCCATTATAACTGGGGCGTTGAGATAGATTTCACTGTTATAATTTTGAAGTTCCGAAAAATTTCGTCAGCTTAAAGTTTAGTATTTCGTGTCCAAGTCAGTCGAAGTAAGTCTGTCTTCGCATATGTCAATAGTATACGAAATGTGGGATCTTGGCAAATTTTGAATCTCTCTTCAACAAGTAGAGTGCTTCCCCTTCCCTTTTGATCCCGTATCTGTAGTATATGTAACCGACGCGTCAAGGGGGTTGACTTTGGGAACACTTGGTAGATAGGTCTTGTCTCGAAACCCAACCAATTGAAGAATCCAAGATTAGATAGGTTCTTCTCTACCTGGTATTTCCAATGGAGTGGAGGTCTTCCTCTTTCTCTGCTTCCTCCTGCGGGTACTGCCTCGAATACTCTTAAAGCTGGAGTGTTGTCATCCATTCGGACGTCATATATCTCGTACAGCCCACCGTTCCATCGACATCGGTATTCGCCGCTGCTAAAGCACTAAGGACCACAAATCTTCCGCAGCAGAAACTTTCTTTCGAAAACTCGTAACGTCAATGTCCGTCGACTCATCAGATTTGGTTATCGTTCATGCCTCCGCACCATATGACAAGACGGGGATGATGAGTGACTTGTAGAGTTTGGTTTTTCTTCGTCGAGAGAGGATTTTACTTCTCAATTACCTACTCAGTTCGAACGTCCGAAGTAGCACCTGTTGGCAAGAGTTATTCTGCGTTAGATCTCGAGGCTGACGTTATTGTTAGTGATAATGCTGGTTCGAAGATAGACGAAATTACCTACTACTTCGAAGTAATGACTGTTAACAGTGACGTGGGAGCCTAGTCGCGAGACAGACAGGAGATATATAGTATCGTCTTGCCCTAGTTCACAACCAGCTCATCTATTACTTGAATAATAAAATAAACTTCCTAGGCTCTCGAAGTTCTGAACGATAATGTGGTTAGAGTTTTAGTCCGAAAGTTTCTGCGCTAATCCAATTAAAAAGTGCGAACATTGACTTTGTCACAAGTTTAAATTAGTTCCAAGAGCTTAAAAAAGAAACGAAGAAAGCGTGCAGCGATAAACACTGTGACCAGATATGAGCAAATACAAGTAAATAAGTAATAAAAAGCGCATTTAAAATATCATTTGTTAATTTGTGCGCGAAATTGGCACGGGCTTTGCGTTGCCATTAGCAAAAGTTTATAAGAATTTATAAGCGCATAACTTCCATTGGCATTTACTTTGCCATAAAATGATTACGAACTGCGTACTTAATGTGCTTCCAGGCGTTGGACATTCATTTTTGCCATTCTAATGGGATGCCCAGCTAAGCGGCGGAAGGAAATATGTCTTTTATATTATATAATTACTGTCATAAAAATGCCTAACGTTAACCACAATTATTCCGAGCTGGTGCAGAAGTGATGATGTAGATATAAATATGTACCATATGTTTGGGTATATATATTTACATGTAACTAAGTAATTACGGATGTTGGTAAGTGGATTAAATTAAATTTGAAATGAATTACAACAATTAAAGTGAGTCAATTGGAATTAGAATTTTGTATTGTAGAAGTTCAAACTTGTTATGATTAAAAATAAATGTGTTTTAAGTTTATTCAATCATTAGAGACTGGACTCAGTTAAAGTGATATTCAGCATTGCAGTGAAGAACTCAACTAAATGTCATTAGGAAAAGTTTAATGTGTTATAAAGAGTATATATCGTTAAGAAACTCACTATCTATCACTGGATGATTCGTTTCAAACGATGACGGTTGAGAACTGACAGCCTGCTCTCCAGTCCTAGAGCCGTTGCGTCTGTGTCTAGACGCCAACATCCCCCGTAACATTCCCGATAGATGTTCCAATTGCTGTTCTTTGGAATACGTTTGATAAGTGCTTAGCCTGAATATCATGATTCTTTGATCCGACATTGAAGGTTCTGATGCCACCCTCCGTGTAAGATAAGTTCAGCCATGAGTTCTTTACTTAGGGTGATTACCAGCACTTTCCTCCTATTTCTAGTGACGAACATATGTAGGTTCACAGCCCACATTTTCAATATTTAGACTATTACTAATAATAAATTTAAGGAAAAACTCACCCCTTGTGATGTGCGTTTGCATCGCAAGCCAGAATCAGGGACAGTCTATAGTATTTCTCCTCCAATAGTCTACCAGGTCTGACACAACCTCTGGGGGCATGGTTGGTGTTTCCCCTGAAAAGTAGTCTACACCTTTGTCCTGTGTTAGAAACTCTGAAAGAAATTAATATTGTTGCTAACCACTACACACGTTCTGGGCCTCACGCTAGAGAGATTTCGGATTACTTTATTCAAGTTCGTTTTGAGGTCTCGGACCTCTTCTTTGTCGGCCCAGGGCTCCTATATCAGCGGGATACTCAGGCTATCCGATGTGAACCTGCTGGCGATGACAGAAGATGCTGACGGCGCGTGATGCAGGTTCACCTGGACAACTTCCACATCGGCGACCACTATAGAATAGGTTCTATGAGAAACTTATCCTCATCTCCGCAAACTTTGCGTTGCCATCCAGGTACTTAAGTCCCTCCAAGAGCTCTTGTGAGGAGGGTATTATGCCGTCTTTTATGTCTGGCTCGTCAAGCTGAGGTATTAATTCCCTCGTTTTGGTTTCTGACGGGGAGAATCGCTACGATGCTGTGCATGGACGGATTGTCCTCTCCTCCCTTTACGCATAGAACAGGACCCTTCCCTCCTACCTTAGTACTCTTCTCATCCTTGCAATCCAACTACAACATAACGCACTTAGAGTACACCCATATAAGTATACTGGATATCTACATTGCCGGTATACCTCTTCCATGACTAGATCTTTCAGAGGATTGCTGAATTTCATCTTGTTTTGACGTCCCTGCTCTCAACGCGGTTAGTGGTTGGGTCTACGTTTACATATATAGAGGAACACAAAGATCCGCCGCGCCAGAGCCCATGACGCGATAAGGCCACGTTATTTCTCAATTCTGTTCGGCGTTAGGAAGGCTCCGTTAGAATACAGCCGAATTAACCTCCTGGCTCCAGATTATTCGTTGGACACGGGAGTCGCATAATACCCTGAATTAAAAGGTGGTAACTTTTGGTTGTCATCAGACAAACCGCCTGAGCAGTACAAATCAGTATAAAGTGTACGGAGTATGTCTTCAAGTTAAGTCCGCTGATTCGAATTTAATTGAAGGCTTGTGATACACATAATCACCATTTTTCTAAAATTTTCGTTCTTCTTTTGTGAGCTAAATAACTATTGGATCAAACTCGTATATGGCGATGAACGACTGACGTGGAGTGAATCATCATACTATATAATATCTACAACAAAGATGTCTTCTACACATCATAAATATTATGTCAAAGAAATCCTTTCTTTTAATTAACAAAAAAGTCCGAAAAAGTTCCCAGATAAATGCTTACATTGTGTCCACTTCACAGGTATACATATATAAACATCGTGTTATCTTGATATGGTTTATGATGTCCATAAATATTTCGGACCATTGTAAGCATAACTTTTATATTCCCGCAAACTTTTGAGCATTTACCATTGATATGTATGGTGTGCCAGTGCGGCGTCATTAACACGTTCAAAAGAAAAATTGTTTATATCTCTGTTTTCGTTTTCTTTTCTCCTGTTTGTTGTGCGAATCGCAAAAGTGAGGCACTTACATATTTCTCTTTGCCCGCATTCGAGAACGGTTTGTGCGACGTGCTAATTGCCGCTCACTTAACGCAGAATAAACAAAGCTTGCCAAAAATAAATGGATTATATAAGTGAAGAAGCAAGTAATTAAATTACTCTCCTTCGTATCCAGCCCCTTAACCCTCATCGACATATTCCTTGCATATTCATTAATATAGCAGCAGTTTTGTGCTGCTTCATGTAATTAAATATTTACACAACTCATTCCGTGCATCTCATTTATGAGTACTCAGTATGCATGGACTTGCCCAGCAGAAAACTTGTCATCACGTGATTGAGTTAAAAAATAGTCCTTGATATGCATACAGCACTCAAAAGACATAGAGGACTAAAATCGCTATCGTATCTGAAAAAAAAGTATGCAGATCTCGTCCACACTTGTGGGAGATGTCTACATATTTTCTGTCTACGGTTATGAAATGAGATTTAAACGCCTCTTTGAAACCAAAAATTAATCCAGAATATAGTCAGATCTTACTAATAATAAATACTTACTAATAATAAGTACTTAAATGTGGCAGAAAAAGGACTTAATCTAGTCTCTGTGAGCTTAAGAACTTTCAGCAATTTTCCAAATTAAATTTCTACCGCATTTTTCGAGAATAATGATTTCCATAAAAGCTCATAGTAACCTCACTTAGGTTAGGTTAGGTTAGATAGCTGATCGAAGATCACATGGGTATTGCTACATGTAGACCTTTATGAAGCCATGGATGAGAAGAACTCCTATGTTCGAACTTAGCAAATTAGCAAAACGCTTAGTAGCCAATACAGATTTGTATAGGCGTTTAATCTTAACTCCCGCCAGTGCGGTGGGATGTCTGAAGATATGCGCTCCCAAGTGCTTAAGACTTGACCTCCCGAACGCGGGAAAGTCAAGAAGAAAGTGTTGGTTTGCTTTCACCTCATCTGTCTGGTAAGATTCCCAACCTTACAGCATGGATGCCAATAGGGCAATCGCCCGTTAAAAGAACCACTACTAGGGAGAGGCTAGCCTCACTGAGGGTAAAGAGATCACAAGATCTCATGCGATCATTCTTAGACCAAAAGACTTTTGTGACAGCGCGTGTACCGACGGGGGCCCAGCTGGTCAAGCTTCTGCGAAGCCCAGCTATCTAGTAGTAAAACACAAGAAGATGCGGGAGAACCGAACCGTTTCCAAGACATTCGATGCTATTGATAGCGCGGCTTTGAACGCAATATATGAGTAAATGAGTTAAAGACTTGTATCGCCGCGGTGCCATCTGAGTGAAAGGCCATTTCTCTGAAGGAGATTGCTACTACAATGGCTGCATGCTCGGTTTGCAAGACATTGCAATAGTCAGGACGTCTGAAGCTGGAGTTAATAGAGAGCTCCTGACAGTAAATTCCTCCACCAACTCTCCCTCCAAACTCCTTGTGAAGATTTGTGTTCCTTTAAGAACCTAGATTCGCTGAGTGTCCTTGCTCTGGTAGTCAATTTCCCAGGCAAACTCCTTCCGACAATGTCTATGGGCTCTGTAAGCAAGATAGCGTTAAGGGTTCTTGTTGGAGTAGACCTTGGTATACTACACATGCAGATGAGCGCCGCTCGTTTAACGCTCTCGAGTTTCTTTGCAAGTGTGGTTTTTTCTAGAGCCCTTCGATTAAAGAGACTCTAGGAACATGATCGGAATACTAAGTAGTCACTGTTTATTAGGGAGACACATCCATAGATTGGGGCTGTCAGATCGCGAAGACTGTAGGAAATGTATAGAGCAAGTCACTAGAGAAACAATGGAGCAAGACTACGCTGTAAGCATCTGGGTTCCCAACGGTATGATCCACTGGAAGAAATATCGATAGTAAGGTTACAAAGTCTGTTGAAATTCGCGCCAGGTGCAAGCATCGTAAAGGATGACTACTCCTCATGGACCTAGTAACTGAACCCCATCTGGTATTGCAAAGGACCAAAACTGGTCTATGCGTGGCTCATTAGCCTACCAGACTAATCTAACCTAACCAAAAGCTGATTTGGGAATATATGTTTGTGGCGCTACAACAGATTTAGCCTTCGATTAGTATTATTAGTGGATTAGAGAAGCTCGATCAATCACTTTATAATATGGCTTTGTTGTACAAACGTCATTTATTGAGGTGTCTTGGGTAATTTTATTGCTGGGTTCATATCACTCCCCAAGTGCCAGAGTAATATGGCTTACATGAGGTTTCCTCAATATTTATGTCTGCATGTGTGTTTAAAAGTGAATTTATTAAAAAGGTCAGCCTTTTATGGGGGAACAAACACAGTCATGGCAAAATGCGTTAGTTGTGTGAGAAGCCAAACCGTTGAAGCATTGATTGATTTATGACGATTATGCTCCGCATTTCATTTCGAGTTTAATTTCATTTGTTTTAATTTAAATCAATTAAAGATTCATTGATTGCATCTGGCTTTGCAGCTTTAAGGCTTACAGGTCGAAAGGATAAAGTATTTGTATCAAAGTTTATATAATTATAAAGGAAGAAGAAACAATTCGAATGGTGGGAGTGTTTGTATCTGGCTTACGAGCTTTAAAGCTTTGCTGGTCGGAAGGCTACAGTTATTGTAATTAAAGTGTAGATTATTGTAATGGAAGAAAAACCAAATCGAAAGATTGGAGTATCATTTGCATGGAAATTGTCATTCAAAACTTTTGAGTGACTTGAAGAAGCTTTGTAGCTTTCACTTGATATCATAAGCTTTCACTTAGTATCATAATCTGGTTCAGAAAGCTTTTGATAGTCATAATAGTCATAGATTGGATTCAGTTCAAAATTTGTACCAGGGTGTTACGTCTTCAAATCATGCTGGGTCTAAAATGTTAGCAGCAACAGATTATGATCCAAATATATAGGATTGTGTAATAAATATTTGTATTGTGATACCTTCAAACTGACTTTGAGGGGGATTATATAAATGAATTGGATCAGAAATTTCGAGCTTTCTCCACTTCAGGCACAAAAGAAGTTTTTAATAAATTTTAACTCAACTTTGTTAACAATTTTGTAAGCGTGATCATTGCTTCACCTATAACGCTTTTACAACATGCCTCTGCTATGATCAAATTTTGTATTTGTATTCATAATATACACAATTACGGTCACAACATTGTTCGCCGCTTGCTTTCGCCATTGTTCGCACATCTTTTCATTGGATCCACCAAGCATACCGGATGTAAGGCGAGCATAATTTCTACACAATTTAACACGGCAACACACTTTGTATGCAAAAGGGAAGTGAATGCATTTAATTTTATGACGGCACAGACATCAAATAGACTGAGAGTCTAGCCTTTCATCGCTTCGGGAAAGTCGTCAAACGCACAGAAAGTGAAGTAAACGATAATGGAACAAGTTAAGTGGAAGGTGAAAGTTTGTACTCACTACAGAAGCGTTGCCATTCTGCGAACGATATTAAACTTGAACGTGTAGTCTGTGTGTATTAAGCTATTTGGCGTCGAAGCTTGCATTTTCATTAAATTTTTATTGAGCGTGAAAACTATAGCGGCTGCGTAGGTGGCAGTATTAAATTTTTGTGTTACTTAGCGTATATAAAAATGCATTGAAATACAGAAATATATATATAGACATATTTTTTAAGATTATAAGACATGGACAAGGTATTAAACTTGTTACTATTTTGAATATATAAGTACTGGGTCGCTCACTAAGTAATTTCGTTTCACAGTTTACGAATTTATATATTCTCCATTTTGCCATCTTCTGGGAAAGAGATCGATTCTGCTGCTGCTTGCAGGCGAAAAACTGGTCTAAATGGTTTTTTGATGGCTTAATTTAAGGAAGCGGAACAAGTATTAGTTTGAAGATGCCAAAACTGGAGAATATGGAGGTAGTAGTGGCACAACCCATTCAAGCTGCAAAAGCTTTTAGCGAGTCATCAAACTTGTATGAGATCTAGTATTATCCTGGTGGAACACTACTCCCCTTCTACTGATCAATTTAAGCTTCTTCTGTTTGAATGAATTATTCACTTTGTTCAGCTGCTCATAATACACTTCGGAGTTCAAACGGTATATCGGACAAATTTATTCTTTCAGCAATCTCTCGAGTTATTATTCGGCAAACTTGTTCTACAAAAGCCTTTCTTTTATAAACTATGGCTTCAAGACTCTTCCAGCAGGTTTACAAATTTCAAGATCGAAATTGCCGGAGCCAAACCTTGCAATTCCATTTTGGCATTGACGTTCGGTCAACACAACTTCTCCGTAGTCATCACATAATTTTCGCCTTGCTTGAACTGCATTTTTACTCGTTTGACAGTAAAACAGTAAAATATGCTGAAAATACACTTTTCGGTCTTGAATCTTCGAAGGTCACCAAAGAGAAAGTATGTCACAAAATTTAAGAAACTTTTATATAAAACAAGATTAGATTAGATAAGATAATGAGGATTGCACCGCGATCTAAGATCTACTGTGCCCTCTCCTGACTCACAACGTCTCAACTAGCCCCAGCAAATCAATAAAGTCCAATATACTGCTAGGTGCTATTTGGAAACATGAATCCAAAGGCCTTTATCCTTCGCCTGCAGACTGTTGTACAGTCAATTATTAGGTGTTCAGGAGGTGTACCGGCTCCAAGGCGCAGGACTTACAATGGCCAACATAAAAGGTGACAAGGAGTCTCCCTACCCACTGCTTCATTATTGCCGAGAAGCTCCTTAATGGTATGGGGACTACCCGCAATAAAAGATTCCGTTCCAACCATGTTGATGGATGCTGCTTCATTCCAGGCTATACCTTTTTGACTTGGCATCTAAATACAGTTCACTTGGTTATGATCTGATAGAAAAAAACCATTTGATCTCGTATGCAGAAATCGCTTTGTATAGCTATACATACATACATTCATTGCGATAGTAGCGTTGGATGTTTAACTCTACTTATCAACTTATAGTAAAGACCTCTGCTTGGAATATGCTCTGAAAACTGCCCATAGATATGGATAGTTTTGTGCGCGATCCTGCGACCCTTGTGTCAATACCCTCCGACGTTATCTAGCCGTCGGTGTACCATTTGATTGTAATGTCCTTGAGCGGTAGCTCGAGAGCGAAATCGTTCCATTCGGTCTTACTGCTGAGGGTAACTTTAAACTTCCTATGAGGTTAACCTTCTTGGTAATGCTATCCTTAAGGAAAAGAGCCAGTGGTATTTTGCCGCTTAGGTCCTTCATGCGTTAGGAAGAGATTACCTTCTTTGTCTACCCAGAGGATACTTAGTCTAAGACCGGAAGTCGTGAGCTGCTTGAGCCATATGTAAAAGAATTGTTTCTGGCCACTCCCAACTAAATGGCAATCAGAGAATTTTCCACACTTGCGTGAACTTCTATACATGACTCCAACCTCCTAAAATTACCTTTTCTCTGCCAAACCCTTCTGTTGTCATTTGGAGCAGTGTATGTTTGGCGACTTGACCGATTTATAGGCGAAGCGGTGTGAATTCCAGCAAGACATCATGTGCCGCCGTCAGACATGTGCGCATGGCATCCGATGTTACAGCTTCGATAGTTGAAGTCGTACCAAAGTCTGCGTTGCTTTCGGAGCCCAAACCACTGCTGCAACCATCTGACAATCCTTGGCTTGCAACTACAGTGGAATCCAGCGTGAGACCAAGATATTTCACCATATTAGTCATCACTATCTCTCTGCCCCCAAGTGCCCCCAAGTGTAGATTCTTGTGTGGCAGGCACTATTTCTTGCCTGGGCTTAGTCCCCTTTGCACGATATCGTAGAGAGTGTCCTCAAATTGCAAACCAGTTCATCTTCTCCAAATTTGGCATAGACTCTGGTTCAAGGCAGGTAAATATATAATGTTCACATCGGATCATTATAGCATAACGCTGTCAAACAAACTGACCGATCAAATTATTAGAAATGTCTTTATGCAGGTTATTATAGCTTTAATGCTGCCGAAGTGGACGTTTCTCTTATTTCTAACCTCAAAATACACAGCTTGTCGAAAGTCTTTAAATAACTAACCACACATTTTCCTTTAAAACAACTATTGTTATTCGCGTTGACTTCATTGAACTTTATATTGAGCAAACTATGCTGTCTTCAGTCATTTGACTTCCTTGAAACTCAATAAAATTAAAGCCAAAGATAATCGTAAGTAAATTGGAACAGCTATTTAAGTACGCCAAATGAGCACAATCAACCGAATTGTTTACATAAAATGCGAATAACACGAACTATTTAAGCATTAAAGATGCAATCGCTGTGGAAACAAAAGCAACCTTGCTTATCAAATTGCACAGCGCCGACTTTAGTGGCTAGGAATCCGTAATTGGCCTTGAAAAAAGTAAATTCTTTGGATTGTTTTTCGACCAAAACACTTTTCACTTGCTTTTGCCCGACCTTCGTGGCAGCGTCTGCAAAATTCTGTTTTTATTGGAAGTTTTACTTTGCAAAGCGATATTTTTTACCGAAATGAATACGAGTGGCAAAAGTTTGCAGCGTTTTTTTTGCGAAAATGACGCCACTTTTGGCTTGATTTCATAGATATTGTGCACACATGTATGTATAAATACTTGTGAGCTAAAGTTGTTTGCTCCGTTTTAGCTGCATCGGTTGCAAGGAATTTGTCAATAAAAAGTTGCAGAAAAATAGAATTTTCTACGTCACTAGTTTTGAAATAAAATTGCATTATATTTCTACCACATTCTATTAAAGTTTTATTCAGTTAATTTGGCTTTGCCAATTTTAGCATATTTTAATGTATTCATACACGTGTGGGTATTGTATTTATCTTATTCTTATTTATTTTTTTAATTTGTGTGACATTTTGTTATGTAGTTGTTGCAGTCATAGCCGTAATTCTGCGTAACATGCATGTGCAAATTTGCATGCATTAATTAATTAAATTCGAAAAGACATTCCGTGCGTTTGTGGTGTCAATCGGTGAATCACTGACGCAATTCTTGCTTTTGCGTTCCTATTATTTATTGCAGCATTCATAATTAAATTGCTTTGCATGACAAATGATATAAATAAAGCTTAAGTCGAATTTAATACAGAATCCTTTGACATATTTTTTGCCAAGAGGCGTATTTTTAATCGTAAATAATTGCCAAAAATAACGGCTGGCTCAGTCAAATAAATAAGACAGGTATTTATAATGGTATATTTACTTAAATTGTTTATCTTTGAAGTCAATGTCAATTACAGTCTTGTTAATTTTATATGAATTAATATTAAATTTCATTGTCATAAACGTCATAATTGAATAATTAAAAGGATTTCAGCATCCAGCATGATCTTAATTAAATCTCAATTAAGAAAATTTCTGTAGCTTAAGCATTAATTGATTTCAATTAAATCACAATTAAGAGAATTTCTGTAGTTTAAGCGTTAATTGATTTCAATTAAATCACAATTAAAAAAATTTCTGTAGTTTAAGAGTTAATTGATTGCAATTAAATAACAAATGAGAGGGTTTTTTCTATATCATTGAGAAATTAACTAATTATTATTAAAATACAAATAAATTTAATTAAATTGCACATACGAAACTGTTAAATGTGTTCATTAGACCATTAATTGAGTTAAATTGAGACGATGAACATCTTAATTGCGCAAATTAATTGATCCGATTGGCATAAAACTGTTAGTTTAATAAGTCCATAAAATGAGCTTAATTGAGTCAATTAATATCTTAATTGAGTCAATTAATATCTTAATTGAGTCATTAATAGCTTAATTGAGTCAATTAATTGATCTATTTGGAATTGAATCGATTAACATCTTAATTGAGTCAATTAATTGATTTGTTAGAACTTGGTATAAAACTGTCAATTTATTTAGTCTATTAGCAAGTTTTGCACTTAGAGAATTTGCCAATCGCTCAATTAATTGACAATAATTTAATGTAAAATACTCTACCTAACTCTGTTTTATTGCTTTTAGACAAGCGCTTAACAATAACTAACTTAGCTAAATTGAGTCATTTACAATTTAATGGACTCAATTAATTAATTTGTTTGACCTTGTTATAATGCTGTTGTTTTATTGATTTATTTAGCAATTTTTTCTTTACGGTTGCACTTACACAAGTTAATTGAATCGATTTCACCATTTTTGTTCACAATAGTTTTAAATTTTTTCATAAAATGGAGAAATTTGTATTGAATGGCAAATAATTTAAAAAATAATTTCCCTCCAAATCTCTCAAGTGTGTTTATTAGAGGAGAAGAGTGTTCGTTTAAAGAGCTAACAAAGCTAATTGCCCAACTAGCATTTAATTGACAATAAACTGATGTAAAATTCCTAATTCCTTTTCTTGAAATGGCAAAAAATTTAAAAAAATATTTAATGAAGTAACTAATTGCTCAATTAAAATTTAATTCTTTATAAATTTTTGAAAAATTCCCAACGTTACGTTTTATCTGACATAAACAATTAATTTTTTTCAAATGAAATCGCTAATTTCTCAATAGGCATTTAATTGCCTATAAATTGGTGTAAAATTCCCAACATAAGCTTTAACTGTTCTTTAGAAAAATAATTAATTGAGCTAAATTGAGTCGATTAGCATCTTAATTGAGTCAATTAATTGTCCTGTTTGAACTTGAACTTGGTATAAAATTTTAAATTTATATAGCCCAATATTTGAGCTAAATTGAGTCGATTAGCATCTTAATTGAGTCAATTAATTGCTTTTTTGAACTTTAACTTGATATAAAATTGTAAATTTATATAGCCCAATATTTGAGCTAAATTGAGTTGATTAATATCTTAATAGAGTCAATTAATTTTTCAGTTTGCACTTGTTAAAAAACTTACAATTTATTTATTCCACTAATTGAGCTAAATAAAGACGACTAACATGTTAATTACTTCGATTAACACCTTAATTGAGTCAATGAGTTGATTTGTTTAAACTTTTTATAAAACTTTCAATTAGTTTGGTGCATAGTAATTCTCGCAATTTTTTGCACGTTGAGAATTTGCTAATTAACTCAATTAAGGGTGTCAGAAGCGCCAAAAATGTATTTTTCTGGTACTTTCATGTCCTTTTTGTTCACTCACAACTTTTATTTTAAGCTTTGTATTTTGTTATACAGTGCAGCAAAATATGAAATTTTCCTTTTAAATCACTCTTTATTAAATACGCTACATACATACACAACAAGACAATGAAATTTAAGTCAAACAATGACCTATAAATCTATTAACCTCTGACGTCACATTATGGTTATTACTTTGTGTATGCAGGAAACTCGTAAAAATATGTACATATTTCGGTTGGCCGAACTTGTTGTTTTATTTTCGCCATAAAATGTATAAGTAAACACATGCGTATATAAATGATGCCGCAGTGTCTAGTGTGCCAGATAAATGCTAAATGCTAAATAAGATGCAAATATATATTTTTTTATCTGTGTGTCGTTGCTGGCAGCAAATTGTTAAGTATACGCAAAATATATTCATGGCAATTGCAATAAAGCTGAATGGCGTTAAAAGATAGCGTTTGGTTGATGAAATGAGCACCACATAAGCAGACCATGCTTTATTAGCGGCAAATGTATATAATTTCTGTCTAATTTAAAGAGATGTATGCATGCAAATTTAATGAAAATGAATTATGAGCTATGTGCTGCAGTGCGTATGAGTGATTTTTTAAAGTACATTCTACTATTTTTAAGTTAGATAATTTCTTTTATTTTGAATTGTTAAATGTTTGATGAATTTCGAAGTTTTACTATCAATTAGGCTATAAAAAAATTACTAAAATAATTAAATTGACATGTGTCTTCAAACAGTAATGATAGCATAAAGTCATCAAGCAATTATCGGAGGCAACGGTTGTGGTATATATGAGAGATTGACATAGCATGTCAAGTTAATATTCAACTGTTTATTTGAGTTAAAATATTTTTTTTTGTGTTACAGTAGCCTTTACTTGCAATTGAAAAGCCTTGTGATTCTACAGGGCGTATGAGTGATTTAAGAGTAAAGCAAAAATATGAAGAAATAAATTTTGCTTTAAGTTTAATATTATTTATTAATTAAATATATTATAGAAATATATTCGTATTATTTTAGTTTTGTAAATATTCAGAGCAGCAAAGTCATGAATTTTTGAAAATTACAGTTTAGTGTGTGAACTTTATTTAAAAATAATTTTTAGGTGATAGTTTCGTGAGTGATACAAGTCCTACATTAGGGTGGGTAAAAAAAAAATAATGTTTCTGTGCTTCGTACTCTCAAAAGTTTGTTGATAGACTTCTTTAAAGAAGACTCGGACAAACTCTACAAGAGTGAGCCTTTAATTGTAAAGAGAAGGTCCTCCGCCTAACGGTTTTCTTTTTTTTTAATATCAGAAAAAAAATCTAGGTTCACACTTCCGTAGAGCTGTCTTAGAACCTAATTTTCAGAGCACATGAAAAAAAAATTTTGTTCGTTTTGGACCTACCCTAATATACAGATGTATGTATGTATATGCAATATTATACGTGAGCTATTACTATTTTTTTATTTTAAAATGTTAGTTGCTAAAGAAGCTAGTCACAGATTTTGCATAACCCTATTTTTCAGAGTACACGAAAAAAATTTGTTTTTTTTTAGCCACCCTAATATATGTATGTATAATATTATATATGTGCTATTTATTATTTGTTTTACTGTAGAAAGTTTTTTGCTTAGAAAAATTGTCACAGATTTTGCATGAACTTGCATGAAAACGTTTTGGTGCACATGTCGTATGAGTAACTTTTTAATGAAACCACAATATAGTATTGATAAACGATGTTAAATAATTTAATAATATTACAATACAATAATAATAAAATTTAATATTAATTATTTTTGCATTATAGTTATTTATTTAAGATAATTAAATGTTGAAATTTAAAAAATAATACCTCAGCAAAATTAATCAGGATAAAGTAGTTATTATATACACAAGCATAGCTTCATGTTTAAAACACATATCTGGTATACATACATACATACCTACATGCCATATTATATGCGCATAAATAGTTTTACAGTAGAAAGTTATATGTTTAAAGAGAAACTTTATTTATTCTGCATAAACTGGCATGAAAACTCTTTAGTGCTACAGAGCGATAAGCACTTTCAACAACTATGTTTTTTTGTATGTTTATTTGCCATTATTTTGTATTTGCCAGTATTATTATTTCACAAAATTCAAAATGCAACAAATTTTTAACTCAAACGGTGCAGAAAAGCCAAATAAACAAAATGTGTGTGTTTCCAAAGCTTCGCAAAGCTGCTTCAAGACTTTTCAATGATGAGAAAACCTTTTCGTACTAAAAATTGTTTTAAAATATTTCCAAAAAACTTGATATATATTTGTTGTATTTTTTGGTATTTATTGCTTTAAAAATCACAGAATAGTTGCAAATAAGAATGTTGGCATGAAAATATTTGAAGTATGCTCAAGTAATATGGTTCAATTACCGACATAATATTTTCTTAATGCCTGGCTCGGTGTAATTATACGATATGATGTTACAAATACTAAATAAGATCGCATGTATGTTTAATTCTATTGAAAATGAAACTCATATTGTATATGCTTATGCTTATATGCACAATGAATAAACTTAATTGCGCAAATATTTTATTGCCTAAGATATGTATATATTAAGGCAATCTCAGTACAAATCATTAATAAGACCTTGAGCATGCTTAGGAATGTAAATACCTAAATATACAGGGTGTTTTTTATGTTGTATTAATATTTTATTAAAAAAAAATGACAGAAAAATTGGAAAAAATATTTGTTGTAAATATTTTCAGGAACTTAAAGGCTTAATTTTGTCTTAAAACGAATATTCATTATAAATGGAAAGTGAAAAGTTGATATAACTTCCATAAATTAAAACCGCACATGTCATTTTGCGCTGAAAACTGCTTTTTGTAGGTTAGAAAAAGTAAATATTCGGTAGTCGAAAAAGTCTTTTCGGATTTCTAATCAAACTTCGATTTTTTTTATATTTATAATGAACTTTGACGAACCAAATATTTGCCATTTTAATCAACCAATTTTTGCCATTTTTCCGCTAGAGACATTATTCCATTAGTGTAAAACTTTTCTGGTTTCTCGGCGCAAAACTGTGACAAGTAATTTTCTGAGGCTTCTCTTGAAGCCAACTGTATTCCATTAAGGGAGTTCTGCACTGACCGAAACAAATGGTAGTCCGATGGTGCAAGGTCAGGGCTATGTGGTAGATTCATTAAAACTTCCCAGCTAAGCGCTCCCAGTTTTTGCCGAGTAATCAAAGGTGTGTGTGTGGTCTAGCGTTGCTCTGATGGAAGACGAAACCCTTTCTGTTGATCAGTTCTGGTAATTTTTTTTGATTGTTGAAAGTAAAATGTAGAATCAATTGTTCGATCAGGCTGGAGCAGCTCATATTGGATGATTCCTTTCCAATCCCACCAAACACTCAATATAGCCTTCCAAGGCGTCAATCCTGGCTTTGCGAGCATTTGTTGAGCTTCACCACGCTGGGATCATGATATTTTTCGCACCTTTTTGTCGTATTTGATTCACTTTTCAACTCTTGTTAATATTCGCTTCAGAAATGGTTCGATTTCACTTCGTTTCAACAAAGAATTATAGATGTTAATTGGGTCCATTAAATTTTTAACAGACAATCCATGTGGTACCCAAACGTCGAGCTTCTTAATTTCTTTTTTTGGTTAAATGAAGCTTAAAATCTCAACTTTGCAAGACTGTATGGTATGACACAATATGATTAGTAGCACTGGAGATATACGACGGCAAGGATATCTATTGACAAATACGAAAAAACTTTTTCGACTACCCAATATGAAAGCAAGTAAAGCATTGTATAAAAATAACTAAAAAGGATGCTGTGAATATATAACCCAAATCTGGGAAAAATTGTAATGATAAGTTTATACTGAGTTTAGTTAGTTTTAATATAAACTTATTTTTTGAACCAAATTACTCAAAACCTTAACCCAAATACCACCATCATCCCTTAATAGTCAGTTTTCAGTCCCACAAATATCTAAAAATCGTAAAAAATAAAAAAAGTTTATAGAAAAGTCTTTATTCTGCCAAAAAAAGCACCCTCTATTCCCTCGCTAAACCGAACAAAGCAATTACAGCCGTTTGTTTATCGTCCACAACACCTATTTGCCCAACGGCAGTGATACTACTGTCGCCGCTACACGCCAAACTGCTCAAATAAGGAAGCACCACAACGGAAGTGAGCAATTGCCTGGACCAGTTACGTGCTCAGCAACAGCTGATGGCTGCCACAGATGCCCAGCTACCTGTGCGCCAGCAACAAATGATTTATTTGCTTAGCACACGCCATGGGGCACATCCATGAAGTGCTACACGCACCCACCACGCGCAGTTGACAGTGTTTGTCTTTGGTATAGGCGACGTGACTTATTGTCACAAGTGTCACAAACAACCGAATAGGGCTAACGGAAGCGAGGTGAGGCGAGGATGTATAATAACGTGTACTTAGTTAAACATCGGCGAGGCAGTCATGCAAGTTTAAGCGAATGGACCAAACTGAAACATGGAGTATTGCTTTTAAATGCGCTACTTGAATTTCACGGCATTAAATTACGAAAATTGCGTTGCATGCCACGTCGTCGTCTCGTCTTGTTTGCTTTGTATTTAGATATTGCTGGCTCAAAACAAAGTTTCTGACATGAGAAGGTAACAATTAGTTTAACGCTTTGAAGTAAATTATTGAATATTAAATTGTGAATAACAAAAACACAGTTGGTTGGGGTGAAAAGTGAAATGAGTCGCATAACGGTGTTCTAAGGCGCTTGGAAGGCTCAGTGCGTTTAAAGCTTATAAATGAGCGAAGGCAAAGTTGAAAGTGGAGCAATTTTGATTTGCTAAAGACATTCTAATATCAAATTTCAAGTTAGTTTCTTCAATAATTAAGTCTGAAAGCGTGACAAAGTCGCTTTAGTAGAAGCGTTTGACTTTGGCTTTTAATAATATCAGTTTAAGTGAAAGAGAAAAGGGGCGTGCCGGAGTGAATTCTATGTTATATTTTCGAGATTTATAAAAGATTTGTGCCGTTCCAAAACGAACTAAAGCTAGTTGGGTATTCATTTGTCAGGTGACATCAACATGCTTCACACAAATAAGGAGAGATGCTCGATCAACCATTTAAAATTTATTTGCATATTATAAATAGAATAATAGCAAAAGCAATAAATATGTGTGGAAAACTCACGAAGAATCAAAGCTAAAAGTTGTCGGCCCATAATTCCGGCCTTTTTTTACGAATAGCTTCATGTAATCGACGTATAACGCTACTATTTGACAGTTTGGCCGGTCTGAAGAAATTTGGAGCGCACCAAACATCGCTTATCGAATCAAATTGCAACATTACCTTGGTTTTTGACCTGCTTTGACGTAGTTTTTCGGCTCACCTTTGCCACGATTTCGGCCGAGTGATCACCTATTTCCTGGTCGTAAGCATAGGTCCAATATTCAGCACCAATAATAATACGTCTCATGACATCCTGATAGTTGAAGAGTGTGGTCTCGCAGACGTTAACGTGACGCTGTTTTTCGAAAGAAGAGATTGATTTTGAAAGCAATGTTACTTTCAGGAGGTCGTAAGAGGCGACTAAAGTCCATGACTATATCTGTATTCTTGGCTTGCCTAGAAAGTTCAGAAATAGTGCCATAATACTCAGCTTGAAATAATATTATAGCCTTTGAATGAGATTCCTTCCAATGAAAAGACATTTGAAGTTCAAGCGAGAAATGTCATTGGAGCGGATTGGGTTTGGCTCTTCGGAGAGATTCGTGGTGGCTCTGGTTTAAACTTAAAGGCGGGCCGAGGTTTGAGAAATTCAATGCAGTGTGGATGCCGGACCCACAGCACGGCAGAGGTTTTAAATCGGTCACGAAACCAAGGTGGAAAAGGTCTGGCCGGAGACTTGAGTCTGGTATCACAGGAACCAGCCAACCCTTGGAGTTCGCTTCAAACTGCTCATTGGCATTGTATGATCTAAGTGCTTTTAGAAGTGGGGCTAGGCCACGGCATGGGTCGCCGGTAGGTATTCACGTAAATTGCTTGAGCTTTCAAAATGGTTGTCACTAATCCATATAGCTTTCCATGAGAGCTATATGCTATAGTGATTCTATCTAAACAATTTGTTCGGAAAGTCTACCATTGTCTTAGACAATAATTAATGTAAAATTTCTTGAAGATATCTCGTCAGCTAAAAAAGTTTTCCATAGAATCACTTGATTCCCATAGTTCAGCTCTCTGGCAGCTATATGATATTGAGGTCCGACTAAGAACCATTTGAAGAGAAGATAACATCTACAAAATTTTAGATCGATTTCTCAACAACTGAATGACTAGTTTGCGTATATGCAGACAGACGGACATAGCCAAATCAAAACTTAATATAATCTGTTCAGTGTAATATATACTGACGCTTGTGCAGTCTACCATTGGAATCTATCTGCGAAATTCGGCAGATATCGGTCGAGTAGTTCGTTGAATACGAAATTTTACCAAAAGTGGGAACGTCGTGCTTATTATATTTTTATAAATGGTATATGGGATCTAGCGGATTTGACCAAGTTTTGGTTGCAACATAAACACTACCACAAAATCATTGCTCTCTAAGTTTCATTAAGATATCTTACAGTTTATTATCAATAGGGTATAAAATCTAACGGATGTTTGAAAATCCTTTAGTTAGGTATGCGAGGTCTAGGAGAAACTGCTTTTATACATTTTTGGCGCAAGGGCCTGCTGTTGTCATCAAAATCGTGTCTTCCGAACTTCAACTCTCATACATACTGTGTCCAAAAAATAAGGTGCCATTTGAATTTAAACTGCGCGCGTCGAAGGATTTGGAGAATTCTTTTTTTTTTAGGTTGGTAGTACTGTCAGTCATATTTATGTCAAATTTCATGTCAAAATATTCATTAGTGTTCGAGATACGTGTCGTTTTGTGAGCTGCTAAAAGTGAGTTTTTCGTTTTTTGCGATGTCGAAATTTGTTGAGCAAACAATTTGCATTAAATTTTGTTTGTGGAATCAATTTTCTGCTGCGGATACATTGAGGATGGTGCAGAAAGCTTTTGGTGATGGGGCTATGTCTAGACAAAATGTTTACAAGTGGTATAGTGAGTTCCAAGCCGGCCGTGAACGTGTCGAAGACGAAGAGCGTCCAGGACGACCATCAACCTCAACCGACGTTCACGTTCAACAAATCAAAGATTTGGTGTTGAAAAACCGTCGATTAACAATTAGAGACCTTGCTGATGAAGTTGGCATATCGAAAGGCTCAGCCAATACCATTTTGAAGGCCTCAAGCGCCTTAAATCTCGACTGGTACCGAAAACATTGAATTTTTTGGAAAAAAGGCGTCGCGTTGAAGTGTGTGAAACGATGCTTTCCGACTACCAGGGTGTCATGAAACGCATTATAACTGGCGATGAGACTTGTATCTATGCTTACGACCCCGAAACAACCGATCGATCGAGCGAATATCGTGCTAAAAGAGAGCCGAGACCAAAAAAATCGCGCCAAAGTCGCTCAAAAATCAAGGTCATGTTGACTGTTTTCTTCGATTATCGTGGTGTTGTGCATTATGAATTCCTTCCAACTGGTCAAACAGTCAACAAAGAATATTATTTGAACGTTATGCGTCGTTTGCGTAACGCTATCCGCCTAAAAAGGCCGGAATTATGGAAGAAAGTGGTTTTTACACCATGATAATGCACCATCCCATACTGCCCTCGTAATTCGTGATCATTTCGCCAAAAACTCAACTCATATCGTTCCGCAACCACCGTATTTATCTGCTCTGGCGCCGTGCGACTTCTGGCGTTCACCAAGCTCAAAAGACCGCTCCGGGAACACCGTTTTTATACGATAGAGGAGATTCAAGCCGCAGCGAAGACGGAACTGAAGGCCATCCGGGAAAGTGTCTACAAGCAGTGTTTCGAAGATTGGAAAATCCGTTGGCATAAGTGCATTGCATCGGGAGGAGATTACTTTGAAGGGATTGAAATTGATTTGGAAGAATAAATAAAGAATTTTCAAAATAAATACAATATCACCTTATTTTTTGGGTACAGTATATTGACCGATATTTTCTGTCAAAAAGCCGTAGTAACGGGGTTCCATATATTCGATATATTTTGAAAAGTTATATTTCGATTTCGACAAGTTTTTGGATGTGAAAAAGCACCATTTTTCCTACATGGTCATAATCTTTAATCTTTTTTGGTTGTTAAGGTTTAAGGTGACCTCTAGGTGTTCAGCTATGTTAGAAAACCAATATATTCAGCAACTAAAAATCTATTAAATTATTTAATTTAGCAATAATGTGCACACAAAACTCTCTAAAAATTAATGAAGTTCTATTAATGCATTATAAAACGGTACCTTAGAAATCACATAGCGTTTAGTGCATTCCAAATGTATTTAACATTTCCATGAATCCATATAATGAATAAACTCAGACCAACCAATAAAAGTTTTTAAACCTTTTGTTTTTAGAATTGCATAAAATATTTGAACTCAAATATGAATAATGCAAATATAAAACTGCGGCTACCAACGGTGCACAAAGCAATTTTCTCTCTGTCGAAGAGACATTCATATAATTTCCTCACTATCTAGAATGCTTACGTTTGGTTGTCGTCCAAACTGCCAAGTCTTCATTAATATGGCAGCGTTGTATGGAACTACAACTATGCTTAAGATGTCACTTTAATTATAACATTTTCGTAAGTGGATAACAGACACATATTTACATAACATATTTACATAGATATTAATTATAACGGCTAAGAAAATATGAAGAGAGATGAAAAGTTATTGCCAACGGGATTATGCTCTGAATAGCGCGAATGCTTTTTGTGGCAATGATAAATGAATGAAAAGTGTGTCAACGCGTCCAGAGCAGACAATCGGATTAATTAGGATTTTTCGCTCTGGCATTCGTGCGAGGTTGCATTTGAATGGCTAAAATTCCGGAAAAGTGTTAAATATGAAAAGTAGTTAGTGGAAAAACACATGCGGATATAAAAGGTGTTTTTTTAGAGGAAAAGATAGCTGTAAAACCAAATGTCAAAAAAAAAAAAAAAACAGCTGTTGATGACATTTACATATGTGCAGTACATTTTGACATATTATGGTGACTTACACTAAATGAATTTTGAATTACGTTTGTATGGCAATCTTACTCACCATATTTTTACTGTTAAATCATTTTTAGCGTTGAGTTACAATTCGGTATTACCGGTGTGTAGATGAGTCGAGCTGTCATATTGGGAGTCCATAAAACTCTGACGGAAATGTTCAGGCTCTCTTACGTTCAGAAATAGCTAAAGTCTAATGGTTTTTGCTTATCGGGGTGATTATTGGTCCATAATTTTACTAAACCTGAGAGGATGCCCAGACTAAATGATATAAATTATGACATTTTGCCCTCCCACATCAACCGCTGAAGTGCAGATGGTTTCAGTAGGACTGCCAAACAAGTAGTAAGTCATATATTATATGGCAGCGCCCATATAACGCCGCCCAAATACGTGCCCATTGCTACGTAGGATCGAAATTTTTTTGTTCGTTTCATATAAAACAAGGAAAAAAAGTTAACTTCGACTGCATAAAGCCATGATACCCTTAAAAGGCTTACCGGTTTGAATAACAGTCATAGACTATTGCGAATCGATCTGAACAACTTCTTTGAAGACTATATCCTTAATAATCTGTGTCAAATATAATAATTTTCCATTCAAATCATGTGGAAACACTCACTCAGTTGATTGCCTTTTACTTTCGGGCTTTTACCCGTAAGTCCCTGAAGCACCACTATCGTATTCTATTCTTAGCATTTCTCTCGACCAGGCGACACGAGCATTTTTTTGAGTTATTGATTTAATTCCATGTTTTTGTCAAAATGAATATTTTAAGTTGCTGTACACGACCACAATATGCCGATCATATGGTAGAACGTTCAGAATATGTACTAACACGGACTGACGGAGGTCTAATCTGCTCTGTATGCCTCACTTTTGACATGATTGAGGCTGCCGCTTCGCTAACAGCTTTCAATTTCTCAGTTAACCGACACATAAGTGTCGTTACATTTTTCAACAAAAAACTACAATCGGGTGTGGTTTTAGGTTTCAATAAAAGAATAAATGCTCAGAGTCTTTAAAGCACTCTGAACGCGTCGGATAATTCGGAAAAATTTCGTGCTAGAATCTGCACAGTTAGCTTCTAAAGCACCCATGTTCATTTCATATAGTATAGTATAGGGGTTAGGTGGGAAACTAGGTGCCCATGTCGTCTCTCTAGCCACGAATGGATGTCTGATATCAATTTCTGGATGCACCGTCCTTTAAGTGAGGCTTATCACCGCTGCTGCCATCTCTCTCTATTCTCTTGTGGCTCCTAACTTGTATACCAGCTCGTAGTCGTCATCTTGTATGTCAATGGGCTTCATATGGGCTATTACTTCAGCAGAATTGCTTGCCTCTTAGTGCCGACAGCCTTTGCACTTTGATTATTTGTTTGGCATATGCTTTAATGCCTAGCGCCTGGATCCTTATTGGTGCCGCATATAATACAACCGATCTCATTACCTTTGCGAATAAAAAGCGCCAGCTGGAACGCACGCTGCCTTTATTTGCCATCATTCTTGATAAGGCTTTTAGGATTTTATTCGTTTTACCTGCAGGTTATTCCAGGTGATCCTTAAATTTGCGCCTTCAATCTATTATTACTCCCAGGTACTTTAGTTATGGGTGTGAATGAGTCTCGCGCTCACCTATACTTTCCTCCACTTTTATAGTACATATAATTCTGTCTTTTGCTCAGCCAGTTCTAAATTCTTTGAAGAGAACTATTGGCGCAGACCGTTTATGCACTCATCAGGTTCCTTGGAAGGAAGTTTAGAACCGAGCCTTGCGGTACTTCACTCGAAATGAAGTAGCTCTTGGTGAATTCATCAGAATCGAATAATAGTCGCCTTGATTATTTTTGTTCACTTTGCTCAGTTGAACGCATTATTCTCATCCAGAGTGATCAGCGCGAAAGATTTTTTTGTTCCGCCTTTTCATCGCTTCTCACTTACTGCGCATTTCGCAGTGTTAACATCATTGTCTAGTGCGTCTGATAATCCGCTGGCTTTCTGGATTGCTAACTCCAAGCGTTTTCTTAATTTGCTTTCGTTCACTTTCCTAATTGCGTGAAACATGCACCGAAGTCGATATGATGAAGGTTCCTCCGGAGGCTTTTTTGGTTGGTTATAGCTGGACTTTCAATGGGTCGTGGAATATCTTTTTTTTAAACACGCATTGCACTTTTTTGCGATTCGTGTTGGTTTCAAAGTTATGGCTCTTCCTTTCAGGCTCGATTTGGTACGCCGTCTAATCCAGACGCTTTGCTGCTTTTAATTTTTTCCGGCTATGACCAATAATTCTTCTTCACTAACTAGCAGTGGTGGCACTACGGCTACGGATCGTGGCTCAACATAAAAAAGGTGGTGTTTTGGAAACTAAGTTTCGACGACATTCCTCATAAAAGATGGCATATGGATTTCGTTACTCCTCTTCTTCTTCTTCTTTACTGGCGTAAACACCGCATCGTCATTATAGCCGAGTTAACAACAGCGCTCCAGTCGTTCTTTGTTTTAGCAATTTGGCGATAATTGGAGATACCATATGCAGCCAGGTCCTTCTCCACCTGATCTCTCTAATGGAGTGGAGATCTTCCTCTTCCATAAATAAATATGCTTCCCCCGGCGAGTTTTGCGTCGAATAGTTTCAGAGCTGGTGTGTTTTCATCCATACGGATGACGTGACCTAGCCAGCGTAGCCGCTGTCTCTGTTGAGAGAGGACTTTATTTCTCAATTGCCTACCCAGTCCGAAGTAGTACCTGCTGTCAGGAGTCATTCTGCGTTAGATTTCAAGGCTGACATTGTTGTGGTGTTATTGGTTCCAAGATAGAACAAATTATCTACGATTTCGAAGTTATGACTGTCAACAGTGACATAGGAGCCAAGTTGCTAA
The DNA here is from genome assembly GCA_037783105.1 of Bactrocera zonata. NCBI lineage: Eukaryota > Metazoa > Arthropoda > Insecta > Diptera > Tephritidae > Bactrocera > Bactrocera zonata. The sequence goes on along the minus strand of JBAWJQ010005155.1, from coordinate 312,573 downwards.
AGCGACGACTGTTTGTTTGATGACAGGAGATATTTCGTCTTGCCTTCGTTCACTACCAGAGCCATATGTTTCAGCGCGGTTGTTGAGGCCAATGATATTGATGTCATCGGCGTACGCCAGTAGCTGTACAGACTTGTAGAAGATTGTAGCTTCTCGATTTAGCACTGCAGCTAGAATTATTTTCTTCAGCAGCAGATTGAAGAAGTCGTACGATAGAGAGTTGCCTTTACGGAGCTTTTGGTATTGCTCAATGTCAGTTTACACAGGCCAAATTCAGACAGACCTCCATAAATTACATTTAAACTTGATGCTCAAGCATAGCTTCCACTCCATTAACATATCATTAAATTATAATGTCTAACGATATTGTGCGCACCAACCAACAAGCAAATGTTCGATACCCTAATGAATTGAATTAATACCGTTAGGCTGGATGCGTACATATATACACCAACACACTGACATGTAATTAACAATCAATTTGATGTGATTAATTTGCTGTTATGTCATTCATTAACGCGAAAGTCAGATACAAGCAAAGCCAGCTAAGTGAGTGCCAGCCAAAATCTCCGAGGACTAACAAAGTGCGGTAGAGGGTTGCTGCCTTTGGGCGTACAACAAACCAACATGCGAATCAGAACAGAGGAACACAAACATATACACATGTACACAATTATCCAAGGACCGTTATGCTAGCGCCTACGCGCGTTTCCAGGAGTGGGTTAACATCAAAAACATTGGCAACAACTCGCCAGAGCTGCTAATGGGCGAACTAAATGAAGTTGAGGAGCCTGAGGTGACACTATTCGCAAAATTAATTGAAAGCATGCAACTACATGTGTATATGTGCGCTTGTTAGTGTGTGTGTGTTTGCTCTTAATATGCTAACAAGCATTGGCACTTGGGCCACAATGTAGCAAGCCGGCGATAACCCCTTGAGATATGCTACACATTGTGCGTGTGTTCGACATTGCCGTTGACTAACTGCATATTGAGGTCGTTACACAGTCGCATGCTAATTGGTTCAATAGGGTTAACTCAGTTTGACACATTTCTTTCGGAAGAGACACGAAAAGACGTAGTGTGGCAGGTGAACTCAGAGAGATTGCAAATTTTTTGCTGTACTTTCTGGCACTTTCGTTGCGGTAGGTTTACATTGCTTGGTCGTAATTTACAAATGTAATCCTTTTGTGAGCTCAATTTGAGCTGCACAGTTTTTGGAACACATATACATACACTCACATACATATTATATGGACACATATACATACAGCATTTCCCCAATAGCGTAGCAAGACTTCGAATTGGAAGCTTGCAAACTAATGTCATGCAAAATGTAAAATAGACGAGAGTGATTGATGCTGCGTATTCTAAGCAAGAAAAAAGCATGAAAACTAAGTCGCACTAAAAAATAATTGAAATGTCATATCTTGTCGATCACGTCGCACATGAAAGTCGATGAAACAAAAAGCAAATGAAATATTTTCTGCCACTCACGACAAATCTTTGCCGCAAAAACGTGAAAAGCATAAAAAGTTCAATGACGGAGCATGGCGGAGCATGCAACAAGTCGTTGACTCATGAGAAATCAATGACTTGCAGAAAGCGCATAAGCCATTGCAAGTACAGCGAAGTTCAAGTACCCTGCACCCCAAGCATAAGATGGTGAGAAATCAACTCGAGTGGGTTTGGTAATTTAATATGCGCATAAAAACCGGATTTTCTGTTGAGAGTGATTGTTTCGGACAGGCTTCTTATGCTAAGCGGTTGATTTGTGGCGTCGGTGGTACAGTTTAAATATTTTGGATTACCGGGAATTGCTTATGAAAGAAAGAAATTTGATGGATCGTGGGTGCAAATTTCGGTTAAAGAAAAATTTAAAATTTTAGGTAAAATATTTTTGTTAAGAAAAAGTTTTCATAAAATCCATCAGTCGATCGGTTGGTGCAAAGTAGAAGTACTATATGTGTAGAAGTGGAAAAAAGATTTCCAAAAATTTTTTCTTTATATGTGGACGGTTCTATAAGTCCCAGCCTATAGCAGGAAAATTAAAATTTTTGAAAATGGACTCATGATGTTTTACGTCTTTCGTTTGCCCAAAAATTATTTGTTTTCTGCTAAGTAGCCCCGTGACGGGTTTGGAAACTAAAAAAATCGCATGCCTCCAAATCTCAGATCAAAGTTAGAGCTGTGATCATTTTTGCCTTTCTCAAGCTGAACGATGTGTATCAGAGCTTGTGTTTCCCAGAAAACCGTCACCGTTGGTAGTCTTCGTCTTCTTTGAAACAGGTTTGGTCAGTGAAGTCCTATGTTTCGACTGTCCATTGGCCTAGTCGCGATCAAAGAAGAAAGGTCAGTAGAAATATCACCTAAATACTCGATTTCCACGTGACTTCGCTTCCAAAACTGTAGTTGAATTGAAAACCCATAAGTCCTATTCGGCTGAATTTTGACACTATTGTGTACGAGAATATATAGGTATTTCAGAACTTGATTGCAATCTGCCAACTCACAGATTTATCGTAAAGTTTGACACTTCTGATATTATACACGCTCAGAATATTTTGACATACCAGCGACATTTGTGTTGTTACAGTAACTTAAAGTATTCATCTCGGCCAAAAAATGGAATTAAATCGCGAACATTTTCGCCAATGCATAGATGAGTTTTATTAAATTTTTGGCGATGAAGATCCATCAAGGACGAGTGTTTATATCTTTAAGACGAATTTCGACAAGGTCGTTCAAAATCAGTTTTTACTCCAGAAACTATTGATGTTGTGTGCAAATTGATATTGCAAGCTAATCATGTGACCGATCTTGAGATTGAGGCAACTATAGGCTTTAGTGGAGCCAGCATACATTCAATATAGCATGAACATTTGATTATAAAGAAACTTGATCACTTTGGATCCCATACAATTTTTAAATCGTTCAAAAAAGGCTCGTGTTGATTGGTACAGAGAAATGTTAAAAAAATACGATAGTGATACTTCGAAGCTCGTCTGTGACATTGGGAGAGATGTTCAATAGTGAATTAAGGCATATGAGAAAAGAAGTAAACAGCATTCAACTGTATGGGTGTTTCCAGATGAGCTGAATCCAACAAAAGTTGTTGCGTATGAAGCATTTCCTCCAAAAGGTTGGCTGTTTTTTGAAAAAAACTGAACATACTGTGTCAAAAAAATAAGGTGACATTTGAATTTAAACTGCGCGCGTCGAAGGATTTGGAGAATCATTTTTTTTTTTAGGTTGGTACTGTCAGTCACATTTATGTCAAATTTCATGTCAAAATATTCATTAGTGTTTGAGATACATGTCGTTTTGTGAGCTGCTATAAGTGAGTTTTTCGTTTTTTTGCGATGTCGAAATTTGTTGAGCAAAGAATTTGCATTAAATTTTGTTTACGGAATCAATTTTCTGCTGCGGATACGTTGAAGTTGAAGCAGAAAGCCTTTGGCGATGAGGCTGTGTCTAAAAAAAAATTTTTACAAGTGGTATAGTGAGTTTCCAGCCGGCCGTGAACGTGTCGAAGACGAAGAGCGTCCAGGGCGACCATCAACCTCAACCGACGAAGCTCACGTTCAACAAATCAAAGATTTGGTGTTGAAAAATCATCGATTAACAATTAGAGACCTTGCTGATGAAGTTGGCATATCGAAAGGCTCAGCCAATACCATTTTGAAGGATGTTTTGGGCCTCAAGCGCGTCAAATCTCGACTGGTACCGAAAACTTTGAATTTTTTGGAAAAAAGGCGTCGCGTTGAAGTGTGTGAAACGATGCTTTCCGACTACCAGGGTGTCATGAAGTGCATTATAACTGGCGATGAGACTTGGATCTATGCTTACGACCCCGAAACAACCGATCAATCGAGCGAACATCGTGCCAAAAGAGAGCCGAGACCAAAAAAATCGCGCCAAAGTCGCTCAAAAATCAAGGTCATGTTGACTGTTTTCTTGGATTTTCGTGGTGCTGTGCATTATAAATTCCTTCCAACTGGTCAAACAGTCAACAAGGAATATTATTTGAACGTTATGCGTCGTTTGCGTAACGCTGTCGGCCTAAAAAGACCGGAATTGTGGAAAGACAATTCTTGGTTTTTACACCACGATAATGCACCATCCCATACTGCCCTCGTAATTCGTGATCATTTCGCCAAAAACTCAACCCATATCGTTCCGCAACCACCGTATTCACCTGATCTGGCGCCGTGCGACTTCTGGCTGTTCACCAAGCTTAAAAGACACCTACGGGGACACCGTTTTTATACGATAGAGGAGATTCAAGCCGCAGTGAGGACGGAACTGAAGGCCATCCCGGAAAGTGACTACAACCAGTATTTCGAAGATGGGAAAATCCGTTGGTATAAGAGCATTGCATCGGGAGGGGATTACTTTGAAGGGGATGAAATTGATTTGGAAGAATAAATAAAGAATTTTCAAATAAATACAATGTCACCTTATTTTTTGGACACTGGAACAATAAACTCTGAGTGGTTCACAACCAAATTTTTTGCCAGCTGTCTTTCAGAAAATCAGGTATACTAATCGCCGAAGATTGACATTGACGAAAACATTGACACTTTCGAGCAGTCATCGTATCATACACCCATATACTAGGCGACAGTAAGTTTCTATTGCGATAATGGCACTATCGGATTGCAAGACTTGGTACTTATCGGACTGTCCTCGTAAAGTGTTCAATGATAATCCTTTAGGACAGCACATAGTTCTATTCTCGAATCGTTTGGTTTCGATACCCCCGATGAAAATTTATCCGTGAAGTGGGCAAACGTAAAAAAATAGTTTTCGTAAAAAGGTCCTTTAGGGTCATTCGAAGTTGATGAATTTGTTAATCGTTATTATGAGAGTATGTTAATAGAAAGATATAGATAATGGAGTCAGAATATCAAATTGAAAATTTGGTACTAGTTTTTTACACAAAAAGTATTTTCTTTTACCTTGTGGAAGGTTTGAGGAATTAGCTTAAAAGCTTCATATTTTTTTTTTGGTATACCAACTTGACTTCTACTTTGCTGGTTGTTATTTATCAAACCTGTGGGGCAATGACATATTCCATTTCATGCATTCACCTTTTCGATTCAACGAACCATGAAGACACATACACGCATACATTTGTAAGGTACATATGCATTTCTTCATTGAGTAATTTAGGCTCGTGGCAGCAATTTGTGCGGTCACGAAGTTGAACTTACAGCTAAAGAAGAATTCAGATGCGAAAGCGAAAAAGCCACGTACCGTGCTGCGAGTGCACAAATACAAACAAATTATTTATATGAAAGTAAAATATATATGTGCGCACATACATATGTGTGTATGTTTGTGAATTTATGCACTCATTTCCATAAATATTTGAATTCCTTGTGTCGCTTTCATTTTCGTGCTCGCATTTTGTGTAACTCAAGGCGCTGTCTCTTCGCGCCAATATGTGCGAGGTTAAAGGCCAACAGGTGAAAATATGATGACCGAAAAATATGCCACAGCCATAAAGTGTCGGTTTATAATTCTTATTTTCTTCGCGCTTCGACGGCGTGTGGTTAAATTGTGCGCTAAACAGCCGCAGAGCTCGCTTTGTGTGTGTGTGTTTGGGTGTGTATTTACATTTTGGCCTTGTGTGAGGCTGTGTGATTATTTGGTGGAATTTAAATATCTTGACGTTGAATAACTGTATACAAGTGTATAATAAAATTCAAAGAAAGGCGTATATTCTGCTTGGCTGCGAATGGCTTCGTAAACATCTGATCATAAAGCGCGTCGGTTGAGCATTCAACATATATTATTTTTCCTGCGGCTATACAAATGCATAATAAATAATTTGAGTAAAATTAACCTTTCATCGTCTCAGCGAATATGTGATGCCAACTGACAGAAGTATTTCAAAGCATTTGTGTGATTCGCCAAGTGGAAAATCTTTGAAGTCTTTCTCTCACAGCTTCATGTAGTAGCAAGGTTGTCTTAAATTAAAGGCTTTTAGCATGAAAAATGTTGAATACGCTTCTGACAGAATGATGGAATATGAAAACAAAAATATGTAAAGCGAGATTAAAGCATTGAACTAGTCTGAACTAGTTGAATGCCAATGAATAGCTTATTTAGTCAAATTCAGAATTCGGCAGTTGAAAAATTGTATGAATGTCCACGAGGCCTGGTAAGAAGGCAAAATATTTTTCTTCACTAACAAAGGGTGAAATTTATTACAAAGTTTTAATATACAGTCAGCGTCACAAGTCTGCAAAAATGTTTGTTTGAAAGTACATATTTTTTAGAATAAATAATTTATTGAATACGAGGTTCCCTACTTTTTTGAAGAAAAAATATAGTAACTTAAAATTTTAGTGGAGAATATTTATTATCATTCGAAATAACATTCTTTAGCATTTATTTTTTGAAGATGAATTTTTGAAATGGTCCATCCATTCAGTCCAATTTACGATGACTCGTTCGAGCATTTCGACTGGCAAGTCCTAAACCGAAGCGGCATTGTTCGCATAGATTTTAGGCTTTACATATTTCCTTAGGAAAATGTCTAATGGTGTGATATCGTACGATCTTGGTGGCCTATCGACTGGCCTAAAACATCAAATTATCTGTTCACCCGAAATGACGGTTACGTTCTCAACGCGATCATTTTTGAAGATATAAAGACCGCTGATTCCACCGACCCAAAAATTACAACAAAGCGTTGTGTTTTCTGGATGAAATTGCAGTTCTTGTATCTTTTCAGGTTGTTCTTTGCTCCAAATGCGGCAATTTTGCTTGTTTACATAACTATTGAGCCATGAATTGACCTCATCGGAAAACAAAATTTGGCTCGAAAATGTCGGATTTTCTTGGAACTTTTCAAGAGATCGTAGAGCGAAGCGATGTGTCTTAGGAAGGTCGAACGGTTTGAGTTCTTACACAAGCTATATTTTGTAACCGACTTAAAATGCACGAAGTCGTTGCATACGTCAGTCCGAGTTGCTTCGAACGAATCGAGTATTCACGGTCTTCGTGTATGCCCTCAGCTACGGCTGAGATATTTTCTTCACTGTGTGCTGGACGTGGTCTATTCGGTCGAATATGATGCGTATAGTACGCTGAGTAGGCCGATTATGTTGACCATAACTTGAGTGAAGCGCGCGAAACACATTCTTCACAGAACGTGAATTTTCGAAATAAAGTTGAACGATTTATAAAGGTTGATTAGGCATAAGTTTTCCCGCCTTTCTTTCGTCGACAATAATTTCTTTTCTATTATAAATATTATTTCGTACTAGCTTTTAGGCTTGTGACGATGACTGTACATATGTGGATTGGGAAAATAATGTGGGTTATTTTAAACGAGTGCTTTTTTTCTGATTTGGTCTTTATGACGACTGTTTCTTTATCTATAATCAGTTTGGTTTGTCATTTCTTAATAAGCAGACTTACTCCGGAGCAAGTTGTGGAAATTTATTAGAAAAATAATGGTTGGATTCGAACGACGCAATGAGTCGATCCGCCATTGCGCACAACAATGAAGCTAAGCCCATCCACTTTATGGAAGATTTTGCGGAAGGATCTTGGTTTACGAACCTAAAACTTCAACTGGTACAAAAATTCAAGTCAAACGATCATTAAGAGCAACGAACGTTCAGTGATTGGGCCCAATTCGAGATGGCCTCCGAAGCCGATTTTCACAAAAAAAATTCGTTCTGCGGTTAAGGTTACTTTCGATTGAATGTGTAGGTTATAATATTGTGGAGTGATGATTATTCACAAGGCATTGTTGAGACGGCCTGGCATCCTGATTACTAAAGACTTTTTCATAGCTGAATTAGAGGTTGAGATCTTTGGTTCGAACAAAACAGCGTTGCATGCCACTCAGTTGACGAAACAATCAATTTATTGAAGAAGACTTTTGGTGAACACGAAGTGGAGTTACTGCTGGACTATTTTTGTGGGGTTATGTAAAGTCGCTGATCTACAGAGATAAGTTCGAGAAGATTGATGTTGTGAAAGATAATACTCAGTGCGTTATTGCCGGTATACGTCGTTGACAGAGAGTTTAAAACTAGTCAGTGAGTACATGACCTTGTCAAGCTGAGAAGCTTCTAAGAAAAGGCAAACATACCCGAATTCCTTCTCGATAGGAACGATGAATGATTCCCCTTTCTTCAGGCAGTCGGGCGCTATATCAATGGGCTTCATACGAGCTCAGCAAGCGTTGATTAGCAAATAGCACTTGTGGGGTTGCGAAAGCCTTCAGACCCAGAGTGGAACAAAAAAGGTTTTAGCAAGCCACACTTTCTCGTCCACTGCCCATCTAAGGTTAAAACATCACGGTTGTTATACTTTTTACGAACTCGTCGAATTGGAATAGATATTACGAGTAGTCGCCTCATTAAATTTGTGCCAGGCTCTAAACGTTTTTTCGATATGCGACGCTCTTTTTGATCCATACCTAGGAGTTCAGGAGCTCTGAGCATCTCAACGGACAAACGTCTCTAGCAGTCCAAGTGGGGATTATTCTTGGTCTCGCGGGCTATATCCGTTAGCCTATTTACCTAACTTAATCTAACCTCGGATACCTAGTGGCATTGTGAGTAATGCTCAGAGCCTATTATACTCTCGTTCTCAGTGGTTTTAAAGAATTGGAATCCAATGCATACTTTTATGTTAAAATTTGTGTCAACGTAGAAATTGAAGCATACTTGTGTACATCCATGTAACTACACTCGTATTTACAAATAAATAAAAAATTATTGAGAATCTGCCATTCAGCCTCGGCTGCCGAGTTCAGTGCAGCAAAAAGCCATTAATTTGCACTAGTTAACCGAACGCGGTTTGAACTTGTTCTGCAATTTCGCGACATCCGCAGCCGAAAGTGCACACAAAAGTAGATGAAAATTCCCAAAGTAATTTAATGAACAGCCACCGCAAAGAAGGTCGGAGAGAAGGAGAGCAACATGAGAATTGTGCGCTTTCAGTTGCCAATCCTTGTTGCGGTTTGCAGGGCGGCAGGGCGGCAAGGCGTTGGACGAGTTCAGAAAGTTCACGCTCGTCGGTGTCGTTGAATCCGTTGCCTTTTACTGTCATTTGCACTTTCACTCTCGGTGAGGGTAAGCCAGTGGAGATTCACAACTTGTTCTATGTTGTACTGTGCGGGCGCATACCTTTTCAGACTTTATTGACTGCTTGTTGTTTAAATAGTGTTTTTATGCGAATTTTAATTAGGAAAACTTTCATAAAACAACAAACAAAATAATTGAAAGAGCGAAATTAACATTTGCCATTTGAACGGCAGCAGAGACTGTATCAATGCGGTCGAGATAACTAATTCAGTTCGTGTTTAGTGTCATTGCTCGTTGACTTTGCTCATAGAAACAAACACACACAAGCCATCGTAACCTCAATTGAGCTTGCATAAATCGCAGCTCCAGCCAGCGACGGGAAATGATGCCACAAAGGTCCGTTGGGTTGTCAATACCACAAGGATTTGTTGGTCCTCCACGAATAAACGAATATTGAATACAAAAAATATTTGGAATTAATTTGTAGCCAATTTGTAATGAAAACTTTGCAGCGAATCTGTGCGGGTATTTGAGGAAGCACAGCTTCTGTGCTGGGTGTGTCGATGGTGTAAAGTAAGATTAACCTCAAATATGACACGGAAACAAGTGGAGGGTTTCCACTGTGACAAAATTGTGTTGAGCTTGAGTTGAGAGTGTGAGTGCGCTTTTGATTTCCCCAAGGGTGGAGTTGGAGTTAGCCACAAATGTCAACCATATGTTTCGGCAGTTATTTGGTCGGGCCCTGTCCAATCAAACTGTGATGTGGTTTTTGGCATAAGGCAACATAAGGCAATACTGCGAGTTTCTAGTCGCCACAAAAGCATGGTTGAAATATTTTGTTGACGTTACTAAGCTAGTGATGTATCAGAAAATGCTGTATTTGGCTCTTTAAAGACCTCGAGATGATTCTTGTACACACACTCATTCCATTTGATTAGAACAAGGAAGCTAATAGTTGTGAATTTGCCAGATGACAACGCGCAGTTTGACGGAAATTACACGAACTGTTTAATAAACTCAATAAATAACTTCCGCCGCAGGCAATTTGATTGCTACGTGACTTTGAATTGAACGCATTGCGGGCATTAAACATTATTCATCGATAATTGTCTCACTCATTCCCATTTCTAGCAAGTGGTAGTGAATGAGAGAGCGGACGACTTGTGGAGGTAAGGTGTACTCTTTATACATTGATCTACGAAAGAAGAGTTGGCAGAAAGCTTGATAAGAAGTATATGAAATTGGCTAATTGAGTTCTGATATTTCAAGGCTAGGTTAGGTTAGGTCCAGTTAGATGGCTGAATTATAGAGATCGCACGTGGACTGCCATATGTAGACCTCTATGGAACCTTAGAAAAGAAGAACTCCTATGTTCGAACTTATAAATTAGCAAAACGTTCAGTAGTCAATCCAAATTTGCACAGGCATTTAATTTCCAAGTGATTAAGCCTTGTCCTCCCAAATCCGGGAAAGTCAAGAAGGAAGTGTTGAGTTGTTTCCACTTCGTCTTCTTCCAAACAGCTTGGACGCCAAGAAGGCAATGGCCTGCTAAAACTCCCACAAATAGGGAAAGCCTATGTAGACGGCTCAGCGCTGACCAAGCTACTAAGAACCCCAGCTATCTAGTCTTCTTCTTCTAGGACCGTAAATATTTCGCAGAACCTTTCTCTTGAAAACCCTTAAGGTCGACTCATCGGTTGTTGTCATCGTCCCAGCTATCTAGTAGTAGAACAAAAAAGAATACGGGAGCAACGACCCGCTCCCATTTTATCTATAGCGGTTCTAGTGTGCCTTTACTTGCTAGCTCATCAGATTTTTAATTGCCTGTGAGTTCGCTGTGGCCTGTCACCCATACCAGTTTTACCACATAGATACTCGATTAGTAGCATCGAGGTTAGGCATTTCTTCACCAACACTGAATGCACTGTCGATGAATTTAAGGCTAGTATCGCGGCGCTGTTATCTGAGCAGATGGTAACTGAAGTAGGCTGCACTAGAGAGCAGTAAGTCTACCTTAATGACTGGAACGATGGAATTCAAGACTAACATTGTGATCAACTATATGCATAGATCTTTAAAAACAAAGACGAAGATTGCACAGAGAAACTGGAATAGCTTCATTGAAATGGCGATCTAGAGGCTTTAGTATAGTAAACGTCATCTAGTCTCGACCACGGTATATAAATTACAAGTCCCAAACTGGTCTGCCCCAAGGTTCGTGTAACATATGTATGTATCTCCCTTAATAACCTGACTACATCGTTCCTTATTTCCTGTTTGGATTTATCGCAGATTTTTGAGCTCATGACAGATTGGTTAGTGGGTTTGCGAAAGAGTCAGCTACCATGAGCTGAGCCCTAACGGATAAAAACGTGTACAGTAGGTAATATGTTAGGACTTTTGAAACGAAGCAATCATTCATAAGCAATCAGCGTTGATCATTAGAGAGGCAACCTGTTTCATTATATTAACGTTAGGACTCACAATCTGACAGTGAAGTCCGAAAGCTTGGTCAGGCGGTTCTTATGCATACACCTTATAGTCCGGATCTTTCACCAAGAGATTACTACCTGTTCTTTTCTATGCCGAAATATTTTGCTGGTGAAAATTTATCTGAACAAAAGCTTGTGGACATGGACTACCAAGTATTTTTCCGTTAGGGACGGGCATTGCTATGAAAGTGACGTTATGAAATTACTTTCAAAATACGAACACTGTATCGAACAAAATGGTGCAAATTTGATTTAAATTGGAGAGGAAAATAATGAATAAATATATTGAAATTAAGAAGAGTAAGAATCGGTCAAGCCTTCCTGTATTCAAACTAATTTGTTGTAGAAAAAAATTTAATTTAAAAAATAATTTTTTAATGTCTTACGTAGCAATTCTCTCTTAAGTGCTTAAGTGCTCGCAATGTTGAGGTATTTAATAAAATGTTCAACTAACTAGCAAAATATTTCCCCCACACTTTAATATTTATGACAACTTGACATCAAGTGTACAAAGACATTTCTAGCAATGTGTAGACACTTGAAATCACGGAGGAAGTCAATCGATTTCTTCGCCCTATGAGGCCCACATTTGGATACTTAAAGCAATTCAAACTATACATATTTACATACCAGATACACTTGCATATAGAGAACGAAACGAACAACCGTTGGCACCAATTTTAGTAATGACTTTCAAATTACAGTGTCAACGCCGCTGCTTGACATGACGTCTTGACTTTCGCATTCGTCGAGACTCAACATTACTTACCAACTCAAGTATCTGTGCGTATAGTATACTATATATAATACATACATACAAATATTTTGTAAATTTACTTAGCGTGCAATACAAAGAACGTTATATACAAACACACACACAGACATTTTGAGCACAAAGAAAGTGTAGCATCTCTTGGGATGAAGATGTCTCTTACACTTAACATGCCCCACATGAGTTCAGTGTATTATTATTAATATTAATATTTCACACGTCACCAAGTATGTACATTCGCCGAGTGCTGCGACTTCGTAACAATTCCAATATGATTGATGACACTGTATTGTGTGAGTGTGTGTAGTCCATTGTTCGTAAACGTTTGACATGCAAATGGTATTTCGATACAAACAGATTAGGGTGAGTCAGAAACTGAACTGTAAAATTTCTTCTTCTGCGGGATGGCATCTGGGTCGAGAGCGCCAGTTGCCTCTATGCTTTACGAAGCCATGCTTGTTGTACCACCCAAGGCAGGCAGGTCGCCATGGTCTTAGTCCTTTTATTGGATGCGTGAGCGCTCTTGCTTCCGATGTGCACTCATAGGTCTCGAGTCGAAAGTGCTTTTGACTGGAGCGTCATCTTCCATGCGAACGACGTGGCCAAATCATCGTATTCGTTGGATTTTTTGCACTTTTTTTGAATGCTCCAAATGTTTTGGTCAAGAGAGGCATCAGCTTGTCAGTTGCTTACCGATCTTAAAGTACTTAGCAACAGTTGGCTAGAGTTATTTTGCGCTTGATCTCCAGGATCAGATATCAGATCCGAGATATAAAAATGCCTTATCTTTTTCAAAAGTTTAGTAACAATAAAGACGTAGTTTCCAAGACGCGAGGAATCTTTGTGGGTAGTTATCTAACGGCTTGGAGTGGTACTTTCTGATTTTCATGGATGATACAATTTTGGTGCCGGCTTAAGTGAACAAATCAGCCAAGTTGTTTTTTCGTTAATATAATTTTAGTGTCATTAACCTATTTGTCATTTATTTTTTGTAGCGTTAACTGTTATTGTTCAAAGCTCTTAAATTAAGGAAGTTTTGAAATTGTTAATTTTAAGGGGGTATTCTAGTCTAGAAATTTAAGAAAAATAGAAATTTTTTTATATTTTCAAAGTTTAACTATTCAAGAATATGTGTACAAGAGGATTTTTCAAAATTCAAATTATTTTCGGAGATATAGGCATTTTTCTGACCCGCCATCCAAACTGGTTCGGCCGGAACACGAAATTTTAAACGCGTTTTTCTCAAAACTGACTTTTTCGGAACGATGCTCACGATTTTTTAGGTTCTACTGGACCGATATATTTGAAATTTTTGTAGAGTCTTCCTTATAGGCTTGTCTATGCTTGGAACTAGCCCCATCCCCAAATTTTTGTTTTTATTATTTTTAAAAAATTCGAAATAGTCAGAAAAAGTAATCCAAAAAAACTTTTTTTTTTAGGCAGTCGCCATTTTGTGAAAAATTTTTTTCCCATTTTTCCGTAGTTCCGACCATTGCGACATTATTCTAGATTAATAATCTGTTTTGGTTTCAGATAACTAGGAGGGTTGAAATCATGGGCATGGTCACGTGGAAATTTTTAGAGACCCCCCACTTCGTCAGCTCATAATTTTTGAAATTTTTTTTACTTTTTTCAGTTTTTAATTTTTTTCTGTACTCTTCTAAAATTAACAAATAACTAATAAACAAATGGATAGTAAAAATATTAATTGCCTTTTTTTAAATTACCTGAAATTCATGCTTCTAGACTAGAATACCCACATAACCTTTAAATTCCCAAGTTTGTTTTTTTTACTCACCCTAACATACATACTTACGTATGTATATGTAGAGTTATATTTAACGATACATACGTATATAACTATGTAGATATTACATAACTTGGTATGTAAATATTTGAAGTTTGAAGATATTTTTTAATGTACTTGTACGCAGCAATCATTTCCACGCGTTTACTCCTGATAAACCAGGTTAGCTTTCGGTATGACAGCATCAATAGTGTTATTGTTGACTTTTTCGATGGTTTAAATTTTGAAATCTTTTCCTTCATAGAAAAATGTCAGGTAAAATTTTAAGAGCTCTCTTTTTTGCAGTAAATTAGTCAAATACCTTTAATAATGCACTTTTGTTGTCTTTTCAATAATTTACAATACATATACATATTTATTATACATATATATGCTCTCAAACAAAAACATATTGCGCTTTTTCGTGCAATACTCGTACTATATATCTGAAAAATAAAATTCATGTTTAGAAGACCTTATTATAGGGTATTATGATTCAAGTAGCGGAACTTTTTTCAATAACTTTTTTCAATAACTTTTTTTGACAGATCATGCGTGAGTCGAGTCAAGCTGTCATGTTGGTTTTGATCAGTACTTTTTGGTATTTCATCATGGAAGGATTTACGTATGAACAATGTTTACAAATCTTTCAACTTCACTATGAAAATTCACATTTTGTAAAGAACTTTAATAAAGTCAATACAATCGGCCTACTGAGAGTGACCCAACTTGAGTCCCAACATTTATTATTGGATAACATTCGCTCGAGCAGACCACCCCCAGCACGCAATGAAGAAAATATAGTACACGAAAACCATGCAAAGTCAATTCGATCTTAACATAAGTCGGGATCTGAAATTGAAAAAGATCTGAAATTACAAATTACAGCTTGTGTAAGAATAGAAGCCGCTCGCCGAGAACCAAGCGACATCGCTTCGTTCTATGGGCTCTTGAAGCCTAAGAACGAAGTTCTAAGAAGATCCGACGTTTTCGAGCCAAAGTTTGGTCGGCGATGTGGCCCATTTTAGGCTTAATGGGTATATAAACAAGCAAAAGTGCCGCATTTGGGACGAAGAATAACGAAGAAAAATGAAGAGCTGTCATTTCATCAAGAAAAATCAACGGTTTGGTATGGTTGTGGGTTTCAACAAGGCGGCGCCATTTCTCACACAACGCACCAATCAATGGATTTACAGAGAGAACACTTCGGTGATCAGATAATTTCACGTTTTGGGCCGATTGGTTGGCCACCAAGATGATACCACACCGTCAGACTTTTTTCTGTGGAAATATGTAAAGTCTAAAGTCTATGCGGACAAACCAGCTTCGATTCAGGCCAGCGGAAATCCTCGAAAGAGACATTGAAAATTGGACTCAATGGATGGACCATCTGAGATACAGTCCCGGTCAACATTTAAAAGAGATAATCCTCAAAAAATAAATGCCAAATAATTTTCTTTCGAATGGTAATAAAGATTCCACATTAAATTTGAAGTTTGTGTGAATTTTCTTAAAAAATGTAGGGTACCTGAAGATAAAAAAATTACTCACGTCTTTGTTGTAGTAAACAGTAACCATTTAAATTCCGGAATCTTCCGGTTAATAGTTCTTCAGCGTTTGGCCCTCTAAAAAGTTAGGTTCTAGCATAACTTGTTTAAAAAGTTCTAGAACCAAGCTTAAAGCTTTTTGGCATCATTCGCTGTTAAAATTATTTCTGTAATCGTGGTTTAACAACGACTGTCTGAATAATGAGTTTTGGAAGAAAATTTATTCCCAGAAATTTCTCGAACCCTAAGATTCTCTTTATTATTTTTGTTTTTTTTAGTGATGTTTATTGCTTGAGTACTTCGTTAAGATAAATTTTTGAGAATGAAGTATTACGAACACGCTTTTCAATATTGCTAAAATCGCTTTGTGTCTTGGTTAAAATAAATGTTTTAGTATTTTACAATACACAGGCAACTTAATTCATGTTTCGCTGAGCCTTGTTGGAAAAATTATTAGTTAGCTAAAGCTGGCAATGAGCTGACATGAGGAATTTCAAAAGCAGTTGAGATTTTCTAAAGAGGATTGTGTACAAATTGTACACTTAGCTGGTGGTATCCAGAAAACAACCAAATAAAGTGATATTTGTTTTTCCTTGAAATATACGCACCAATCGTGTTTGGCTTCGAAAAAGCCTTAGCAAAACTTTCAATAAACAGACATTGTTGTTGTCTCATTACATATTCAATAATAAAAATATTGTATAGCCTGAAAAAATACACCTCTTCCCTGTCACTTGAGCATTTCTTAACATGCAAAATATCTGCTATTCGCCCTACATTTGAAGTCTGCGGCAAAACGCGCTGGTTTGGACGGGATTCCCCCTATTTCGTATGAAATCGATTACAAGTTTTTTTTTTTCCAACATTTTGCAGAAAACAATAAGAAATCTAACAAATTGTCTGTCAATCTTGTTGTCTGGGTGATTTGCATAACACAACCGTTAGTCGGCGTTCAATGAAACAATATTTCAGCAATTTGTTTTGACTTTGTTGAACTTTGGTAAAGTCACAAACTGCCCGAGGGCAATATTACGATTGATTAGAATTTCATATTTTTATTGTATGCCAAAAATAAACAGAACTATTTTTAATCAAATTGCGACATTTGCCAAATTCTCCAAAATAATGTTTAAATGCAAATCGTTTGTTGAGACTGTAGAAGGTACATATCTCACTGCGAACGGGGTTGAAAGTTGTTAGGTTGATTGTCATGAGCTCACTGATGTGTCCAAATGAATTTTCGGTTCTTATTTACAGACTTCTGCATAATTTCGGTTTTGTTTCTCACTTTTCGAAACTTTTTCATTTAACATTTAAATTTGTTGGCCATTTCACAAGAAGTTTTCGGGCAGCAAACGCTGAAGGCAAAAGTCTGCGTGTGGAAAATTTCTTACATAACAAGCAAAGAGCAGTGAAACTTAAATTATTTTCAACTTGGTAACATAATTTTGGGGGCGATGATGGTTGCTGTTTCCAATTTTCGTACAGTCAAACATAAGGGTGAGAATAAAGTGTGGTTAGAGGCGAAGTTAAACAAGCGCTTAAAAAAGTTGATTTTTATATTTTTGTTAAACACATAATGTGAAATATCAGGTACGTGTAAACTGCATAAATTATTCATACAAATGCATGAGCAAAATGCTATATGTTTTCTCCAGAAGCAAGCACGTGTCGCGTATTTCCGACTAAATGAAGAAAAATGAGTTGCGACAGCTGACTTTAACTCACAAAATAAAATATCATACCTGCGTGTTTATAAAAATAATCATTAAAAATTGGCTCATATATGTATATCAGAATTCCGTTGTAAAGTTCGTTTCGTGTTAGCTGACAGTTTTGCATGCTTGTCAGTCGACAACTCTCTTGGTTAAGTTAATGTTGTTGTACAAGCTAATTGTTGATGTACATATACTATATAATAAAAGAGAGTTTTGAAGACTATACTCTGAAAAAGATCGATTTATGGTATATGAAATATATAAATTTCTTCTAATTTAATTTAATTTAAGTCAAATAGCGAAAAACAAAGTTGCCATATGCTTGAAATTTTAATGTAAAAGCATAGTCGCTTAAGGAAAGACTATAAAATAAAGTGGTTCATAAAAATTCATAATACAAAAAAAAAAATTGATTGAGGGTTGCCACCTGTTTAAAATTTAAATAAATCTAATTTGTAATATAAAATACCACAAGATAAATTATTTTATAAAAACTTGCAATTTTTATTTAAAATATTTTTTTATGAGAGTTGCCACCTGTTTAAAATTTAAATTAATATAATTGATAATGTAAACAAATTAGTAGGAGTAGGTAAATTAAAGAGGTTCAAACAACTTACGGTTGAATAAAATTTTAAAAAGGGTTGCCAGATCTACAAATTTTGATTTTATATAAATGTGTGTGAAAAACCAAATTTTATTGAAAAGTGTTGAGAACAATTTATTTTGCTAATTTCTGTGAAAAGGGTTGCCACATATTTGAAAAGTTTAATTCAATTATGCAAAAAAAATCAAAATTACATATGATCAAATTTGACCCGGACTGAAAATTTTGGAAAAAATTGAACAACGCATATGCTCCACCTGCTGCATACAATGGCAATATTTTCTTCCCTGGTTGAAAGCTGTAGCAGTTAAAGTCGTTTGAGATCTTCCTTTAGTCCCAATAATCCTAATTTAGTGATTTACGGTTTTCTAAATGAATTTATTATTATTTATCTTCATCTTTCCTTACTCCTTCTTCTTCTTCTTTTTTACTAACACAGACACGTACACTTACTAAATACATTTAATTTTCAATGGTACGTATACGCACCGTCAGTCTCAATGCTACGATATGCTCAATTTGAGTACAAAGGAACAGTTAAGTGGTATTTAAATTTGATTTTTGTTATTCAAACTGTTCAATGAAGTGTGAAATAAATATAAATTTGTTTTAAACATTTGCCTGGCGAGCTGAGCAAACTTACTTACATATGCCTACACACAAACATCAAACTATCAACTGTGAGTGGAAAAGCTGAAAATAATATATAAAACAGAGAGTTAAGTAAAAACACAATACAACTTCCAAATGCATATGCATTTCAATAAGGAATTATAAGTAACAAGAATTTACAACCCATTCACTGCCAATCCCTGCGGTAATGCCTGTCAAAGACGAAATTTCTGTCTGCCTGTCGAAAGTTCACTGCCTGTGTGCGGCAGTCTAAATGTCTGATTTGCTTTTTATTAAACACACGCATTTGGCAGACGTCTAACTTCTACTTGTGTAAATATGTATGTCTGTGTATGTGTGTCTCGGTGTGTCGATATATGAAAACACTATTTTATGGCCAACTTCCGCCATTAATAAAAATAGATCTGACATCTACATTTGTTAGTTTTCTAAGTGAAATTGGAGCTTTGTACAACAGGCGTGAAGAAAGTGAATACAAATACAATAAAAAACAATGCATGAGAAATCTGTTTTGCGATTGCTGTAGGGATCGAGTAAGAGCGAAATCTACAATAGCAAAAACAAAGTAGCGATGTCATCTTGTGTACTTACGGCTCTCGCCTGTCAACAAAACAACGAGTGAAGTTTGGTTTAGATGAAACTTTTCAAAGTTTGCCTCATATCAAGCAAATCTTAAAACTCGTTGTGTAAATACCGTTACATAACCACACACTACATTTCATATGTATGTTTGTATGTATACTATATACATATGTAAGTTTTCGCCACTGCAGACGGGTAAAGCCAGCTGCTTAAGGGACGCAGTTCGTATAACCTAAACTGTCTGAGAAGCGTTCCATTTTTAAACCTCTCTCAAAAATCGCTACTTATAGTCGAATAAACAGAATATTGCTTTTATATTTTCACTTTCCATTTTTGCTGTCCATTTTACAGAAGTTGCTCTTCTCTTCTCATTTTCAGCTGAGTAAGCTTTTGCTCTTCTTTCAAATAGTTGGCAAGCTATGACAGGTATGCCGCACCAATATATGTATGATTGAATTTATTGTCTGCGGTAATAACTGCTGTCAGATTAAAGTTTGAAATAAAAGGTCAATGGCAGCTGGAGGAATTATGTGGGTTGTAGAAATCGAAAACACGTGCACCATAAGTTACAGCAGAAGTTTGAAAGGCACTGGCTGTCAATAAACAATGTGGAGAAGGGTTAAGTTTGTGTATATGACATATTGTTCTGCATCACTGATACATATTTACTTACATATACATATGTATATAGCAATACCAGAATGTATTTCGATGATTGGAAATACTTCGCAAAATCGTACTTTTGTATGGTTTGGTTTATAAGTAAACAATAATTGAAGGGAGGATGGAGTCATGTGCAGAAGTTCACGCAAGTGAGGAAAATTCTCAAATCACCATTCACTTGGGAGTGGCCAGAAACGATTCTTTTACATACAGTTCAAGCAGCCTAAGAACATCCGTTTGAAGGCGAGCTAAACTGAGAAGGCGAAATACCCTAAAAACCGCCCCCAATGAAAAAGTCTCGAATGAGAGACCCCCCTTTTGGTGACGACCATGGCAAACGAAATAAGGATTACGATTTGAGGGCATGCACCTGGAATGCCCGGTCCCTTAATTGGGAAGGTGCCGCTGCCTAGCTGGTTGATGTCCTCGCGAAAATAAAGGCTGACATCACCGTCTCCCAAGAAATGTGATAGACGTGGCAAGGACTGAAGCGAGTAGGTCCTTGTGGCATTTACTAAAGTGGCCATATAAAGGAGCGCAAGTTTGGTGTGCGATTCGTGGTGGGAGAGAGACTCCGTCGCCGAGTACTATCATTCACTCCGGTGGATGAACGTCTAGCCACAATTCGCATCAAAGCGAGGTTCTTCAACATATCGCTGATATGCGCCCACGCCTCAACGGAAGAGAAGGACGATGTGACCAAAGATGCCTTCTATGAGCGCTTGGAGCGCGCCTATGAGAGCTTCCCCCGCCACGATGTCAAAATGGTGCTTGGCGACTTCAATGCCAGGGTGGGCAGAGAAGGTATCTTTGGTACGACGGTCGGTAAATTCAGCCTCCACGACGAAACATGCCCAAATGGGTTGAGGCTGATCGACTTCGCCGGTTCCCGAAATATGGTTATCTGTAGTACTAGATTCCAGCGTAAGAAGATTCATCAAGCTACCTGGCTGTCTCCGGATCGAAAAACTACCAACCAGATTGATCATATTGTGATAGACGGTGTCGCAGCAATTCGATCGAGCACAACAAGTACAGAATGGGATAGATACCGAGAGTTGAAGAGTGGAGCGAGACGCATTTGCAGACAGAAAAAGAGAGAGGCGGAAATGCGTGAGTATGAAGAGCTTGACTAGCTGGCCGATAGGGGTAATGCTTGAAAATTCTACGAAAAAATGCGGCGACTTACAGAAGGTTTCAAGACCGGAGCATACTCTTGTAGAATCCCTAGAGGTGATCTAGTAATTCATGCCCTGAGCATACTGAAAATATTGATGGATCACTTCTCCATCCTGCTGAGTGGCAGTGAAAGCATAATATCAGCAGATGGCGAACCCGATTCCTCACTGGATGACGATGGAGCAGACGTTTCATTGCCCGACCATGAAGAAGTTACAATAACAATGACCCATCTGAGGAACCACAAAACGGCGGAGTTCGGTGGATTGTCGGCCAAGCTATTCAACTACGGCGGCGAAGAACTGATAAGAAGCTTGCATAAGCTTCTTTATAGAATATGGTTGGACGAAAGCAGGCCGACGTTTGATATTTAAGTGTGCTCTGCCCAATTCAAAAAAGGAAACCGCAAACTGCGTCAACTACAGTGGGATAAACCTCATCAACACCTCCTATAAGGTTCTATCGAGCGTGCTGTGTGAAAGACTGAAGCGCACCGTTCATATACTGGTTGGATCTTATCAGTGTGACTTTAGACCTGGAAAATCTACAACCGACCAGTTGTTCACCACGCGCCTAATTTTGGAAAAGGAAGATCGACACACACCAACTCTTTGTCGATTTCAAAGCTGCCTTTGATGTTATGATCCTTTTAGTCCTTAAAGTCCTCTCTCGCCGAACAAAGACCTCACTCTATAAGTCACTCATTATTCCCGTCCTGTTATATGGTGCAGAAGCATGGACGATGACAATATCTGATGAATCGACCTTACAAGTTTTCGGAAGATTTATGGTGCTTTGCGGATTGGCAACGGTCACTACCAGCGAATTAAGAGACAAAGGCTACGCTGGCTAGGTTATGTCGTCCGAATGAATGAAAATACTCCAGCTTTAAGAGTATTCAAAGCAGAACCCACCGAGGGAAGCAGAGGAAGAGGAAGCCCTATACTCTGTTGGAGATATCAGGTGGAGCAAGACCTGGCTACAATTGGCCAAAATCGCCAATCACCAAATTGTGAAAGGAAGAAACAACCGGCCCGCTTTTGTCAACTCGTGTCTACGTCAGCAAAGAAGAAGACTAATTGCCTACGTTTTGTCCGCTTAGTGTCCGAGCCCTATGAGTGAAACAAAAATATTGACCTTGTGTTCAAGAGCTACAACAACATTTATAAGAAAATTCATATTTATGTACTATATTTCTGCGTAACCTCCCCTTCTAAAAATTCCTATCTATTGTTCTGTTCTCGCTCAAAAATCTTTTACAAATTTACGTAATAGCCAAAGTTCTAGTTTATTTTATACTTTTTGTTTGCGCCTATCTTAGCTTTCATATAACAACTTTATTTTAATCATAATCAAATACAATATGTTGTCAAAGTAAACTTCTCAGGATGAGTGAAGGGCGCACTTGGCAAAGGCATTACGGCAGATTATACCGGCTTAAACAAATATGTGTCAACAAAGACATCAACTCGGACCGAGTTGTTTATTGTTTATGGTGCTCAACGGCACTTTTGTTGTCTCGCCCAAGCAAAGCAAAGTAGAGCTGAAAGGAAGCAAAGTAAATACGGGAAATCCTTAATCCTTCACACAATTTATGCATTCCCACCCCATAAATATACTACGCACACACACATGTGTATATTACACGCATTTGTATGTGTGTTAGTTAAGTTGGAGCATGTGTTTAAGGTTGAGATTGTTCGTGGGTGAAGGGAAGGCAAAGGACAGTGTTTGCTTAACAGAAGTCACCTAGTAACCACTGGGTGAAAGCAGCCGCTTTCGGCACTCCAGTCGTTGTTAGGTAAGAGGTAAGAGCTTTTGAAGCTTTTATTGCCGTATTACGGAATATTAGCTTATTGTTCTTTAAAGTTAAATATAAATAACCTTAAAATATACGTATGTACTTATATTCGTTTAAATACATATTTATTCCCACTAACACTTGGCAAGTGTTGACGATGCCCATCAACTAGCGGAAATCGCTCAGCAGTGCTTTTTCTTCATTAACCAGAATATTTTTAGAACTATAAACATTTTTTTCTATTTATTTTAAGCACCTCTAAGATCCGGCCAAAATTTCATCTTAAACGATAACGCTTAAAGGGCGATAATCAGCTAGCTAGTTTTCATGGTGAGTAGCTTAAGTAGCTTCATACTATTATATTAGCGCTCCGTTATATATAACTGCACAGGCGGAACGTGCCTCTATATGCTTGTTTTGTAAGCAGTAGAGGATTTCCATATATACATACGAGTATGTATGCTTTAGTGTTGCCGCATGCCGCATGCCGCTGCCACAGTGGGTGCCATTGAAAATTGAGCTTTTAGTAGGAGCAAGCGGAAGAGAAAATCGTTTGGGAGCTATAAGTAGCAGAAGCACTTTCATGCATCATTACAACAATAACCTGCTAAGCCCTTAAAGGTCACGTTTACTTACTTATGAATTACACACACAATATGAATTTATGTTGAACGAACCTGTAGGAATATTTGACACATAATCAAAAAAAAAAAGAAAGGAAACGAAAAATCAGCGAACTTTGACTGCACCAAAGCTATAATACTTTTGTAATACTATTTTAATTTATTTTGTTAGTTTAACCGAATATACAGTATGTATTAAATAGGTGGCAACTCTTTCTAAAAATACTTGCGACAAAATTTTTCTCACAATTTTTTTGGTTAATATCTACAATACTATTTTTTTTATTTATTTTGTTGGTTTAATTTAATAAAAATATTAAAGAGGTGGCAACCTTTTCTAAAAATACTTGCTACAGAATTGTTTCTAATATGTTATTATTGTCTATAATACATTTTTTTTATTTATTTTGTTGGTTTAATTTAATAAAAATATTAAACAGGTGGCAACTCTTTCCACAAATATTTGCTACAAAATTGTTTCCTACATTTTATTAATATCTGTAATACCATAATTAATTTATTTTGTTGGTTTAATTTATTAAAAATATTAAACCAGTGGCAACCTCTTCTAAAAGTGTTTGCGATAAAATTTTTTTCTCGCTATTTTTTTGCTAATTATCTATAATACTATTTTTAATTTATTGTGTTGGTTTAATTTAAAAAAATATTAAACAAGTGGCAACGCTTTCTATAAATATTTGTGACAAAATTTTGTCTCACTATGTTTTAATTCAGCAAATGTTTTCATAATTTCTATAATACTATTTTTTACTTATTTTGTTGGATTAATTTAAAAGAAATATTAAACAGGTGGCAATTGCGTTCAAAAAATATTTTCTATATTTGAGAAAAAATTTTTAGCTGCAATTGTTTTTAGATAACTTTAGTTGTGTAGCCAATTATAAAATATTAATTTACATGAAATATTTTTTTAGACAGGTAGCAACTTTGCCAACCTCAGCGGTTATTAAAAATCCCTCTAAAATGGAATTATACTTGAAAATTATAATTTATTAACTTAATTGAAATAAAATTTTTCGACAGGTGGCAACATTTCCAAACTCAACGTTTTTTCTAGGAATCACATTAAAAGGTATAAATACTTAAAAAATTATAATTTAAATTTAGTTGTGTAGCCAATTGTAAATTATTTATTTTCTTTAAATTAATTTTTTAGACAGGTGGCAACTTTACCAACCTCAGCCGTTATTAAAAAATCCCTATAAAATAGTATTATAGCTAAAAAACTATAATTTATTAATTTAATTGAAATAAAGTTTTTAGGCAGGTGGCAACCCTTGCTAGATCAGCTGTTTTTTCAGACTCACAACAAAGCTTTTTACTTAAAAAATTATTATTTAATAAATTCATTAAAATAAAATTTTTCGACAGGTGGCAACTGTTCCTAAGATTTTTAGCGCCTTTTTAAGAATTACGATAAAAAAATAAATGTATATTATATTTAGTGAATAATTTTTTTTAATATTAAAAAATTTTAATTTTTAATGAAATTTTTCCTACAGGGCATATATTGGTGCTCCTACGCATATGTATTTAAATGCATATTCCTATTTCAGCGCTGTGACGAAGAGTGAGACCAATTAGAAGCGTGCGCGTGCAGGCCATTATGCGGTAAATAAAGCAAAATAGAAGGGAAATCATTTGAATGGCTTATAAATTGTGATGAAACTGCTTTTTATGGAGCCATGCCCAAATAACCTCGTATTAAGTACAGATAAAAACAAATAAATAATGCGGCGAAAGTTTTGACAGTCTCAAACTACAAACCGCAAATACCATCAAAGCCTGTTTACGTGTAATCTGCATGCGATAAAATGCCTCGGCTAACCATTTCCCAGAATACAGTCGAGGCGAGTCAAGGGCAGCGAAAATAAATACAAGTTTACAACTTGCGAACTATTTCGGATAGTCAAGCAATAAAATTTCAAAACAATGTTCGCAGAAGGGGCGGGGGTTGTTGGGGGTAAACAGCGCAGTATTTAGTATTTAGGCAATTTTAAGCTGCAGAAGGTCATTATTATTGTTTAGAATTACATAATATTTTTTGAAAATTTTCAGGCATTGGGTACAAAAAGTAGGAAAAATTATTTCAGATTCGATTTAAGTGAAAAAATACCCAAAAACTTAACTAAAATTCATTTAACTTCTTTCTAAAACTTTTCTATAAATAAGCAAGTTTTAATGAAAAAAGTCCTACTCTCAATAAAAGTCACACTTAATTACAGGAGCCGCAATTTTAAATAGACATGTTTAATGAAGTGTGAACCATCTAAATGAATGAAATCGGAAATTTTCGATTGGCTGGTATTTCAACAGGCGTCAACAGTAAAAAATTGAAAGAAAAAGAAATTCGAAAGGAAAATGTTTTTAACATTTGCGCTTAGTTTCTCGTCTCACTTTGCATATATTTGGTATGCTTTACAAACACACATACATATTATATGTAGCATAAGCAGGTGTGTGTGTGTGACTGCAGGCGAGAGTTCATTGGCTGTTAGGAATGTGCTCGAATTCATGAAAAGTAGCGACGAAGCGCAAAAGAAACGTATAATTTGACAGTGAGTCCTTGTAACTGATTTGCATATTCAATCTACTTATGTGGGTGCCCGCGCCACATACATATCGAAACCACATACCGGGTGAAGTATGTTGAAAAATTAGGGTGAGCGCTGTGTTGCCGAAAAAATTAATGAAATAGTTAGAATTTTCGTTCATTGTTTGCGAGTGTGAAATTGTAACAAATTCGAGAAAAACGTCCTCAAAAGTTGCCATAACTGTCGAACGATTATAACACTTTATATATAAATGTTCGATCCCGCAACGAATATCACAAGAAGCCCACTTGAATAGCTAAAGACTGGTTCTGTGTGATATCTAAAGCTCTTATCTATGGTTCTCAAATTTTGTATTTAGACAAGATCAATTTTAAACCTGTTCTCTCTTATATGAGACTTAAATTATTTCAACAGTAGTCTCTCGAAGGTTGAACAATACAAGAGACTAAAACAGGATGATTCTAACTTACCATTTTTCTGATAATTTGGATGACTGAAGTCTGCCAAAACAAAGACACCGATAAAGAAGAGAGAAAAAACTAATTAAAGAAGTTTACCGAAGTATTCTTTTTTCTCTTTAAAGTATTGAATAATTGGATTTTCAGATAAATAATCAGACAGAAAATCTTCTAAATTGTCTAAGATTATGATGATTTTTTGCAAACTGTAGGGAAACATTTTTTTGGTATTGTGTCGTTCCAGTAGTGAGCTTTATACTGATCGAGGGTTTTATATGCCCTTACTTGCTAATTTGTCTTAGGTGCTGTTATATTTATCTTCAAGTCTTCGATGGGATCCGGAATCTTTCACAGCCCCTTCTACTTCCTCTTTTGTTTTAAGTTAGTCGAGGTCTCTAATCTTTGTAGCCTATTATATGCTCTATAACTTGAAGCTATGTTTGTTTCTTTTCTGCCTCTCTTTTGCCCTTTTAAGTTCTTTTCCCACATTTCCATCTTTGCTCCTTTAGACATTACTTTTGCCACTGGCCGTTATTTTCGTTTCATGGTTGCACTGTTTCTCGAGGCTCCAAAGGGCTTGTCGTGCTTCGAGGTTATTGACTCGAGGGTCGTAATGTGTCTGCTTAGATGTTCCCGTATTTTCTCATTTTCTGCGAAGAGCCAGTTTCTAAGGTAACTCTTGATTACGTCGAAGAGTTCATCTAGTTGTGTCGCTCCGTTCTTGACGTCCATGTTGACGTTCTTCTGTTTTACCATCGCCGTCTTCATAATTTGCACGATACCCTTGCATTTTTCTGTGGGTTCCTCTTCTGCCTGTCTCATTTCAATAATGTACTCTTGTTGCAGTGAGTTTTGAGATCCATCTGTGGTGGCAACAGGGGTGTTCTTCCCTTCCCGTTATTTTGCTGATGGTGCTTGTGTGGCCGAAGCTTCCCTTGAGTTCATTTTCTCTCCAGTTTTGTCGGGTTGTTTTGGGGTGATAGTGAGTGTAAGGGATCTAAGTATCCTACTACTTCTACGAAGACGATCCCATATTTTTCGTCTTTATTTTGTTGGGGGTTTTGTTTTTGTTTCGTTGTATACATTCTTGTTCTAATGGGTCTTCGCTTCAATCCTTATAAACACCGTGGTTAAGTTTGGAAGCAGGAAGGCCACACGAGTGTTGACACAAGTTCTTATGGGAGCTTATGCTCAAAGCCAGTTTTGAGCACGAATCAGGAGCTCGTCTCAACTAAACCTGCCCGGCCAAAACATTATGGCGACGTGAATTGAACGCACTTGAAGACCTGCCAGGGTTTTAACGAGACGGAGGTGAAAGGGTATTAGCCTGCCAGCCATTTCGGTAAGATGTTTCTCTAATCCGTTCCAGGTTTCCAGTGCTCCATAATCAGAATTTTACTGGCCTCGATTCTGATGGGCGTTTGTCCACGGTTTTCGTCGACGTCTGCACATGTTTGGTGCTGGTCGCTGTATTTTCTCTCCTCGCTTTCTTGCCTGCCTCTTGTCTTGTCAAAATAAGTCTGTTGTGACACCAAAGACCATCCCTTCTTGTGTTTCTTAATTGCTTTAAGTTTATTTGTCAGATGGAAAGACACTCT
Source organism: Bactrocera zonata (assembly GCA_037783105.1). Lineage (NCBI taxonomy): Eukaryota > Metazoa > Arthropoda > Insecta > Diptera > Tephritidae > Bactrocera > Bactrocera zonata. Next base: position 284,482 of record JBAWJQ010005155.1, on the reverse strand, counting down.
CTCTGGTAATGCCATAAGTATATCCTGTTTGTCAACTACCTTACGAGTCCCAAAATATCTAACTAGATTGCCGAAACCATGAATCACTTGATGGCAAGTGCCACCCTAAATATGTAATATGCAAATGCATATATGTGTGTGAGGGTGTAGACCAACATGCGTGTCAATATGGATTTATTCAAGTTTAAATGAAATATTTAAAAGCCTTTAAACTTTTGTCGAGCCAAACCAGTTTTCAACCATTTTAAGCCGGAGTGACAGAATAATTGAATATTAAAGAAAACCAAACGTAAATGTTATGTTGGAATACTGTTGAAAGGAAATCGGTTGCCAACTTATCTATTTTTCTATTTTCAGGTATGTAAAAACAACGACTACATTGGGTTTGGAGGTATATAACAAATTTCATCAATTTCTGGGAACAGAACATATAATGGCTCAAACATTGGCTGATGATCGAGTATATAGCCATCTAGAGTAACAAAAATCATTGTAGTGTATCTGGCTGAGGTAACTCATGAACGGATTTAATTTTGTTAACCTATCCTACATAATGGCCTATATATACGCTATAAGGTTTCTAGTTGACCTTTGGAAATCACAAATTATGTACATATTATATATGGGGCTAGGGGGTACTGATTCGATTTTAGTAATTTGTAGCACCAGAGCTTATTATATCAGTCACAGGCTGCATTTCATTAAAAAATCTCAAACAGTTCTCCGATAAGTAGAATGAGCAGGCAAAGTGGTACATTTACTTCTTCTTCTGATTTATTGGCGAAGACACCGCTTACGCGGTTATACCTGAGTTTACAATAGAGCGCCAGTTGTTCTTTCTTTTCGCTGTTTGGTGCTAATTGGAGATTTCAAGTGTAGCCAGGTCCTTCTCCACCTGGTCTTTCCAGCGGAGTGGAGGTCTTCCTCTTCCTTTGCTTCCCGCGGCGGGTACTGCGTTGAATACTCTCAGGGCTGGAGTTTTTTGCTCCATTTGGACGACATAACCTACCCAACGTGGCCGCTGACTCTTAATTCGCTGAACTACTTGTACGTCAATGGCCTCGTATAATTCGTACAGTTCACCGTTCCATCGAATGGGATATTCGCCGTGGCCTACGCGCAAAGGACGATAAATATTTCGCAGAACTTTTCTATCGAACACGCAACGTTGATTCAACAGATGTTGTCATAGTCCATGGCTCTGGACGGGATAAAACGAGTGACTTATAGAGATTGGTCATTGTTTGTCGAGAGAAGACTTTACTTCTCAATACTCAGTTCCTGTACCAGTTCCAAGATAGACGAAATTATCTACAACTCCGATGTTATGACTGTCAACAGAGATGTGGAAGCCAAGTCCTGAGCCAAGTGCGACGGCTTTTTGTTTGATGACAGGCGATATTTCGTCTTGTCCTCGTTCGCTGCCAGACCCATTTGCTTTTCTTCCTTTTTTCTCCAAGAACAGATTGAAGAAGTCGCACGATAGAGAGTCGACTTGTACGAAGTCTCGTTTGGTATCGAACGGCTCAGAGAGGTGCTTTCCGATTCAGACAGAGCTTTTGGTATTGCTCAGAGTCAATTTATGAAGCCGTATTTGTTTTACGGGCATAATAGCGGCATAAATGCAGACCTTTTTTGTGCTGTTCAAAGTTGCTTTAAAATTGACGAAGAGGGGGCACCCACCCCTTTTTCCTTTTTCGCGGGTAAGACAGTTAATAGGGTTCTTATATTTTAGTATCCGTGGGCTTGAAATGTTTTAAACTAACTTCAATCATTTTTAATTTTTAGATGACAGTTAACACATTCCAGAGAGTTTAATTTTTTTTTTTTATCGCTGCATGATCTATTTATCGTAAAAAGAAATTGTAGTTTAAAATACAGCCCTGCGGTGTGTGTTCGTTTGACCTCTCTGTGCCTATACCTGAACTTGGGGATCAAGTAAAGCTGACCCACGCCTTTTTGACAGCTAGCGAGTTTTTCTAATTCTCTTTCCTCATGAGAATTTTTACTTTTTTTACATACATACTTTAGAAATGGTATCGATAATAAATGGTAGTAATCAGTATAGCTCTCGATAGTACATGGTCAAGTAATAAACTTGAATTTTGCAAAAATTTCCGTTTTTATATTTACCAGCGCTACGCGGCAAATTGGCAACCAATATTTGACACGGGCTGGAGGGAAGCTGCAAAATTGGGCCGATATTGTTTTTTCATAGAAGACAGTCGTGATGATCGAATGGCCGAATTTCCCACATTGCCGAAAAAGCGAAAATATATTTCGCTGAATTTTGTTCCTTTTATTTGTAATAAAAATTTTTTGCCTTCAATTTTTCTCCTTCTTTATTCTACAAAAAATATATTTGTGAAATACAGTTGCAATATGATACCATTGCAAAATGTCACATAAACGAAGCCTTTTATGCTGAAGAGCCCTTAAACAAGCGGCGAGTTTTACGGTGAATCCAAAATTAGAAACAGGCATTCTCAGCCTGATTTCATTATAATTTGTTTATTTATTAATAAGCGACTTATTGAATTCACTCCCTCCGCACACGCCACAAATTATGCTGGCTTCCTGAAAACGCAACTTGGCAACGAATTGTATTGCTCACATCCGTAGTATGAAAGAGACTGTGAGAGACTTGTGTATTTCAAAAAATAAAAAATACCGTTAAAATATATCAAAAAAAATGAAAATTAACCGGAATTCACTACAACATGGGCGGGGACGTAAAATTTGCCTTTATCGATTCGCAATGCCGTGTGCGGTGAAGTGTGCGCTTTCGAATGCTAACGGATGCGAAGCGCGAATTGCTTCGAGGTTATTGCTGTCACAGGCGATGGGCTATGCGATAAAGGAACAATAAAATTGTGACCGGAAGTGAAAATTGTATTTCATTGAAGTGAGAAAAAAAAATATATATATAAATATGTGGACACAAAGGCTTGAAATTGGCAGGATAAAGGAAGAAATTAACATCCAAAGGGCACTCAAACAAAATTACAATGAATTGATATATCAAGCCAGCTGCCGGCTCTCATGAACACGCGTGTGCCCTTCACAGTTTCATATTAAATTTAAATGCTTGCGGTGGTGGTTCAAAGTCGCTTATCTTTCTTTGTACTCTTAGTTGTATTTATATATCAAAAAGGAAATAATATTTCACACACATTTTTCAAGTGGCCTGCGCTTCTGAGAGAAATCAGCACTTTTTTTTATTTGAAGAGGATTTCTTATTATTTGTAATTTGAGTAAATTTATTTTTAAAAGGTAATATTACATTTTGGCGATTTATTGCAAACTCAGTGTTTTCCAAGCGGTTAGTTTTCTGAGAGGATTGCAAGTGAAGATCGGCCGTTGGCAATTGCATGGACAACATCTCATAGAATAAATTTTATGTTAGATTATATTAGATTAGTAAATGAGTATTGCACCCTGACCAAAGATCTATTGTGCCCTCTCCTAAGTCACAACGTCTCACCAAGACCCAGCAAATTGATAAATTCCAATGCACTGCTAGGTGCTATTGAGGCGATGTGCTCCTTATTTGGAAACATAAATTCAAGCGCCTTTATCCTGTGTCTACAGACTGCTATTCAGTCAATTAGCAGGTGTTCTGGAGTTTCAGACTCCAAGTCGCAGAACCGGCACAAAAAGCGGGGCCCATGTTATGAAAGTGCTTCTTGAGCTTACAATGGCCAGTGTAGAAGGCGACAAGTAGTGTGAATTTTTCTCTCGGGAGGTTGATTACATATTTAAACCTTCATAAAAACCATCATCCAGTTCATGCACGGCTTTACTTTTATTACGTGATACCCAAGTATGGTGCACTTGGTTTCGATCTGATAGACTATTCAGTCCTTCTATATAGGGATTTGATTTCGTACGCATAGATCGCTTAGAGTGCCGGTAGCTACACGTACATTACGTTGTGTTGGATGTTTAACTCCACCCACCGACCTATAGAAAAGACTTTTGCTTGGAATATGATCGGAAAACTACTCATAGGTATGCAGAGTCCTGCCGTCGGTATTTTAAAAATTTCCTCTGGCTATGATAACAATGCCACTCGCATATCCTTGACAGCGGATTCCATTATTAGTTAGTACCACAAGTAGTACGTCCACAACAGGGCTTCACAACAGGGGGGAGAGTACTCCTTCTTGTGGGAAAAAAAGAGGAACTGGTTCTCCTACAATGGTTTCGGCTATTCTGGTCCGCCGTATGGCCTCTATCCATCTGCGCACCGGTGCCGTCGCATTTATTTCTCAATTGCTCTTGCTACGCTGAGACATGTTGATAAAGGCAACTTCGGTGTCTAGGAAGGTGCATAACATTACCTCCCCTTTTTACAGCGAACTCCGTATCTCCGAGGTTAGCTGGTACAGAGCAGTATTGGTTGATCTGCCTGCTTTGCAAGCATGCTGGTTCGCACTCAGGAGTGCCGGAGCTCTCCCCTCCCTGTTGGTCGTACAGATACCGTCAGAAAAATTATTGGCTAGTACTGTATCAGTCTTACCCTTTGCCAGAGCTCTGTGTAGCCTTGCTGCTTCTGGTGTCGAGAAGACATTTTCACAGAAATTCTTCAAATTTTTCGATTTTGCAGACCTAGTCTTCTTATTATAGGCTGTTAGGTTGCATTTATACTCCTTTCAGTTCCCAGTACGTTTGGACTTGTTGAAGAGTTTATGTACCTTTGACCTGACTACTTAGAGTTTACCGGACTACCAAGGGTAGTTGCGTCCTTTGTGATCGTCTTTAGTAGTCGAGTCATTATAGTCAGTTCACCTAGGTATACCCTACCATATGAAGGTTTTGAGACAACTTTAGGGTGTCAATATACAAGTATGTATTTACAGACATATAAATGGGTATATCGAATTCCGAGATTCTTACCTAATTTAAGCTTAAGTGACTGGACTATTAGGGGATATGTGTTTATGATGGTCTGGTTGAGAGCAGACAGTCTGCTATCTAGACCCAGGCCCGTTGCATCTCTGTTTGGCTTTCTCTTCCCATTAAGATTTAACTCTAAGGTATCCCGATATGTGGCCCAATCGGTGATTGTGACAATATATTTAGCCGGGAGTTAGGTGAGATCTACCCTTAGCCTGAATCTCATGATCCTGTGATCCAATATATAAAGTTCTGATGACACCCTTCACTGTGAGATCAGTTCCATTTACTGCCCCTGCCTGCCCGGTGTCCTGCGGGTTCGTATCGCAACTCAGAATCAGGGGCAGTCTATTCCTCCTGCAGTAAGCCACTAGGCCCTGCACTGCCTCTGGGGTAGCAGTAGAAGTATCTCCTGGAAAGTGAGTTGCTGCCATGACGAGCTCTGCACCTTGTGGGCTTTGGCCTGCACAGCTACCAAATCCTGTGTTAGGAACTCAGAAATTCAAAAGAAATCAATATTGTTCCTGACTACTACACAAGAACTGGGTCTCACAATAAAGTGATACCAGAATACCTTATTTGAGTCCGTGTTGAGGCCTCTGACCCCTCCTTTGTGAACCCATGGCTACTGTATCAGCGGGATGTCTAGGTTAATCTTCCGGCTTTCGAACGGTCTAGCATTATAAGTTGTTGTTGTAACGGAAGAAAAAATCCTCAAATAATTTTAGACCATACTGCAGAGTGGACAACCTTGGTTGGCTATCAATTCGGGTCCTTTGAAATTATAGAGACACATTTTTGCTTTAGATCACTGGTAACTCATCATAGAGAAAAATCAAATGCGAAATGTGGAATTATTCTAGTATTGTCCAACTTTTTCTACATACTATGGTTCAAAAATATGCGCTTATACTCAAAATATCCCAAATTATACAAAAATAGCCTTAAATTTATTAAATTACCCACACAAATAAAAAAGTGAAATAAAATCACCCATAAAAGCCTGAAATTCAAATAAATTTTATTTCAAATTCAATTTGCAGTTTATCATCCCTGATTGCTGCTATCAATGTCTAACCGATTCTCAATTCAGTGCCGCGGCAAAGGGTCAAAACGTGTGAATAAATAAAGTGAAATAAGCGAGGATTGCGTCAATGGACCCAAAAAAGTACATTAATCCTAATTTATGCAATTAACTTAATTTTGGTTGTTTTCCGACGTAGGCGCTTCGGGTTGGTCTCGCTTTCAATAAATAGCCATGAGCTATTTACCCAAAATTTGCTACAAACAGTGCAGTAGGTGCCCAGTGTCGTGTAAAATTATCGAATTTTCTTTGCTTTTGTGCGAATTTCTCATCTCAGTTTCTGGTGCTTACTAACGGTATCATACATTTCAATATTTTTGCTAATTCATACTATCAAATTTGGTGCGCAAACAAGACGCACGTGTACGCTCCCTTGGAAGTAGTTATTGTTGTTGTTGGCATGCAAAAGTTTATCCTTCGCCCGTTGCCACTTGAACGCCTACACGGAGCAGGTACGTAATTTTGCTGAGGATTTGTCCAGCACTCCGGAGATGAAACTCATCTCCACGCCCATCACTGGAACTAATCTGAGGACATAATCTCCAATTCTGTTGATGTGCGCAAGCTTGCTGGAGCGCGTTGTAGAAAATTACTTCGGTTTAGGGCAGTGTGGGCTTGAAAGCATGTAATGTAGTAGATGCTCGTGTACGGAGTTTTATTTTACTAGGCTGGTAGATTTTGATGGAACAACTTTTTTTTTTATTCCACACCTTTATTATGAAAATAAGTTTATTTGGAGTTGTCAAAAGCTTGTCGTATATTTAATATGATTTACGTAAACTTATTGTGATCTTCAGTTCATTCACAGATTTTTTGAGGCTTTGGTAGACTAATATTTCGCGAATGCTCCAGCTTCCGGTTCTTAAAGCTATAGAGTAGTTTTTAAGAAAGTTCTATAATCAACCTTCAAGTCGAATTAAGACCGCAAAAAGATATTTTATGGCCATATCTACTCGTATCTCGATTGCGATTTGTCAGTTTGTTCAAAATAGTCCCCTTCAAGGGTGAAACATTGGTTATGGTGGCCTCAGTTTCGGCGATCACCTCTTCATTCGACGAAAACTTCTTCCCAGCGAGCAGACAGTAAATAGTACCAAATATGGAAAAAATGTTATTCCAAGGGTTCAACGTGTTTACCATGCAGTTACTGTATAGTGATCCAGAACAGTCGCTAAGATTTTCAAAAATCCGCAGTTTACAAGAGCTGCAACTAGTCACTGGCAAGCTCAAGGCCAACAAATCACCCGGAATATTCCCTGAACATGCAACGGCTGGTGCTAATCAAAGAGGGAAAGGGAACCTCAATCTGCGATCAGCATACCGTCCACTACGCATGCTTGACACAGCGTGAAGCTTAATAAAAGGCTACTTAAGCTCAGATTTGAAGCGGCTATCAATAAAGCTGGAGGACTCTCCCCTAGGCAACACGGCTTTAGAGCAATTCTAGAAGCTATAAAATGCCTAATTGAAAGTGTAGAAGTCGCACAGCGTATATACGAAAGAATAGTGTTGCTGTCGACTTAAATTGTCCGAAACGCCTTCAACAACGCATTAAAATCCTGACTACCTCAGAGCAGTGGTGCGGAGCTACCTTAGTAACAGAAAACTGCTGTTATAAACTAGTGAGGGATTACGACAAATAGCGGTCGCGTCAGGACCAGCACAAGGATCCATTTTAGACCCTGACTCTGTATAATAGCAGCAACGACGCTATCCTGAAACTCGAATGTCAGACGCATTAAGTATGCAAATGAAAACGGATATTCTTAAGAGACAAAAGCAGTTAACTACCTAAGCGTAAGTTTGGACCTCTGACTACCCTTCTGGGTACAAATCCAGCAAAAATCAGCGAAAATCATCTCCCAACTTAGCAGACTAACTAACATAGGGGCCTCAGGCAAGAAAATAGAAAGCTCCTAATGTCGACGACTATCAGCGTCCTATTTTACGGAGCTGAGATCTGGGCAGACGTGCTTAAAAAGAAATAACTACGAACATTTTAGTCAAAGTCATGCTGAAGAGTGAAGCAAACTGGGGGACTATTCAGAAAATCGCAGCGATTCTGCTACGCAACAAAAAGCGGGACCTGGATGCAAGTGCGCAAAGGTAAATCCTTAAATGTGAAAAATGGATCGCCACCCTGAAGTAATGCAAATTTGGTTTCAGTGTAGGTTCCTTAGAGGGGTGATTTTTAGTGACCTGCAAGTGGCACATAGCGTTGCTGTGACAACAGCACTGATGATTCGGAAGACATTTTCCACTCCTCACCCAAAAGAAAATTAAAACCCTGTTGTTACACCTCTTCACTTCGTGAAAACTTACAACAAGGTCATAAAAGTACCGGCTGGATGTTGTAGAAGGCCTGGTAAAGCAGTAAGCATACACTCTTTGAAGAAGATCTTGATTTTTCTACAAGATCTTACTCCAGTAGACAAGACAAAACCGTCCAGCAGTGGCTTAAAACAATATTTCTGGGTTTAAAGCTACAGATGATTCGCTTTTTGTAAGTTCAGATGTGAAGATATTGGACTACAACTTGCGGTCAGAGTTAAGGAACATGATGATGATCTCCAAAGCTTCTTTCTGGGTTTTACAAACTTCGTGGCGAGCTTCAAATAGACAGTTCAACGTAAAGTGTAAAATATTCTGAAAAGATAACAGAAATTTTTTTGTGAAAATTAGTGCTCGCTTCGACAACAACCTTGCTGTCCAACCTTAATGTCCGTGTTAATTCATACCTAAATATTTTATATGCCATAAAATTTATCACTTCTTCTTATACTTCTTCATTCTGCTTTCAAAGTGTGTAGGAAAAAACCATAAAAACTTTGTCGGAATAAATATAGACATTTGTAGCATTAATAAAATTTAAATTGCTTACATAATTTCTTCTTTATATTTGGTTTCGCACTTTGAACTTAAATTAGCACTTGAAAGTTTTTTATAAATTACATTAAGAATTTTTTTGATGTTCTCGCTCATTACATTAGCACACAAATACACTCACTTACTTATAATGCACTAGTATATAGTACATGTATGTATGTATTCAAAGTACTGCCAATATCCGAAAATATTGTCAAACAACGCTGGCCTGAGAACAAAATAAATGACGGACAAGTTATTAAGCCGGATGGACAGGCAATTTATATTCCAGCGTGAGTGCATATCGTCACCTAAAATGCGGAACAGCGTATCATCAAAAAAAAAAAAAAAAAAAAAAAAATCAAAAATCGCTTTCAGATAATATAACCAATATAAAACCATTTTGTAACCAAACCTCAAATTATGTTTCATTGAATGATAACCAATATATAACTGTATGATAACCAGTATATAACTATGTGATAACCAATATATAACTATTTAATAACCAAAACTCAATTTTTTTTTAATATGAGTGTATGATAACCAATATATAATTGTGTGATAACCAGTATATAACTATATGATAACCAATATGTAACCATTTTATAACCAAAACTCATTTTTTTCAATATGAGTGTATGATAACCAATATATAACTATGTGATAACCAATATATAACTATTTAATAACCAAAACTCAATTTTTTGTTTCAATATGAGTGTATGATAACCAATATATAATTGTGTGATAACCAGTATATAACTGTATGATAACCAATATGTAACCATTTTATAACCACAACTAATTTTTTTAATATGAGTGTATACCAATATATAACCAATATTCAAATTCAATATTGGTGTTTGATAACCAGTATATAACCGTTATATAACCAAAACTCAATTCTTTTCAAGATGAGTGGTTTCTATTACATCATTTGTCTCTCGCCTGTCAACTTTTGAAAAGTGATGTTACGTTATTTTGCATTTTAGGTGACGATATGTGTTTACATGTGCGTTATTTATGCTCTCACTCAGTCGCGCGAGTTGCAGTGACAAATTCGAGATTTAGCACGACGCTAACTGTTCATAAAACACATCACACACGCATTCGCACATGCCAACAATAATCGAGTGCAAACGATCCTGTTTTAGCAAAGTTACTGGTCGTGCGAGTTAGCGCCAATGGTCAAATGGCCAAGAGATTAACAGTTAGCGAGTTCCAACGAGAGCCACATTCCTACCATATTTGTTTGAACTTTTTTGCTGCGTGGCGTGGCGTTGAATGCGTTTAAATATTCCCAACAGTCGGATTTGCGACTGTGATTTATGTGTTGTTGTTTTGGTGCTAAAAATCATGCGCTGAGCTCGTGCTTAGTATAACTGAATGGGTTTGGCTAATACCAGACTGGACGACTATTAGTCGAAGTGTTTTTGCGATTTTTGAATTTTAACATCTGCGAATTTTGTGTGATTTCAGGTTTGTATTTTTTTGTTTTGCGGAACACGAATAAATGGTTTTTCAGTTTTTATTTAAGATATTATTTCAAATTTACTATGAGTTTTACAATTTTTTAAATTCGTTGAATCGAAAGAAATAAGTAGTACCATAAGAGACGATCGTCTTTTTCGTTCCGGCGCTGAGAAATTCTTAAAATTAGACAAAAAATTGACATACATTTCCCGAAAAAATTTTTCTTATGAGTTTAGCAGTTGTGTAGAGACTGTTCAAGATATATAGCATCTTTCGTTTCGAAATAGATAGCTCAAAATAGAGAAGAAGTGCAACTTCAGATATGTATATTCAAATAATTTCTTAGGCGTTATATAATAACATTTTGTCAAAAGGTTTCGAGTTCGCGCTCAGGGTTGGTAAGTTGTGTTTTCAAACCGTTCAACAGATTTGAAAAGGAATTCTGCAATCGAAGATATTTTCATGACAAGTTGTTTCTCTCTTTGGTTCGGTTAGCACCGACAATTATCTATTATAAAGATAAAAAGTGCGCTTAAAGCTCTTCCCATAGTTTACATTGTAGGCTAAATTTTTAACTCACATAATGCTATTGCTGCTTTCAGATATTCAAAATAACAGATCGGCATCCTCCCGAGCCAGTCATGTCAACCTGAGATTGTTGTGGAATCACGCTATATATCCCCGTGAACATTAACTTCTTTACTAGACATAACCTCCAGTTCAATCACGGATTTTTAAAAGCCTTAGTTGACTAATACTTCTCGCATACTTTAATTTGAACATCCATCGTTTTAGTGCTGCGGAAAATTATGAACCGACCACTCATTTTACCGAGTCCACAAATACAAGGAAGATTCGCCATCGAGAACCTGCAATCACAATAGACACCCGAAAGATTTTCTACTCGACTTGCGCCCCTGCTCTCTGACTCGTCAGCAACTCGGTATAAGGGAATCGGCATTTCAAGCTTCTTACGTATAGCTGCAACCGAAACCATTGGTTTTCGGGAAATTCAAAAGAACAGCTACTACGTTGAATACGTCACTGTTGACAGTCATAACTTCGAGGTCGTAAACAATTTTGTTTATGTTGGAACCAGTATTAACGCCAACAACGTCGGATTTGAAATCAAACGCAGAATAACTTTTGCCAACAGGTGCTACTTTAAACTGAGTAGGCAATTGAGAAGTAAAGTACTTTCTCGACGCACAAAAACTAATTTCTACAAGTCTGCTATTATTTCCGTCCAGCTGTGTGCTGCAGAGGCATGGACGATGGCAACATCTGATGAGTCGGCGTTACGAGTTTTCGAGGCAAAGGTTCTGTGCACTGGCAATGTCGAATATCGCATTCGATGGAACGATGATGTATGAGTTATATGACTACATTGATATCGTTCAGCGAATTAAGAGACGACGTTAGGTCATGTCGTCCGAATGTATGAAAACACTCCAGCTCTGAAAGTAATCGACGCAGCCTTCCGCGGGAAGCCGAGAAAGAAGAAGAGCTCCACTTATGTGGAAAGACCAGGTGAAGAAGGACCTAGCTAGATATGAAATATTCAATTGGCAACAAACGGCGAAAAAAAGAAGCGTCTGACTCGGCTATAAACACATAAACGGTGTCTACGTCAATAAAAAAAAATACCATAGTATATATGAATGAATAAAATCAATCGAAGAAAGCAAATAATAATACTGAGTTTCTGAGGGTATAAGAAAGTCTAGACGTGCTTGAAGCTAAGATGTCTAATTTCCAAATTAATGAACTTCGACTTGTGTACAAATCGTTCGAGTGGTTTTTGAGGTAAGTAATTGTCAAAAGGTGGGAGGGGCCAAGTCCTGGTGTAGAACCCTGGTAGAACGTTATGGCACTTTTGGAGGTTCCAAAGATAGTAATCGTTACACTTGGACATAATATTGATAATAACCGATTTTTCTCCCAGCTTCCATAAAATATTTTAGCATTTTGAACACAATCGGTTTTCAGCTGTTTTTTGAGTAAAAGTTTAAAAAGTTAACTCTGTCATAAAATTAGGCACTTTGTAAGGCTTAAAAAAACCCATTATTTATTTTTTGCTAATTAGAATATGAAATAAAAACACCAACAAATTGCTTTAACAGACTCAAACAACTTCCTATTGGCAAATTTACCAAACAATGTGCCATTAAAAAGCAACAAATTTGCTTATGAATTTCGCCATGGAGGGAGGAAACCATAAAATGTCAACACTTAAGCTTATTTTGTGACAAAAATAATGGCTCCATTGTAAGTTCGCGGCATTAAATGTGAGCCGCAGTTGGCTTAACCAGAATTTGCCTGTAAAGGTGTGTTTGCTACAGTGGGTGTTTATTGAACAAATTGGCTTATTAAAGGCCGGAAAACACGCACATTAAAAAATCGCATTAAAACTCAATGCGCCATTACTTCTACTTTGTATTTTTACCTTGTTGCCACCGGCTTACTTACTTCTTTATGTTTAATGGTTTCAAAACTTTACTTTGTTTCCTGTTGATGTTCTTTAGTCTTACAGCTCGAGTCCCATGACACAACAATACTTTTGCTTGTAAATCTGTAGGTAAAATGCAGTTTCCTTTTATGTATACATATATTGCAAGGTACATGGAACCATCTGTGTAGAAACATATATAATAGGAATGCAATTTGGTCGAGTCTCTTCCGATACACACGGCATATACTCGCCAAAAGCGAAAGTGCACATAAAAGCAAATACAGCAACATAAAATTGCATGCCGCGAGGCATTCCTGACACATGTGTTCATTGGAGTTACTTTGCTGGAAAATGTGCACAGCAGTTGGAAGCAATGAACTGTAAATTTTCCAGCAGCGACGCCTTTAATAAATGAATTTTGGTATTTTTTAAAATACTATCGCTTTTAATCCCTTAAGGGGCTATACCATTTACTATCATTAAATTTTTTTTTTTACTTTTTCGATAGTTTATATATTCAAAAATATCCTGTGGAATGGGCAAGGTCGTATCTTGAATAGTTTTTGAATGACAGCGTTCTAAACAGCGACCGCTCAGAGCTGCAAACATAAACAAAGTGAAACTTTAAACGTGTTTTTCTCGAAACGAGATTTTTCAAAATTGCTGACATCATAACTCAACGAAAAGTTGACCAATCGACTTCAAATTAAAACTGGGTATAGTTGAATACATTTGCTATACAATGGACTACGATCTTTTTGATTGGTTGAAAATTGTCAATTTGGCATTAAAAAAACGTCCATTTTTTTCGTAAAAACGATTTTTTTCTTCAAAATTACGCAATTTTTTTTTAATTTTTGATATTTTTCAAAGATCGTGGTTCACTGTATAGAAAATATATTTAAGTTTAATAAACATTTTGAATTTTTTTGTGTCAGCTACTCATTCAACCGGAATCACTTTTTTTCGGCATTTCCGCAGACAGCACATAAACTCCGTTATTTTTCACTATTTTTGTTAAAAAAAAAATTTTTTTAATATAGCTAAAAATATACTTAATTACGTCCATAGAACGTCGAAACATTCAATCTAGTACTTTCTTTTAAAAAAATTCACGCAAATCGCCTAAATTTTCATGCGTCACACTAGCATAGCCCCTTAAACTTTGGTCAAGTCGGTGTTTTCTCGAGGTTAGTCTACCAGAATATGAATATTATTTTGAAAATTTTTCAGATATGTGTTGATAATTATATTGATTGCATCTTAAAAGTTCCTGCAAATTATTTAACAAATTTCTTCTTTTATTTAGCGCAGACAACGCTTACGCGGTTATAGCCGAGTTTACAACAGCGCGCCAGTCGCTCTTTCTTTTCGCTGTTTGGCTTCAATTGGGGATTCCAAGTGTAGTCGGGTCCTCCTCGACCTGGTATTTCCAGCTGAGTGGAGTTCTTCCTCTTCCTTTGCTTCGAATGCTCTCAGAGCTGGAGTGTTTTCATCCATTCTGACGATATGACTTAGCCAGCGTAGATGTTGTCTCTTAATTCGCTGAACTACGAGTATATCAATTTCGTCATATATTTGGTACAGCTCATTGTTTCATCGACTTTCGTATTCGCCGTTTTCAATCCGCAAAGGATCATAAATCTTCCGCAGAACCTTTCTCTCGAAAACTTGTAGCACCGACTCAGCAGATTTTGTTATCGTCCATGCCTTCGCACCATATGACAGGACGGAAAGGATGAGTGACTTCTAGAGTTTGGTCTCTGTTCGTCGAGACAGGACTTTACTTCTCCATTGCCTACACCGTCCGAACACCTGCTGGCACGAGTTATTTTGCGTTGGATTTCGAGGCTTACATTGTTGTTTGTGTTAATGCTGGTTCCAAGATAGACGAAATTATCTACGACTTCGATGTTATGACTATCAATAGTGACGTTGCGTTAGATTAGAGAGGAATAAAGTCCTAAGTTCTGTGCAACTGTCTCCGTTCGAAAAATGTAGTGCGGGCTTTTCTAACTCTTTCTTCCAAATTGTACTACTGCAGCAGTTTGTTGTCCAAGACATGCATTGAGAGTGATGTTCATAATACTGTTAAAGGTTTGTTGAAATCTTATTGAGATGGCAACGATCTCAGCAGATGGCACGATCACTTTCCGGCGATCCGCACCAGACCCTGGCAGGTAGGTTAATATTCTATTAATTGATCTATCGGGATGCAAAAAGGAAAAAGTCAGGCCCAAAGCGGTAGATCAAAAATAAACAAAGTACCTACTCACTCCTGGTAGAAAAGACTGTAGGAACATGATTGGAATACTGACTGGATACTGTCTAGTGGTGGCAGAAGCTTGCAGAATGGGGGGAATCGTTCGAGATGACTCTAGGAAATGTCCAAAGCAAAGCACTAGGGAAACAATAGATCATCTCATCTGCTCTTGCTCCACACTAGCAAGCAAAGGCTTGAAACACTTGGGGACCCAGGTTATTAGATACTACAAGTCGTGCCGACAATGAGGCCGCAGAATCCAATGAAATTCGCGTCAAGCGCAGGCATCTTGAAGAAGAACCAGTTCCCATGAACTACGTAACAGAGTAACCTAACATAACCTTTCACGGAGGTGATTTAATTTATACTCTATTATATAACAAGGTTTTTGGAATGATTTTATTACAAAAATACTTTCAAAAATACTTATAAGCAATATGTGTGGAGCTCGCACTTATTTATGTGGTATCGAGAGACCAAACGTTTAAACTCAGATTGGAAGAGGGTTTAGATAAAAATTTGAAAATCTGCCAGGTCGGCAAGTTCCGTGCAATGTTTCCCTTGACAATTCCTGGATTCAACACTTACTCTCGTAAAATATAGTATAATATTTTCGCCATTCCTAAGTTGCTGTATTCTTCGAACTCGCACTCTGCGGGCATGAAGGGTGCCCGTACAAGCTGCGGTTGACTTGGCAAAATAGTTGGCAACAATTGCGTGATTAGTCGAGGACATGCAAACCAACATTCCAACAACAAATGTATGTATCAGTTGTTGTTGTTAACATTGTGGCAGCTATAAATACAGTCGAGTCTCTTTTGCGCACTTCCGCAGCGTATTGCATGTAAAAGCATGAAAGAGGGTTTAAAAAGTAATAAAAAAGGGTATAAATTCAGGAAATTCACATAAGGCTTAACATCGGAAAATTGCTTGCATGTTCGGTTATTATCAACTCGTTTATTTTTTTATTTTCTGCTAATGTAGGTTAAGCCTCTGCGGAATTGGCTCTTTAAGATTTTAAAGTATTTTATTTGTTTTGTCCTAAAGCTAAATTTAAGTAGCAAGTATTAAAGCTTAGTGGAGTTAGAGTTATACTTTAGAATGTTTAAAGTACAAGATTATGCGCTTTTTATGCACCATAATGGAAATAATTCCATGTATCTGAATATTTTACTCGTTTTCTTTTTTTTAACTCTCTTTTCGTAATTTCTGAGTACTCAATTTGAAAATTTCGACTACAAAAATAAAATTACGTCAGCCGCTTCTATCTTTTGCGAGGTCATGCTAGTTGTGGTATTCATCCCGAAAGCAGAGAGGTCTTTATGGTCGGTCGGTATTTCCACTAACTGCATGGGTGCCTTTGCTTCGTTTTATAGATATGGGTTAGTATCGAAGCAGCTTTTCTTAGGACGTGGCGTAATTAGCGCATTCGTTGAATTTTTGTATCCACGTCACCGTAAAACTCATACTTTGATGGTTCCATATTCTTCGTTGCTCATCGCTCAGCTTTCAAAGACCAGCTTTTTCTAATTCTCCAAGTCTTTTTTCATCTAAGGATCTCATTGTACATGTTTTTGCGCCGTTGGATAGGACGGAAAGATGAGTGTATAAGTCAAGAGCGCAATTTGGTTTCGACGAGAAGGGGACTTGCTTCTTAATTGGCCACTGATTCCAAATTTATACTGCGCTTGATCTCTAGGCTTAGATTGTTTGTGATATTCAACTGGTTCTGAGATAGACAAAACCTTAATTTTGTTAAATTTATAACTGTAAACAGTGACGTAAGTAGTTCCCGAGATGTGAAAGATCACTGTATTTGGCTCCCAGGAACCTTGTCTTACCCTCATTTACCACAAAACCAACCTAATTCATTTCATTTTAGGCTGAAAAAGGCTGCGTTGACGGCTCGGTTTTTAAGATGCCAATTTTATCTGTGTGCCCCAGTAGCATTATTCCTTTGGATTACTGCGTAATACTTTTCTCAGCATTATATTGAAAAATCCGCAGAAGAGGGTATCATGCTGACTAAAACTTCAACTGGTATGGGATGGCCCGGAGTTCTTCGCGATTTTGATGGCGCTGGTGGACTTCGTATTTCTTTTGTTGACAATCATGATTACTTTTTACCATCAACTTAGTTAAATGTTAACAGGAATAACTTAATGTTTCTTAATGAGTTTCTGCCCTTAGCATCTGAAAACTAATTAAGAATAGAATTCGATTCGTATGTACTTACATATTTCTACTTTACAGCAGTCAGACTGCAATCGCATAGTAGGCTTTTCAACTTTTATCTAAAATCTCCACAAACTTTGAAGCGTCCATTGCAGACATATGTAGTTCAGGAAAAACAAAGTCAAAAACAAAAGTTCGAAATGATTTATTTAAGTTTACAAGTGTTTGTTAAAGAAAACATATTTTATTTTCAAATTTGCTTTCATAACCTGAATAAATATTATTGCAAGTCTGTTTGCTTAGTTACTTTTAGACTGTCATTTCTAGCTGCTTTTTATTTACAGCATATCCGCAAAAAGTACAAAGTCGCTTATGTTGTTGTTGGTAACCCGCTTGTTTTTCGATTTCATTTTTTGGTGTTGTTATTTACAACATTCGTGGTATATACTAACGAGATATTGATTGTCGGTAGCGAGTGGTGTAGGCATATGAAGCCAATAAAGGCAAGGAAGAATTCAAAAGTAATTGTAGATTTGTAGAATAACAATCAAGTTAAAAGGAAATCGCTTCCTTCGAAAAATAGGCACATATACATCTATATTTTTTTTGGGACATTAACTCACACATAAGTATATTTCGAACGAATAACAGTGGAAGTAAACAAGAAATAAATATAAAGTTGAATTGTAGCGTCAGAGAAGTTTCTTCTGTATCTTATCTGGCTAGTTCATCTGCTTGACTGTTGCCACACATATCACAATACATGCATTCTTTCACTTTCTTTGAAGAAACCTGAAGAGGCTTTACTGATTTCAAACCCGCTTTACTATGTGTATATAAATATATTCCTTATTGTGGGCACACTCCTCGACGGAACAAGAAGACTTTCTTTAATTGTTGCGTCAGTTTGGAAGACACTGTAGTGGTCTTGTATTGGCAAGGCGACTTTGGTGCTAACTTGTTTAAAAGACATCATCAGCTAATCAATTATCTATCCTTGTGTTCCTGTCCACCAGTAGGAGCCCTTGGAGGTAACTCCAACCTGCTCATGCGGACTGGCCCCTCGGGGAGTTGTGGTTGAAACCCAAATACGGGAAGAACTGACTTTGTCAGTTGAATGTGGAGTTGCATTGCAACTGGGAGCCGGACCCAAAGCACGGCAGAGTTTTTAGATGGGCCTCGAACCCGACCAAGGTGGTTCCATTCCACACTGCCAATTGGAACTGAAAATGCTTAGCATTCTCAGGGCGCTGATCAACGCATTGATTTGATCCGCTGTGCTTTTGAGCGCCGTGGAGTAAGGCTGTCGTCAGCAGGTACCCACGTAAAACACACCAGACGTTGTTCCTGTCCACCTGTTGTTCATCTCGCCTCCTCTCCACTCTTCTCTGCAAGGGAAGGGAGTATTTGGAACCAAATTAAATTCAATTCTATAGGATTATGAAAATACGTGGTATAAGGTGGAAACGGAAATTTATTAAGTCTTTTAGAATGTTTCTTATTACAGGCGACTAACAGGGAGGATTTCCTTCGTTTAAGAGCTGGCTTCGCTGCCAATTGCGCACAGCACAAGGATGTTGACAGTGAACGAAAAGTAATCTTTGGTGACTGACTTAGCATTGTTCTAAGAGCTCGACTGATGCATATACTAACCTCTTTGTATTACTGTGGGCAAAAAATAGAAAGAGCTTTTTTTTTAAACTTCACACGAAAACCCATTTGACGAAATATTTTTTTCTATGTTGCGATGACTGTCAGTGACATCTGTGGCAAATGTCATATCAAAATAATCATTAGTTTTTAGCATAAGCTTGACTTTCTGAAGTACATAAAGTGGGTTCGGCGATTCTTGCGCTGAGTGAAATTATTCAACAAAGAAGTTCCATTAAATTTTGTGAATTTTCTGGTGCCAAAACGTTCAGAATGTTAGAAAAGGGCTTCGTTGATGATTTTTTGTCGCGAACAAGTGTTTTTGATTGGTGAAAATTATTCAGAGAGGGTCGAGAACACGTTGACGACGAACCACGTCCAGAACCGCCATCAACATCAACTAATGATGTCAATAAAAGAAAGGAATTGGAGCTTGAGACTCGACAATTAAGAGTCAGAAATCTTACTAACATCGTTGGAATATCGGCAGAGTCAGTGGAAACCATTTTGAAAGATCATTTGGGTCTATGAAACATAAAAGCACGTTTGGTACAAATTTTTTTCGATAAACAGCATCACTTTAACGTCTGTGAAACAATGCCTTTCACTTACCAAGTGCCATGAAACGCATTATTACTGGCAATGAGTCTTGAATCTATGCTTACGACCCGAAAACATACGATCAATTGGCCGAATATCGTGGCAAAGGTAAGCCGAAGCCAAAAAAACCACGTCAAAGCAGGCCAAAAATCAAGGTTATGTTGACAGTTTTCTTTGATTAACGAGGTGAGGTCCACTATGAATTCTTTCCGACTGGCTAAACTGTCAACTAGGAATACTATTTGAGTTTAATCGTCGTTTGCGCGAAGGTATTCGCAAAAAAAGCCTGGAATTATGGCCGACAACTCTTGATTTTTGCACCACAATATTTCATCGTTGCATACTGTATTCATACTTAATGAGTTTTTAGCCAAATGTTTAACAAATATCGAGCCGCAACCACCGTATTCGCCTGATTCAGCTCCTCGTGACTTCTGGCTATTCAGCAAACTTAAACGACCGCTTTGGGGAAATTGGTTTGAGTCAATTGGAGACATTAAATGTTGAACACTACACCAATTGAAGGGGTTTTCTGAAATTGACTTAAGCAACTGTTTCGAGAATTGAAAGAAACGTTGGCACAAGTGTATTGGTGGCAAAGAATATTACTTTGAGGGGGACACCATAGATTTCGAAGAATAAAATAAAATTTTTGAAGAACAAAGTCTTGCTATTTTTTCATATTGATCTTGATCTTTTTTTTGGGAAGTTAGAAAAATTAATACAATTTATTTTTTACGAGCATATAGTGAGAAATATTGCTCTAAAACGTAGTGTTGCCGTATCTTTATAACAACTTTTCATTTTAAGGCATTCTACTAAAACAAGACATGAATAATTGTGTTTAGCGAAGTTTTGACTGCTTCCCCGGGAGCCGATTTTACACTTCTACGCTGAGCATAGTACCAAAACTACTAACTATTCATTAGGCAAATTGGCTCACTAATCTACTGGCCGCACATACATATGTCTGTATGGTAAATTCTTGTAATGAATTCGAAATTACCATATTTTAGCGATTGCAAATTGAAATCAAGCCAAGTCGAAAGCGGCCAAGCTGCTTAATTGCTCAAATTGGCAGAAGCCCAACCATATATGAGGCTTTCCCTTAAATCAAACTACGCCTTGTATTCAACTCTTGGCTTTGTTTGCATTTCAAGTGACTGCAACTTTGGCCTTTCGCCGCTGATGTGTGAAGAGCAAGGAAGTGATTACACACATGTATCGGTTTGACTATGTGTATACGTGTACATTAGGGTGACTAAAAAAAATTTTATTTTTTTTTTTCTGATTGGTACTCATCATTCATAATGTTTTTTTTTTTGATTGAGTTATAAAATCCATAAGAAATAAAAATGTTTCCCAAAAATAATCAAACTTTAACTATTAAATTCTTTTAAACGGTTGGGTTTACGAAAAAATCATAGGAGACCTTGTTTTAGCGCATTTAATTTCCTATAAAATCTAGAGAACAAGATATTTTTTCAAGTAGTTGGAAGCGACATATAAATTTTTCTATCTGATAATAAGAAAAAATAGAAAACTGTAAGTAGGAGGACCTTCCCGTTACAAATAAAAACTCATATTTGGAGAGGCTTTCTTAGAGGGGTCTAGGAACCTATCTTTCCGAGTACCAATCGAAAAAAAAATTTTTTTTTTGAGTCACCCTAGTATACATGAGTATGTAAGACAAATACATATGAACGTGTGGTCGCAGGAATTTCAGGTTTTGCTTACAGTAGCTTACATTTAATGTGTGTTGTTGCACATTGTTGTAATGAAATGGTCATATACGTATAAACACCTGGACCATTAAAGTTGAGTGCCGTTAAATTTCAGGTTCAACATTTAAGTGCCACAAAGTGTTTTCAACTGTATACATATGTACATATGTGTTTACATAAGAGAGATGAACTTTAAAGCGCTAAAAATTCACTGAATTTTACTGGAGTTTCGACGAAAAAGGCAAGAGCACTTACTTACATATATACAACTTTTAAGGCTTATTATCATTAAACAGCCAAGAGCCCCACATTAAAACCAGTTTTACGAAATCAAATTAATTTACCGCGGAAATAATTTCTGAGAAATATTTAATAATGTGAAAAATGCAATGATAATGAGAAATAGCCAGTTTATGGTAGTTCCAATTTACGACTTTTTAATGAGATTTTTAATTGGTACAAATATTTATGCACTTTTCATTTTGTTGAGAGTTTGGAATTCTCTTTAATTTACTCTTAAAATTTTAACTTTCAACGATGGCTTTTGGATGCAACGGTTCCCAGAAGAAATTCACACGTCAATTGTTCTGTTACAAGATTCCCATTTTTTGATAAGTCGCAAGGAAAAGGAAGGAAAAAGAATCTCTCATAACAAAGTTCCAAAGTATTCTCCCATTTTTTTAGTTAAATATAGTTAATTATATGAACCAATTTAAAGTGGAAACCTAGTTCTACCTAGTTTACCGTAGTAAAACCCATATTTTTGGCAGAATACGTTTTTTATTCAACTAGTTCCCATAGTGATAGATTAACTATAATGTCACTCCAACTTTTCGATACCATTTTTGTAGTACGATTTTTTCTTTGCTACAAAATAGATCTTAGTTTCGGCGATCACCTCTTCATTCAAGGCAAATTTCTTTCCAGCGGGCATTATCTTGGGATCTGAGAAAGAGAAATAGTTGCTGGGGGCCAGATTTGCATATACGATGGATGCGGATTCGAAGCTCAATACATGGATTTTTGCCCTCGTTGTCACTAACTTCTGACACGTTGCATTGCTTTGGTGAAATTGCATTTTCTTTTCTTCAAATGCGGCCGTTTTTCGGTGATTTCCTCCTTAAAACGAGTCAATAACGCTATGTAATAGTCGACGTTGATGGTCCTTCCGTCTTCAAGTTAGCTAACAAAAATTATTTCATGCGCATTCAAAAATTCAGACGCCATAACCTTGCAAGCTCACTGCCTTGTTTTTCCATGCCTTGGAGCGGGTTCAACGTGTGCAGTTCACTCGGATGACTGTCGTTTGAACTTCGGAGTGAAATGATGGATCCATGTTTCTTCCAATGTCATATAACGACTCAAAAACTCGGGTTTATTACGCTTGAACATATCCGAACACTGCTCCGAATCATCAACATGTCGCTATTTAAGGTCGAAAGTGAGCTTGCGCGGCACATACTTTGCCTTTCTCATAAAAAAATATTCCCGAATAATATCTTTGGAGTGACTGTTATCTTCACTTCACTTCTCGGCCATCAAAAATATTTTGTGCACTTTTTTGATGTTTTCGTCAGTAATAGAGACGCTGTTTGGCGCAAATAAGAGACTCTAAGTGCCTTGTCCTTTTCCACCTGATTTTTTCAACGGAACGGAGGTCTTCTTCTCTTTCTTCTTCCTCAGCGGGTACTGCGTCGAATACTCTAAAGGCTGGAGTGTTTTCATCCATTCGGACGACATTACTTAGCCGCTGCTTAATTCGCTGAACTATGTCAATGGCGTTGTAAAATATATCTCATACAACTCATCGATCCATCGATTAATTTATTCACCGTAGCCAATGCGCAAAGGACTATAAATCTTCCGCAGAACCTTTCACTCGTAAAACCGACTCATCATATAGCAGGACGGGAATAATGAGTGAGTTACAGAGTTGTTTGTCGAGAGAGGTCTTTGCTTCTCAATTGCCTACTCGGTCCGAAATAGTACCTGTTGGCTAGAGTTATTCTACGTTGGCTTTCGAGACTATCGTTGTAATGCTAGTTCCAAGATAGACGAAATTATCTACGATTTCGAAGTTATGAGTGTCCACAGTGACGTGGTAGACGACGACTGTTTGGTGATGGGAGGAGATATTTCGTTTTGTCCTCGTTCACTACCTACTATACTACCAGAGGATATTGTTTATAGCTCTCATACTGTAAGAACCAAACACCACAGTTTTAGTTCCATCGATCTGACACCAAGTGATTATTACCTGTTCCTGGTTATGGCGAATGAGTCTGCCAGCATAAAATTCATCTCAAGACTATTCCAGTTTATTGCCAATAGTTACTAGAGTTTCTATGACCAAAGTGTTTCCTCTTTTTATAACATTGAAACTTATGGTTTCATGGATTTTATGAGACATTGTTATCAGCATCATCAGGTTGGCATTGCTGGTTTTGGGCGAATCGATATGCCTTCGCCAGTCGTCTCTGCTTTGCGCACTACGGTGCCATTTGGAGAGTTCAAGTTTTGTCAAGTCTGGTCTGGTCTTTGGGTTTGGAGACGCTCATGGCAGAGTCTAGAACTAAGCTGGTAGATTAAAGATTGTTTTTTCGAGGGGTGATATCAAAACATTAGGAACTTAAATTTTTCGCAAATTTTCTGGTAAAAGAAAAATCATAGAAAGACAACCAACGTTAAACAACCCCCGAATAATTTTCAATCTATGCAAAATTTGCAGTGCTATAAAAAATATAAATTTTGCTCAAAAGCAAAGACAATTAAAGGTCCTTTGACTGCAAGATTTAAGGCAATAATAAGTTCATTGTATATTTGCAGTGACTTACTGCGACAAAAGCAGCGGAATCTGCAGCCGACGAGTAAATATATATATTTATCAAAAGTGAAGCCGGTGCCCGCATGATTAATGCTGCGATAATCAACTCGCCAGCTGTGCAGCAGTGCAGAGTCAAGACAAATGAAATTTGCATCATTGCGCCATTCATTATCTGCTGGAAATTGTGGCACAAAGCGAACGAAGGAAATGCAATGAATTGATGTGCAACACAATGGCGTTGCACATATTTACTCCTCTCCCAGTATTCTCAGAAGCGAGTTGGTCACAGAAATGCCATGTCAGGCGAACCGCAAGGTGCAAGGCATGCTGCACCCACATCCTGTCACAGTGCCAAGCCCTGCTTACCTCTACTAAAGCTAACACAAGCATTCATGATTAAATTGATCAGAGATCAATGGTACAGTATATGTGCTCATTAAGCGTTGGTTAGGTGATAATCTCTCGGCTGTAAATAGAATTAATTTATGTCATTACAAGATGCGAGTAGTGGTCTTAATGTGAGAATAGTTGTTGGCAGATAAAATGAAGACAAAAGGCGGTAATATTCGGGGAATCTGTTTATTTTGTGTGTTGTTTGTAAAATACAGGACCGCAGAGAGTGAATGTAGTGAATTGTTGGAAAAATAATCTGTTCTGTAAATAATTATTGCAGAGCACCAGCTTCTCTCTCAAAACACGTGTCCGGGGTGAATTGTTCACGATCTAGAGAAAACAGTTCAATTGAAAAGTCCCCAGCCGGACACATAGATGGCGCTACTTGAATTAAGACCATATGTTTTTTAGTTATCCCTAACCTTCAAAAGGCGTATAGTTGATAGCTGTTGAACCATTATTTTATGAGATATAGCATTTTGGGTGAGTCAACTCAGTTTATTGTGAAAAAAATGGATCAAAAGGAATTTAGAGTGTTGAAAAAGCATTGATTTTTTAAAGAACAAATACTGTTAAAGACAAGGTTTGGATTGATTAACATTTTCAGGACTTTGAACAGGGGAAATAAACGAGGCGAAATGAGCCTACGATGGGTTTCTATGACCAAAGTGTTTTCTCTCTATAAGGTCGACCAAAATGGGTTGTTCCCGACTAAAGGGTCAAAAAAATTCCTAAAATAATTTTGGATGACCGTAAAGTGAAGTTGTTCGAGATAACAGGTAACGGGTGATTTTTTTGAGGTTAGGATTTTCATGCAGTAGTATTTGACAGATCACGTGGGATGTCAGACATGGTGTCAAAGAGAAAGATGCTCAGTATGCTTTGACATTTCATCATGAATAGACTTACTAACGAGCAACGCTTGCAAATCATTGAATTTTATTACCAAAATCAGTGTTCGGTTCGAAATGTGTTTCGCGTCCGTGTCCGATGAGCGATGAGGCTCATTTCTGGTTGAATGGCTACGTAAATAAGCAAAATTGCCGCATTTGGGGTGAAGAGCAACCAGAAGCCGTTCAAGAACTGCCCATGCATCCCGAAAAATGCACTGTTTGGTGTGGTTTGTACGCTGGTGGAATCATTGGACCGTATTTTTTCAAAGATGCTGTTGGACGCAACGTTACGGTGAATGGCGATCGCTATCGTTCGATGCTAACAAACTTTTTGTTGCCAAAAATGGAAGAACTGAACTTGGTTGACATGTGGTTTCAACAAGATGGCGCTACATGCCACACAGCTCGCGATTCTATGGCCATTTTGAGGGAAAACTTCGGACAACAATTCATCTCAAGAAATGGACCCGTAAGTTGGCCACCAAGATCATGCGATTTAACGCCTTTAGACTATTTTTTGTGGGGCTACGTCAAGTCTAAAGTCTACAGAAATAAGCCAGCAACTATTCCAGCTTTGGAAGACAACATTTCCGAAGAAATTCGGGCTATTCCGGCCGAAATGCTCGAAAAAGTTGCCCAAAATTGGACTTTCCGAATGGACCACCTAAGACGCAGCCGCGGTCAACATTTAAATGAAATTATCTTCAAAAAGTAAATGTCATGAACCAATCTAACGTTTCAAATAAAGAACCGATGAGATTTTGCAAATTTTATGCGTTTTTTTTTTTTAAAAAGTTATCAAGCTCTTAAAAAATCACCCTATACTTTAAAGATATCAACTGAATATGTACATCATGTCATACACGAATGTTTGGGTATGTGAAAGCTCTGTGCTGCGTGAGCTTCCTGTGACACAGTGAAAGCGATGTCAAAAATCCATGAATTGGGATTTTTATTGTTCCGCATCCAACGTAGTCTCCAGTTCTGACCCCCAGCGACTATTTTTCTTGTCAGACCTCAAAAGAATGTTTGCTGGGAAAAAATTTTCGTCCAATGGGGAGCTGATTGCCAAAACTGAGGCCTTTTTTGAAGCAAGAGACAAATCGTACTACAAAAATCGTAGCGAAAAGTTGGAGCGTCACTATAATTAGTGTATCACGCTTGAAAGGAGCTGTGGTATGTGGTACTTTACGTGTGTGTGAATATATTCTAATATTATTGGTTGGTTTCTAATAAATTTTCCAAATTACGAAATATTTTTTACACTCTCACAAGCTTTCGCTTTCCATGACTCAATTAATGGTTTATAGACCTTTTAATAGTCATTAGTCAAATTATTAATTTGTTTCAATTCACTTTCGACACTCGCACACTTGAAACAAATGTATTGCTCTTTACGCTAAATTGTACCTTGGCCTCCATTTGAAGTTCGACTAAGTTTTGGTTTATTTAATTTCCCTAACTTTGTACTTTGATAAACTTTCTAATTAAAAAGGGTTAAGGCGACTTCGTCTGCCTCGACCTAATTATTCGGGATAACTTCAAATCGCTGAGCAACTTTATGTGCACAGCAATAAAATGAGGCTATGTCACGGGGACTAGGGTAGGTCGCTTTATGGATCATAAATGAATATTGAAGTTATGCTCAGCCAAAGCAACGTTGCACTGCCGTAAATAGCGACATCGTGGACTTTTATAAGTATATCAAAGAGGAGTTGTAAGATGGAGTTGAATTTACGACCGCAATCTTAATGGTTAATGATTGTGGTTACCCTAATTTTCTTCTTCTTGATAATTCAGGTTCCATAAGATATGTGGGAGTTTAAATATTTAGTCGGTTATTTATAGGGAGAGACTTGAAGAAGCTGTTATTTGATGACATTTATGATAGGTTTTAACCACGAACTTCTCAACTCAACTCAACTCAACTCAACTCAACTCAACTCAACTCAACTCAACTCAACTCACTTAAACTACACTTAACTCCTATTGTAGGCAATCAGCTACCGACGAGTCGGCCTAAATAAAAGGATTCTTATAAAATTTATTGGCAGTTCGATGTGAGTTTAATATTGGCAATATCTAAGCGATGACGACCGAAGAAAAACGACTCTCACTAATAATAACATATACAAGCATACCTACTTTCCAATATGTTTGCCTCCTTTTGGGTCAACTGTGCACTTTTTTGACCCACCTTAAGTGATTTGAATGGAGGCAAATAAAAAGGGCAAGTGCCGGCGCCTAAAGGCAGACTTCTGTTTGCCATAGAAGGTGAGCAGTGGGCATGATTTTATTTGCCAAACTGTTGAAGCGTCTCACTTTTTGCTGGTAAATCCCTTTTCGGTGATTAAATATAGTTAATTATTCATTGTCAGAAGAGATTTGCAGCTATTAGTGCTGACGAGACTTAATCGGCAGCATCAAAATGCTTACGACGTATAAGTTTATAAAAGCAATCGTGTAAGGGGTGAGTGGGAAAAGGTGAAACTTACATTCTTGTATGCAGGCAATATGCTTTGAAGTATTTGATTTGCGGCTTTATATAAGTAAAATAATATACCTACTATTTCTTGTAAATGAAAATGTTGAGTAAAAGATGACGGTTTTTGAACTTTAAAGCAATTTAAATTTTGAATTTAAAAAATTCTCAAAAATTTGCATTTTTGCAATGTTTTAGTAAAAAAAACTTGAAAAATTTTAGAACATTTTTTTAAATAAATTTTTTGTTTAATTTTCGAAAGGAAATTTTGAGAAAAAATTTAAACATTTTAGAATTTTTTTTAATTTTTAAATTTTAAATTAAAAAAATTCTCAAAAATTTGCATTTTTGCAATGTTTTAGTAAAAAACAACTTGAAAAATTTTAGATAATTTTTTTTATAATTTCTTTTTTAAATTTTCGAAAAAAAATTGAGAAAAAATTTAAACTTTTTAGATTTTTTTTCTAATTTTTTTTTAATTTTTAAATTTTGAATTAAAAAATTCTCAAAAATTTGCATTTTTGCAATGTTTTAGTAAAAAAAAACTTGAAAAATTTTATATAATTTTTTTTTATAATTTCGTTTTTAAATTTTCGAAAAAAAATTGAGAAAAAATTTAAACTTTTTACATTTTTTTCTAATTCTTTTTTTTAATATTTAAATTTTGAATTAAAAAAATTCTCAAAAATTTGCATTTTTGCAATGTTTTAGTAAAAAAAAACTTGAAAAATTTTAGATAATTTTTTTTATAATTTCTTTTTTAAATTTTCGAAAAAAAATTGAGAAAAAATTTAAACTTTTTACATTTTTTTCTAATTCTTTTTTTTAACATTTAAATTTTGAATTAAAAAAATTCTCAAAAATTTGCATTTTTGCAATGTTTTAGTAAAAAAAAACTTGAAAAATTTTAGATAATTTTTTTTATAATTTCTTTTTTAAATTTTCGAAAAAAAATTGAGAAAAAATTTAAACTTTTTAGATTTTTTTTCTAATTTTTTTATGAATAAAAAATATTATAAACAATTTTTTTTGAATTTTTCAAAATTTTGAAATGAAAAAAATTTGGAAAAAATTTAAACAAATTCTCTATTCCAACATTTTGTATTGCGAATAATCACATTCGTAAATTCAAAATGTTCCCCTCTGCACGGTTATGCGTAAGTAACGTACAACTTCTACAACTCATAACAAGTTTTTAATTCAACCTTAATTATCCGCTTTTCATTGTATACAAAATATTTTGAACTTATTTACCCACATTTCCATTTGCAGTAATATTTGCTCTCGCGAAGCGTCAAAAAAGTTCGCTCGCTAGGTTTGCTACATTATGCACTATAAAATTTTAATATAACGACCCACATCAAAAGTTGGTCGAAGTGTCAACACACCATATTTCTTTTCACAAATACTCGGCGTTGCCGGGAGGTTGTAAAGCTCGAAAATATTTACAATCCGCTGGGTACCAGCTGCGGCCAAAACAAACTTTAAATTAAATGTTGCTTGTGAAGTAATTATATACATTTAATTGCGGAGAATTCACTGAGATACAAACTTTAGTAGTCGCTAAATTGTTTAACAGTTTCGTACTTTCTAACAGTAAGGAAGTGAAATGTTGCCGAAGTAAACAAACTTTATTTTCGTATAAATTATATGTGTATGCATTAAGGTAATTAAAAAATTTTTTTTTCCATTGGTAC
Source organism: Bactrocera zonata (assembly GCA_037783105.1). Classification (NCBI taxonomy): domain Eukaryota; kingdom Metazoa; phylum Arthropoda; class Insecta; order Diptera; family Tephritidae; genus Bactrocera; species Bactrocera zonata. The sequence continues at coordinate 255,005 of JBAWJQ010005155.1, read as the reverse complement.
TCGGAAAAATAAGTTCCTAGACACCTCTAAGAAAGCCTCCCCAAATGTGAGTTTTTAATTGTAACGGGAAGGTCATCCTAAATACAGTTTTCTATTTTTTCTTATTATCAGATAGAAAAATTTATATCTCGGTACCAACTACTTGAAAAAATATCTTGTTCCTTAGATTTTGTAGGAAATTGAATGCCCTAAAAAAAAGTCTTCTATTATTTAAAAGATATTAATAGTTAAAGTTTGATTATTTTTGGGAAAGTTTTTTATTTCTTATGTATTTTATAACTCAATGAAAAAAATCATTATGAATGATGAAACTCATAGGTTTTTGGAGAGGCTTTCTTAGAGGTGTCTAGGAACCTATTTTTCAGAGTACCAAATGAAATAAAAAAATTTTTTTAATCCACCCTAATATGCATTGATGTTTGACGATGAATATCTCGTGAACGCTTAACTTAATCGAAAAATCATAACAGACCATGTTTATAGAGCAGTAAATTTCCTACAAAACTATGAGATTCATCATTCATAATATTTTTTTTTCATTGAGTTATAAAACTAATGAAATCAATTTTTTTAGACCACTAATTTGTCGGACTTAATTGTGGCATTAAACTTTTCCTTTAATTTAAGAGGTCTTCCGGTTTTGTGCCTTTAAGTAACACGAGAAATGGGAGACAATATGTTTATAAACCACTTCGAAAGACTAAGCAATCTTTATAGCAATAAAAATATATATTTTCTATATATAAACGTAGTCAATTTATATACAAATGTATATTATATGCTGTAGAACAATTCTACAGTTATTTTTACGCTTATTTGCATGACGTTTATTAACCCACTCAAGTGCTTTTTATGTTCACTGGCTATTTGCTTTCAAAATAATCGCTTTATTGATGGATTTTTGTGATTTGTCCAGAATTGCTTTGCATTTCCGTTTGAACTCATTGTTTGCGTGGCGTAAATATTCATTTAATATCATAAGCTCACTTGTGCTAACATTTCGTGCCATAATTTACTGCCTCATGGAGGAAAACAGTTTTAATTCCAAAGCTAAAAAACTTTTGGTAAACGATTGGTAGAGAAATGACTCATTCCTCAGATTTTAAAATATTTCAAAAGAACATTCTTTGTGATTTACAGGGTAGGCCATTTAAAGTTGACCCATTTGTTTGTTTGCCAAAATTAAGGCGTCGCGGATAATCAGCTGGGTTTAGTTTTTGTGCCATTTGAATTTTATATGGAAACATCTTCAAATCTTTATGAATTATGCGTCGGAGAGTGGTGCGAGAGATGTCTAATTCCTGAGAGCGGCGATAACTCGATGTCGATGGAGTCTCCTCAATACTGGCTCGTACAGCTTCGATATTTTCATCAGAACGTCTTGTGCGTTGTCTGGATGCATGACTGGCATTACTGAGATTACCGGTGTTCACAAATTTTGCGTATAAAGACTTAATTGTGTTCTTAACTGGAGCACTTTTCACTTTATTTTTTTTGCGAAACGCACGTTGAGTTAACACAATTGAAAAGTTATTTTGAATATAAAGCTGAACAATTTCAGCGCGTTCTTTTGGAGTGTACTGTTCCATGGTATAAATTGTCTTCGAATGACGCTTCTAACGCGGTATGACATTAGCCGATTTGTCAGCGCTGTTAAAAGTTACAGCGTTGCCAGATGGGTCAACTTTAAATGGCCTACCCTGTATTTTTTGAAGATTATCTCTTTCAAATGTTGGCTACGTCTACGTTTCAGACGGTTCATCCGTTGAGTCCAATTTTCGATGACTCGTTCGAGTATTTCGACTGGTAACTGGCGAATGACGCGCGTGACGTTTTGTTCCATGGCCTGAATCTAAGCCGAATTGTACGACAAGACTTTAGACATTATATATTCTCACAGCAAAAAGTCCAACGGTGTGATATCATATGATATTGATGGCCAATCGACCGGCTCAAAACATGAAATTATCAGCTCATCGAAGTGTTTTCTCAGTAAATCAATTGATTGATGCAATGTGTGGGAAGTGGCGACGTCTTCTTGAAACCGAAATCATGAGCTTCAATTTCAGGCATCAAATAGTCGGTTATCATGATGTCATAACGGTTGCCATTGATGTTTACGTTCTCCCAACATCATATTTGATGAAATATAGATCGATGATTCCACTGGCTCACAAACCACATAAAACTCTTGTTTTTTTTGGATGAAATGGCAGCTCTTGAAACTCTTTATGTTGCTCTTCGTCCTAAATGCGGCAATTTTTCTTGTTTACATACCCATTGAGTCAGAAATGGGCCTCATCGCTACACAAAATTTGGCTCGAAAACATCGGATCTTCTGAAACTTTACAATAGCTCATAGAGCAAAGCAATAGCTTGACACGACTAACGCGTGATCTGTCAAAAAAAGTCTATGGAAAAAGTTTACCTACTTTGATCACCTTTTTGGTGTAGTATGAGTCTTGAAATATGAACTTTTACAACTTTTTATCGATTTCACCCACATATTTTCTCTGGAGCAGCTGCATATAACGGCAAGCATGTTCTTCACTATAATGCTTTCATGTAAATTTTCAGTTAATTTTGTAAGTGGAAAGGCAACATATTGCCACATATTCTGGTGTACGTGTTATAAGTGCGCTCAGTGTGGGTAATTACTGTCTTTTCGTATGTGCAGGCATATTTATGCAATTAATATGGCATATGTAAGTATTTCACCTTATAATTGTAAATAAATTGTTGTGCTTTTGGGAAACTTAATTCACTTATGTCGCAACATGTTGAGAGTCTTATTAACTCGCCGGCTATATATGGCTACACGTGGCGAAAAAAGTAAGTTTAAATTATAATGATTTGGAGACTTAAAATTTTTAGATTTTAAATTCGATTTAGAAATTTTAAATTTATTTATGTCGTATTTCATACATAACAATTTAAAGCTTTCCGAAGAGCGCCTTAATTTTTTGCTTACTTTCAACGAATTGCATCCTTGAAATCTAGAATATCTATAAACCTTAAATTTTCTTGAAATCTCTTCTTTCAACTTTAGTTCCCTCTCCCTTTTGTTCGGTCTCAATTTAAGAAATCAAATAAGTTTTGAAACGCATAAAAACACAAACCCGAAAAATATCATTTTAGTTGGCGAAAGTTTTAAAATTCGGCGCTTTTAATTTCCGCCAAGTGTAAATGTTAATGGCAGAAACATAAACATAAACTTAACGCAAGCACCTACTTATCTGTTGCCGTCAGCAGGCGCGGAACAAGCTGCACGTGCTTCTGTTGCTAATTAGCCAACCCATTTAAGCGCATTTTATTAATAATGAGAGAAAAATTCTCACATGACACTCTGCGCGTACACACGGTACTCCCATAGCGTACAACTGTGGATGTGGTCCAAGTTTCACTTTTCATATTTGTATTTGTGCTACCTCGTATCTTCATGTGGAATGGTTGTGAATGGTTTTCAGAAAAGTCGATTTTTGACTGCACACATACATAAATAGAGATGAGTATATAACGAATGAAAGTGAATTAATTGCGAAGGAGCTTTTTATAAATATTTCTGAATTTTTGCCGAATATGTGGAAAGCGAGGGTATGGCAGAGCTTGTTTCGTGGTAAAATTTCATAACAACACTGAATATGGCACATAAAGGTGATGAAGATGAGCAGGAGGAGATCGTTGCTCAACTTTTTTTTTCTAATTTTAAGCTGCCTCATAAATGATGCCAAGAAGAAATGCAAGCTGATTCACAAAAAGTAAATAAAGTGATCTTGTTGTCGTCCAAATTAACTTGTTTATTTTTAATAAAAATTTCTTAAATTCGATTTTATTGGTCCATTTTCTGGTTAGCATTAAATAATGCTCACAAAAAATGGAATTTACTCTAGTTAAGGTAAGGTTAAGTTAGGTAAATAGGCTGATTTTTCGTGAAGACACTATAATCCCACTTGCTATGTTAAAGTCGTTTGTCCATTATGATTCCTAGATCTTCTAAGTAAGAATTAAAAAGGGCGTCGCATATCTACAAAGCGCCTAGAATGAAGCACAAATTGAGTTAGTTAATATCTGTTCCAGCCAATCCACTGGAATCTTAGAAAGTATGGTATCAAGATGCTTCAACCTTGGAAAGTGAAGCAGAATGTGTTAGATGTTTCCGCTTCACCTTTGTCTATGGAACTTTGATAAGTTGCGTTTTCCAAAATGCAAGTAATGAGGCAATGTCCATTTAGTTTAAGTGAACTTTTCTAGGAGCTAGTAGTTCCATGGATCTTTTTCGTTCCCCTCTGGGTCAAAATGCTTAAACAACACCACAAGTGCTAGTTGCTGTGCAATGCTTTTTGAACTCGCGCGAATACCATAGATTCATTGCCCGAGTGCACGAAGAGCTGTATCTGCTCATTCCCACCCGGATGAGATTTGGATAACGATGCCCTTTCTTGCCAGCTTATTCACTTTACAGTTCCCGACGATTCCCATGTTGTCAGGCATCGAGACAAGTTTAATATGGAAGTAGCTTGACTCTACAGCTATTGCAGTCATGCACTCCTTGACTAGTTTGAGCTCACTCTCAGCGAACCAAGACCTGTTTACCAACTCTGATATCGGATTGAATGCTTACCTCTCTAAAAGTAGCCGCAGCTTTTTGAAGTATATCTGCTGCTATATTAAAAGCTACCACTAATGGTGAAATACTCTATAATGGTCTGGAAGTCCGATTGAGAGCTTCCGATAAAAGATTCTCCCTCCAACCTTCACCTTGAACTTCAATCCACCTTTAAAAAAACTCACTGCGTCTCTTCGCCAGCGACTTCACTTTATCGACACCGATGCTGTGTCGTAGTGGTTCAAGGATGCCAAAAAGGATCAATGAGGGATGCAATTGAAGTGAGCAAAGTTTTTGGAATGTTTATCTCTGGGATTTTTTTGTGTCCGGCTTCTCGTAGTCTTATATCAACCTTCTCAGCAATGCATTTGCCGGCTGTATCCATGGATGCTGTATGAAGAAAGCCATTAAATGCCACCGTTGGTGTTGTATGCAGTGCACCACTGATGCAAATAAGAGTCAATCGTTGACAAAGTTCTAGATTTAGTGAGTGTAGCTTTACCGTGCGATCTCCACTAGTCAAATACACCATAGAATAGTATTGGCTTAGTTACAGTTTCGTAAAGCCAAAGCACAACTTTTGGTGAGATCTCCCACCGCTTCCCAATAACTCCTTTACAATAATATAAGGCAAAAAATGTCTTCATCAACCTCTCCTCAATTGTGTGCTTCCATAATAGCTACCTATCAGAGCTGAGTTCCAAGTACGTCACCTTTTTGGCATGGTGAAATTGAGAGGTATCAAAGAGAGAAAAGGTGTATCAGGGATATTATACCTTCTGGTAAATAGAACCGGTTCAGATTTAGTTGGATTTACAGCTATACCGCTCCTTTCCCAGCTAGTTGAATTTACCATACCTAAAACCACTTCCTTAACTCAACTCAAATAGCGTCTTCTTTATATGGAAAGATTTCAAAATTCCTGACAGCTTATCGTTGTATGCATATAACATATTTTACACGTAAAATATATGAGATTAAAGTCATAATATTCCTCCTTCCAAATTTTCCTGCTAACATCCTTTATGGAACAGTTGACAGTTGTTCTATGCTTCAACTCGAGTATGTGGTGCAAGGCAGATACTTCACTGAGACTTAAATCACTTTCGATTAAAACTTGATCGAATGATTGCTAGTATATTTACTTTTTTTTTTAGTTACTCTAAGTGACTAATTAGTAATTAGTTTCCGATAATAAAGCCAACTGAATGGATCTACTAACGTCAAAAAAAGTGACAAGTAAAATCAAATTTATTTTATTTTATTACTTTTTTTACAATAACCACAATAAAATTGTGATGAAAATAGCAAATAACAAATAACAAAAAACTAAAAATATTTATCTATTAAAGTGAAAAAATAATAATACAAGCATTCAAATGCTCCACTTCTGATTTTATTTGCTTCCATTTAGAGCTTTATTAAGTTAATTGCTGTAATTAAGTCGTTCGAATGCCTAGATACTTTTGTCATATTAATCCTCCGGCATGTGGCTTAATTAATCGGTAAATAAAAGGACATGAAAATTTGTTCGAATTGTTTTTCTAATAATACTCCACATATAAATATTTTTTTTTTGTAAAATTCCACGGATTTGCTGTATTGTTATTATTATCGTGTTTTCATTTTACTCCACCAGAGTTTTACATTATTCAGGCAAAGTGAAGAACTCGTGTTGGTGGCGCATGGTAAATAATTTCCTTAGATTTGAATTATTTTTTTTTTTAGAAAGGTAGCTAAAGTTCGTAGTATAATTACTCTTGATTACACACGCTGTTTGCTGGTATATTTATTTTTTTTGCACACTTTAAATAGTAAATAGTTTCCAATAATAAACCCATTTGAATGGATCTACACACTGACGGCAGCAGAAAATGTGATAAAATCAGATTTATTTTATTTTATTATTTATTTTACAAATCACAATAAATGTGTGGTTGTAACAACACAAAAAAACATTACTTTATCAACTGAAGTGAAAAACTAATAACAATGCAAATATTGAAATATTTTATTTGCTTCGATTTACAGCTTATTTAAGTTAATTGCTGTAATTAAGTCGATCGAATGCGCAGATACTTTTATTATATTAATCCTTCGGAATGTGGCTTAATTAAATGGTAAAACGAAGAACATGAAAATTTGTTTGAATAGTTTTTGTAACAATATCCCACATATTTATGATTTTTGTTTTGGATTATAGAAACAATTAGAGGCGTTAAAAACACGTGGAAATAAATTTAGCTTCATTATTTTTATTTTTTTTTACTCCACATTAGTGTTCGTGGCTTTGCTATTCAGAAAATATGAAGAGTTGCATGTGGCATGGACATTGGACTGGGAGACGAGGGTTTTCGACAGCCTATATAATAACACATAATCTAATTATATTTTGCAAATTTTAGAACAAATCGGTAATTCTTTTGTCTATATTCGAAAAATGATAATTCACGGAAAATTATGAGCTTTTTGTGTTTGTGTGTCTGATCAAAATTTATCAATTCATTTAGCAGTAAATTATCTGGAAAATAATTCCTCTGAGTGTGTTCATTGATTATAAAATATTTAATAAATCCTTAAATAAAATTATGCAGTTTTAAAAATTTTTTTAAAAAAGTACATACATACATATATACTTGTGCAAGCCAACCTGAAGTTTGGTTTATATAATATAATATTTATAAATTTTCCTGTTCCAAATTTTATTCACTTTTGGTATTACGATCCATCCAAAAATGAAGCCTCTCTGAATTTCATTAAGAAACCTTACACATTGACCAATTAACAAAGTATAAAGTTAAGCAGGCGTTTGAAATGCCGCATATGGTGACTATAGGAATACTTTCCCTGATTACATCCAATTTAGGCAAGAAAGAATTTTTTTTGAATTTAATAAAGCATTCGTAAATATTGGCTCATAGATGCGGCATAAAGTAAACCGGAAGTTCCGAAATATTTATATTGAGAAGTATTGACCCGATTTGATTCATGTTTGGCACAACGGCATTCCGTCTTCGCAATAATATTCCTCCCGAAATTCGATACTAGACCTCAGTGATTGACTCATATGTCCGGTAAAAAATCAGCCACTTCCACTGGTGTCCATATATTTGGTGCCTGGGTGCTGGAAAAATTATAGTTCGACTTCGATAAAGTCATAGAACCAGTTGTAATTTCGCAAATTGTTATGTGGTTGTCAACCGATTTCGTAAATCTTTTTCGAGCAAGTTATAAGGAAAAAGAAAAATGCCTCTGTTTCCTGAATTTAGCCTTCAAAATGAAAATAGTTAAATTTCAAACAGGAATTTTATTTTATTTTTTTTTTGTTATTTGACAGGTTAATTTGTAAAAGCTTAATGCGCCTACTGCATGCTTTAAACTAGCTTATTTATTAATTACAGAAATTACATGTGATTAGTATTAATTAGTAAATTACAAGCATTTAATTTTTATTGAAATAGTTTACATTTTTGCCACAAACAAGTAAGTATACTACTGTGCCCAATAAATAAGGGGACATTGTATTTATTTTGAAAATTCTTTATTTATTCTTCCAAATCAATTTCATCCCTTTTCCTTTCCGGGATGGCCTTCAGTTCCGTCTTCGCTGCGGCTTGAATCTCCTCTATCGTATAAAAATGGTGTCCCCGGAGAGGTCTTTTGAGCTTGGTGAACAGCCAGAAGTCGCACGGCACCAGATCAGGTGAATACGATTTTTGTTGACTCTTTGGCCGGTTGGAAGGAATTCATAATGCACAACACCACGATAATCAAGGAAAACAGTCAACATGACCTTGATTTTTGAGCGACTTTGGCGCGATTTTTTTGGTCTCGGCTCTCTTTTGACACGATATTTTCTCGATCGATCGGTTGTTTCGAGGTCATAAGCATAGATCCAAGTCTTATCGCCAGTTATAATGCATTTCACGACACCCTGGTAGTCGAAAAGCATCGTTTCACACGCTTCAACGCGACGCCCTTTTTCCAAAAAATTCAATGTTTTCGGTAGCAGTCGAGATTTGACGCGCCTGAAGCCCAAAACATCCTTCAAAATGGTATTGGCTGAGCCTTTCGATATGCCAACTTTATCAACAGGGTCTCTTATTGTTAATCGACGGTTTTTCAACACCAAATCTTTGATTTGTTGAACGTGAGCTTCGTCGGTTGAGGTGGATGGTCGCCCTGGACGCTCTTCGTGTTCGACACGTTCACGGCCGGCTTGGAACTCACTATACCACTTGTAAACATTTTTTTAGACATAGCCTCATCACCAAAGTCTTTCTGCACTATCCTCAACGTATCCGCAGCAGAAAATTGATTCCGTAAACAAAATTTCATGCAAATTCTTTGCTCAACAAATTTCGACATCGCAAAACACGAAAAACTCACTTTTATCAGCTCACAAAACGACACGTAACTCAAACACTAATGAATATTTTGACATGAAATTTGACGTAAATGTGACTGACAGTACTACCAACTTAAAAAAAAATAATTCTCCAAATCCTTCGACACGCGCAGTTTAAATTCAAATGTCACCTTATTTTTTGGACACAGTAGTATAAAAGTTATTTAGTTTATTCAAAGCATGTTGTGTTAATTCCCAATATTGACTCAGAAGGCTGGCTGAAATATATGTATAACGTATTTGGGCGTACTTTATGTTCAGGTTGATTCCTTTGTCAACACCCGCTGAAGTTTCTGTCATTGCCAAAAAAGGGATACAATGTAAACATGTTGTTTATATCAATTAAAACTCTGTATAATTTTTCTCTTTCTCTTTGACAATGAGTTTTTTATGTCCAAAGCAAAGGAATCCAAAATATCTATATGATATTCTAGCAGAAAATTTTCCGTTCTAAAAAAATTAATAAGTTAGTTTTTTCCTAAATCATTTCTTTAAGAGTTATACGCAGTTAAAGTAACGCCTCGAAGGTGTATTCATATAGTACACCATGTCGTATGAGCAACACAGCATTTAAAAGGAACTTAGAGGAACAGAGGTACGTGATTAATTATATATATATATATATAATCAGGCTGACAAGAAAAGTTGAAATCCGGCTGAATGTCTGGAACTCGAATAAATATTAAGGTATATTGATGAAACGTGGTACATGCGTTCCTTAGCGAAAATGTGAGAACAATGTCGTAGATGGTCGTAATCGGATCACTGCTACGCCCAGAAAACGGCATTAACTGAAAAACGAATAAAGTGCCTTATATAAGCACACAATTTAGATATAAAACTGAACAAGAGGAACCTGTAGGCAAAAACTTTGAGAAACATCTCTGAAATCAAGTAAGCTATAACGACCAAATTGGCTTAGTACAATTTTATAAGAACTTCTACCGACAGTGTGAAAATGGATGAAATCAGATTATAATCACGCTCAAATTACTAAACACTAAATAAATCAATAAGTAAATACGCCAAGGATTGAATTTTAAACTCTAGATTATAGGAGAGGGCTTTACAGGAGCCGGTGCAAAAGTTGGATCATGGGAGCGGCACCGCCACCTTACGACCAAACAAGTCAAGTTCCCAAGGTCCGAAGGATTTTCGAACTTCTACTTTATACCGTATATATCGGCCAATATGTGAGTTATCTCAATGAAAATTAGAGAGCGTATTTTACTCCCAGCGGTGTATTTTTGGCGCTAAAATGGGTAAAATCCAGTGAAAACTTGACCTGGTCTTCATATAACTAACATCAGCATTTCCGAACATCGGCTGTACCCTATATGATTGGTGATGGTATGTCAAATACCGTAAAATAACCCTGAGAAACAATCAAGTTGGTCAAAATGTGATATTTCAACGAAACTGAGTGGGCAAGTTTTCCAAATAACTTAGCGCTGAGTTAGAATGGAATTGGTTTATACCTTGATCAACACCTCATATTTCTAAATAAAGATCCTCTACACATAAACTCTATATATAAAATTACCTCTGTATTTGAGGTCACAGATATCATTTATTAAAAGATGTTTTAATATAATTCTAGCTAAAAATATAGCAATAAAATTAAGGTTAATTATTGCGCAACGTATTCTGTTGGAAAGTTCTGCCACCACCTGAAGAAATGTGCCGGGCTTTGGTTCTCACAAGTTGAGAGAGTATAAAATATTTCGATTGCAGCCGAACTTAACCCTTCCGTACCTTTTATAATGTTTCTTTATGTCAAAAATGAAACCTTAATATTTTTCTAGCCTCGCAATAAGCGCTTTTGAAATTAAGAAAACTCAGAGAAAATAAATTAAAGTTCTCATTTACATTAGAAACGAAGTGAAGACACTTTCGTTATTCAGGCTTTACAAAAAATTACTACTTTTAGTAACATTCTATGCAAAGAAATAAACCAGAGTTCAAATATTAATAAAACGTGCATCAATAACAAGATAGGAAACAAAAATCAAAGTACTATTTAATGCATTACAAGCAATTCAATTATTGTAGAATAAATTTTACATTGCACTTTACCTTTACATCAACATTCCCATATAATATGTATGTAAGTAGTAATGCAATGACGGCGTGTTAACCTTGCGCGTTGCTCGCGAACGTGCTTTCCCCGTGGCAACCGAGATATGGCGGCATGTTTACCCAGCGCAAGGCAAATCCTTTTACATTTGATACCCATTCAAATGCACTCAGATAGTTGCTGGAGAGTTTTCAGAAATCAGGCTTCAATATCGCACTTCTCTTATCCTTTATGATTGCTTTGTATTTACGTTCACAACAAAAGGCGAGCAACTTAACTGTTTCCAGCGAAAGTAAAGCGAGCAAAAAATGTAAAGAGTTCACACTTGTAACTGTAAAGCGCAGATTAAAGCGAGTTGAAGCGAATTTAATATGAAAAAAATAATGATTGCGGAGAAACGAAATTCTAAAGACTATATAACAATAAAAATAAAAAATATAAAATCTTAAAGAAAACTTTCGTGGCCCTTTCACAACACAACAACACTTCAGCTTTGCTCTTCTCAGCTGTGATCGGCTTACTTACAAACACGTGTGCACAAATAGAGAGTTGTGTGCAGTAAATGTCAAAGTGTAAAGAGCCTTCGAAGTTTGCTTTCTAACTTTTGCAAAAACGGCTTGAAAAGTAAACTGTGGCCACCTAACTGTATTTTTAACCATACAAGCATCGTCTCACATGGGCTTAAGGTGTCAGCACTGTACACATGTGAAAACTTTGCAATTATTTCGCGTACAACTTTGATATTCTCTGGAGAAACTTTGACTTTTAAGGAGACTGAATTGCGTGGTCTCTATTTTCTGACGTCACAATCAAGGTATACTTTCCACCTACTACATATAAGTACTTAAATGTGTTGATTGGGAATTACAAATGTAATTTTACACTACTTGCAAAACAAACTCTCAATAATATTATGGGTCACAAATAAAATAAAGGTGCAACACATTTTAAGTAATATATTTCTACTTCAGAACTATTAACTTAGTAAGTGTTCATTCGTAAAGAAAATGAAAGAGAATGAGATGTTTGCGTCCGACGTCTATATTTTATCCTTCTGTCAGCACTTGAACGAAACCCGTTCTGATTGTAATGCAGTCAACAAAATATTCATATGAATGCCAAAAAATTCGCATAAACTTATCTTCTAGTGAAATTATTATATTAGGTTGTCAAAAAAGTCTTGCGGTATTTTCGCTAGTTGTTGTTGTTGGTGTTTGATTGATTGTCGTTTCTTTTAAGTCGTTCGTGAGTTATAGCGTTGCAAACATGGAGCAAAATAAAGAGAATATACAGCATATTTTACAGTACTACTACGATAAAGGAAAAAAAGCATCTCAAGCCGCCAATAAAATTTGTGCAGTTTATGGATCCGATACAGTTTCCATTTCCACCGCACAACGATGGTTTCAACGTTTTCGTTTGGTGTAGAGGTGGTCGAAGATGCGCCACGCTCCGGAAGGCCTGTCGTCGAAAATTGCGATAAAATCGCTGAATTTTGTCGAAAAAAACCGGCATAGTGGTCATCAAACCGTTATAAACCATTTGAAGAAGCTTGGAGTCACTAAGAAGCTCGATGTATGGGTGCCACACGAATTGATTCAATAAAAATACCGCAAGACTTTGGGTGCTTCAAAAAATTTTTTGAATTTTTTTTTTTTCAACTCCTATGTTAGTGATTGAAAAACAAAAAATCCTCCCTCAAGCCAGGCGCTGTAGCTTAAGGAGTCACTATTTTTTTTCTAGGTTACCATATATTTAACATAGAAATTTTTGTTTCTTCATGCAAACAACAATTTCACCAACTAATTTTCGTTTCTCAAAAATAATCATATTCAGAAAGTTCACTTTTCAAACTTAAAAAATTTCTGCGGCATTATTTTTGAAGAAATATTAATCGATGAATCCACTAGTTCACCAATTAAACGGAAATTTTTTTCTGAATGAAATGGCAGCTCTTAAATCTCGTCTGGTTGCTCTTCGTCACTTGAAAACGCTGGTCTTCATAGAACTTATCAAGAGCGAAGCGATATCGTTTGAAATGGTCGATTCGCTTCAGTTCTGGCACAAGCTATATTTTGTCGCTTTCCATTAAAGATTTCGACGTAAAATGAGCCAAATCGTTCCATACGTGAGTTTGAGTTGCTGCGAACGGCGCCGAATCGACTCTCCGCGGTCTTCATGTATTCTCTTCGTGTATATTCTCAGCTACTTTTTTCTATATATTATATAGCTATATTTTTTCATGTGGCTGAACGTGACCTTTTCAGCCGAATATTACCCAATAATAAATGATGGGTCTCAAGATGGGTGATAATGGTGCGAAAAGTATGCTCAATAGGCCGATTATGTTGACCAAGCAAACGCGTGAGACGCATTCTAGGCAGAACGTGGATTTTCGTAATAAAGTTGAGCGATTAGTAAACATTGCGCATGCGTAAGTCTTTCCCTGATGTAATGCCAAACTATACTGAACAAAAGTGACATGACAGCTTGACACTACTCACCCTTGATTTGTCAAAATAAATACTTTGAAAAAATTACCGCAGCTTGAATCACCCGTTAATTATACATAAGCAATATTGTTGCACTTCTATGAGAGCTGAGCTGTTATTTTTTGTTTACAAACAATGCGAAATATAGTAAAGTGTAAAAAGTGTGGCAATTCTGGGTCCATTGAGCGATATCAATAAAATTTCATAATGAGAGTTGGAGTTTGACACTTAGGTGTATATCCTTTCATATCTAGCAAATATGTAGAATGTAAATATTTCCTATTTTCTGTGCTCCATTATCTGAATTCATGTGAACTCTTCGTTTGGTATGCTTATCTGCCCGGACATGATAGCTTGTCATACGATATTCGGCTAGGTATTAGACCAAACAAATTTACTCCTTAAAATACGCACATTTTCTTCCTATATGAATGCTTTAATATAATATATATACATGTATTATATATATATATATATATATTATATAAATTTTTCCTTTCGTTGCTTACAGTAACTTAAAATATTCATCTCGACCAAAAAATTAAATTCAATTCCGACCATTTTTGCTGATAAGGTGAATTAATTGAGATCGTATAACACTCCGAGACGATTTCTACGGAGGTCGACTAAAATCACTTGTTGATGCTGTTATTATTGATATTGCAAGTTCGACATTAGGCCTATCGTGTGATAGAGACAAATAAAGGCATTAGTGGAAACAATAAATATGCATATGTTGGATATTAAATATTGCATCAGCATCAAGATGTAAATAAATTTGCTTAGGTTCCTCTCACAGATTTTTTCAATCAATCAAAAAAAGAGCTTGTTTCGATTGGTCAAGAAAAATGTTAAAAAAAGAGGATAACTGTGATTCGAAACACATCTATGACGTTATAACAGGTTATAAATCGTGGATTGATGCATATGGGCCCAAAGCAAACAGCAAGGTAGTTTCCAGCTAAGCTGAACTCATTCGCAACACCATCACCCATCTTGAGGTCAAAAGCGATGAGTCTCATTTCTGGCTCATTGGGTAGGTAAACAAGCAAATTTGCCACATTTTGGACGAAGAGTAATCTGAAGAGATTCTATAGCTGCCATTTCATCTAGAAAAGACAACGGTATGGTGTTGTTGTGGGCCGGTGGAATCATCGGTCCATACTTTATTTTAAAATGTTGCCGAAGAGGACGTAACCATCAATGGCGACCGTTATAGTGCCATGATAACTGACTATTCGATGCCTGAAGCTGAAGCTCGTGATCTCGGCGACATTTGGTTTCAATAAGACGGCGCCACTGCTCACACATTGCGTCAATCAATGAATTTATTGAGGAAACACTTTGGTGAGCAGTTAATTTCACGTTTTGAGCTGTTCAATTGACAACCAAGATGGTGTGATATCAATCCGTTGGACTTTTTCCTGTGGCGATAAGTCTAACGCTTATGCGGACAATGTCGCTTCGCTTCTGGCGTTGGAGCAAAACATCACGCATGTCATTCACCAGTTACCAGCTGAAATGCTCGAACGAGTCATCGGAAATTCAATGAATGGACCATCTGAGACGTAGTCGCGGCCAACATTTTAAATAGATAAACTTCACATAACAAACATTCATGATTAAATTTGACGTTTCTGTTTTAAAAAAGTAGGGAACTTTGACATGGATCGCGATTTAGTTATACATCTTAGTTTGGCCTTTTCTACTTTCCTCTTCCAATTTGTGGAGTGCGTCTTGTTTTTAAAGAAACCACAAGAGTTCCGTAAGTCGCAAAATGAGCAAATGCTTTGTAAGAAGCTTTGAAAGTTTAGCTAGAAATAAATGCTGTGAGGCAAAAATACTTTCTACTTTTTTTTATTTCGTCGTCTGGAGTTTGAATCGACGGGCATCCATTGAGTACTCCTGCATTTAGCCTGCCAGCCTCCAGCCCTTGGAGATTAGATATTTTTTATTTTACAATCGTATTAGAAGTTTTTGAAGTGAAGAATTAATAACCGTTCGAAGGACTAGACTAGAACTAGCACCTCTGTTTGATAGTGTTGAGTGTAAGGGCGTTTCATATTGTAAATATTATGGCCCCTGTCAGTAGCTAATATTGTGGTCATTCAATGTGGTTTAGTAAAATCACATATGTATATGGAAGTACACATACTACTGTGCCCAAAAAATAAGGTGACATTTGAATTTAAACTGCGCGCGTCGAAGGATTTGGAGAATTATTTTTTTTAGGTTGGTAGTACTGTCAGTCACATTTATGTCAAATTCCATGTCAAAATATTCATTAGTGTTTGAGATACGTGTTGTTCTGTGAGCTGTTAAAAGTGAGTTTTTCGTTTTTTGCGATGTCGAAATTTGTTGAGCAAAGAATTTGGATTAAATTTTGTTTACGGAATCAATTTTCTGCTGCGGATACGTTGAGGATGGGGCAGAAAGCCTTTCGTGATGAGGCTGTGTCTAAAAAAATGTTTACAGGTGGTATAGGGAGTTCCAAGCCGGCCGTGAACGTGTCGAAGACGAAGAGCGTCCAGGGCGACCATCAACCTCAACCGACGAAGCTCACGTTCAACAAATCAAAGATTTGGTGTTGAAAAACCATCGATTAACAATTAGAGACCTTGCTGATGAAGTTGGCATATCGAAAGGCTCATCCAATACCATTTTGAAGGATGTTTTGGGCCTCAAGCGCGTCAAATCTCGACTGGTACCGAAAGCAGTGAATTTTTGGAAAAAAGGCGTCGCGTTGAAGTGTGTGAAACGATGCTTTCCGACTACCAGGGTGTCATGAAACGCATTATTACTGGCGGTGAGACTTGGATCTATGCTGACGACCCCGAAACAACCGATCAATCGAGCGAATATCGTGCCAAAAAAGAGCCGAGACCAAAAAAATCGCGCCAAAGTCGCTCAAAAATCAAGGTCATGTTGAATGTTTTCTTCGATTATCGTGGTGTTGTGCATTATGAATTCCTACCAATCGGTCAAACAGTCAACAAGGAATATTATTTGAACGTTTTGCGTCGTTTGCGTAACGCTATCCGCCTAAAAAGGCCGGAATTGTGGAAAGACAATTCTTGGTTTTTACACCACGATAATGCACCATCCCATACTGCCCTCGTAATTCGTGATCATTTCGCCTAAAACTCAACCCATATCGTTCCGCAACCACCGTACTCACCTGAGCTGGCGCCGTGCGACTTCTGGCTGTTCACCAAGCTCAAAAGACCGCTCCGGGGACACCGTTTTTATACGATAGAGGAGATTCAAGCCGCAGCGAAGACGGAACTGAAGGCCATCCCGGAAAGTGACTACAACCAGTGTTTCGAAGATTAGAAAATCCGTTGGCTTAAGTGCATTGCATCGGGAGGGGATTACTTTCAAGGGGATGAAATTGATTTGGAAGAATAAATAAAGAATTTTCAAAATAAATACAATGTCCCCTTATTTTTTGGGCACAGTGTAGGTGTAGGTAAACACTCGTGCATATTTACTTGCATATTTAATTCAACCGCATGTAGATGTAATAACGCATATCGCAAATTGCTCGACTGTGAATATGAAATACGAAATAATTAAGCAAATGTTATATGAATCAGTGACCAAATGCCACAATTTATATAAGCAAGAGTGTTCATGTATAAATATATACATATGTTATACAAATAAGTGCCATGAATTTTGCTTGTATATAGGCGATTGTAATCACACAGCGATTTAAGTGTTAGATTCCATAACATATTGCATGACGGAGCAATGTGTGCTAATAGACTGGCTCTACGCAAGAATCGCCTTCAGTATGTGACAAATGTCAATTCTTAACCTCAGCGTCATATAAACGTTTGAGCTTTATTGCATTTGCCATTAAAAATGAGCTAGCTTCATTGTTAGTTCCTGAAAGTCGTAAAACATACCAATGTACATATTGAAATCTTCATGCCAGTTTCATGCAACACCACAATGTGCTCGGTGTGTCTCTTATGTGAAATGTATAAGTCTATTATGCTAATTGGTTTGGCTGTGTGAGGATTGCATGTGGTCGGATAATCAGTTCTATAATGCAAATGACGTGAAAACCGCAAAGGACATTGTAACTAGCTGAGCGCTGTGACACTGGAGTGTATTGTAGGGCGTAGCTCGAGTATATCCAAGAGAGTTGTTTGTCATAGATAAGCGCAAGTACTAAAATTATAGGTATAACGGTAAGGCGCTACTAACAATTGACCAATGACCAATTAAGCGCGTTTAGTAAAAAGCTAAGCCGTTGAAATTTTCTAAATATGTTTGTACATTAGGGTAGCTGTTATTTCTTAAGTTGATTTTTTTGGTTGATGCCCGATGAAGTTTCAGTTATCATTCTCTAAAGCAAATAAATTTACCACTTTGAAAAAGCTGAGGATTCATACAATATGTGTTGCTCATACGTCATGGTGTACTTCAAAAAATCTTGAATTTTCGAAGTTCTGTGTTTATTTTCTTTAGAGAAAGAGAATTAATGCAAAAAATCACAAAATATCATGCTAAATATTCCTTTTTTGAAATCCCAGTATTTTTTGATCTATATAAAGAGTATTCTGCGATTCATTAAAAAAGAAGAAGAATTACCGAAACGTTCAGAATGTTGGAAAAGGCCTTCAGTGATAATTGTTTGTCGCCAGAAAGTATTTTTGTTTCTTAAAAATTATCGAGAACGCGTTGACGATG
Source organism: Bactrocera zonata (assembly GCA_037783105.1). Classification (NCBI taxonomy): domain Eukaryota; kingdom Metazoa; phylum Arthropoda; class Insecta; order Diptera; family Tephritidae; genus Bactrocera; species Bactrocera zonata. Next base: position 236,721 of record JBAWJQ010005155.1, on the reverse strand, counting down.
AACCACTCCAGTATGGCCATCAACATCAACTGATGATCAAGACCGCTTTGCTCAGGTAGGTAGATACTTGTAGTAGAATCCCAGTGAGATCAATTGGTGGCCGCAATGAAATTATTCATATACATACCATGTGTATCTATTTGGTTAATAGCCATTGAAGTTTTGATGCCTGATGGTTTCAAAGATTTCTACGTCGAGATTGTGACAGGGTTAGACATTCACAGAGAGTCTTTGGTGCTTGTCTTGGATTTTATAGTTCCAAATACTCTGAGCAGTATTTACTCAGTATTGAGCTCGTTTTTGATTGTTCTGGCGGGCACGATATTATTTCCGCTTCGGATATGAGGTTCCTGACTTATTTGAAACGTATGGTTTACCGCAACTGTTCACGAATTAGGGACAAGTGGTGTCGACCTCTCAGTGAGCTAAAGACCTTTTTACATTTGTTGACTAAGTTGGAGTTAGTCTTTGAAGATGACAAAGTTGGCAATGCCGCCTGACCATTTGTGTACAGCCGCAAGAGCTTTCTGATAGTAGTTCCGTAGTAATTCAGTAGAACTCTATAGTCCCTCTTATGTCTGGTACATTCGTTTGGAAGCTGCTTGTTGAGTTTGCGAGACGGATGGAGAGAGGTGAGTATATCGAGATCTTTAGTCTATTTTGAATCCAGTGGTATAAATCAAATCTGATATAAAATCTTCATAAGATTCTTGAGATATTTTGCATTAATTTTAAATAAAACAAGCAAGGAAGGGCTAAATTCGAGTCGAACCCAAAATTTTTATTCTTGTAACTTGCAGGAATCAAAGCCAGGGAAATATCTTGGTCACAGGTTCGGAATCCAAGTTCGGAAGTTCGAAGTATAGGGTGGGTCATCTAACATTTTAAATTTAAATTATCTATATTTCGACATTGGACACGTCAAATACCATTCGGAAAGTGACAGATATTCAGTAAAAAGTCTTAAATTTACGAAATGGGTCGCTATTCACTAGAAGAAAACTGGGAAATATTGAAAACTTTTTTCCAAAGTTCGTTTGACCAAGGATGGTCAATTTTACCGAAAAATCATCTTTCCGGAACAGGCTCATTTCCACCCCGTTGGTAACGTTAACAAGCAGAATTGTCGCATTTGGGTCACAGGATGGCGCTACGTGCCATACAGCAAACGCTACACTCAATCTTTTACGCCCTATCTTCGAGTTTAGAATTTTATATGGCCCACCCGTTAGATGGGCGTTCAGAGAAGTACAGACCCGATTCAACCCGTTGTTGATACACAGAGATACTATTACTATTAGGAAAAGATTCTCTGTGAATTTATATTGTATATATTCAGTCAAAAGTCAATTAAAGACATTGGCGTCGAAATGTTCGGTAACTAGGAGCTTGGACAGTTTTTGTTGGACTTCGACAATTTTTGGTATAAGCTGGCATACTTTATAGATATTATTAGTGAAAAGTTGTATCCCGTCATATTAATTGCTTCTTGTTTTGTATACGGGAAGGTGAAAGAATCAATTGAAATTTACCCTCCGAGAGAGGGATTGAGAGTTACCCTCCGATTTCATCCATTTTCCCACTGTCGGTAATAGTTCTTGTGAGAATTGTCGCAAGTGAATTTGACTCTTGCAGCTGTAGCAGTCTAAAAGAAATGCACATTAACCTTTTAAAGGACGAGACCACGCCCACTTTTTCAAAAACCCACAGGTAGCCTTAATAATAATATTGCTTGCTGGTTTGTTTCTCAATAACCCTCAAGACTGTTGCCATGCATTTATTTGCTAAAATAAGTGAAAATCCGTTGAGTTTTTTTTGTTTTTGGAAAAATTTGGCCCGACGATGGCATTGGTGCAAATATTGTGCTAAATGGTTACTCTTTAGCTACTCTTTTTCACGTATTGAATTTTTCATTCTCAAATAAAACAAATTTTTTTTAAACGAAGCCAGAACACTTAAGAAATAATTTCTATTATGGGGTTATTCTAGTCTAGAAGCATGAATTTCAGATAATTTTTAAAGTTTTGTACCAAAAGGCAATTAATATTTTTACTATCCATTTTTTTTATTAGTTATTTATTAATTTTAGAAGAGTACAAAAAAAATTAAATACTAAAAAAGTAAAAAATTTCAAAAATTATGAGCTGACGAAGTGGGGGTCTCTAAAAATTTCCACGTGACCATGCCCGTGATTTCAACCCTCCTAGTTATCTGAAACAGAAAAAAAAGATTATTAATCTAGAATAATGTCGCAATGGTCAGAACTATGGAAAAGTGGGAAACATTTTTTTCACAAAATTGCGACTGCCCGAAAAAAAAATTTTTTTTTAACACTTTTTCTGACTATTTCGAATTTTTTAAAAATAATAAAAATAAAAATTTGGGGATGGGGCTAGTTCCAACCATAGACAAGCCTATAAAGAAGACTCTATAAAAATTTCAAATAAATCAGTCCAGTAGAACCTGAGAAATCGTGGGCATCGTTCCGAAATGTCTTTTGTTCGATTAGTTCCGGCCGAACCAGTTTGGATGGCGGGTCAGAAAAATGCCTATATCTCTGAAAATAATTTGAATTTTTAAAAATCCTCTTGTAAACATATTCTTGTATAGTTAAACTTTGAAAATAAAAAAAAATTTCAATTTTTTTAAATTTCTAGACTAGAATACCCCTTAAATGAGTCAACACAAGTGAACGATTACTTTACTTGTAAGAAAACACTTTCTGAGGTTTGGTACAAGGATTCGACTTTGAACAGATTGTTTTTAGTCCGAAGCTTTTCGTCTTATTTTTGGCTTCTTGCTTTTCTAAAGAAGAAATGAAGAATTCAAAGAGAATTCACCATCAAAAGTTCATTTCGTAGTTTGCATAAAAGCATATAGAAGTCCAATTTTCGCCTTACGCATCGGTATATATACAGTTACACATATATTTATATTCATTTTTACACCTGTGTATTGCTCTTTGCTAGTAAAATAATATCTTGCAAATATTTACTGTCTTCGTTAGTGCTTGCTTGCGTGTAAAACTCCATAAATGCAAATCTCTACAATTTCCACGTGAATGCAACAGGAAAATGTCCAAATTGAACCTCACACCGTGGCTGTGGCTGTGGTGTGCGCTGTCAAGACTTGGTTATGTTGCTGGGAGAATTTTAAATGAAGTTCGGTAACATTTCGCCTGTGCGTTGCTCTTCTCTGTGGTATGATTTGCATGTAAAGCATATCCTCGTGCTTGTATGTGCATTCTTGGGTATGGCACTTTCTTTACTTGAGGGCTTTGAAGCTCATGTTGTGCGAAAATAAAGGTTGGGAAGCAAAATAATTAAGCTAAGTAATTAAGATATATGCTGCTTGCATCTCTAGTTAAAAATGTTAAGAAAATGAATAAATAAATCAAAACTAGAAGGGATGAGCTTTGTAAGAAGTTATTGTAATAAATTTTAAAATAAATGTGACCTTGGAAAGCACTATTTGTTTAATGGTGGATTAAGGCACATTTCGTGACCATTTGTTGTAGCTGTTGGTGCTTTTTAATTTTTATGTTTTACTACTTCAAGCAGACCTAATAACGAAATGATGTTGTTTCGTTTGAATTATTGTCTACTTTAAAACTTTACTCAAAGTAAAATGTACCAAACTGTTTCAAGTAGTTTGTATGATGCGACATTTTACCTATGGCTTTATTTATTAACTCGATGGTATAAAAATTCTTTCTGGCGTAGACTTTGGCCAACATTCTCTAATATTTCAGTCAATGTTTTTTCTGAGTTCTTACCTTCTAGGAAGTTTTCAAGCATAGCATGCTAAAATCCAATGGGTTTACTAATAAACTCTAGTACTCGAGGATAATGCATATGGAATTTATTTAAACACAATGCTCAGTTTACTTTTAAATATACGAAAACTTCGTGCCACACGGGCGGAACCTAAAATTCGGTCAATATACTGGCGATCTCAACAAAATTAGGGAAGTTTACTGTTAGCTTAGTGAAATTTTGTTCATAAAATGGATACAGTCCTAAGAATACAGAACTGAAACAGAGTTTTCTAAATGAGTATTGAGTGCAATGAAAAAGGCAGCTGATGATGAAAACCTAAGAAAGAATACAAAATGTGCTTGGGTGCTCTTAAAATGAGGTCTATGAGTTAGCTGAAGATCTAAAGATAGTATAAAAATATGCTTGACATTTCTTTCTTGAATTTTTGGATAATACAGCTTTTAACAAGTGGAGACAAAACAAGCTCGCAATCCGAGTCTAAATTAAAGTAGAATTGAAAAAGGCTTACAATGTTATTTAGTCGACAATTTTGGTTTCACAAGGAGTAATTTTATTAGTAGGTGTTAAACTACGTAAGTTCCCACTGTTAATAGATGGCTCCAGCAGTTAGTGGTGATCGCATTTTATACAAATAAAATGTCACCTTATTTTTTGGGCACAGTGCGTTTCCACATTAGTGACTTTGTTAATGTGTTATATACTTTTGGTTGTGTGAATATGTTTGATGTTTTGCGAAATACACGATTTATCCGGGAAGTAATAGGACTGATTTCTGATGCTCAAGCAGGCTTACTCATATGTTGTTTTAGCATGAAGAGCCGCGAATAGGTTGCTGTTGAAGATCATGCTGGGAGACCTGCGACTTCGACAAACACTGACAATGTGACTCGTGTGCGTAAAGTTTTGAACACAGACCGTCGGCTAAATATTCGTTTAATGTCCCAGATGTTAAATTAATCAAAATCTGTGATTCATGACAAGGTGACGAAGCACTTGAACATGCGAAAGATGTGCCCAAAGATGATCCCAAAAGTGCTCACTGACGACCGGAAATTGCGGCGAGTGGGAGTTTGCCAAGAAAATTTTAATATGTCTGAAAGTGATCCCAATTTTTTAATAACGTAATCACAGGTGACGAGTCATAGATCTTTGTGTATGAAGATGAAAGGCAAGCATTTAGAGACGGCAGAGGGGATCCAATGCACCTCGGCTCTCAAGGCTATTCCGGAGAATGCCTTCCATGGCGTCTTCAATGCTTGGAAATCATGCTGGCAATCACTGCATCGAGGCAGAAAAAGCCTATTTTGAAAGTTTTTAAAGAATAGTAACGATTGGTTCAATAATTTTTTTTTTTTTTTTTAATTGACTCAGTCCTATTTCCTTCCGAACAAACGATGTAATTGTCATTTGCGAGAAATGTTAATTTACTTCTAGCAGTCACGGAAAGTGGCGGCTGAAGTAAATCGGGATTTCCAAAAAGTTTACGGAGGTGTTGTCTCAAGTGAAACTAACGACCGTCTGCCTGAAGGAAGTTCAGGAACTTTCAAAGACGGTGAATTGGAGACGTAGCTCGATAAGGATCTGTGACAAAAGCAAGAAGAGCTTGTTTCTGAATTGGAAGATACCCACCTAGCTATTTTAAAGTGACTACACCCGCTGGAAATGACTCAGAAATAAGGCACTTGGGTTCCTTATGACCCCAATACCAGGAGAGACATGAAAAAGTGATTCTGCTGCATAACAATGCTCATCCAAACTTTGCCAAACCCATTAAAACCTTCATGGAAACGCTAAAATGGGAAGTTTTACCCCAGCTCCTAGATTCTCCAGATATTGCACCGTACGTTTTTCCGCTCGCTGACACATGGTCTGGTTTAAAAGCAGTTCTACTCACAAGAAGACATCGAAAAATGGCTTGAGTCTTGGGTAGCAGCGCAAGATGAACAGTGATCATATTCGAGCTTTGCTAGAAAGATGGAAAAAAGTTGTGAATAGCGGTGGACAATACTTCGAATAAGTCATGTGTAAAAATTTTCATACAATAACATTGCATTTTGATTAACAAGTAAGGAAGGGCTAAGTTCGGGTGTCACCGAACATTTTATACTCTCGCATGATAAAGTGATAATCGAGATTTCATTATCCGTCATTTACATATTTTTTATTTTGCTGTAAAATTAATTCGATTAGTAGTTCCTGAGATATGGTTTCATAAGATAAGTGGGCGAGGCCACGCCCATTTTCAATTTTTAAAAAAAGGCTGGGTGCAGCTTCCCTCTGCCATTTCTTCCGTAGAATTTAGTGTTTCTGACGTTTTTTGTTAGTCGGTAACCTTTGTATGGGTCATTATTCGATTTCTTCCATTTTTGAACTGTATATGGAAATGCCTGAAGGAAACGACTCTATAGAGTTTGGTTGACATAGCTATAGTAGTTTCCGAGATATGTACAAAAAACTTAGTAGGAGGCGGGGCCACGCCCACTTTTCCAAAAAAATTACGCCCTAATATGCCCCTCCCTAATGCGATCCTTTGTGCCAAATTTCATTTTAATATCTTTATTTATGGCTTAGTTATGACACTTTACAGGTTTTCGGTTTTCGCCATTTTGTGGGCGTGGCAGTGGGCCGATTTTGCCCATCTTCGAACTTAACCTTCTTATGGAGCCAAGAGCCAAGTTTCATCATGATATCGCAATTTTTACTCAAGCTACAGCTTGCACGGTCGGACGGACGGGCGGACAGGCAGACATCCGGATTTCAGCTCTACTCGCCACCCTCATCACTTTGGTATATATAACCCTATATCTGACTCTTTTAGTTTTAGGACTTACAAACAACCGTTATGTGAACAAAACTATAATACTTTCTTTAGCAACTTTGTTGCGAGAGTATAAAAAAATGGGAACTGCTGGGTGCTATTAAGGTGATGTGATCCCTATTTGGAAACATGGATCCAAGGGTCTTTAACCCGCGTCTGCTGACTACTATGCAGTTAATTAACAGATATTCTGGAGTTTCAGGCTCCCTGTCGCAGAACCAGCAATTTGTGCAAGAAGCTAGGCCCAAGTTGTATAAGTACTTCTTCAGCTTGTAGTAGCCATTGTAGAAAACGACAAATTATCTTTAAAACGAGAATAATTTTCCAGTTTGCCTCACCTAGCCAGGTCATGTGCCGATAATAATGAAGTGAACGCGCAGACATTTCAACAACATAAGCTTTAAAGTAGACCACTCATAGCTCCTGCATCATAACAACCCATGAGAGTGGTCATACAGCAAAGTATATGTACATATATTTTTGTTATTTTTATTATGTTGTTTATAATATTTTATGCAAATACATTCACACATATACTCGCATACAAAAAGTGTCGCTAAAATGAGGTCAAAAGCGAAAAAATTCTTATTAGCATATTTGCATATAAATTGACCTATTAAATGCATACCCAGCCATGGGCACAACAATCAGCGGACACACTTGATACCTTTACAAGTACACACAACAAGTGCGGTGAAGTACATTGCTACATATGCGAAATAATTGAATGTGACGATTGAGCAGTTCGCTCTCGCAAAGCGGTTAAAGTACTCGCAAATGGTCTGCTAAGTGCTTTATTTGGGCAATATTGCCATTTTTCTCGCCATTACTTATGGAAGTACTTACAGAGTTGCTTATTGTCATCAAACAAATGGCGATTGCCCTTGGCGATGGCGTTGGCGGTGGCGGTGGCGAGTGGTGGCAGGATCGAGTGCGTTGCTGCCACAAAATGCCTTACATAAATCGTTCAATTTGCTTGTGTTATGCCATGAAGTTGCTCACAAGTGTGGGAGCCGTTGTGTTTAGTATCGGAAGAAGATATTGCCATCTACTGCCAGGCAACTTTAAAAGTTCTTGCAAACTTTTGCTGTCTGCCTCAGACAAAGCAATTTAAATAACTATACCGGAGGCAAAAACTGTGACTTGTTCTTTTTGTTATTACATTTTTTGTTATTAAAAAAATAAAAGGGAAACAGAAAGTTCCTCCTCAAATCATAATTTATTTTTTGTGTCATCCTGTGTCAGCAAAATGTGGCAAAGTATGCAAAATATGCCAACATCTTCTCTACTTTCAAGTGGCGTTTTCCTGCCGACGTGAGCGTTTATTGTTATTTTAGTTAATTTCATTTATAAAACGTGCGGTGAACGAAATTATTTTTCAAATTCCCTCTTTTATTACGCTTGATGTTGCTGACAAAGCTTTGTCTTCCACATTTTTTTAGCAAAATTGCGCTTTTGATGGTTGTGGAAATACCGTTATGAGCGTGGAATGAGCCGGAAATATATAATAGGTATGCTATGAATGTCAAATTGTCATGGAGTTGCAAAAAATACAATAACCAAATAAGAATAACTAAGTTTCTGGCGGATCCGGAAATGAAAAATTATGAAAAATTGTCAGAATTTTGAAATATTTTGATTACTATTGAAAACAATTTCAAAACAAGTAAGATTAGAAAGGTATTTTGTTAACTTTGTAGGACTTTCCTTAAGTACTGTGCCAAATATGCGCGCGATCTGTCAACCAGTTTGTTTACAGCAGCAGCTTTAGAGGCTTCGAAAAATCGATTTTTTTGAGGATTTTTTTGGGTAAGAAATAAATAATTGATGAAAGCGAAATTTCTAGGATTTATAGTTATATATTCAAACATCATTCACATATTTTTTGTTTACGAAATATTTGATATTCTACCTTTGGGAAGCAATTGCCCGATGCATCTCGCATGTGCATTTGTCGGACGGCGGGCAGGATGCAGGTCGCAATTTCTATGGGAAACCAAAAATTAAAAGAGATTCATATTTTTTAATAATTTATCTTCTTTTAAACTAAAAAATCTAAAAAAAAACTTTGAAAATTTTAAAAAAATTTTAAAAATTGAAAAAAGTGGTTTTTGACTAAAAAAAATTTTACTTTATATTGTTTAAAAATATGTTCAAACTTGACTTTTCTTAGTTTTTTTTTAAGTTTAAATAGAAGTTAAGGTATTAAACTTTGCCAAAATTTCATACGAATTTTATCCTGTCCGCCAATTAAGAAAAATCGTAAAAATGAAAACATGAGAAGTCGCGCATCAAAGTTTTCGTTCCCTGCCCAAGCGCTCATATTTCGGCTAAACGCTCGGTCACTATTTCTCTTCTTGCTTCGACTATATTTCAAGCTCCCACCTATACATTTAGGGACATATTCTAAGATAATTTTTAAAGAGATTTAAGCCAAAAAAATATTCGATTTTTTGAAGCTTTTAAAGCAGGCTACCCCCTTAAGTCGGTAGACCTTCTAGTGCATTGAGATTTTTACAATGGATAAAAATATCGAACAAAGAATTTGTCTCAAATTTTGTATTTTTAATCAAATTTTGTCAAATCTATGAGTGATACAAAATTTTCAAAGACGGCAGAGAGATCGTTGAAGACATGCCTCGTTCTGGACGACCTTCGACCTCTTCAATTGATTAAAACATTAAAAAAATAAAGGATATGATGCTTGAAAATTGTCAAGCATGTGATTTTGTTGGATATTTTGGGTATAAAACTTGTTATTGCTCGACTCGTCCCGATAAAGCTGAATTTGTTTCAAAAAGAGTACCGTAAACAGGACATGCTTGATCGTGCGGGTTCCGACTCCATATACATAGAAAGCATTATAACTGCCGATGAGACATGGGCTTATAAGTTTGTTGTCAATAAGCAGTTTTATTTGGCCGCATTGGGGAGTTTGTCTGAAAACATCCATCGGAAACGGCTGGAATTGTAGAAGAACAATTCATGGATTTCACACGATGTTAATGCACCACGATTGTGACCGAATATAAAACCATGAACGCAATCAATACCATCGATCAACCAGCGTCTTCACAAGATTTGGCTTCGTCTGATTTTTTCTTGCTTCCCAAACTAAAATTGCCGCTCCACGAACCCGGAATTCGGCAAATTTTATAGAACAATCAAGGTAGAAAATGAGAATTTCAGGCGTAAATATGTATAAGTAGAGGCAAAAATAGCGAAATACTTACAGAAAAGAAGAAAATAGTGGAGAAATGGGATAATGTCACAGTTGAGCCCACAAAAAAGCAAGCGTCCTGTTCGTTGAAAAAATTCATCACCGCATGAAATTGATCTGGAACAGAGAATCGCCGCCAGTAGATTGGAATACAGCAATAACAATCATTAATCTCAAAGAAAGCGATAAAACAAACCGCATTAATGACGGAGGAGTTTCCCTCCTCAGTATTGTGAACAGAAGACTCATAAAACATGCAGGAAGAGACATCTTTGAATATCAATACGAATTTGAAATTACTTGAGGGGGTATTCTAGTCTAGAAATCAAATTTTGGGCAGTTTTTTGAATTTTATTTAAACAAAACCAAAAATATTTTTACTATCCATTTTTTTATGGTGTTTTTATTGATCTCTTAAGAATACAGAAAAAAAAATTTACAAAAAAATATTAAAAATTAAAATAATTAGAGGGGAGATAGAGACAGGTGTAAAAAAAAATGGCGCATCCTGGTGACATTGATCCTGACTCTCCTGTTGGTCTGAAAAAAAAATCAATAAAAATTCTTAATCGGTAAGGATGCTGTTATAGTCCCTACCTCAGAGAACACGAAATTTTTTTTTTTTTGAAAAATGGCGACAGCCTGAAAATAAAAATCATTTTTTACGCTTTTTTTTTTGAAATTTCTGAATTTTTTTTTAAATTAAAAACAAAAATTTTGACACGATGCTGGAAGGAACGATAAAAGATTTGTAAAGAAAGTTCACACAAAATTTCAAGTAAATCGGTTGTATAGAACTTGAGATAATGCCGGTGCCGTGTGGAAGAAAGTAGTTTCGAGAAAAACGCGTTTAAAAAAGTGAGTCTACCTACCTACCGGGCTAGGTACTGCGTCACTAAAGTAACTGTAGCTCTAAAAATAATTTTAATTTTTAAAAATCCTTTGGAGGATATGTGCTTAAGGGTCTAAACTTTAAATATATGAAAACAAAAAAATCGAATTTTTCAAAATTCTAGAGTAGAATACCCATTTGAACATCGAATTCTGTGGCGATAACTCAACAAGCCTGAGTATTGAAGTTAGAATAGAAGCCGACAATAAGTCATATGGATACCTAATGAAACAGCTCAAATTAAAATGTCTCGACAGGCAATGTCAACTCGTCCTATACAAAGCCATCATACGATCAGTGTGGAGCTAAGGAGTTGAGCTAGACCAGCTTATATAAGATGAAAATATTAAACGCTTTATTAAAATGCAGCAACGAGGCCATGTAATAAGAATGGACAAGAAGAGTGCGTAAAAGAAAATTGTAGAGGCGTCAGGACTTATCACTAAAGAAGGGGATTACGTTCAAGATGGATTGTCGAACTCGAGAAGGAAACGAAGAAGCTTGACATAGAAAGTGATTAAAAAACCGCAAATGACAGAGTTGTCTACAAAGTAAATAAAGTATTAATTGAAACATTCTAAACTTTTTCAGAGTTTTCTATTTCCTGGAAACTGATTGCATGTAAATAAACAAACACTTTCATTTACACACGCCATAGAAAACTTTAGCTTTCATATATGCAAATATATATACGAGTACTTATACATATATAAAAAGTTTTAACAATTTCATGGGCAAAAAGAACAATAAGAATTCAGAAAACGTTAGTAAAACCAAATACCTTTCTAGCAACTAACAACCAGCTATTAAAACTAAAATATTTGAGCCGAATTCCAGCTTAACTAATTACCCTTGATGCCTAAAGTGGGGGGCAAAACCATATTTCGACAGGTGGTTGTACAACTTAATTGCTTTCAGAGTAAACATCAAGAATAGGTATATCTAACTCACTGTAAGCTTTCACGTTAGATGTAATTAAAAAGAGTTTTTATTAAAAGCATGCAAAGGGTCGCAGTGTAGAGAGAACAGACTGTCAATTTCGTAACCTTGCTATCGACAACAACACGAGCGGAATGAGATAGATATCGAGAGTTGAAGGGGGAAGCGATATGCGATAGAGAGAGACAGAAATAAGTGAGCACAAAGAGCTTGACAATGTGGCCGACAGGAGTAATCTCTTCTGCGAGAAGATGTGTTATTCGCCACATCTCAGGTTTCAAGGTTTACTCTTGTAGAACTCCCAGAGGTGATCTAGTGACTGATGCTCAGAGCATACTAAAATTATGGAGGGAATACTTCTTCAACCTGCTGAATGGCTGTGAAAGCTTAACTCCCGGAGATGGTGAACCCGATTCCCTAGTCGATGACGATGTATAACAGTTGTTACATTGCCCGACCATGAAGAAGTTCGATTAGTAATTACCTGTCTGAAAAACAACAAAGCAGCGGGAGCCGATAGATTGTCGAACGAGGTATTCAAATACGGCGGCGAAGAACTGACAGCTTCGTTGTAGAATATAGGCCACAAAAAAGGAAGCCCAACAATCTTCGGCAACTACCATGGGATAAGCCTACTCAACATCTCATTAAAGCTTTTATGGAACGTACTTTGTGAATGACTGAAGCCCAATGCGAACAAACTGATTGGACCTTATCAGTGTGGCTTTAGACCTGGAAGATCTACAATCGACCAGAATTTTTATCATGCGCCAATCTTGGAAAATACCCATGAGAGGAAGATTGACACACACTAACTTTTCGACGATTTTAAAGCTGCCTTCGACAGCACGAAGAGGCCACAGATGCATGGGCGATGACAACATATGATGAATCGGCGTTACAAGTTTTCTAGAGAAAGGTTCTGCGGAAGATTTATGGTCCTTTGTGCATTGGCAACAGCAAATACCGCAGTGGATGGAACGTTGAGCTCTACGAGATATACAAGGACATTGATATAGTTCAGCGAATTAAGAGTCATGTCGTCCGATTGCAGGAAAACATTCCAGCTTTGAAAGTATTCGAGGCAGTAAGGAAAAGGAAGACCTCCCTCCTCTCAGTCGGAATGACCAGATGGTGAAAGATCTGACTATACTTGGAATCTCCAATTGGCGCTAAACAGCGAAAAGAAATAATGACTGGCGCTGTTGTAAACTCGTATATAAGCGCTTAAGCGGTGTCTACCTCAATAAAGAAAAAAATGATTCAAGAAAATCGGACGACAAAATCGAATATGTGAAGACTAGAAGATATTAAATAAGCTTTATTAGATCTAGTAATTGGAAATGTATTGTTTTGCATTAAATTGAAAGTGTTATTTAGCTTAAGGCCAAATATACACTTTCAAAGAAACCTTTGTCCGTACAGGCAATAAACGGTACACTCCGAAGCTTCGGGGGAGTCACCATCGATGTGCCCAGTGCTATCCGGATGAAACAGAGTTCTTCTCCTATTGACCCAAGCTGATTGCTTTTGTGAGATTGCTTCTCTCAGGCGTTCCAAAAAGGTGAGGGAGAACAGGTGCCAATTAGGGGAAGCAGATTATATTAGATGACTTCCTGCCAATCCCATTAAATACATAATAAAATCTGCCATTAGTCCTGACTTGGCCACCGTTTGTACTGGCTCAGACCTAGTCATTTTTTCATCACTGACAACCATCCGCTGCAGAAATGGATTAAATTTGTTGCAATTCAGCAGCGATTCGCAAATCGAAATTCGGTACGTGAGGTGTGTTTGCGTTAACTACAATTTTGAGAGATTTTGATTAATCAATACCTGCTTGTAACCAAATGCAAAACCATTGCTCAAAACCACACTCAAAAATCTCACTAAAATATTTATGAGTTCTCGCATTCGTTTCTCCAATTTCCTTGAATTCAAATGTAGACAATTTCTGGCTAAAAACGCTAGCAACAAAGTAACATTCTTCAATCATAATTTGACTAAACAAAAAGGGCGATTCTACAAAAATCTGTGTTTGTTTGCATCCGCATTTTGGGGAAATGCCTGACCAGGAATTTGCACCTGACTGCTGTTGGTTGGGCACGTGTGTGCCGTTTCAATGACTGCTGTGTTTACAACCTGCAAACGAACCATGGCGAATTCGAAGGCAATAAAATGCGAAGTCGAAAAGATTTCCGAATATTCGGGCCATAAAGGAAGTAAGGTCAAAACCACACACAAACACAAACACGAAAGTATGTAGTAGAAGACGAAGTATGTAGATGCATATGAGCAGAGCAACATCAATCAGCCTTAACAAATTGAGTCTTTAACTTAGCAGCTTGGCATATTTATGAAGGTCCATATACATACTTGTATGTATGCAGTATCCTATGTTGAATTGTTTACATACATATTCAGTTATTCATATATATATTATATATACAAGTATGTGTATGTGAGCGGTTGTTCGGCAGCAATCAGCCTAATAGAGATGATAAAGACTTGGCTGTAAACAGGACTTTCGGGTTTTGTGTTTTCTTCTTTTATTATTTTGCGATTACAACTTCTTTCACGAGTATTTGCTTTATGTTACAACATTGAACAACGGTAAGCCCACAAGAGTACTTTGGCAGCATAAACACATACACTTACATAGAGTCATATGTAGACTTTAGGTGAAATACTAAATAAACTTTGTCTGTTGTTGTCGACATTGAGTAGAAGAAGAAGATCGAATTTTTCACTAGACAGATATAACAACAACACACTTAAACGCTTATATACATATGTATATATTTTGTCATATACTTACAAGTCATCAATTTGTTTGCACAGAGATCGAACCCAGTAGAAAATAGATAAAAATAAAGCACAAAATGATTTTTCATAAAAAAACCGCTTTGCCTTTAAAAATCCCAATTTAACAAACTCACAAGCCATACACGAACTAACAGTAAATGAAAAAAATGGAAACCGAAAGATAAAAAGTAAATCAAAAATAGCAAAAACAAAAAAAAAAAACAACCATTGCGGTGTCATAATGACCCTTAACTGCCTTTCGATGTATGTGTTTGTGCCTGTGCGATTGTTGGCAAGCTGGCGAATTGTTGCGAAAATACTAAAAATGTTGTTGCGAAAATACTAAATAAAAGCGGTTTTCAAATGAAAATAAAACATAAGTGGAATCGCTTTTATTCAATGTTTAGTGGGTCAAATGCGGTTGGAGCCGTTCGACAACAAATCCTCTTGTTGTCTTTATTATTTAGGGCTTTTTGTTTGTATTTCCCGAGAGAGAGACGATTTCATGTGAGTGCCCAAATAATGACGTCAACTGAATCGATTGGAATAGAAATGGCTTTTTGTGTCGTGTGCAGTTGTTAAAGCGTTTAGTTGTTAAATTTTTTATGCCGATACAATTGGAAGTCAAGAATATTATTGCTTCCTTCACACAATTTGTGAGTTTTTTTGCACATATAAAAGGTTTAGACTAGCACATTTTGAGTTAAATGTTTCCCCAGAACAAATTGTGTAACTAGAAAAATTGTAAGTAAGCAAAAAAAAAAAAAATCCTGAAGTAATTTTGAGTAATGGTGCCAGGTTGACAGTCCTTGGTCGGATAAAAACCCGAGTCCGTTCCGGTTACTTAGACCCGACTGTTGTAGTCCATGTTTATGTCGGTTTAACTGCTCATGGATTTGGGTTTTGAAGTGCTTTACAGAAGACTTGTACACCGTAAGAGTATGTAAGAGTTATAATTGTATGACAAGGACTTCCTGAAGATAGCTGAAATGCTTTACGGCAAAAATAACCATGATTACATACCGCAAGAAGACAATGAACCGAAACATAAAAGCAGAATCTGTACTCTATGGAAATAAGGAAGTCATATTGTTACTTTATACTGGCCTTCTCAGTCACTGAACGCCTAGCTGATAGTGAATGTTTGGGCTTTAATGACTAATGTTCACTTTCTTGCAATTTCTACATCAGTCATGGTTACTAAAAATGTTCATCTCGCATTTTTGGTCAGTACGAAGTAATCTGTTACTACATAGAGCAACAGTCGTCCTACAGCCTGTTCGAGATTGTGTGAGTAAAAACAAGAAAAAACGTTAACTTCGGCTGCAGCGAAGCTAATATATCCTTCACAGGTGAATATCTTTTAGTAACTATGTGTTCAGTTTGTATGGAAGCTGGGTATTTATTGTGAAAGATTCTGGGCCCTTGAACGTGGTCTTGTCGATCCTGTGTTCTATTTTACCCTGCTGTGCCATGTCAGTCCTTTGGAAATATTATCGAGTTTTTCGATACCGTATATAATTTGCTTTCAGTTCCTCTCCTTTAAGAATGCTTATCAGAATACCGTTGCGGCCTGAAATATCTCTCTATACGTAACATTTTGTCTCAAAAACAAAATTAGGTGGGCGAACGCAATCCGAATGTTGACTGTGGTATTTGGTGCAACTATCGATGGTACAAATATTTACAGAGGGTCGAGAATATGTTAACGACGAAGAGTATATCGATTGGCTCATGTAATTTGATCTCAACCAATGATTTGGTTGACATCGCTCAGTGTGCGACGACCCACATCTGCTCCAATGGGAGTAATTATGGGTTTATGCGACCAAGTTAGATCGAATGAGAAGGTTTTGCTAAAATTTTTTTTTCGATTGCAGGGGTGTCGTGTGTAGTAAGTTCCTGAAGAAGGGTCGTACGATCAATAAAGAATATTACCTGCATGTTATGCGCAATTTGCGCGAAGCAATTCCCCAGTAAAATTCGGACTTGTGGAAGAACAAAAATTGGCCTTTGCACTATGATAACCCTTCTACTAACGCATCGTTGCTTGAGCGGGAAAATATGGCTAAAAAGAACGCATTAATGGTGCTAAGTCTCTTGCATTCCCCAGATCTATGTAAATAACCGAATAACCGCATTTCCCAGACTTAGTTTTTCGTGACTCTTGTTTTTTTGTTCCCAGAACTGAAGAGGCTCATGAAAGGACGACGATACGCCATGGTTGAGCACATAAAAACTTCATCGAAGAAGGATCTAAAGAAGATTACAAAAATTACTTATGTTTAAGTGAACAGAAGTGCTACATATCTACCCCCAGATTCCTTTGAAAGGGACAAAATAAATATTCATGAATACATAAACACTTTCTTTGGAAATACAAAATTCGTGATTCGCTCTGAACAAACCTCGTAAGAGAGAGAGAGATAGAGAGATCCCTGATATTTACTTAATATGTTACGGAGGTACGGATTGAGTCATGTGTAGTAGTTCACTTGGGAATGGCCAGAAACGATTCGTTTACATATGGCCCAAGCAGCTCACGATTTCCGGTCTTTGGCCAAGTATCCTCTGGGTAGCCTAAGAGCATCCGTTTGAAAGCGAGCTAAAGTGAGAAGGCGAGACATCCCCTACAAAGGGTTGTGCGCTGGGTTTGGGACCCGCCACGTAAAAAAAACACCCCCAATGAAAATGAACAACAAGCCTCGGATGAGTGACGCCCTTTTGATGAAGACCATGGCAAACAAATAAAGAACTATGATTTGGGATGTTGCTGCTGCCCAGCTGGTTGATGTCCTCATGAAAATAAAGACTGACATCACCGCCGTCTAAGAAATGCGATGGACGGAACAAGGACAGAGACGAGTATGTCCTTGTGGCTTTTACTACAGTGGCCATATAAAGGAGCCCAAGTTTGGTGTGGGATTCGTGGTGGGAGAGAAACTCCGTCGCCGAGTACTATCATTCACAGCGGTGAATGAACGTCTAGCCACAATCCGCATCAAAGCGAGGTTCTTCAACATATTGCTGATCTGTGCCCACGCCCCGACGGAGAGAAGGACGATGTGACCAAAGATGCCTTCCATAAGCGCTTGGAGCACACATATGAGAGCTGCCCCCGATGGAACGATGAGCTGTGTGGGATATATGACGACATTGACATAGATCAGCGAATTAAAAGACAGCGGCTACGCTGGCTAGGAATGTGTCCGAATGGACGAAAACACTCTGGCTCTGAAAGTATTCGACGCTGTACCCGCCGGGGGACACAGATGAAGAGGAAGACCTCCACTCCGTTGGAAGGACCAAGTGGAGAAGGACCTGGCTACGCTTGGAATATCCAATTGGCGCCACGTAGCGAAAAGAAGAAACGACTGACGAGCTGTTGTTAACTCGGCTTTAATCGCGTAAACGGTGTCTACGCCAAATAAGAAGAAGAAGTTAATGAGCTCATCCTAAAGAGCGAATGGAATGGAGATCCATGAGGAAAACTTTCTGCAGCATTATCGGTATCTAGAACGCATTAAGTACGTTAAATAATGGAAAATGTTGACAATAATTTCAAGTTTATTGCCTAAAGTCTAGTTAAATTACTCAAATAAAAAGAACTGAGCTGTTGAATAGGCATTTAATAGCAAAGCGAAATTTCAACAATAAAAAACGAAAAATATCTGGAGTAAACAAGTCTTCTTTATGCATAAATGCTCTACTCCCATTTCATGAACAAAGATAATGCGAATAAAATTGTAAAACTCACTTCTTTCCATTGAACGAATTTCCTTTCTTTCCACTTTATTATCCCTTTTACATTAATATTTAAATTAAATAACCGAATGGTCACTGGTCTTATTACGAAGCGAATATTTAAAAATAAATTACTCCCACAAACAATGCATAATGTAAAAGAAATCTACTGCAGTGAGCTACCCCCGAGCTAAGGCCACTCGACTTACCCGAGCAAAAGAGTTATAAATTAGCATATAAACATTAAGTGACTCGGGAGCAGGAGCGAGAGGAGAGACAAGAAATTGAGTTTTATTTATGCCCGACTGTGCTTTCATTTAATCTTAAAAGCTCATTTGTGTTCTTTCTTTGTGAACATAAATATTTCTTAAGATTGTTGCACAAAGGCAAACGGTCGCTTGGTCCGAAGACAATGAATTATGTTGACAAGTTATACACTTTATACCGTTATTTTTCAACGCATATTTAATACTACTTGAACGCGCATGAAAAAGGTTCATGGCAAAATGTTAAGTCTCTAAAATTTTTTATGTCGCCAAAGGTAAATAATTTTATTTTGCGTCATTCCGGCTTGACACTTATCGCTGAAAGTGGGGTTCGAGCACATTTTGTTGTTTGTATTTATGAGTTTGTGTATGCTTTAAAGGAAACCGTAAAATAATTTGATGAAACTAAAAACGATTGGCCGACAAGAAAGGACATAGAAAGACCTTAGTTTATCTAAAAGCTTCTAGGTAGATTACTGGTAAATGCAACAAGTAAGCGATGACCGGAAAATCTCATCCCTTTTAAGTGCTCTTTAGCGCAACCAGAGTACTGTTTAATGGAGCTAAATATTTTGAATTAAATTTAAACTTTATTACTTATAGCTTACAAATATTTTAGGTTGTCAAATATCTTCCTTCCGCTTTTCTGCTCTTTATTCAATGCTTTAAAAAAGTGTTACAGTGTTCGGATTTAGTTCAAGTATGCGCCATTCCACTCAATAATCTGTTTCCATCTAGACGGCGACTTCATATTACCCCCCTCGTAGAAGCCCCCTCCTTATTTGCGAAGAACTCGAACATCCACTTTTCACAAGCCTCTTTTGAGTTCAACTTTACACCAACAAGGGCATCCGCCATGGATAGGAACAGGTGGTAATCACTTGGTGCTAGGTACGGGCTATATAGTGGATGCCGTAAAACCTCCCAATCGAGCTCCCGTAGCTTCTGACGAGTCATCAACGAAGTATGTGGTCTGGCGTTGTCCTGGTGGAACACTACTCCCTTTCGGTTGGCCAATTCTGGACGCTTCTGGTCGATCGCCTACTTCAAGCGGTCCAGTTGTTCGCAGTAGATGGTAGAATTAAGCGTTTGGCCATGTGGGAACAGCTCATAGGGGATGATTCCCTTCCAATCCCACCAAACACACAGCTCAACCTTATTGGCAGTCAATCCCGGCTTGGCCACTGTTTTGGACGATTCACTGGCTTGCGACCACGACCGTTTTCGCTTGATATTATCGTATGTGATCCCTTTTTCGTCGCCAGTCACCATCCGCTTCAAAAATGTGTCGAGTTCGTTCCTTTTCAGCAGTATATCGCAGGCGTTGATTCGGTCCAGAAGGTTTTTTTGTGTCAAATCATGCGGCACCCAAACGTTAAGCTTTTGTGTATCCAGCCTTCTGCAGATGGTTTAATATGGTTTGGTGACTAACTCCCATCTTCTGGGCGATGTCACGATGTCATGCTGGTCTAACTCGATGTTTTCCATGATTTGATTGGTATTCGTCGTCATAAATCTTCCTTTTAATTTGTTTTGATTTCCGATTGAAAAAGTCTTTAAAATAGTGTTTTGGTGAAATATTTTCGTATAACCATCAAACATAGTAATGGCCTGATAGAACCCACAACTATAGAGAGGTTGGCAAAGGGCTCACTGGATCTCATGAGATCGAACTAGAGAACCGACAATGGCCCAGCGCATAATAGTAGAACGCACGGTCAGTGTGATCAAGGCTAGTATAGTATCTGAAGGAATCTACACTCCGTAGCAGTATACTACCAGAACTTTAATCTCATTAACTTTGGCTTAAAAACACCGCAATAGTCAGGAAGTCTGAAATTAAAGTTTATATAGAGTTTCCGATAATAATGTATGCCACTACTCCAATTTTTCACTCAAGCTTTAACAACATCCGTAAAAACGATCCTCTCATAGAACATAATGGGCTTGATTATGATCTCGTAAAGCCAGAGAACTAGTTTCAGTGAGTGACCCTACCTTTTGACAGGTTAGGTAGGCCAATCGCGGCAGTGATTCGTTCAGGATCTGCTAGTACATAAAACCATCTCAATTTTATTTGGGTCAATGGGAAGGACAATTCCGGCAACAATGAGTCTCACAAGGTCTGCATAGGTAATTACCCTGCAGCGAGGATCTTCGAGTTTTTTTTAGCAAGGTCGTCAACGATCCGTAGAAGAGGAGAAAGAACACCACCTTGTGATTGCCACTACCCACATTAATGATGCTTTTGCTGAATGTACTATACTCAACTACTTTGTCAAGCAGCTTTTTTATGATATCTACTCGCCGTAATTTTTGTCAAATATTCAGATCCTTTGTTACGAGTCTAGCATTTCCGCGCTTCACACCCAAATTCTTAACCAAAATTTGTTGAGTCGATTCATAAGAGATGTTGAGATCATCTGCTATCTCTCTGAGGCCGATATGATGAGCTTTAAGCATTGTTTTTTTTTTAACTTTTTCAGTTAATTAACTGAAAAAGATGCACGTCTTGCATGACGAAAGTTATCGTTGACTTCACGACCTTTACTGAATGCTTTGTGCCACTCGAATACTTGTGCTCATAATTGATTGAGAAAGTGGACTCTCCAAAACGCTTCTGTAGCATTTGAGACAGAGTTTGAGACGCTTCTGTAACAGACACTCCATTGAGAACATAATATTCTAGTCAAACGCACACAGATTTGACGTGGTTTATTCGGTTTCAGCTGACCTTTGCAACGATATTCGGTCGAATGATTGTCAGTTTCCGGGTCGTAAACACAGAGCCAAGGCTCATCGCCAGTAATAATACGTTTCATGACATGTTGTCAGTCGGAAAGAATTCTTTTGCACATAAAGATGACGCGGTTTTTCGAAAAAATTTAGTGATTTTGCATACAATCGTGCTTCCAATTTTCTTAGGCCCAAATGATCTTTCAACATCCCTCCGATATTTTATCGATGCCAGTAGGATCTCTGACTGTTAGACGTGAATGCTGGGCGTCCTGGGCGTGGTATTATCACCGAAGGTCTTTTCCAACATTGTGAATGTTTTGGCACCACAAATTTGATTTCGCAAACAAAATTTAGTGGAACTTCTTTGTTGAATAATTTCACTCATCGTAAAAATCCTCGAACTTAGAAAAAATATTTCGACAAATAGGTTTTCGCGCGAAATTTAAATTAAATGTATATATGTATGTATATGTAAATATGTAGTAAGACATTCTTTGCCCACAGCAGTATATGGATGTATTTAACAACATGATGAAAGCTCCATGAAAAAGCAAATAGTAAGATTATTTTGAGGCTTTAAAGACATCTTTTTAGAATTAGGAAAGAATTTGGCAAGATTCTTACAGTAGTTTTTATAAGTTATCACTGAGAAGGAAGTACGTAAAAATGCAAATCTGCACATTTGTAATTTTTACGCTCTTTTTATTTTCTTGGTTATTCGAAGTGTCGACACAAAGTGAGCATTAACTCAAAATTCAAAGAAATCAGTCAAAGCGAACACATAATTTTTATGCTCGCTAGTAAAAAGAAAATAAAATTTTACTATCTGAAATGCAATAAAATAAATGAAGGAACTATGTAGGCGAAATTCACTAATGAAATTAATTAGCGTGTGTCAAGAAATTGCGGCAAACTAAAAGGAAACCAGAAAGCGTCAATCGCTTTGAATTATCTGTGCGCACGTGGCACTTTTCGAGCAAAAAAACATAACAAAACGAATACTTTTTAAGGACACATATTAAATGGTAACTTTCATTAATTTAATGCGGCAACGAACTGTTAACAAAATCACTTTAACTTTACAGCCTCTTTTTTATTGCTCTGAGGTTAATGACATTGACTAATGACACACTTTCTTGTAGGCATGTGACGAGAGTGACAAGTGGCGACTAGCAGTGACTAGAAGTGGTTCAAAGTGCTTTGGTAGCGTGTCCACACACAATAGCAATATAAAGTAAACACGCGGCTTTTTAAGAAAAACACTAATGCGTGCTCTGTATGGCGGCATACATCGTGCTGGTAAGCGCCTTTAAGTATGCTAAAAGTAGTAGTTAGTATCTAAAGATATTTCAACTTGCTTTTTGCATCAAAGAAGAAGATGGATTATACTAACATTTGAAAGAAATCCAACTTTAATTGAAATAAATAATATTTCTAGTACACTTCTTCAGCTTTTATCAGCTTTTAGTAACCACTAAACTGCCTGACAAATCATTGCATAACAACTTTTTGGCTAGCATTCGTATATTCATAGCGAGAGTCATATGAATTTCATTCCACCAACCAAATGTCATTTATCTTTTTCAAATGACTCGCAGCCCAATGGCTCATACCGCTCATTTGTTAACGGCATTTGTGTGCCGCTGTGACGTGCTCATGGCGATGAAATGCTTCCTCTCGCAATGCGGCGCTACACTATTGCTATTGCTTTTGTTATAGTGTGAAATACGTCGGGCTTAGTGGTTTATTACAGGCATAAATTATACACAATAGGTGTCTGGTGTGTTTGGTTTTTGTTATATCCACATTCCGTGGCGCCATGCACATGTGTGTGTGTGTGTGTGTGAATATATAATATAATATATGAGCGCAAAACAATGGTCGATCCGCTGTTACTCTCACGCGCTGATTGGTGTGGGCAAGGTCTATGTCCTGTTAATGATATTTGATATTCACTTGGGTCAACTTTGTTTTTCACACACAGCAACTCAACGGTTAAAAAGCGAGAGTTGTGGCTTTTTGCCACTATATCACATAAAAATTTGAAGTGTACTTAAATCGGCGTATATGTGAGTGAATATAAAAATAGAAAATTTCCAGGAAATTTATTTTTCTATTTCTGGGCCTACATATTCGGGTGTCGCGATAGCGATATTCGATATGTTTAAAAGGCACTCTACAAATAAGTACGCTTGGCAAACTTGCCTGTGATATAGGTATTTACCTCTCGTATATAGTTTCTTTAATTAATCAGCGACAATTTGGTTAGGACTTATGACGGACTTCACAATCACATTTCTCCAAATAGTGTTATTATATTTTTTTCATAAAAAATATCATAAGTATATTCGAGGCGAATTGTAACAGGCAAATTTAAAAATCCCCGGCCTGCCATAGTAAGTTGTAAAACACAAATTTTTTTGGCAAAATTAATTTTTTTATTGAACATCGTGCCCTTCAAAGGGGATATAGGGTTTGTTCGGAAAGTAATAGGACTGAGACCATTTAAGGGGATATTCTACTTTAGAATTTTGAGAAATTCGATTTTTTTCATATATTTAAAGTTCAGCCTAAAGAACATATCCTCCAAAGGATTTTTCAAAATTAAAATTATTTTAAGAGCTACAGTTACTTTAGTGACGCAGTACCTAACCCGGTAGATAGGTAGACTCACTTTTTAAACGCGTTTTTCTCGAAACTACTTTTTCCACACGGTACC
Source organism: Bactrocera zonata (assembly GCA_037783105.1). Lineage (NCBI taxonomy): Eukaryota > Metazoa > Arthropoda > Insecta > Diptera > Tephritidae > Bactrocera > Bactrocera zonata. The sequence goes on along the minus strand of JBAWJQ010005155.1, from coordinate 212,800 downwards.
GGCATTATCTCAAGTTCTATACAACCGATTTACTTGAAATTTTGTGTGAACCTTCTTTATATAATCCTTTATCGTTCCTACGAGCATCGTGTCAAAATTTTTGTTTTTAATATTTAAAAAAAATTCGGGAATTTCAAAAAAAAAAAAAGTAAAAAAACGATTTTTATTTTCAGGCAGTCGCCGTTTTTCAAAAAAAAAAAAAAAAAAATTCGTGTTCTCTGAGGTAGGGACTATAACAGCACCCTTACTGATTAAGATTTTTTTTTTTTTTGATTTTTTTTTCAGACCACCAGGAGAGTCAGGATCAATGTCACCAGGATGCGCCATTTTTTTCACATACATCATATCATATTAATTTTTAATATTTTTTTTGTAATTTTTTTTTTCTGTACTCTTAAGATATCAATAAAAACACCATAAAAAAATGGATAGCAAAAATATTTTTGGTTTTTTTTTTTAAAATAAAATTCAAAAAACTACCCAAAATTTGATTTCTAGACTAGAATACCCCCATAAAAAAAATGTATTGAACCAATCGTTACAATTCTTTACAAACTCTTAATTCGATTTCCAAGCATTGAAAGCGTCATGGAAAGCATTCTCCGGAATAGCCTTGAGAGCGGGGATGCATGCTGCTTGGATCTCCTCTATCATCTCAAAATGCTTGGCTTTCGTCGGAATCATACTCAAAGATCAATGACTCGTCATCTGTGATTGCGTTATTAAAAATTTTCGTTATTCCAATTCATACATGTTAAAATTTTTCGGTGAGCATTTTCGGTCACAATGTCATAAATCACATATTTTGATAAATTTAACATCTGAGCACAAAACAAATACAAGGGAAAGTCGAATTCGCAGGTCTCCCAGCACGGTCTTTATCAACGATCTCTTTCCGGCCCTCCAAAAAGGCCTGGTGCCACCGAAACACACCACTTCTTGCTAAAGCAACACCTCTATAACCCTGTTTGACCATATCAAAGGTCGCACACAGAATTTAATTCAGTACCTCTGCTCTAACGCTGCATTTTCGGCTTGCACCACTCACAGAAACACGTCGCGTGAAAAAGTTTGTCCTGATTGTCCAGGTACTCGGATACAATTGACCAGCCGCCTCGTTCGTTAGCTAAGAATTCGGCGCGTGCACACTCCGCAGTACAGTCGCGGTGAAAAAAAATTAGTCCTATTACTTTCCGGATAAGCCCTATACACTAATTATAGCGACCTCCCAACTTTTCCATGCCGCTTTCGTAGTACGATTTGTCATTTGTTTCAAAATAAACTTCAGTTTCCGCGATTATCTTTTCATTCGACGAAAATTTCTTCCCAGCGAGCATTCTTTTGAGATCTGAAAATGTCTTTTGGGATCTGAAGTGTTAGATCTGCAAAATACGGTGGATGTGGTAGCAATTCGAAACCGAATTCATGAATTTTTGTCATCGTTTTCACTGAGGTGGAGGTGTATAAAGATGTGAAATTCCAAAGGCCTCACATTAGGCTCAACCTTACGGTGGAATAGACATGTGTAATAAACGCTGTCAAAAGTCATCAAAGCTCTCATGATATGCAGATGCCTAGCAGGTAGATCCTGGGGCTGTAAACCAGGCATCATCTGGTGGCTATATATCCTGATCGTAAGGCCTTTTGTCACTTATGGAGTGAAGTTGCAAACATCGAAGCTGCAAAGACTTGCTTGCGTCTGCGCTTCAGGGGCAATCTGCATGTGCCTAACCACAGCCTTTGAAGTCATGCTGAAGCTCACACCGCTACATCTAGTGATCAAACAGGCAGCGGAGAAAGGAAGATAATTTCGTCTAAAATATGAAGGCCTAAGGGGAAAACACACCACTGACCCTTCTTTCCAGAGACGGTGTTACGAAGAGGGTGGTTCCATCTTCGAGCAGGCATGCAATCTATACCAGTAGGATGTTCTTCGCGTCTCTTTCAAGCCAAAGTCTTTGCTATACTCGTAAGTCAGTGTACAGAAATCAATCTCCAACGCAACTAACATATCGCTATACTCAATGAAAATAAAGCGGCACTAAAAGCATTCTCAGCTTATGAAGTCAAAACGCTATTAGTGTAGGAGAGTATAGGAAGGCTGAACCGCCTATCAGTTTGCAGCCGTGTACACCTGATCTGGCTGAAGGGGCATAACGGGGCCAGAACCATGCGTTGCGGTGGGGTCTCACACTAAAAAAGAGTTACTCCGCTTGGAGTAGAGAGTGGGGAGAGAACGGCACTGGCAGTAGGCAACAGGAATACCCCATTCCAAGTTGCTATTGAGAGGTTGCAACCTAGCAAGGCTTACATTTTTGATCAACCTCCCTCAAGACATATTCCATCACCTTGTAGCTATACTGGGCACTGAAGGCTCAAGAAAAACTTGTCCAAAATGGACATAACCTTTTGTATCAACTGTCGGTTTTGCGACATGAAGCCGGAAATTCCAGGATATCTGTTTCTAGATTGTCCAGCAATTTGTAGAAGCAGGCTCAATGCCTGTGAATCCATCTACGTAGACTGTGATCACATCACCTCCATCGCGCCCAGAAAGTTCGGGTAATTGTTCAGAGTGCTGGACCTTTGTGACCATATGTGATATAAGAGAGGGTATAATAGACCAGTTCGCAGTGCAAAACTTCAATTATTTTCTATCTGTCTATTTTTGTGTCAGGCCAGGGATTTTTCGATTGACCTGTTCTGAAAATTAGCTCCGTACTTTAAGGTGTAATATGTCATAAATCAATCCACATCTTACATTTAGGACTTACATTTTTCTCAATAAGTATCAAAGAGTCCAATTTGCCATCAAATTTAATTCGAGTAGCTAAAAATAAGCAAAGTGTCCAAGTTTTTTATTGCAAATATATTATTTTCACCATAAATGTTGACTGCCAACACAAGCGTGTGAAGAATAAATCGAGCATTTTCATACCCTCGTCACAGAAGGCAAATGACCTTTATTTCCTTTAGCGCTTTTTTTTTATAAGTGTCAACCGACCGGCACGTTTCACAACGCGGATATTTCAGTTTTGTGTAAAGCACTGTGAGTTCTATTTGACATTTTGGTGGCTGACTGATGACTTTTCTTTGTATTTGGTTGGCATGCCTCTATTTTACAACGCTACTCAAGGTTTTTTTTTACAAGAAATTCAAGTATTTTGTTGTGAGCCGCACAGCGTGTGTTGAGTTGAAACGGGAGTAGTGTTGAAAGCCAATGACATCTAACTAATACTAACATAACTATTTTCTCGCACATTCTTCTTTTTTCTGCACGCTTTGATATTGTCGTCGCTGATAGACAACTGTTGCCAAAGAACGCTCATCGGTTTAGAATGTCAATAAAGTGGAGACCTCAAAACATACATGCAAGGTCTGTCGCAAAAGAAAGAGGACTGTTAAAAAAAAAACAAAAAATTAATATTTTTCAAATGTTATATTTCTTTATTTAAAGTAGTTTCCTTGTGCTTCGATACAGCGTTTAGCCCGGTTAATTAGCATTCCAAATGAGTGTTTAAGGTCATTTTTTGGAATGCTCTTGAGAATATCGTCCTTTCATGGGCAAATGAAGTTTTCCAAATAGATAAAAATCACAGGGTGCCAGATCAGGAGAGTAGGGTGAGTGATTAATGGTTAATGTGGAGTTTTTGTCAAAAAATCAGTGATAAGCGTCGACTAATGACACAGCGCATTATCGTGCAACAGGCGCCAGGACGCTGCCTCACGGTATTGTAGTCGTGCACGACGAATGCGTGATAAAAGACGCTTCGTAATACCAAGGAAAAACACAGCATTAATCGTTTGGCCAGGTGGGACGAACTCTCGATGTACAATACCCTCGGAGTCGTAAAAACAAGTCAGCATTGTCTTTATTTTTAACTTCTGAAGACGAGTTTTTTTCGGTGACTTCTGATCGTCACAGAGGTCCTCATGACCTTCTTGGAATCACTTAAAACACTTATGCACAATACTACGGGATAGGCATTGATCACCACAAACATTTTTCATAATTTGAAATGTTTCAGTAAACGTTTTTCCAAGTTTAAAACAAAATTTAATATTTGCTCTTTATTCAAAATACATTATACGACCGATGACCAAAAGCTGCTGTCACTTTTTGATCGATAACATCGTTTGTGGTTATCCAATTGTCTTAAAATTTTTACGAAATGTCAACAATAGATCAAACTTTTTATTGCATATACCCACCAATAGGTGGCGCCACCAGACACATATATATTTCAAAAGTTCTGTTTCTTTTGCGGCAGACCTTGTACGTATGGCACTGCTGTGTCAGCTTGTAGAAATTAAGGAACCAAGACGTAAACGTTGCTTACAATCTCCATCTGCTCACCTGCCTGGTAGGTTAGGTTAGAGGTCTTTCGCTTGATCAAAAATCGATGGATCTCACTTGGACAAATACCCAAAACTTTGTGTTGCCCAAAAACTCCTTAAAAGTACATTTTGTGTTTATCCAAAATTATTAAGTGGATTAATATCAATCATAGCCACTAGGTTCTCCGCAGATGTGACCATCGAGATACAATATTTCAATCCTAGTCTGCCAAAAGCCAGGCCAGACAACAGAAAGTGACGAGATGACTCCTTATAGTCTCCCTCCATACAGCGTTGGTAACTACCGTTCGACAAAATATTTAGTTTTTCCGTGTCTGTATTATTCTACAGTGTCCAGTAAGCATCCTCGCAATAGCTGCTAGATTGACTTTGCTAAGTGCAAGTAGCTCGGAGCACCTCTTACAGTTTACTTTGGGCCAGAAGGATCTCGCTGTCACAGAAATTTTAGATGGTAACCAGGCCTGCCAAACAAACTGGAGGTCCAGAGGTCCAGCGGTAGAGCACAAGAGGATTTCGAACAACCGAGTAGCTGACGGTTCGTTAAACTACAAATGCATAAGTATAAATAGACTCCTGAAGGAAGAAAGATTGTGCCTTCTACCTTTCCACTTATATTATTCATATGCTAACGTCATTAAATTTTATCAATCGTAATGAGGGATAAGGGGAAAAGATTAAATGACTACGTATTATATTGTCAAATAACTCCCTTCCGCCTTTACGTATTTTGAATTTCGCGGCTATGTATCACATAAAGCGTTACAGAGCTCGTATCTGGCAATACTATACATCTTTGAAAGGTCTTGACATAACCTACAAAAACAAAACCATTGCATGATTACTTTGAATATTTCGTTCAACAGTTATAGACGTGTAAACATGGAGTTCGCTAATGCCAAAACTTCCTTCGTAAAAGGCAAATCCGCTAGAGAAACGTTCCGTGAGATTAATGGTGTTTTGGGGGATGTTAATCTATCACTTCGTACTGCGGAGGAATGGTTTCGACGATTCGGAACGGGTAAAAACGACACCATGGATAAGCCAGCGGGCGCAAGACCTCTGACGACGAATACCGATCAAATCATGGAAAACATCGAGTTAGACCAGCATACGGCATCTCGTGACATCGCCCAGATGATGGGAGTTAGTCACCAAACCATTTTAAACCATCTGCAGTAGGCTGGATACACAAAATCTTGACACACATCAAGCCGCATGATTTGACGCAAAAAAACTTTCTGGACCGAATCAACGCCTGCGATATGCTGCTGAAACGGAACGAACTCGACCCATTTTTGAAGCGGATGGTGACCGGCGACGAAAAATGGATGACATACGATAATATCAAGCGAAAACGGTCGTGGTCGAAAGTCGGCGAATCATCCCAAACAGTGGCCAAGCCGGGATTGACGGCCAGGAAGGTTTTACTGTGTGCTTGGTGGGATTGGAAGGGAATCATCCACTACGAGCTGCTCCCATATGGCCAGACGCTTAATTCTACCATCTGCTGCGAACAACTGGAGCGCTTGAAGCAGGCGATCGACCAGAAGCGTCCAGAATTGACCAACAGGAAGGATGTAGTGTTTCACCTGGACAACGCCAGACCACACTCTTCGTTGATGACTCGTCAGTAGGAAACAGATTATAAAACGAAACGGCGCATATTTGAATTAAATCCGATCACTGTAACGCTTTTTATGAAGCATTGAATGAAAAGCAAAAAAGCGGAAGGGAGATATTTGACAATCTATATAAAGAAAATCTATAATAGAAATAAAATAAAAATGATCTTACCACCTCAATAAACAACACTGCGCTTCAATAACTGCTTGAAAGATCCTCATAAATGAATCCAACATTCTGTTTTTTAGTTGCAGGCAAACATTCCGATTTTCGAAGTAATGATTACACAACATGCTTCATAAAGATCAAGTCGTTTATTTATGGAGCAGCTTAAGATGAACATAAATTAGCACAAATTCCTTTTTAAACTAATTTTAAGCTTGTAGTCGCTCTCCATTGAGAATATCAATGAATTTCTAAGCCAAGCGAAAAAGCAAAGCAAAAGAGTCAAACTGCAAGCAGCCTTGATACAAATTTTGGCTCATTCCTAGCATCCAGTCGTTTTAATCGTTTCCCAGAACTGCATGCTACCTCCATCATAATTAACGGCTTATATTGAATTTGAGTCTCGTTGTGTTATTAGAGCTCGGCTGTAATTTGTTTTTAATGGCCATCGCATCCAAAAATATTGATTTCATTGCCTGTAAATAGTACTCTTCTTCGAATGGATCAATCAAATCGTTTTGTATGCTTACGAATTATGCAGTGTCGAAACTGTTTGTGTTTCTCAGAAATGTAACGTGGTTTTCATGAAACTCTTCTTGCGGTGCTATTTGTGGTGCACCTTTTTTCCTCGTTAAGTTCAAAAAATTCTAAAAATTTCCGCGAAAGCTTCATTGGAGGTGCAGATCCTGCTGTGATTTCATTGGTTTTGAACATGCTGCAAAATATAGCAGGAAAATAGACCAGGTACTAAATTTGATGAGGAAATACTAAATTTCAATCATAATTTTTTTTAACTGTATTCCAAATTTTGTGTTTCACTGTATTGCCTTTTACGTTTGAAAGCTTTTTTCCCTTCCTCGAATATCCACGATGAGTGAAAGTTGAGTTTTGCAATGGAAGTTGATTTTCTAAATATATTTGAGCCGAAAATCATCGATTCACAGATCTTTAATAATTTAGCATAAAATAAAGGATTACTTTAGTTCAAAAAATTCCTAACATTTCAAACGGTATGCCCACTGATTTCGAAGATTGCTGATTGCTCATTCGGCTTGCTTTCTAATGTTGCCATTTTCGTTCGGTTCGGTTCGCTAACCAGTTTGCTAACTATTGAATTTTTTTTTCTAAATATATCTGTTATTATCGTTGTATCGGTTATTTAGATCCTGTTGGGGGGCTAAGGCACAAGTTTATTGTAAGCGAAGTCACCTAATGAGTGGTTCAGGAAACGTATTGCTTCGATGTGTTCGGACCAGAGCATAAATGTTGTTAGATGCGTTGGTTCCAGGCAACAAGAAGAGAGGTAATTAGAGTCATGCGGGTACTCATTACATGCAAGGCATACTATATGTTTGATTTATCAGCGCCAAATCTAGAAAAGTATGAGTTTATTCTGTTACAGTACCACGAACAAAGTTGCGCTGGGTCCCTTAAGATGCCATAGGTCTTCTTCCACTATCGACGAAACTCCAAAGTTGAACTAGTGATTGAACTCCAAGTACCCCATTCAAACAATTCTCAAAACAGCTTGTTCTACGACACTAGGATTGAACGATCGCTGTTAAGAGTGATGAAAAGAGTCAAATTTCGAAATGATGAAAAAAGTCAAATCGAACTAGATTTTTAGGCATTTAATTCACAAATCTTTGTTATTATCTATTGAAAGTAGGTTATTTTCCAAGCAAACCAAGCAAACCAAGCATAGCTCCTTAGCTCCGAACGCATACAGTAACTTTAACAAATTTTGGTTTTTGCAGTTTAGGTCAGCTTCATTTTTGGAGCACCAATCGCTAGTTTCTTGGACAGTTTTGACATCATTTCAGAAACCCACGTTTACAAACAAAAATACACCCTTTGATGAAAGAAGGTTCTTCAGCTACGTTGCCATCAAACCTTTGCTTGACAAGTCGCAAAAGATACAAGTCTCTTGATACGAGTCTACCAATGGTATGCTTCATAATCAAAACCTTAACTAAATGTTGTTGAGTTAATCCACAGAAAATGTTGAGATCCTCTGCTATCTCACTGATGCCAATATGAAGATTTTTAAGCACTGTTTCTTTAACTTTATCAATGATATCATCATGAACATAGGTGAATGGTCACCTCGCATGAGGCAAGTTTGCGACGACTTCACGACCTTCGTTAAATGTTTTGTGCCACTCCAATAATACTCGCGTTCGTGATAATTAGACTCCCCAAAACATTTCTACAACATTTTCACCAAGACCGATTTATTTTTCAATGTACTTGGCTCAACCATTCCAGAATTTTTTTAACCCGCCTGGAAAAAGTCTTTAAAGACCTTCGTGGCCTTAATCTGCGCATAAAATTCTAAATTTAATAATAAATTTCTGTCCAAGAAACGACTTTTTAAGGTTTGAAAACAAAAAGAAGTCTCAAGAAGCCAAACGTGTGTACGACGTTGGGAACGTTTATAAAGCTCAGAGCTTATCATCAAGGTTTCATGATTAATATTAGTAAAATTTGGGTATTTTATGTGGCGAAAAGTTGCTGGCATATATGTAGGTTCTACCAAAAAGATGACTTGATGTTAAAATGAAATAAAATACTCAAATTTGATCAAAATTTTTTCTGTGTGTTTATGGTCTTGGTGGGCAATCGACCGGCCAAAAACGTGAAATTATCGTTTCACCGAAGTGTTCTCTCAATATATCCATTGATTGGTGTGATGTGTGGGAAGGGGTGCCGTCTTGTTGATACTAAATGTCGCTGAGATCACAAGCTTCGGTTTCGGGTATCAAATTGTCGGTTATCAGTAGGGCGATTATATTGACTATAAGTTGAGCGAAGCGCGTGAAGCGTGAATAAAGTTGAACGATTTGTAAACGATGTCTTCGAAACACTGGTTGTAGTCACTTTCCGGGATGGCCTTCAGTTCCGTCTTCGCTGCGGCTTGAATCTCCTCTATCGTATAAAAACGGTGTCCCCGGAGCGGTCTTTTGAGCTTGGTGAACAGCCAGAAATGAATACGGTGGTTGCGGAAGGATATGGGTTGAGTTGATGGCGAAATGATCATGAATTACGAGGGCAGTATGGGATGGTGCATTATAGTGGTGTAAAAACCAAGAATTGCCTTTCCACAATTCCGGACTTTTTAGGCGGATAGCGTTACGCAAGCGACGCATAACGTTCAAATAATATTCCTTGTTGACTGTTTGACCTGGTGGAAGGAATTCCTAATGCACAACACAACGATAATCGAAGAAAACAGTCAACATGACCTTGATTTTTGAGCCACTTTGTCGCGATTTTTTTCGGGGTCGTAAGCACAGATCCAAGTCTTATCGCCAGTTATAATGCATTTCATTACACCCTGGTAGTCGGAAAGCATCGTTTCACACGCTTCAACGCGACGCCTTTTTTCGAAAAAATTCAATGTTTTCGGTACCAGGCGAGATTTGACGCGCTCGAGGTTCAAAACATCCTTCTTAATGGTATTGGCTGAGCCTTTAGATATGCCAACATCATCAGCAAGGTGTCTTAATGTTAATCGACGGTTTTTCAACACCAAATCTTTGATTTGTTGAACGTGTGCATCGTCGGTTGAGGTTGATCGTCGCCCTGGACGGTCTTCGTCTTCGACACGTTCACGGCCGGCTTAGAACTCACTATACAACTTGTAAACATTTTGTTTAGACATAGCCTCATCACCAAAGACTTTCTGCACCATTCCCAACGTATCCGCAGAAGAAAATTGATTCCGTAAACAAAATTTAATGCAAATTCTTTGCTCAAGAAATTTCGACATCGCAAAAAACGAAAAACTCACTTTTAGCAGCTCACAAAACGACACGTATCTCAAACAATAAAGAATATTTTGACACGAAATTTGACTAAAATGTGACTGACAATACTACCAACCCAAAAAGAAAATAATTCTCCAAATCCTTCGACGTGCGCAGTTTAAATTCAAATATCACCTTATTTTTTGGGCACAAAGTATGAAACCTAATAGTAAGAAAGGAGTACAAGCTACTGTGGCCATGACCTCTTAAAACACATATATATTTTCTTGTATCCTAGATGAAAAAAAAACTGAAAAATGGGCAAAAATTGTAAAAAATCAGTAAAATCATATACCTTACCTTTATTCGCTAATTCAGTTCTCTGTCCTTAATAGCATTAATAAAGACCATTTAATTTTTTAAATTCACATTTTATTCAATTTTACAGCATAAAAATAAAAGTGTTGCTTAATCTAATATTCAAAAGCGAATTGGAATAAAATGAATGAAACTTATCAGATTTCGAATCACATGTATATATACATTTATATATATATATTGAGTAACATGGACAATCGGATGAATTAGCAACTGTACATACAAACATAGATACAATTTCAAAATGTACATATATATTTACACGGCTTACAAATACATAGGAATATTTGGCTAAACTGTAAATTTTTGTTTTCCCTTAATGAAATTTAGTCATATTTATTGTTGGTTATTGGTTATGGTACACGCTAATCGCATTAGGATTGATATAAAAGCCAAAATGTGAAACCTAGCTCGCCGAAACTCTGGCTGCCATATCCTAGAAAATCACAATTTTCGTATGTGTTCATTAACAGCACACATACATGCAAAGTATATGCAACGCTTTGTGTTAGATGCAATTGAATTTTCAGTTTCAATTATCACTTGCCGAGCCACACAGCAATATTAAATCGCTCAATTGGGTTTTAATTGAATTTATGATAATTTTGATTTTTAAAACATTTTTTCAATGAATTTTCATTAATTTTAGCTGATATTTACAATCGATATTTGAATGGATGAATAACCGTATTTAAAATAACAGCTTATGCTAAGTAGTTAGCTAAACTTAGGACTATGTGCTGCTTACCTACATACAGGCGAATATCAATTATGGATAGTAACATTAAAATCTTTTGCGATAAATTTCACAAACGCCGAAACACAATCACACACCCATACAAACACATCCATAATCACACACACCTACATATACAAAAACACTGAAACACACAACCACGTAGGCAATCAAGCCGCCTACACCGAATCAGACATTTGTCGTTGCCATTTGGAATTCGGGCCTGGTCGGCGCCGCTTTTGCCCTCAGAGCCGCGGACTGTCGAGCACCGTGTTTGTGGTCATTATGGTGCCGCTGTTGGCCATTATAATCGAGTTTCCCGCCACCGAGTTGTTGGATGAGTTTTTGCGTCGAAATAACACGCCGCTCAGCTGGATGCCCTTGAAGGTGTCGAGGAAGGCGCGCCGAAAACCCGCATTCATGAAGCAGTACGTAATTGGATTACAACAGCTGCTCGAGTAGGCGAGCAATTGCAGGAACGGTATCCACCGATAGCCCACATATTCGTAAATCACCGGGCCGATGAACATCGCCACTGTGTTGATGATGTATAGCGGTGTCCAGCAGATGAAGAACTCCAACACCAGCACGAAGAGCATTTTGATGACACGCTTCTTACTCTCCAGACTCTTTGTTTTGTTAGATCTGCGCGCAACGCACACGTGTATATGTATGGAATAAACAAAGAGCAAAAGTGGTATCAGAAATCAAATAAAAGTGCCGGCAGTGTTAATAAGATAAATTGGTGAGTGGTGCGTGGTGGGTGGTAGTGGCGGTGCAATAAATCTCGCTTTGAATGCTATTGATGTGCTACATTAAATTTAAATCGAGTTTTCGCCAAATAGCGTGGCACGTGTCATAAAGTGATTGTAGCGGCTCAACGGCGCGTTGGCGGAAAAGTCGACGTTAAAACAACTGGTTGCTAAGGGTGTTGGTAATCCCGAAATACCGGGATTGACATTCGATTTTCTTTATTTATCAAAAAAGTTGCTTAAAGAAAGCTTGAAATCGCGATAATTCGGTATCAGGGAATATTTTCTGTAGTCCCGAAATTTCGGGATCGAGAGTTAACTTTTTTATGAAAAAAAAAAAATATTAAAATCACGGGATATGGATTTTAGAACTATTTTTTGTTTTTTTCTTGATTTTGTGATACACGATATGGAAGTGTGTTGGTAGTCCCGAAACCTCGGGACTGACATAAGATTTTCTTTATTTATGAAATAACTTGATTAAAATCGCGATATTTTAGAACGTGGGCTTATTTAGCGTAGTCCCGAAATTTCGGGATTGGTTGTTTTTTTTTTTTTAACAAACAACATCTTTAAAACCACGAGGTTTGAAGTTTGTAAAAATTTTAGTATTGCCATGGTTTTGGGTTTAATGTTATGGAAATCCCGAAATATCGGGACTGTCACTAAATTTCTTTTATTTATTTGAAAGAATTTGTTTAAAATCACGATATTTCGATCAAGAAATATTTTTCGTAGTCCCGAAATTTCGTTTCCTTTTGTTTGATATTAATTTTGGACAAAATTGTTTGCAGTTCCAAGACTTTAAGACAAACGATTTGGAAGCATGTTGATAAACATGATATTTTGTTTTATTTATGAAAGAATGGGTGTTTCGAGATTTTGAGAGTGCAACACATCTTAGTAGTTCTCGGTATTGAGGTTTTTGTATTTAAAATTCCGGAAGAACTTTTTTGTAGATTCGGAATTTATTTAAAAAAGAAATCTCGAGATTTCGCATTTAAAATAAATGCTTTGTATTTTCGACGTAACTGTTAATGAGTTACGGTTCCGGCACAATTTTTTTTTAGTCACAAAATTTCCGGTTTAAGATTTTCGATATACAATTCGGCATTCATTTTTTTATTTATGAAATTACGAGTTGTAGAGTTCAGAATAAATTTTTCACAGTCCCGAAATTTCGGGATCGAGATTTTCGTTATCAGCCATTCAATTTTCTTTATTTCTGCATGTAATATCACGAAATAATATATTTAGAACATAAGTTTTGTAGTCCCGAAATCTCGGGTGAGAGATTTTCGTTATCAGGATTTCGATTTTCTTTATTTCTGAAAGTATTATCACGAAATAATCTGTTCGGGGTATAATTTTTGTAATCCCGAAATTTCGGGTTCGTGGCTTTTGGTATCAGGCATCAGGCATTCAAAGTACTTTATTTCTAAAATTTTCTAAAAGTTTCTCGAAATATTATATTCGGAATACAGTTTTTGTAGTCCCGAAATTTCGGGATCGGAACCTGAGTTTTTTATTTTTGTGATTTTTCCTCATTTTAAACATGGGTAATTTCTTTAGAAGTTTTAAAAATTCCCTTTGGAAGGAAGGTAAGGTAAAGTGCTGCTTCAAATGTTTGAGGCGATTCAGCATTCTGCGTTCACCAATGCAACGATGAGGCAAATATTATGATTTTTAGGCATAAAGCAAATCACGGGATCCCGAGTTTTGCTGATACAGAATCAGCTGTACCTAAACTGTGTGCCTCTGTTGTATAACTTGACCCATTTACTTAGAAGTCTATAATTCATTTAGATGCATAGCTATGCGATTTACTACTACATATATGTATGTATACCTATCACCACCGAAATGTGTGCAACAATAAATAATATGAATAAATATATTTTTCCACGGCCTTACCTCCTTAATGCGGTATCGTGTAACCGCAGACTCGGTGTCGACGTTGATTTACTTCGCTCGATATCCTGCTGCTGCATATACATTTGCAGCTGCTGTTGTTGTTGCTGTTGCTGTTGGCTTTGGTGGCGCTGCTGATAAAGCTTGAAACGTTGCTGCTGCGGCACATTAATCACCGTCATCGATGAGGACGTCGATGTGCTCTTACTGCTGCCGGCCAGGCCGCCGTTGCGATCGTTGTTGTTGTGATTGAGTGATTTTATCGAGCCGGAACGCATGCAATACAAATGACGACGTCCATCTGTCGCCGTCAGCAGCTTGCGCTTATGCGATACAGCCGTACTTGCAATCGCCTGCGTCGAAACGATATCGTCTGCAATTGAAATTGAAATGAATTAAGAATTTAATATTGCACAAATACCAGGAATGACCAAGAATGAAAAGGCATGAAAACGTGCATAAGCCCGAGAGTCCCGACTGCGTCGGTATCGTGTACATTCTCAAGCGTAAACACTTAAATGCAAATTGAAGATGCTGCCATCAGCCGAAGGCCGTTGTTGAGAGGTGGATGTCAAGTACAGTTAAATTGTGTGATAAACTCCTTTCCGCCTTCAATTTGACTGGCGGCGAAAGCGAGCGTAAATAATAATCGGAAGTGATTTAATGAAAGTGGCGCAATTATAGACTCTGCCTTTCAATTATGAATGATTACTGTGTCTGACAGGTACTGAGTGTATTTTGATTCGATTGGAGAAGCCATGAGGACAATTTTCCGGCATATGAAAAGTTATATTAAGTGCCCACAGGTAGCAAGCGGCTATACACAACCATCCATAAGTACTTTCTCTACTTGAACCTTAACTTTACCGAAGACATATTGAAATGTTAAGTTTCCTGAGGCTAAGTGCTGTCTTTCTCAGTATGAAGCCTGCGAACAAATTCAAATTAATATGGCTCGCCAAAATTCGGAAAGATATTATTTACTTTATATAAAATAATATCGTTAGGCTGCTTCTCACTATATGTAAATCATAGCTTTAGCAATCTTGACAACTCCCATGATTACAGAAGAAGACACAAGTACATCCTTTTTGGACAAGGCTGAGATAACAGTATGGTTTTCTTCTTCTCTATTGCGGTAGTACATATATCAAACTTTTGGCAGAAACATCACAGTTTGGTTTGCCTGAAGCAGTCATACCTCTTCAGCTTCTGGGTAATTCTAAGTGAGGATGAATACCATACTAAATTTTGAATACTGAATTTGGCCCAGTCGTGCTCTCCATTAAACCTCTCCTGTCATGTGAAGCATTTGTATTTTGTTGAATAGACTGATCCGTATAATACTTCGTATGCAAACTGAAACGATATATATTCTTCCTTGATTGATACAACCTTTCTTAATCTTCGTTTGAAGTTATATGTCAGTTAGTGTGCGCTTAGCAGCTGTTGTTTACGGCGAGAAAAGTACGCCAGACATTTTTATCATGAAAAAAAAAAATGAGCTTCGAATTTGCTTGAACTTTTGCGTTTCCAATTGAATGGCGACCATGAACTCGTTGAAGAATTGTTTTGCGCAGTCTACTTTATCACGAACATAAGTATTTGAGTGGCACAAAGTATTCGGTGTAGATTGAAGAAGAAGTCAACGATAACAACGAAAAAGTTAAAGGAACTGTGAATCAGAGAGATAACAGATTCTTTCAACATCTCATATCTACATCTCATATAACATCTCTACTCAACCATATTGTTTGTTAATATTTTGGTATGAAGACTGAATGCTATGCTTTTACCAAAAAATTTCAATCTTTTGCAAAAAGGACTTCGAGTACATCTATTTATCGCCGCCTTTTTTACGCAAACAGCTCGTCCGGCAATACATCGGTTTCGCCGCTTTGTTGTTCTTCAAACGGGTAATTGCTATTCGAAATTCTTCATGGTCGGGCAATGGAATGTCCGCTACATCGCCATAGATTGGGCAATCGAGTTCTTCATCTGCTGGTGTTATGCTTTCACTGCCATGCTGCTCTTGGCTTCAGTCACTACATCATCTCTGGTTTTCCAGTCACCGCAGCTTTTCGTCGGATGATAATGACGACATCATTACCCCTGTCGGAAAGCTTGTCAAGCTCTTCGTACTCACGTATTTTGGCCTCTCTTTTTTTTTGTCTAAAAATGGATCTCTCTTCTCTTTTCAATTCTCGGCATCTATCCCATTAAGTAGGTGTTGCGAGGTAGGAACTCTGTTTTCTCTCAGCTGCGACATGGTACTCGTCGTCGTATCAGCTGTTCTTTTGCAGTTTCCGAAAACCAAGGGTTACGATTGCAGCTGTACTATACGTAAGGAGCTTTAAATGCCTTCTGTACCCATCGTAGCGTTAAAGTCGCCAAGCACGATTTTGCCATAAAAGACATCTTTGGTCACATCGTCCTTCTGCTCTGTCGGGGCGAGGGCGCAAATCAGTGATATGTTGAAGAACATCGTTTAAATGTGAATTGTGGCTAAATGTTCATCCACAGCGACTAGGCGATTGAGTCTACCATCAAACAACTGGGCACCTTCTCATACAAGTGACTGGAATTCGAAATGTGTGCCTTTAAGGGGGTATTCTACTCTAGAATTTTGAAAAATTCGATTCCTTTTCATATATTTAAAGTTTAGACTTTCAAAAATATGACCTTGGAAGGATTTTTCAAAATTCGACTTATTTTCGGAGATACAGGCGATTTTGTGAGGTGGCGTCCGTGTTCACTAGAATTGTCTCTTAAACTTTAAACGTGTTTTTCTCGAAACAGCTTTTTTCCATACAGTACCGGCATTATCTCAAGTTCTATACAACCGATTGACTTGAAATTTTGTGTGAACCTTCTTTATATAATCCTTTATCGTTCCTACCAGCATTTTGTTTTTAATATTTAAAAAAAAATTCAGGAATTTCAGAAAAAAAAGAGTAAAAAATGATTTTTATTTTCAGGCAGTCGCCATTTTTCAAAAAAAAAAAAAAAATGTTCGTGTTCCCTGAGGTAGGGACTATAATAGCATCCTTACTGATTAAGAATTTTTTTGATTTTCTTTTTCAGACTACCAGGAGAGTCAGGATCAATGTCACCAGGATGCTGTCTCTACCCCCCTCTAATTATTTTAATTTTTAATATTTTTTTGTAAAATTTTTTTTTCTGTATTCTTAAGATATCAATAAAAACACCATAAAAAAATGGATGTAAAAAATATTTTTGGTTTTGTTGAAATAAAATTCAAAAAACTGCCCAGAATTTGATTTCTAGAGTAGAATACCCCCTTAAATCATAATCCTTAATGCGTTTGTAGTGGTCGTCATCAAAAATGAGGTCTTCGGATGTTTTATTCTTTGTATTGTTGATGTTTTTTACGTGGAGAGTCAACAACTCGCCTCACAACTCTGGGGAGGGATGTTTCACTCTTTCACTTTAGATTGTCTTTAAGAGATGATCATTCATATCTTCATCTATGAAGATGGGTGACTAAATGTAATGTAAGTTCTTATGCGGAGATGTTTTTCGTAGAGTTCAGGAAGGTCTGTTTTTATTTCCATTTAACAAACTTGGCAAACACAGTTCAGGTGGGAGACAGCCAATTGAGAACAGCGAAAGGATACAGAAAGCAAGCGTCTCCCATACTTGAATGTTCAGACATTGTTAACCTTAATAATAAACCATATGTTATCTTGGTAACTGCAAGAGCATATGCAGTACTCTTTTATGACAGTTATGTTACATTCTCAGCTGAACTTCTTTGCTGATCATAGGAATATACGAGTACATATGAATCTCAAATGAATGCTTTGAACAGCTATCCTAAAATGGGCTACACTTTCACATTTAACTATAAAATAACCTACGCGATTTGTCTCTGGTTTGACAACAAAATACGAAACAAGCAATTCAACTGTTTTTTTGAGAAATTATGGGAGGATAAGAGGAAATTTCATAGTAGTATCTCCCTTACAAGAGTCATTGTGAAAGGTATGGTATACGAAAACGTTTCAACATCTACTCGAATAGTACGGGCTCTTACTTATATTATGCATATGATGACTTAATCTTATTAAATTTACAAGGACTGTCTATAAAAAATTCATTGCACTCTCAATGGAAGCAATAAAATCTTTGATTTTTTTTTTTGGAGAAACGATAACTAATAAAATTAAGAATTGAGTTACTATATCCTGACTATATTTTTATTTGTTGGAAACTGATTGTTTTCCACTACCACTTTACATGCCTCGTTCTAAAGTGCTGTAGAAATTTCAAATTTCCAACACTTATTTGAAGAAAAATTTCCATTTTACATTTAATTCACTGCTCTCTTTAAAAATTAAACATACTGTACTGTGTATTAATTCAAAGTAATTTTTCTTGTTTCTGGTCACACACAGCCGTTCGTTAGACATTTACCTTCACCTTCAAACGTGAAATAGCTTTAATTTCATATTTTTTACTGTCAATAGCAAATAGCTCCTAGAGTGCCTACTTTTCTCCCAAAATTATACGTGCAGACAGCGCTTTGTTGCTTACAAGTTTTCGCAATTATAATGTAGAATAGTTAAAGCCCGATGATGCGCAACGTAACGAGCTCATTTTAGGTTTAACTTTATTGGCTATTTCACGCTCAAAAACCATTCGGCTGTGAAATGATTGCCGGCGTACGTTGATTAAATATGATTAGCGCGGCCGTGCAGAGATTTCTTCAGCCTCTTTTGCCGTGCACAAAACAATTCAAGCAGTTTTTGGCATCAACACGCTTTGAATGTCTTAAGTGTGCTTAGCTATGTATATATGTGTGTATGTCAGCTATATTTCTAGCGAAAAAGACACGCTTCAACTACCTACAGGCTGTTTCAGTTGGCTCGTGTTCAAAATGTTGACGCTTTCAACGCCCACAGACACACCTGTCACTAGTTTGATGGCTTTTGAAGCGCGAAATGACAAATTTCAACGTGAACGTATTTATATCTATAGACTTTCTTAGGTAGCAGCTGCATATATACTACTACTACAAGGATTATTTTTACTACTACTTCGGTGGGACACCGTGTCGTATACGTTACTTTTTGCTTAATCGCTTAAGACTTCTTGTCCTGAAGTGCAAATGGTATTTATAGTAGTTGTGTAGGTATGTAGGTATGTGGATATGCAAATGTACTTCATTAGAATTAACACAATCTTTGTTTTGCAATTGAATCTTATTTTGTCCTAATGTCTGATACATACATACGTACACACTCGTTTATATAAGCACAAGGCAATTACTGCTGCTTCTGAGAAAGGCTTACATGCGATTACTAAAATATGCAATTAAATTGTAAGTGCTTTTGACACTTTATTCCTTTAAGGAAAGCTTTCAATTAAAGATCTTGCTTTCATGTTTACAATGTTTCCAACTTAGTAAATTCATTTGGCAGAGTCAAGCATAGAACTTTAAAAATATATATACATTTGAAGTAGTTCATAAATGTAAGCCTTAAGGTAGTAGTCTGGTAACTTTGATTCAAAAAATCCGAAATTTTTTTTTGCTTAATTTGAAAGTAAAATCTCTTGAGAACATACTGTGAAAATTTCAGTCAAAAATTCAAAATATTTCGGGAGTTATAACGAGTTTCCTAGAGCGCCTCGGAGTCCTCTCTCTCTCGGAGTTGTTTTTCTAATCGGCCCGGGTCCTAACTTTAACTTCTACTGAATCGATTGCTTTCAAATTTTAACAGGCTATTCTTATACTTCTTGTCGGAACTAACGAGAATTCTTTTCACCCCTAACTTTTTATTTTACCACCCTTTTTTTGCAAAATAAAAGGACTATTTTTATTTCAAAGTCCGCCATTTTATTATTTACCCTTGAAATTTAACTTCAGTAGTTCCGACCAGAATGCCATGTCTATAGATTAAGATTAAACAAGAACATTTGATTTCAAATAACATGTTGATCAGCCGGGCTACCCACGTGCATTTTTTTTTTTTTGAGGTTCCAACTTCGAGTGACAATAATAATAGTAAAAAAGTATTAAATTTTTCAAATACATTTTTTTCTAATTTCAATATGTAAATAAAAATACTCTAAATATTCAAGATAATTCATTTTTATTTTCCTATAAAAAACCACTCTCCAAAGAAGTCATGAAAAGAGGCTTAAGTTACCAGACTACTACCTTAAATCCAACAATGTAGTCATTATTTATTAGGTGTTCGACAGAGAGTACTCTTCAAGGGACTGTCGGAGATGGAGATTAAGTATTGGATAAAATGTTTCTTGGAAAAAATTTACTCGCATACTGATTAAGATTTTAATAATTTAGCTCTGCTCTCGGATGAGAATGGCAATACGTTTGGTATTCCATATAATTATCTTCGGCTCAAAGCTAACTCGAAAAGCATTAGCAAAACTTATATTAATAATAAACGCTTGCTTAAATCTCAAATACGTTGCATTGTAATAGAAGGTATTTGAAATCATTATGGCACAAAAAACTGGGAAAATCCAACATGAGCCTCATCATATCGTTCAATCTCACTTTGCGTTTTTTATCCAAGCTATTTGAAGCTGTAATTGGAAAAAGACTATAACTGAAGAAAAGGGCCTTATACTAATAATAAACTTGGATTTACACCTCAACATTGCACAATCGATCAAGTTCAACGAATAACAATCATAATAGAAGATCCGATGGAAGAAAAATACATTTACACAGCTGGTTTTTTTGCATATCACAGGCATTCGAAAGAGTATACACTGGTTCGCTTCATAAATTAAGACGTTTCTTTCCACACTAACTAACTGATCTGCTTCTCTCTTACCTGTGCAAAAACTTCTTCAAAATCAAGCAGGGAAATCATATACTACGTTAGAGCAAATAAAAACAGGAGTACTACAAGGGAGTGTTTTCGGGCAACTCTTATGCCTTTTGTGTTTACTAGCGACATGCTCACGCCGCCAAACTTCAGAATCGCCTCATTTGCAGATGTTACCCGACACATTCTTTTTATAATTACCTACAGCATTAAACTTGCTTAAGGCACTCATATTAGTGTGTCGCAATCGTAAATATACAACCCAAAAGCATACAGGAAGGATGATAGACAAATAAGAAACCTTACAGATCTGTTGATTATGCCATGGACCAGTTTTGAATTAATGAAGTTTTAACAAAACTAAAAAGTGCTTAGATTAAAGAATTTGGTAAAATTTATTCTTTGTATTCGAAAGAGGGCTTTACTTCTCAGTTGCCTACTCAGTCCGAAGTAGCAACTGTTGGCAAGAGTGATTCTGCGTTGGATTTTGAGACTGATATTGTTGTTAGTGTTAATACTGGTTCCAACATAGACAAAATTATGTACGACTTTGAAATTATGACTGTCAAAAGTGACATGGGTGTTTGAAAGGAGATATTTTGTCTTACCCTCGTTCACTACCAGACCCATTTGCTTCGCTTCCTTATCTAGTCTGAAGAAAGCAAAGCTAACGGCGCGATTTTTATGGGCAATAATATCAATATCATCATCTTACGCCAGCAACTGTACACTCTTATAGAGGACCTTTTCCATTCAGCCCTGCAGCTCAAATTTTTTTCTTATTTTTAACAGGGGTCTCACATCCGCAGCAGTTTTTTTCTTTTCATTGGGGTTTTTTTTTACGTGGCGGGTCCCAAACCCAGCGCACAACCCTAGAGAGGGACGTTTGGCTTCTCACTTTAGCTGTTTTTTGGCTACCTAAACGATACTTGGTCTAAGACCGTTAGTCGTGAGCTGCTTGAACCATATGTAAAAGCATCGTTTCTGCCCACTCCCACGTGAACGGCGCCCAGAGAACTTTCTTCGCTCGCGTAAACTTCTACACATAGTCCTGGTTACTTTGGAAAGTTCTTTGTGATAAAAATCGTTCTAAAATATGAAAGTATTGTTTATTTCTACTAATGAAAACCCTACTGATTGCTTTTGGTAATACAAAGCTTTTTATTAAATTCCTTGTACTCTTAAATTATTCTAGCTCTTTATTCGAAGACTTCACAAAAATGTTTGTATTCCCATTAACATTGGAGGTGGATTGCTATAAAAAAGCATCTTTCGTCGTATTTTAATAAAAATCTTCTTCGAAGCAGTTGCCTGAGTCAATATAAGCATGCCAACACCTAATCAAATTTCCATACACTCATTTTTTTGAATGAGGAGGGTTCCGCCTTCCTCTGCTGGCATGACTTTCTGTGCCTTCAGTGAATTTAAGTTTTTTTTTATTTTTTTACACGCTAGATTGTTGCACACCTTTTTTTTAACATAACTATTGATGCGTTGTAAATTACAACTTGTAATGCGTATGATTTATGGAAGTTGCTCAGGTTTTTTACCAAGCATTTTTTTGTCGTTTTTGCAAAAGATTCAGGTTTTTTTTTGTTGAGTCGTTAAATAAGAGCTGTTGAGTTCTTTTGTATTCGCTCTGATACCGACGCAACGATTTTAAGGTGGTATTCTACTCTAGAATTTTGAAAAATTCGATTTTTTTTCATATATTTAAAGTTTATACCCTTAAAACCATATCCTCCAAAGGATTTTTAAAAATTAAAATTATTTTAAGAGCTACAGTTACTTTAGTGACGCAGTACCTAGCCCGGTAGGTAGGTAGACTCACTTTTTTAAACGCGTTTTTCTCGAAACTACTTTTTTCCACACGGTACCGGCATTATCTCAAGTTCTATACAACCGATTTACTTGAAATTTTGTGTGAACTTTCTTTATATAATCCTTTATCGCTCCTACCAGCATCGTGTCAAAATTTTTGTTTTTAATATTTTAAAAAAATTAAGAAGTTTCAAAAAAAAGCGCAAAAACTGATTTTTATTTTCAGGCAGTCACCATTTTTCAAAAAAAAAATTTCGTTTTGTTCCCGGACTATAACAGCATCCTTACTGATTAAGAATTTCTTTTGATTTTTTTTTCAGACGAACAGGAGAGTCAGGATCAATGTCACAAGGATGCGCCATTTTTTTACACCTGCCTCTCCCGCCCCTCTAATTATTTTAATTTTTAATATTTTTTGTAAATTTTTTTTCTGTATTCTTAAGATATCAATAAAAAACACCATAAAAAAATGGATAGCAAAAAAATTTTTTTTTTTAATAAAATTCAAAAAACTGCCCAAAATTTAATTTCTAGACTAGAATACCCCCTTAAGGTATTGCGGCAAGTTTTCGATGTGACACGATCTTCACTGAATACTTTCTGCCGCTCGTCACTTATGTTCGTGATGAATTAAACTCCTTAAATACATTTTAGTGGAAGCTTTTGGTATTAAACACTTTCAAATTTAAAATATATAAATAAAACCAAATTTTCTTTTGGTATTTTGCTTTGCGTCTCTGCGATTTTAAGTCAAAGATGACCCAATTTGAGACGACTAAAGCTAAGCTTATGCTATATGTGTCTTCTTCTCTTATTACTGGTAAGACCAACATATAGTGTCTCCCGACACTCTCTCTACTGACCACCAACCATTGCAGTGAAGGGATATTGGAAAACCCAAACTAGATATTCACTTGTGATCAAATGTAAATGACATACACACACATACGCAATTGATTAACCGAAATAAACAAATATTAGCTTGTGTTATGTAAATTATGTTTTATTCATGTGAAAAACTCTAGCAATGCAGCAAAAACAGTCATTGCCCACAGCCGGCTACACTCCAGCCAACGACAAACACACACAGATTTGTCAATATAAAATATATTTGCGGCATGGATGAGCGAGAAGCAATTGAGTGCTACAAATCACTGCGATTTATAAATCTATTGTGGCGTCAGCTGCGCTTAAACGCTCACTTGCGCGCTTATGAAAAGCATAAACACAAATCACTGTGTTCACTTTGTAAGCGCATTGTCAGTGTAAGCGTGTAGCTTGCGGCAGCCAAGAGTGACTGTAAACAGCTGTGTGCGCGTATTAATTTTCAAAGCAGATTTGCACATTGAAAACTCGTTTGCTCGAAGCCAAATTGATACAAATACCGCAGAAGTGCTGAGCGGCACGTTTACCCATTCCGCGGCTTCGCAGCTTCTTGGCTTCTTCGCCAACGAAAATGTGTGGAATTTTTCAATTTCTACTTTGTTTGCCTGCGAAGGGAAAGAAAATGTGGTGAAAAATTGGCAGCTTTGCCGCTTCCTGTTCGGTTGCTGATTGCAATAAATACAAGTCACCGCCAACTCTTACGGAAATCCATTCGTGAAATTCCCTCAGATTCAGCACAGCTGGCTCTGTAAAGGAGGCACGTCTCAGATAAATTGATTACTTACTTAAAATTTGCGCTGAAAAATTTGTACAGTTAAGCATATAGAATATTTATGCCCGAATATTTGCACGCAAATATGCCATTTTTCGGGAGTCACGAAATGTTTGCTCCTTATTTCTACTCCGCCGAAATGTATGCTTTGGCTTGAGATCAAAATTTAATGCAGTTACCGAAAGTTAAAATTTTCCGTTGGCGAAGAATTTGTGCTATTCAGTATTTCTATTTTTCGCTTCTCACTTTTCTTTGCCAAAGTTGTTGTTTTGACTTTGAAGTTGCCAGACAGCAGTAACGGTGTTGAATGTATAATTAGGCGCACACGATTGCTTGCGAATGCTACAGTGGCAAGCAAATGTGGCGCAAGTCGGTCAAGGCGGTAAGTGGGTTAAGCTATTTATAAAATTTGAAAACTTTCACGGTTTTAGCTTAAACATGTACTGTTGTATAGTGTAGACATGAAAATACACGTGAGACGAGTTTATTTTATCAGAGTCTTGTTACCACATTATTTACACTCTATTCTTGACGCACATAAACCAAAAGGTTTTGGAGGTATATGGAGTGCATGAAGACTTTTAGTGCTTTGAAACTGATGAAAAACTCACTAAAGCTTTTCTCTAAGTTGAATTACTGAGGTGATTATTGTTAAGGGCATTTATTCTGACGTAATTTGTATAGTAGTGATTGAACTTATATCAGAAGTAACGGAAAAAATTGTTAGAATTGTTCTTTTCAGACTGATAGAAACTGAGCATAAACAATTTTAGACGAGCCCACAATAAAGTTTATATATTCGGTTACTTGAAAGACCGCTTGACACTTGAAGCATATCCATTCGCGCTTGGTCTTTCGAGAACATCTTTGGCTACAGTCATCACCGCCAAGTTGCAAAAGTCTACACACCCTCAAAGGATCCAATCCCAAAACTAAATCATCTTGTAACAGGTGAGCCAAGTAGATGTACTTTTTCAATAGTCTTTTCTGACAGATCACTCTTGATTCGTGTCAAGTTGTTAATATTGTTTGGCATTTCATCATGGAAAGACTTACACCGGAACAACGTTCACAAATCATTCAACTTCATTACGAAAATTCACATTCTGTAAAGAATATATCTCGCTCGTATTGTTCAACTTATGATCAACACAATCGGGCTACTGAGCGTATTATTCGCAACACCATCACCCATCTTGAGATTCAGCATTCATTATTGGATAATATTCGACCGAATAAACCACGTCCAGCACGCAGTGAAGAAAATATAGCAGCCGTGGATGAGAGTGTACACTAAGACCGTGGAGAGTCGATTCGGCACCATTCGCAGCAACTCGGACTGACGTATGGAACGACTTGACGCATTTTACGTCGAAATCTTAATTTGAAAGCGTGCAAAGTACAGCTTGTGCAATAAGTGAAGCCACTCGATCTTCCCAGCTACATTGCTTTCCTCTATGGACTCTTGAAAAGCACCAAGAAGATACGACGTTTTTGAGACAAATTTTGTTCAGGGATAAGGCCCATTCCTGGCTGAGTGGATATATAAACAAGCGAAATTACTGTACTTGGGACGAAAAGCAATCTGAAGAGTTTCAAGAGCTGCCATTTCATCCAGCAACAAAAAAAACGGTTTGGTGTGATTTGTGGCCGGTGAAATCATTGGTCTTAGATGTTTTCCTCTGTGGTTTTGTAAAGTCTATAGTCTATATGGAGGATCCCGCTTCGATTCAGACCTTGGAGCAAAACAACGTGCGTCCCAGTGGAAGTGCTCGAACTAGTCATCGAAAATTGCACATAATGGATGGACCATCTGAGTCGTAGCTATCGTAGATAATCTTTAAAAATAAATTGCCCATTAAATTTGAAGTTTCTGTGGTTTTTCTTTAAAAATGTAGGGAATCTCGAAATGGATAACTCAGTATTTCGCTAATTCCAAGAATAAGAATAAAGCAAGTTATCTCTCATATTGGAATCCATACGTATAAGTTACAATAAGTTCGTAGTTGGATGTTTTTTTAGGATGGATCGATGAAACATTTCTTAGATAGCATTGAATTTGAGATCTCTTTTCTTCGCGCAAAGCACGGTTGGCTCAACAGGTATATTAAGAGAAATGATTGCGTAATTGGAACATACTTTGAGCGCCGGTTATGAAGTGACCTTTCACTCTTCAACAGGAATTGTACATATTTAAAATATTTTTAATCCATTCAGAGCACTGAACTTTACAATAACGAGAAGCTCTTTGATAATTTCATGGACGGTCTTTAGTAAAAAAATGGAGATTGTTAGTGTGTGGCTATTGGACTTAGAGAATATTAGAAATATACTACCCAGATATCATTTAATGGTATTTAGAATTGTTCAGAGTTGTTTTTTGTTCTTCATTCGTCATATTCAATATGTTATAATAATGTCACCTAAAATGCAAAGTAATACCTACATATATAGTCAAAAAAAAAAAAAAAAAAAAATGCGGTTTTATTGCTTATGATTCACCACATCTTTTTATATACATGCATGCAGATCTTAAGCTTCCGCTGTCAGATATAACCAATATATAACCATTTTGTAACCAAAACTCAATATTGTGTTTTAATATGAGTGCTTTTTATTCCAACGTTTTTCCTTCGTCTGTAAACTTATGAAAAGTGATGATACACTTTTTTACATTTTAGGTGACGATATGTATGTATATCTTCATTTTTTATTCTGACTTTACACATATCTTATTAAAAAGTTAAAAAAAAAAATTATTTATTACAAAAAATTTACAAAGCCTTTGTTTACAATTACGGCTGAAGCGTAGTTTTTTAAAGTCCCCGCAGTCATTGAAAATATGAAATTGTTGGCAAAGTGTAAGTAATCGCAAAAAGCGTGACCGAATTTCAGTTTAATACCATTTTAATAGAAGATATTTAAAACATTACAATCAGCTGAATTCAAAGCATTTGTTTTCCATAATTGCCAAACTTTTTTGTTTTGCATTTTTTGGAAAATTTTTTAATTGAAAATGGCACGTTTTTCGGCATAATCATAAAAACAAATACATAAATGTCAATATTTACCGCAATAACGGCAGCCTTGTGCAAGCTTAGTGTAAACACATGTCAGTATGTAATCGTTAAGCTCATGTATTTTAAATAAATTGCCTGGAAGCCTTTAGTGTTTTCTGCATAAACCCATTAAGGTTGTTCTAAATCCAATGAACATTGTTTTATTATTGCATTTGTGCTTTTTCTGAAAATTAAACGTCTGTTTGGAAATGATTTAAATAAAAACAATACAAATATAATATTTGTCCATATCTCGGCGGTGAAAAAGGGATAAAACGAACGATCAGTTGGTATGTTTCAAAAAAATGGTAAAATTGATGTAAATTGATTGACTAAAAATAAATCTGTATATTATATAAATTTATATATATTCTATTAATTATTATTTTTTATTATTATTCATTTCACTTTCCCAAACTCGCGTAAATAAAATATTAGAAATGAAACTGCTTATTTGTGCTTAGAGATATAAATTGTAGCGGTATTTATTTACATTTTTTCCATCAAATGACAAATCTTTGCCAAATAATGCTCAATAGCACTCAGTATTTTTTGGATTTTTCCAAATTAATAAAGGCTTACGAGTATATACTCTGTTGCTTTTGTGTAACTAAATTCATTTTTTCCTGAGTGGTTTTTTGTGACTCGGTTACAAAAATATTTGCATTAAGTTTGGTCGAATGTTTTAAACTAATTTAAAATTAATCATTACCATTAAAAGAATAACAGAACAATAAATTTTGGAGCCTACCTAAGTAAGTATATATCAGATTAAGAGTTAAAGGCTGTTCTCGAAGCTATAAAAAGGTTATTTTTCAAATACCAGAATTATATTAAGGGGGTATTCTAGTTTAGAAGTTTAAAAAAATCGATTTTTTTTTATACTTTCAAAGTTTAACTATTCAAGAATATATGTACAAGAGGCTTTTTCAAAATTCAAATTATTTTCGGAGACATAGGCATTTTTCTGACCCGGCATCCAAACTGGTTCAGCCAGAACGCGAAACTTTAAACGCGTTTTTTTCAAAACTGACTTTTTCGGAACGATACCCACGATTTCTCAGGTTCTACTGGACCGATTTACTTGAAATTTTTATAGAGTCTTCTTTATAGGCTTGTCTATGGTTGGAACTAGCCCCATTCCCAAATTTTTATTTTTATTATTTTTAAAAAATTCGAAATAGTCAGAAAAAGTGATCCAAAAAAACTTTTTTTGAGGCAGTCGCCATTTTGCGAAATGTTTTTTTCCCAACTTTTCCGTAGTTTCGGCCATTGCGACATTATTCTAGATTAATAATTTTTTTTCTTTTTAGTTTCAGATAACCAGCGGGGTTGAAATCATGGGTATGGTAACGTGGGCATTTTCAGAGACCCCTCACTTCGTCAGCTCATAATTTCTGAAATTTTTTACTTATTTTAGTATTCAATTTTTTTCTGTACTCTTCTAAAAATAACAAATAGCTAATAAAAAATCGATAGTAAAAATATTAATTACCTTTTTTTACGACACTTTAAAAATTACCTGAAATTCATGCTTCTAGACTAGAATACCCCCTTAAGATCCCGCTTAACGCTGCTTCATTTAACTTTGTCTCGGTTCAACGCTCATTTTTTTCAACGCAGTGATTTCCTGAAATTCGGTATTCGAATACTCGATGTACATATTATATATTAATCCAAATAATCAACCAAGGAGTTATACTTGCATGTATAGGGCTTTTACATGCGACTTACATTAAAGCAGATGTTTGCCAAAATGGACGGAGAACAGGAGCAATTAATAAACAAATTTTGGAAGAGTTATAATACCATGTATGATGTAGAAAACATAAAACGTTTTTGAAGACAACAGAGAGACCTTTAAAAGGGTTATGGAATAGCATTCGGCCAAATTTAGGTAAGAGGAGAGATATTGGAGACTCTATTAATATGGATGAAATAGTGTAAGAAATAATAAAATTAGCAAAACAACCCAAGGTTTAGATAAGGTAAATGTGAAAGACGTCAAAAAACTAGTTCAAGAAACTGCAGCTAGTTTTTCTAACGTTCCGCTCATGGAATTAAGTGCTGAGCAAGTAGTAAACAAAAATTATCACAGTAGTGATTCCGAAGGAGAGCAAAGAGAACTTTCGATGGCGTTTGTAAAGAGAGAGTTGCAACACTAAAGCTGAAGGTATGTACCAATTTATTGAAAATTATGAAAATTTTTATAGGTGTCCAAGGAGTATATTTTTATAGGTGTCTAAAAGTACGACGGAATGTGATAGGTACTTTTTCCATTTTTCAAACTTCTAACATAAAGCAAAAGGAAAAAACAAACTATTATATATTGTACATTCCTTCTTGAGAAAAGGCAGGAAATTGGCATCAAAAAATGTGGTAGACTGAATGATCTGACTGACTTAGTTTTTTTTTTTTTTGTTTTCATAAGTTTATTCGTTTATATTGCTTCTATTATTTAAAAAAATAATTGCGGTATTGTATAATTTTAACCATAATTATATTAGAGATATAATTAGAAAAAATAAATTTTTTTATATTTTTTCTTAATGATCATATATTTAGGAATAATGCACACAGAAAATTTCCTAACGTTTGGGTGAATATTTTCGAAGTTATACGAGGTTGAAAAGGCGTTTCAGAGTGCTTGGAAGTACATGGACAAACATTAAACGCATTTTTCTCAAAATGGTATTTTCAAAGTCGGTGACCAACTTTACTCGAAAACTGCTAAACCCATTAATCTTAAATTTTAATAAGAAACTCTTAAATACATTTTTTAGTAACGAATTTTAATAAAAAAATGAAAAAGATCTTTTTGATCGATAAATATTTTTTTATTTATGAACAAATTAACGCCGAAACTTTGGGCCAAAATCGATTTTTTTAGAACCGCTATTTTGTCAAAAAATTTTATTATTGTGTTATCTCTTTGATTTGATTTACTACATTTAACATTCAGAGTTATAGCAGTCACCGCAAAACCAGTTTTTTGAGAGTAGCTCCCGGAGATCAGCTGTGGTTCCTTTTCAAATAAATATTTTTACTAATAAAATCTTAAATACAGTTGAAAGATGGAAAAATATGTGTACACAATTTTGGATTAATAAATTTAAAAATTTTCTCAGGAAAAATTCTTTTTCCGACCTTTTTACTGTGTATGTTTAAAGTAATTTAATACCTAACCAATTGCTATTCATTTTCCCCTAAAAACATTAATTGAAAAAAAATTCTAAAAAATCTGTATAATTCTGCGCATAAGCACTTATTAAGGGTGATATGGATTACTAATAAAAAGAGAAAGAAAAAAAAGCAATTTAATGATAGTAAAAGCTTAGTCGAAATTTACATTTACTAATTTTTATTTAGTACTTTTTCGTGTTATTTATTGAAAGTGGCGAAGTAAGGGTTAAAATAGCAATGATGTAAATATTCAAATAAAATATCTGCGAGTATTAAAAAAATCTCATTTTAAAACGTGATTGGCGATTAAAATTAAAATATTTGATATTCAAAGTAAAATAAATAAATATATGCTAAAAATATTTAAATTTGAAATTCATGAATTTTTTCTTCAAGTAAAGTTCATTAAAAGTTATAAGCTTTCAGCGATACTTCACTTACAAAAAAATAATAATGCTTACATTGCCTGCTATATAAATTTTCATTTATATTTTATAGGAACTAATCGTTTTTGTGATGTGTTAATAATTGAGAACAGTTATTACATTAGTTACATTCTTTCATATGTACATATACATACATATATGTACATATATTTTACCATATTCCTATATATGTGCCAAAATAATAACTATTTAAAACAAAACCGGCAAGAAGCAATAAAAATTTCTCCATAAATATGAAAAAATATATATTGCCTTTTAAAACACTTTTATATACGTTTTTCTCTAGAATGATAAATAATATTTCCTACTAGCTTATTTCAATGAGTAATAAATTTTATCATGAAATCAACATCACAGTAAATAATAACAATAAATAACATAGAATACAAACAAAGAATCAAATTTAAAAGGCGTATGAAAATGGTTTGTGAAATATGTCATTTACACTAGTTCAATACAAGCGTAGATACATTTAAAATATGAGTTTACAGAAAACCTATTAATATACTTTGAAATATGAATTTGTGTTTTCAATAGCTAGGAGTATCCTTTGTAATTGGAAAATCGAAATTTTAGAGAAAAGGTAGAAATCTCTTCTTCTTTCAATTATAATTCAGTCGCCTAAGCAAATATTCGTTAAAACAAAAGAGTTCGAAATTAACTAAACTCAACCCACAATTATATATTAAGACACCCTTCCAAAATGTGGAAGACACTATTTATAGCTTTTTCTGGAATATTTCGATTTTTCGGACATCAAGGGTTGTTTAAAAAAAAAAATAAAAATTTACAATAATACATAACACTTTTAAACAATTTTTTTGTCACACACTCTAAATTCCCCAAACTCAGCGAGGCAAAAATTAGGTAAGTAATATTTTTAGGCATAAAAAACGGCAACAGATAAATGATAAAAGCTTTGAAGAAAAACTAAATAATCTTAAAGCTCGGCGGGAAAGTTTTTGTGAACGTTGAACAAAAGTGTCTGGAAAACCATTAATCGGAAAATTACAAAGACTTAAGGGGGTATTCTAGTCTAGAAGCATGAATTTCAGGTAATTTTTAAAGTGTCGTAAAAAAAGGCAATTAATATTTTTACTATCCATTTTTTTATACGTATTAGTTATTTGTTAATTTTAGAAGAGTAGTTGTTAATTTTTGAAGAGTACAGAAAAAAATTAAATACTAAAAAAAAGTAAAAAATTTCAAAAATTATGAGCTGACGAAATTTGGGGTCTCTAAAAATTTCCACATGACCATGCCCATGATTTCAACCCTCCTGGTTATCTGAAACCAAAAAGAAAAAAAGATTATTAATCCAGAATAATGTCGCAGTGGCCGGAACTACGGAAAAGTTTGAAAAAAAATTTTCACAAAATGGCAACTGCCTAAAAAAAAAGTTATTTTGGATAACTGTTTCTGAATATTTCGAATTTTTTTAAAAATAATAAAAATAAAAATTTGGGGATGGGGCTAATTTCAACCATAGACAAGCCCATAAAGAAGACTTTATAAAAATTTCAAGTAAATCGGTCCAGTAGAACCTGAGAAATCGTGGGTATCGTTCCGAAAAAGTCAGTTTTGAGAAAAACGCGTTTAAAATTTCGCGTTCCGGCCGAACCAGTTTGGATGCCGGGTTAGAAAAATGCCTATATCTCCGAAAATAATTTGAATTTCGAAAAATCCTGTTGTACATATATTCTTGAATAGTTAAACTTTGAAAATATGGAAAAAAAATCGATTTTTTTTTAAATTTCTAGACTAGAATACCCCTCTAATAACTTAACTTATAACGTCATATAAGCTTTTGGATGTAATAGTATACATATATCCTGGAAAATACGTATGCTGGACTATCTAATTTATATTTAAATTTCTTTCCGGCTGAGTTTTCGGTGAAATTGGAAAGGAATCATCCACTATGAACTGCTCCAGCCTGGTTGAACGATTGATTCTATATTTTACTGTCAACAACTGATAAGATTGAAGCAAGAAATCGAAAAAAAACGGCCAGAACTGATCAGTAGAAAGGGCTTCGTCTTCCATCAGGACAATGCTAGACCGCACACATCACACATGTTTGATGATTCGACAAAAACTGGGAGAACTTGGCTGGGAAATTCTGATGTATTCAACCTATATAGCCCTGACCTTGCACCATCAGATTACCATCTGTTTCGGTCAATGCAGAACTCCCTTAATGGAGTACAGTTGGCTTCAAGAGAAGCCTATGAATATTACTTGTCGCAGTTTTTCGCCTAGAAACCAGAAAAGTTCTACACTGATGGAATAATGTCTCTAGCGGAAAAATGGCAAAAAGTGGTCAACCAAAATGGCACATATTTGGTTTACTAAAGTTCATTATAAATATAAAAAATAAGTTGACGTTTGATTAGAAATACGAAAAGACTTTTTCGACTAACTAATATTTTCAATTGGAGACTTTCTTAAATCCTTTCAATTTCTCTAATAACTCTACCGTGAACAAGGCATATTAAGTTTGCCACGTATTCTGTAACACCCAAAAGGATTTGCCGATTATATAAAGTATATACTGTGTTATATACATGATCAGCGTAACGAATTTAGTCACTTGAAATTTGTCTGTTTTTATTTGACCAAATATTTTCACGAAATTTGGCATGTATTACTGTTTGAAAGCAACAATACTCCAAAGAAACAAAGTTAACGTTCTTTCGTTTTTTTTATATTTTTTACATCATTTTTTTTTTTATACCTGACAATAATCTGAAATTGTTGCATGCTGAGGTAAAAACATAAAGTATAATAAAAAATAAACAGTGTGCTTCCATTCCCCACTTTTCCATTGTCATCACTTTCATGCCTCTCTTCCTTATTCACAGCCAAAGCGAGCTCGGTTATTCAATCTACATTAACCTGCCTCAACTTCAAGTATTTAAGTGAAAATCCATATTGACATACGTATTGATTTACCGAGATAATAATTGACTAGACTGACAAGTTTGCCACAAAAGTCGTAGCAATCTATGCCAAAATTGCCGTCACTCTATTTATAGACGAAATGCTTTGTGAATTAAGACACACGTGGGTTTACACCCACCAAGGTATTGATTTGCGGCATATAGCCTCAAATTACCATTATTACGTATATTAACTACCTTTGCAGAGGGCAATTGCAATGGCTATAATACACCGCTCTTTCCCCCCCACTTAATGTCAAATCAATCAAAATGTTTGTTTAATGATCAGCCCGTCAATCAGTGGCTCTCAAGCGCCACTTACTCCAAACATATTGAATATAAACAAATTTATGTAATAGAAGTTATATTATATAACCATATTAACCGCAGAAGCACTAAATTATGAATAAAATCACAGATTTATTCCAAACGTGTTAAAAGGGCGTAAAAAGCTTGGTTGCGATTAAGAAAAATCTCACAAATAACGTAACATTACTTTTCATAAGTTAACATGCGAAGGAAAAATTTTGTAATAGACACCACTCATATCGAAAAAAATTAAGTTTTGGTTATAAAAGGTTATACGTTGGTTATATCTGAAAGCGGAAGCTGAAAATTTTATGATACAAGTATGTAATATGATAAAGTAAATCGCAAGCAATAGAAAACTCAATTTCGTTCTTTTTGATGATATGCTGTTTTGCATTTCAGGTGACGATATATATTATATTGCCTTGTTTACTATATCAAGTAGCGCGTTTTGACGTAAGCGCCGTACATATTGGATATTGCACTTTTAAAGAGAATTCAGTATGACTAAAGTAAATGAAGGGTCTAGCTTAAGTATGACTACCTTCAGAGAGAGCGGTAAAAACAGCCAGAGAGCAAATATATCATAGGGAAAATATCATAAGGAACATTTTTCTGAAATTAAAAATATCTCAGGTATAAATTGTTAGTGATAAAATGAACAAAGTAAACAAATTTTAGAAAAGGTAGAGAATATTTCTTATACAAATTATAAAATCTAATGGATCAACAACTTGTCAACGCTATCATTTTTGTTATTTCTTGGTTTTTTTTTTTGTCTGAAAATTTCACTCATTTTCCGCTATAACTTTTTCTTCTATTTGAAATCATTGAGAAGTGATCGAATCAAGGCTGAAACTTACCACAAATTTACATATC
Source organism: Bactrocera zonata (assembly GCA_037783105.1). NCBI lineage: Eukaryota > Metazoa > Arthropoda > Insecta > Diptera > Tephritidae > Bactrocera > Bactrocera zonata. The sequence continues at coordinate 178,007 of JBAWJQ010005155.1, read as the reverse complement.
TGCTTAATCAATTATTCGAAAAGAATATCAGGATGCAGTATCTTTAATAGTGATTGATAAAATAGAATAAAAAAAAAACTAGCTTGTGACTTGTATTTAGAGAACATACCAACATTTAGCGAAAATAAATTCACTGATATTCGGGTGCGCATAATCGAAATGTATAGCCGAAATGAGCACCAATAAGCGATAAAAGACTGTTTCCTAAACAAGTTCATTCTAAACAATAACAAAAACAATAACTAATTGAATTAGTTTCTTTATTGTAAACAACAATAACAATAACAATGAACTATAGTATAAATTTCATTGATTTTGTGGTGATAACAGCGCTAATAATATTAAATCTCCCTTGCGATAAAATAAAAATATGACGCATGCGATAAAATTGTAATTACTTTGAAATTGCGCACTACTAGCAAACGTACAAGTATGTATGTACACATTTATTACTGCGAAAATTTTTAAAAAAATTCTCTACAATGTTAATGAACTTGATAACATAGTAACATAGCGCAGAATGGATTCCATCGAAATCATAATTTCTTGGTAGGCCTCAACAATATATATGTATATCGTCAGCTAGAATGCAAAATGAATGAAATGGTTATACTTGCATATCATACATTCATATTGGAAAAAAATTTTAAGTTTTGGTTATAAAATGGTTATATCTGATAGCGGCGGCGGAAAAATTTGTGCTACAAATATGTAATGAGTATGATGTTCTGAATCGTAAGCAAAAAAAAAAATTAATTTCGATTTTTTGATGATACGTTGTTTTACATTTTAGGTGACGATATGTAGCTTAACAGTAGTGGCATGCTTTTCTTCTAAATTTTCTCATTATTGTGTCATTTAAGGGTCTAGAAATTTAAAAAAATCGAAAAATCAAAGTCTAACTATTCAAGAATATGTATACAAGAGGATTTTTCAAAATTCAAATTATTTTCGGAGATATAGGCATTTTTCTGACCCGGCATCCAAACTGGTTCGGTCGGAACGCGAAACTCTAAACGCGTTTTTATCAAAACTGACTTTTTCGGAACGATGCCCAAGATTTTTTAGGTTCTACTGGACCGATTTACTTGAAATTTGTATAAAGTCTTCTTTATAGGCTTGTCTATAGTTGGAACTAGCGCCATCCCCAAATTTTTATTTTTATTATTTTTAAAAAATTCGAAATAGTCAAAAAAAAGTGATCCAAAATAACTTTTTTTAGGCAATCACCATTTTTTTCCCCCAACTTTACCGTAGTTCTGGCCATTGCGACATTATTCTAGATTAATAATTTTTTTTCTTTTTGGTTTCAGATAACTAGGAGGATTGAAATCATGGGCATGGTAACGTGGGCATTTTCAGGGACCCCCCTCTTCGTCAGCTCATAATTTTTGAAATTTTTTACTTTTTTTAGTTTTTAATTTTTTTCTCTACTCTTCTAAAATTAACAACTAACTAATAAAAAAAAATGGATAGTAAAAATATTAATTGGCTTTTTTTTATGACACTTTAAAAATTACCTGAAATTCATGCTTCTAGACTAGAATACCCCCTTAAGCATATAAAATACTTGCATGGAACTGTTAGGTTAGAGACTAAGTCAATATGGTTGCAGATCCTGAAGAATTTCAATAGAAATGAAATTTATAAAGCAGTGAGAAAAATATTTAATTTTAAACAAAGTATTAAAATAAATATTAAAAATTATTTTTTTATAAAAATATTTATAAATCAGTGATGAAAACATTTATTATTCAACAGAATTTCAAAATAAATATTACTAATAAAAATTTTATAAAATTGTTTTAAATATTAAATTTTATAAAAAAAGTTAATTTTAATTTTTTACTTAATATTTTATAAAAATATAATTTTTTTTTTTGAAATTTAAAATATAATTTGCGAAAACAAAAAATTACAAAAAAGAATCGATAAATAAAAATTGAAGCTACCGCAAATCACCGTTAACACAGCATACTGCTTACATAAAAGCACTGTTTAAAATACAGTGACTAAAATACCTGCGTGAGCTGGTTTGGGAATAATGCACATCATCATTTAGCACGCCTGCTGTATCCATAGCAATGTGCAAAAAGTAACGAAAAATAAACAAGAACCAGGAAAAATTCCGAAAATAAAAAACTGTTTGCTTGCTTCCGCCCGCAACATGCATTCAAGCACACGCCGCGCTCGAAGCGTTGGCTTAAATATTTGGCTGCTTAAATTTTCCACCACAAATTACAAGGATTTTCACAGCTTCCGGCAATGGCACACTGGAGTGCTATCGTGTTGCTTTCGCTTGCTTTATTCGCTTGTTTTATTTGCCTGCCTCACCCACACCAGCGCACCAACACCATATGTGCCACACTACAGCTGTGCCACTCAGCCACCACTGCGTATGCGTAACGTACAATTAAATAAAAGCCCCAAAACCCAAATCAAATGCAATCAGGTGTGTTTAAGAGCGCAAACACACACACATATGCGCATACATACGCATTTATTTATCAATAAAGGTGTACGCATGTAAATGTGTTGCTGTTGCTGTGTGTGTGTGTATTTTACTTACCGTAGCAAGGTTGGTTCGGTTCGCTGTATTGTTTTTGTTGGTCCTGCATTGATTGTTGTTGTAATTGACGGCATTGTGATTTCGATTTTTTCATCGCATTGTGTTGTAGTTGTTGTTGCTGTTCAGCCAAATCATCAACGCCGCCGCTACAAGCGCTGCGCCCACGCACGCGAAACGACACATTGAATTGAAATCGACTCGTCGGCTTCTTTGCTGTTGTAGTCTGTGTAGTCAACGTTGCGGCAGGATTCGGTACCAATGCGGTAGTTAAAGTTTCTAGCTCACTGCACAATTTGCCACCACCACCGCCACCGCCGCCGACACTAATGCCACACAGACCGCCACCGGCACCGCTGCCACCTGCCACAATCGGCGCGACACTGCCAAAAATCATGGCACGCTCATTCTGCATGCCCACATAGAGGGTGCGTGTTATTAGCATATAGGCGAAGCTGAGTATCAGCAGTGGCAACACCAATAAAATCAGGTCCAAGAAGATGTTGTAGGAGCGCTCGTAAGCGACGCTGTCTGCAGGCCATTGTTCACGGCATTTGCGTAGACCTGCAAGTAGCACAACAAAAAAAAAATTGAAATATAGAAAAATGTGAACTTCGATTGTGGGAAAGTTATATACCCCTCAGAGTGATATTTTTATAGCATATAGGAGCATAAAAAGATTTTTTTTCTTGACTTTGATCGCTCAGTTTGTAGCGCAGCTCTATGATATAGTGCTCCAATCTGTACAATATATTTGGAGATTATGGGATTGCCTTGGGCAATAATCTGTGCAAAATTTCGTGAAAATATATTGTAAAATAAAATTGCATACAAGGACATGATTTGGATGGTCCAGTTTGTTTGAAAGCTATATGATATAGTAATCCGATATCAAAAATATGTTTGGAAATTGTAGCGTTGCCGCGAATATAAATGTATGCCAAACTTTAGAAAGATATATTGTCAAATAAATAAGTTTTCCATACATAAACTTGGTTTTTGTATTTGTACGGTCAGTTTGTATGGTGGCTATATGCTATAGTATTCCGATATCGGCGGTTTCGACAAATATGCAGCTTCTTGACTATAATGGGACGTACGCAAAATATCAGACCGATATCTCAAAAGCTGAAGAGCTAATTCAGGAATATAAAAACAGGCGAACACTACTAAGTTCGTCACGCTGACCATTTATACATTGGGTAGTAGACAAAAGTCTTTTCGTATTTCTAATCAAACGTCAACTTTCTTTTATATTTATAATGAACCAAATATGTACCATTTTAGTGGACCACTTTTTGCCATTTTTCCTCTGGAGACATTATTCCGTCAGTGTTAAAATTGTCTGGTTTTTCAGCGAAAAACTGCGACAAGTAATTTTCACAGGTTTCTCCTGAAGCCAACTTTACTAAATGAAGGGATTTCTGTATTGACTGAAAGAAATGATAGCCCGATGGTTCTAGATCAGGGCTATATGGCGCAGCCAAGTTCTCCCAGATTTTGCCGAGTCATCTAAGATGTGTGTGGTCTAGCGTTGTCCTGATAGAAAACCTTTCTGTTGATCAGTTCTGACCATATTTTTTCGATTGCTTGCTTCAATCTCATCAGTTGTTGACAGTAAAATGTAGGATCAATCGTTTGCCAAGGCTAGAGCAGTGGATGGTTTCTTTCTAATCCCACCAATCACTTAGCAAGCATAACTTCTCTAGGCGTCAATCTTGGCTTTGCGATCATTTGTTGAGCTTCGCCATGCTTGGACCATGATCTTTTTTGCACATTATTCTCGTATTTGATTCACTTTTCGTCTCCGGTTACCATTCGCTTCAGAAATGGTTCGATTCTATTTCGTTTCAGGAAAGAATCACAGATGTTACAAGTAATTGTAATTTGGTCCATTAAACTTTTCACAGACAATTCATGTGGTACCCAAAAATCGAGCTTCTTTTTGTAGCCAGCCTTTTTTAAATAATTTAAAACCATTTGTTGATGAATATTAAATTCCTTAGCGATGTCATGGCTGCTTATGTGACGGTCTTGATCAATATTTTCCCTAATTTCATCGACTTTTTCAGCGATAGGTCGACCAGAGCGAGGAGCATCTTTCACATCGAAATTTCCAGAACGAAAGTGGGTAAACCTTTGTGTGCTACGCGAACTGATACAGCATCGTCTTCATTTCATTGGTGACCTGAGTGCCATTCTTCCCTTTTTTATATAAAAATTTCGAAATATCGCGAACTTCTTCATTATTTTCACTCATTTTCGAAGAGCTGTAACTTTTTGTCAACTTCCCTGAATTTAAATGAAAATCGAAAATAGTTAAATGAAGCTTAAAATCTCACTTTTTCAACACTATGTGATATGACTATTGATAGCACTGGAGATATGCGACTGCAACGACATCTATTGACTAAATACGAAAAGACTTTTTCGACTACTCAATATTTACACTTTATTGGGGATCCGACATTTCTTTCTAAGTGTTATAAACTTCGTGGCAAACTGTATTTGTCCTGCTCAAGCTATAACATTTACTCACTGAATATCGAAATCCATAAGATATGCAGCGGGTGAAAATAAATTTAAGTAAACACAACGAATAAATAAATTGACGACAAAATACTTCGAATATCAAAGTTATTCTGCTTTATTATTGTGTTATTTGCGCTCTGCTGGCATTTAGGATGTGCGTCAGCAATGCAAGCATAACAAATAATGTGCTTAATATACAACAGTGGGGTATGGAAGCAGGACAAGCCGCTATTGTTAGCAAACAGCCGGCTCAGTCGCTTGACATTTTTATCGTTAAATTTTCTTTAGTCACTTAAATAGCGACATTATGAAATGGCAAAGTACGTGTAAAATCATAAAATCGCATTTAAAAGCCGACGGCAGTACGCCTTCTCATCTCCCATATAAAATATACTACAATGGCAAGAAGTTACTCATACGCCATGGTGGGCGCGCACAAACAGCAAGCATTTGAGCACGCGATTTTGTAGGCAAATAACATTGTTTACGCGCACAGCTCTTTTCACTGCCACTCGTCTTTATATTCTCGCCCTCAGTGTTCTCTGCACTTCCTCTTTCCTTTTATATATTTAGCATTATGTAACAAACATTTATGGTACTACATACCCTGGCTGGTCGGCATCAATTGGCTAAATATCGCTATGGGCGTCATGCAAATAAGGCTGCATACCCAAATGGAGCCGATAATGCGATAGGCATGATTGAGCGTTTGCCATGCGCGCGATCTAAGTGGATGACAGATGGCATAATAGCGTTCGCAGGATATGGCGACGAGCGTCCACGAGGAGACAGCCACGGAAATCGCTATAAATAAAGAGAGAAACATAAAATATTTTATGAAATGTAGGAATTAATGAAGTAATGATGTTGAATTTAATTAGAGACATATTTACAGGCTGTTATAAACATAAATATAGAAGGTAGTCATGGTAAGCGCTGTGTGTATTTGAGCAGACTGTTAGCATACGCTTTTATGAATTTATTTATTTATATATATAAATATGTGTATATATATGTGTGTGTGCAGAAGTTTATTATACCTTAAAAGAACTGCAGTGGCGCGATTGTACGAGTGTTAATATACGATAAATAAAGATAAGCGTCATTATCTGGTAGAAAGCGTGGATGCCTTTTATGGTTTCAGTTTTGGCTTTTTGTTTTTGATTTTGGTTTTGCTACTTATTAGCGGATTAGGTTCATTTCCACTAATTATGGCTTGCTCGGCAGCTTTTGGTAGAATCTTCTCCTTTTTGAGACACGCTTACGTGGTTATAACCGAGTTTAAAACAGCGTGCTGCAGCGTGTCAGTCGTTCTTCCTTTTCGCGGTCACAAACCCACCGCATAGCCTTGGGCAGGGATTTGGGTGCAATTAGGCCTGACAAAATATTTGCTTAATTTGATCGAGTTAGCTTTATTTTTTTATGAAACAATGTTTTGAAATTTATTAAAATATTTTTTTTTATAAAAAAATTTGGTTATTCGCAGTTTTTAATACAATATTAGGAATCTAGTTTCGAATCGACCTTCGAACTACTTCTGCAACCACCGTATTCTCAAGATCTGTCCCCCCGCGGCAATTTTCTGCTCTCAGATCTCAAAAGAATGCTCGCTGGGAAAAAATTTTCGTCGAATGAAGAGGTCATAGGAGCCTATTTTTAGGCAAATAACAAATCGTACTACAAAATTGTTATTTAAAAGTTGGAGGGTCGATATAATCTGTGTATCACCCTTGAAGAGAGCCATCCATGATCAATAAAAACAACAAATTTTCCCAAAAAAAATGTTTTACTATTGTAGGCCGGGGACTTTTCAATTGATCTGTTATGAATCAAGTTATAATCTAGTCACAAATATATTAAAAAATTCCAAAAAATGTTTTCCATCTTCAATCAGCTGTCGCAGAATCATGATTGCCAATTAGATCCTCTTAGAAAAAGTGTTTCCGAAGATTGCCTTAGTAATATATTTATATCAAAAATTCTCCATTTACTTAAATTTATGTTCAAGAAAGTCTGAAAAAGGAAAATCAGATTAATTTTTTTTTACACCCAGAAAAAATTGTCCAAGTCACACTTTTTCACAAGCATATCATCGGTAGTCTTCTATGCCACAGCACTATTTTAGTATAGAAGCTGTGGATTATAGTGGCAAGCCACCTTTTGAAGTAAGTTAAAGAACGAAACTGCTGGGTGGTGGCTTATGCGGACCATGAAGCCCTTTTGATAAAAGTATTGAGCTAGTTTTATTTACTAGGAAATAAAAAATTCACTGATGGTACTCTTTCTTCTTTGGGTGATTCTATACTGAATAGGAAGCTCTCTTGGTAGCCAATACTTGTGGAGAGAGTGAGGACGGCATCAGTCGCCATATATTGTTCTAAAGAAGAAATTGAGAATAGGTGAGGCATCCCATCAAAAGTACTGATGTGAATCTTTAAAGCCACAGTAACGTTTTACGGGGTCGCTATTTGTTGGTTGCACTCAATGCAAAGTTTAAAACTACCAGATCATTGTAGCATCTTCCAAGTAGTGGTGGTTGCCAACAAGAAGCCTATGGACCTCCAGTGAGTTTGGCAGCCGGTTGTAAACATCCTGAGATCCTTTTGACTCGAAATGAATCTTAAGAGGTCTTTTAACTCTTAACAAATACAATCTCGCAGCCATTGTAAGAGTTTAGATTAGGCACTGTCTAATAGGTATAGACGTGGTACGACCAAATCTTTTGTTGAACGCTAATTACCAACGCTGTATGCTGAAAGGCAAGGTGAAATAAACTTGTCACTCTCAGGAGCCAAAGATTGAAATTAATCGACTAAATAAATTTGTTGGAAGCAAAATGCTTTGTCAATCTATAAAATAATACACTTTTGGATACAGATATTTGTCCACGTGAGTCCATCAATTTTGGATCAACCTTACGACTTAGCCTAACCTAATCTAGGCATTTATTGACTAAATCTCTCAAATAAAAACAAAAATTTAGTTTCGAAACCAGAAACAGACTCCATAACATAAATTTATAGTCTTCCATGATCATTTTTTTTCACAGATAGATTTCTAAATATTTATTAAATAATGAACACGTGGTGATCTGCTCTATGAAGTTTTGTTTCGTTCACTCTAGATAGAATTCAGAATTAAATTTGAATTTCTCAAAATCCCTTGCCATGCATTTAAGCCCAAAATAGTATTGTATTTCTTACGTGTTATTATTAATTTCTGAGTATTTGCTATTTTAGTAAATGTATAGAGAAATAATTACATAACCATCGAAAATTCAAATGAAATTCATTCTAATTTCAATTTATTAGAAAACTACGTACATGTACTTTATGTATTAAAATTAATTCCGATTAATTGGCTCAAGTTTACCATCGAACTTAAATTTATTGCAATGCAGAGAGCTAACTTGCAACTTTTGCTTCTAAGCCTGAGTTAAGTTGCTTGTGTAACTATTTGCACAAATATTATTTGTGTCTCTGCTTATGCTCACGAATTCAAATTCCAAAGGTACTTAAATAATTAAAGCCAAATAAACCACTTAAAATTAACAGCCTAAACTAATTTACGCCGACTCAAGTGTAGCATCAAATATTAACACAGAATTCTCGCAACAACACTCGAGGTTATTTGCACACAATCAGCTGGCAAAATCATTAGAAATTTTCCACTAAATTAACACGATTGCCTAGCTGTTGATTATGCGGCGTTACACTGGCATATGGGAGTGTATGATTACAGCTATATATAGTATGTAGGCGCCTACACAAGAATATTTCATATCGTAATCAGCACGTAGAAACACGAACTGTAACAGGAGCTGTGGCGGAAGAGTTTATGGCAATGAGTCTAAAATAGGGTTTAATAGTTTGTATGGGTCAAATAGCCGAGAACAAAGCTATGAAATATGCGCAAATATGTATTTCAACTAAAATTCAAGTGTTTTGCTTGTACGTCCGCGCAATGTTTGGAAGCTTATATGCGAAGAAGAGGAAGGAAATGAGGAAGAATTTTAAATTTATAATAAATATTAAATTTTTAATAACTCTTTATATTTAAGTATATAAGTATGCACATCTGTGTTTTAAACTATACACATTTTCCTTATATCGTATATACAATATATGATAACTTAACCCTCTAAAATTTCCCCCAACGCATACAAGAGTAAATTATTTTGCTGACACTGCCACTATAGTATTCACTGCTCACTGCATTTTAGCTTTGCAATAACGCACAGCCAGCAAATGCCACATTCACTAGCTTAACAATTTTCCACTCAAAATTCTCCATTTGCATAGAAATGGTTATGTATACCTATATAAATATCCAAATGCTTAGATGCACTGGCAACGCATGCAGCACAGTCTGGAGGGGACTTTGACTGTTTGTGGAACAATATGTAGTACATATATTACATATATATAAATATATATGTATGTAGTTGTTTAGAGTAATAACTGTTTTACAAATGTTTGCTGCGTATGACACTTGTCTCGGGTTATTAAGTACGATGATATGAATAAGAGAATGTGCTATTTGCTTTGAAATTATTCTAGTAAGTACTTATACGCAGTAATAACAAGATTTTGCAATTGAAATTTAATAATTTTATTTAAAATGAAAATTGGAATGAAAATTATTAACTATTATTTTGTATGGGTTGTCATTTCGAATCATCAGCTATTGAGACAAAGTGCGGTTTTCTTTGATAGATTTAGCTTAATTTTTATATGAATCAATTTTGTGAAAATATATAAAATATTTTAATATAATATAAGACAAAACGGTAACTTCGGCTGCACCGAAGCTAATATACCCTTCACGGGTGCATTTCTTTTATTAACCATGTGTCCAGTTTGTATGGAAGCTATATGCTATAGTAATCCAATCTGAACAATTTTTTCGGAAATTTGTTATTACCTTTAAGTTTATGTTTATTACCTTTACATTAAGCAGTAATCCATGTCAAATTTCGTGAAGACACCACGTCAAATGCAAAAGTTTTCCATATCAGCACTAGATTCGGATCATTCAGTTAGTATAGCAGCTGTATGCTATAGTAATCCGATCTGAACAATTTCTTCGGAGATTACATTGTGTCCTTAGAAAATGATGTATACCAAATTTCGTGAAGATAAAATGTCAGATGTGATAGTTTTCCATACAAGAACTTGATTCTGATCATTCAGTTTGTATGGCAGCTATATGTTATAGTGGTCCGATATCGGTAGTTCCAACAAATGAACAGTTTCTTGAAGAGAAAATGATGTTTGCAAAATTAAAAAACGATATCTTAAAAACTGAGGGACTAGTTTCTACACATACAGACAGACGGACATGGCTAAATCGACTCAGCTCAACATACTGATCATTTATATATGTATATACTTTAAAGGGTCACCGACGCTTCCTTCTGGGTGTTACAAACTTTGTGACAAACTTAATATACGGATACCATGTTCAGGGTATAAAAATGTGATTACTTGCGGTTTATAATTAAATATTGGGAATCGTGCTTCGAATTACTCCACATCCATGGTATTTTGCAGATCTGTCCCCCAGCGACTATTTCCTGCCCTCCGATCTCAAACGATTGCTGGCTGAGAACAAATTTTGAAGCCAAGGACAAGTTGTACTACAAAAATGATATCGAAAAGTTGATGGGTCGCTATAGTGAGTGTATCATCCTTGAAGGGAACTATGGTGAATAAAAAAAGCGAATTTTGCAAAAAAAAATACTTACTATTGTTGGCCGGTGACTTTTCAATTGACCTGTTATAAATCAAGTTATAATCTAATAACTATTAAATTTAAAAAAATCGAAAAATTTTTTCCATATCCAATCAGCTGTCGTGTGAAAAAGTCTAAGCTACTGTGGAGAACATACTTTAAAGTACTTTGGAGAGTGAGAGCAAAAAATTCGTTCTCACTGTTCAACTGTCATTACTTACATAGTTGTAGAATCTGTTTTTGCTAGACTATCGTCAGCATTAAATTAATTCAATAACTTCACCTGCCACACAGACAGGTTCATAAGATCCTTACATATGAATAACTTTGTCGCGAAATTTTCATTCATTTTCGCATCTTTTTCCCGAGGACTCACCAAAAATGGCGTCGCAATAGCCGAGTTTAAAATATTTTGTTCTAAAAATTTCAAATTTTTTTTGCTAATAGTGTACGTTTGTAACAATTCTAATAAAATTTTTAATTTTGTATGTAATATTGTCAAAAGCTGACTTTCACACGAGGAAACCCATGTAACCCCTTAAATGGTTTTAATGGAAATTTTAAAGAAGAACTACTATGGAAACATATTCCAGTTCCAATAATTTTGAAATTTGAATCTCAACGGATTTGAATTTATATCTGCTTTAAAGTTACATGATGAAGTTTTTGATAGTAAAAATTTTATATATTTCAAGCTAAAAAGTTCTCTACTGATGCAGTGATTCTGCCCTTCATCGTAGCTGAAGCCAAAAAAACATTATCTTTACAAAATAATGCTCATAAAATGAAGTTCGATTGATACTTCGGGATTTCTTTAGTAACTCTAGGGTTACAATCTGGCAACTCGCAGCTTTATCGTAAAATATTACATTTTTGATGTTATAATCACTCAGAAGTTTTTAGCAGGTCAGCGCTGTTTGTATTGTTAACAGTAACTTAAAGTATTCATCTCAGCCAGAAAATGGAAATAAATTGCGAACACTTTTGGGATATAACTTTTACAACTTCAGAGAGTGCACCGCTGAACATTATTTAATTTTGACGATGAAGCTTCATTAAGGATCAGTGTTTACTGATGGCATAGGGAACTCAATCGAGACCGTAGATCATTACAAAACGTACTTTGTGAAGGTCGTCCAAAGCCAGTTTTTGTTCCAGAAACTATTAATGCCGTGTCCAAACTGATATTGCACGATCGTCATGTGACCCATTGTGAGATTAAGACAACTAAGTATATGCTTCAAAGGGACAGGCATATGTTCAATATTGCATGCACATTCGGCTGTTAACATTTTTTTATATAGAAAAGCTTTCAAAGACGGGTGAGAGATTGTTGAAGACATGCCTCGTTCTGGACGACCTTCGAACTGATGAAAATATTAAAAAAAAAGTACAGGATATGGTGTTTTAAAATCATCAGACAATTGTTAGAGAAATGACAAGAGAGCTCGACATTCGAATTTTTTATTGTGAATGCGTTTTTGTTCAACTCGTCTCGATAAAGATGATTTTTTTTCCAAAAACAGTACCACAAACAGGTCTCTTTGGACAGGCGAATTCCAATCCCACATTCATGGAGAGCATTATAACCGATGATGATTAACATGCAAAGAAGAATAAGAATGGAGGGGAAAAACGAGTCGAAACCGAACAAATCTTGCCTAAGCTGGTCAAAAATCATTGTGATACTTATTCTTTTTTCGATATTCGTAGTTTGGTGAATCATGAATTTATTCTGGAAGGACTGACGGTCAATAGGGATCGTCTTGAGGCATTTGCGTAAGAACATTCGTCGTAAATGCTCGGAATCGTGGAAGAATAATTCATGTATTTTCCAAGGCGATAATACTCCATCACATCGAGCCACGATTGTGACCTAATTTAAAGCCAAAAACGCAATGAATACCATCGATAAACCACTTTATACAGCACATTTGCCTCCTTGTGAATTTTTCTTGTTTCCTAAACTGAAATTGTTACTCCGTGGAACTCGTTTTCAGTCGATTGAAGAGATGAAACAAAATTTGCTGAAGGAGTTGATGGTCATCCCGAAAAGTACTTATGAAAGGGTTTCTTCTGTTGGGGATAACTTTGAAGGCAACAAAATAAATATTGATGAAACAAATATTTTCTAATATAACTTGTTATTGCTGCAATACAACCAAATACAATTCCAGCTACAAAAAGTAAGTATTTGTTTATATATGTACATATATGTATATAGTATTTCTACTTTCTTGTTTATTAATTATTTAATCCGTTCAAATAAAATAACATTATAAATAGATAATTACCACAAAAAAGAAAATTTATTTGTATTTATTTTTTAATTATTTCTAAGCTTTTTTCTGACTGCCGTTCAAAACAATCTCAAAAGAAGACTTTGTTGACATTTGAAAGCAGTTGTATTCATGAGTTTCCGTTTCACACATACACATGTGCATAAACACATTGAAAAGTATTTGGAAAACTCTGCGAGAACTTTTGTACTTTTCAACAAGTTATGTGTGTAAAATGTGCTCGTTGCCCTTCCCATAAAACGACATTGCACATGTGTGTACGAAATTTTGTGAAAACCAATTTTTCGCACAAGTAACTGTTTGCCTTTTCGGTTAACCAAAAATATATATATTTATGAGCTTACACGTGCGTACAATGCACAATGTATGAAAGTGGGCATAAAAAGTGCCAGCGGGAATGCTTATTATAGCAGCAGGCGAGTCACTGCAGAGAGCAGCTATGCAAGCTGGCTGGAAAAGGCGTATAAATTTCAGTCGAAAAGGCACTTCGGTCTTAAGAGCAGATATTATATTTCGAAACCACAATGCTTTTGGCTTGCTTTGACTCATTACAGTAGCACTGTACTTAGATTTGTTTCTTTATACCACAATATGCGTACATAGTCTTGGTTGATGGCTGAGAGACGAGGAGTCATACGACCACTCTGCGAAAGTAAACTGTTTTCAGAAGCTTTGTGGATCAGACCTACACTGAGTTTTCGACTCCCTGTATGCTAAGACGTTTTTTCGTAATCTGAAGAACAAGGGCATTTCCACTTTCATTACCAAACAATTGGTTATGGTCGAAGCAATTAGGTTAAGTACAAAAATAATGAAAAAAATAACATCAAAGTTTTCAAAATCTCTATTTTAAATTAAGAACATTTTTGTATCACACCGAGCTGATGAAAATTCTTATTTAAGGGGGTATTCTAGTCTAGAAATTTAAAAAAATCGAAATCTTTTTTTAAATTTTCAAAATTTAACTATTCATGAATATGTTTACAAGAGGATTTTTCAAAATTCAAATTATTTTCGGAGACATAGGCATTTTTCTGACCCGGCATCCAAGCTTGTTCGGCCTGAACGCGAAACTTTAAACGCGTTTTTCTCAAAACTGACTTTATCGGAACGATACCCACGATTTCTCAGGTTCCACTGGACCGATTTACTTGAAATTTTTATAGAGTCTTCTTTATAGGCTTGTCTATGGTTGGAACAAGCCCAATCCCCAAATTTTTGTTTTTATTATTTTTAAAAAATTCGAAATAGTCAGAAAAAGTGATCCAAAAAACTTTTTTTTAGGCAGTCGCCATTTTGTGAAATTTTTTTTTCCACTTTTCCGTTCGACATTATTCTAGATTAATAATCTTTTTTTATTTTTGGTTTCAGACAACTAGGAGGGTTGAAATCACGGGTATGGTCACGTGGAAATTTTTAAAGGCCTACCATTCGTCAGCTCATAATTTTCGAAATTTTTTACTTTTTTTAGTTTTTAATTTTTTTCTCTACTTTTCTAAAATTAACAAATAACTAATAAAAAAATAGATAGTAAAAATATTAATTGCCTTTTTTTACGACACTTCAAAAATTACCTGAAATTCATGCTTCTAGACTAAAATACCCCCTTAAGTAGTAACGGGCCAAAGTTTTGTTAAAGTTGTTAAGCTCTTCCCAAGGGGGTGCGCATGCCAGACATAGAAAATAAGCACATGTCAGCCTTACATATTAATAATGACGTGTGTTGCCTCTGCAGCGTTACACATGTATGCTTGTATGTATAACTGTACCTGTGCACAGCTTTATTCTTGGCCAACTCTCAGCCTAATAATGAGTTTTGTGGTGACAAACAAAACAATTCACTTTTGGTACTTTTTGCAGCTAAATGCCCGCTAGGCTTGTGGCGAACTAGTTACAAGTCTTCCTTTAAAGATAATTACGTAATTTATATGCATTTAAATGTTTATATTAGGGTGTGAGTTATATCAATTAAGTCACGGAATTTGTAACACTGCGAAGGAAAAAAATATATATAAATGATTAGCGTGAGGAGCTGAGTTGGTTTACCCATGTGCGTACTTCTGCCTGTATATATGTAATCGAAATTTCGAGAAATCGATCTGAAATTTTGCACACATCATTTTCTCTACAGGAAGCTGCTTATTTGTCGATACCACCAATATTGGACCAATATAGCATATGGCTGCCATACAAACCAATCAATTAAATTTAAGCTCCTGTATGGAAAACTTCTTTATTTGAGAAGATATCTACACAAAATTCGGTAAATACTTTTTTCTAAAGCAGCAATATAAGCTCCGAAGAAATTATTCAGATTGAAGCACTATAGCATATAGCTGCCATACAAACTGAACGATCAAAATCAAGTTCTTGTATGAAAACTTGCACCTGTGAAGGGTATTTTAACTTCAATTCAGCCGAAATTAACATTTTTTGTTGTTTTTTCAGTTTTCACTTTAAAAAATAAAAGCTCTTTACCTCATTGCTTCGAACGTATTGATTTTCATATGGTACACCATGTCGTATGAGTAACACAGAATTAATAAGGCAAGAATATGCAAAGAATGCTCAGTACTTTTGTTGTATAAGTTTAACTGCGTATAACTTAAAAAAAAAATGTTTTTATGAAAAAAATTATTTAGAATTTTTTTTGTAAAGTGGGAACTTCTGTTTTCAAGTAGCATCGTTTCAAGGTTGTGGGCTTACTTGCTTCGTGCAAAAGATTAAAAAAGTGCAGTAAAGTTATAAATTTCCTGCAATATATGCAAAATATGACTTTTCAAATTTAAAATATATTTTTGCATTGATGATAAAATTCATAAGAAAAAAATTGCCTTAAAATAATCAACTGTTAATAGCTTTCAAACGGTTCGGTTTATGTAAAAATCGTAAGAGGCTCTACGCCTTGAAACGAAATAATTTTTTTTTTATTTGATAAGAAGAAAAAAATATAAAACTGTTAGTTCAAGAAACTTTTTGTCTTAATTATGAACTTATTTTTCGAGTGATTTCCGTTGTGGTGTCAATGAATTAAATTAATTTTTTTTTTAACCACCCTAATGTATATGCTTGGAATTATACACAAGCCTAAAACTATGTTGCAAGGTAAATGCATGAAGCGAATTTAATTTTCGACCGCAAGTGCAAAATTTAATTAAAAGCGAGTAGCGGCTGTTTCAAAGAATTTGGCAAATTATGGCGATTTTGAAATCACGCAAAACGATTTTGATTAGATTTTATGAAAACCTACGCGACAGGGTACCCCCTTGCTATTAGTATGTAAGGCTAAACGCGTTGGCAGAAATCAGGTGTCTAACCGTGGTTATGAGGCAAGTTCAGGTTGAATTGGATTTAGATTTGTTTATTGTTGTTGTTGTTGTGCGTATCAGCTGTCCTTGAATTACAAGTAAGCGCCGTGTTCTTTAAGCAACGAAAAGGTGCGTTTGAACGTCACTCTTTGTATGTTTGCGCGATTCTGAATGTATATTCCTCCAAGCCTCATATTGCTTGTGTTTTTTTCTGTTGTTTGTGCTTTGTTTTTGTTGTTTGTGTTTTTTTTTTGTTATTTGACTTGTTTTCATTGAGTTTTGTGGTGTGTTGTTGCTTTCATGTGTTTTCATCTTGTTATGAAAATCGAATTAGCGTTGTTATAGCACAAGCCACCACTTATTTAGCCCAGATTATCAACACATTAACATTGTGCCATGTCATATATAACACACACACACACATGTTCAGTTATATGTGTTCACCGGCATAATGGCACATTTTAGTTTACGCTTCAGACTTGCGTGCGTCATGCAGCTGTTGTCGGTGCGCCTTTGTGCCACTCCTCGCTACTTGTAGTCAGCTTGCGGAAAGCGAGTAAAGGACGAGCTTTCGGCGCAGGCTTTCAAACGACTTAAACGCTTTCACATATATTATTAACATTGAGCACCTTCGATTATACACCGAGTTATAAATAAATAACCGCAGCGCCGTAGTATGCCTTACTTCAGGTGCTTTAGCGCGGATAACGGTAAATAAAAGTGTGGGTACGCTACAGCGGCGGCAACAAGAGGCGCTGACACCTTTATGGTGATTGCGCAGACTTGTTGATTAAATTATTTTTCGCACGCCAAGTGAGAAATTGCGGCCAGCACGATAGCATGTAAGTGTGTATGTATTATGCGTGTAAGTACGCATGTATACATGTAAATATATATGTGTGCGTTCCTTCATGTACAGCTTTACGGTTGCAGGCTCGCAATTTCATGCATACAAATCACCAGTTCCGTCATCTTAAAGCCGTGAGTCTCTCAGTTCCCTGGCAATGCAGTGAAAATCTCTTCCTGCTGATAAATACCACGATTACAGCACAAACGCACACATACACCGAAATATTTATGTAAGTTATGTGAATTTAACGTCTTGCGTGAATGGTCTAATATCATTTAATATTCAACGGAATGTCTTTCGGCATGCTAGTTACCGTTAGTATTCGCACGCAGTAGTTTGCTTTCATGTCCGACACGTTTCCGCTATGCCGAGTGGGTGCTCGTAATTTACTGATTGCGATCGCATGCTTCTTGGAGTCTATCCGCAGGCGTTTGGCAGCCCTCTGGTGTATTTTCACATGCGTCTGACACGCGTGTGTCTGTAGGCGGCCTATTTTTCCAAAGAAGTTCATGCAAAGGAAGTGTGCTAATAAAAATAAATCGGTGATCGCCCCCGATAGGCACCACATTTCACCATCCATTACTTATAACAAGTAACACGTGCAGAAACACTTGAAATGCGGTGAAATGCAAGTGAAATGTGTCGCTCTACATACACTTACATACATATATGATTAGAAGTGAGAGAAATATATGCCGGTGATATGATTTCTCGGCTCATGTCATAATCTGTAATTTTTTTTAATTGTATTAAAAGATTAGGGGTGCTTAGAATTTGCAAAACATTAATTTTTTTTGCATTTTCATTAAGTGTAATATCTTAAAAATATTCCCTAAAAATTTCGCTTTGATCCGGTAATTAGTTTTGAGTTATTCGAGAGATAAGAAAGAGAGCTTGGGCACTTCAAAGCGCTAGTGTGAAACTGTAAACGCGTTTTCCTCAAAACTATGTTTTTTGAATCAGTGACGACTATAACTCGAAAACCGTTCAGTAGATTTTAATGAAATTTATAAAGCTTTTAGAATACATAATAAACTCGGGTCTGATCGAAGGATTTTTATTTTTTCGAAAATTTCGATTTTTTAAGTTCAAAAAAAAAATTTTTCTGAGGCCGCCATTTTGTTAATTTTGAAAAAAAAAAAAATAAAATCCTTCGATCAGGTCCGGGATTATCTATTCATAAAACTAATTTTTTTGTCCGATTATTTTTAGATGAATCTTCAAGGACTTATGGTTGTCACCGCAAGTACCTTTTTTTGGAACAGGGTCAACACAAACAACTATAACTTTGGAAATTAAATATATTTTTTTTTTTGAAATTTTCGTGACTTCAAGTCAATACATTCTATAATAATGCCAGATTACTACTTTTGTAAAATAACATGATTTAGTAGCAAAAAAAAAAGAAATACTGAAGGCTTTCATTTTTTCGTGCCTCTGACTACCCCTAACCCCTTAAGTAATGTTCACAACTTCATCATGTAAAGATATGCGCAAGAACAACGTTTACAAATTATTAAATCTTATTCAAATAATCGTTTCCCATTGCAACTTATCGTGCGCTCTTGCAATTATAATCATCCACCTGTGCTCGCTATTCATCCAATTGTTGAAAATTTCGAGCTTACATTTTCTTTAAATAATGTCAAGTGTCAATACAATAAACCGCTTGAAGGTGTGAAAATATTGCTGCCGTTCAGACAAGTGCTGCTGAAGACAACAATTTGTCGATTCCAAGACATTCTCAAGAATTGACACTGTCTCAAACCAAAACTTGGCTGATTTGCACATGCATCCATATAAAATTGTTCTCACTCAAGAACTGAAGCCATTGGGCCACCTTAAACGTCGTGGATTTGCTGATCTTGCTTTGGAAGAACTTGAAAACCATAATGATTTTTTTAAGAATAATTTTCTCCGATGAGACTCACTTTCATCTGAACGGTGCGGTAAATAAACCAAACTGTAAATTGTGTGTGTGCAAAGAATATCTACAAATTATTCATGAGCAACCATCACATTCATCTAAATTGACGGTTTAGTGTAGTTTTTGGCCAGGTGTAATCATCGGTTCGTATTTATTTCGAAACGAAGCTGGTGATATATGGTATGATCAATGATAACCAACCAACTTTTTATGGCCACAATTCGAAGAAGTTGATTTAGATAACATCTGGTTATAAGGAGACGACGTTAAGTGCCACACAGCACAGGCAACAATCGATTCATGCGAGAAAAGTTAGGAGATTCGATTATTTCAAGAAATTGTGATATTCAATGGTCTCTAAGAAGTTATGATTTAACACCA
Organism: Bactrocera zonata; assembly: GCA_037783105.1. Taxonomy (NCBI): domain Eukaryota; kingdom Metazoa; phylum Arthropoda; class Insecta; order Diptera; family Tephritidae; genus Bactrocera; species Bactrocera zonata. The sequence continues at coordinate 158,410 of JBAWJQ010005155.1, read as the reverse complement.
TTAGACCATTTCTTGCAGAGTTCTTTAAAGTCATTGGTCTTTAGCAATAAAAAAGATGACCCTTAAGCCTTAGAAGTCCATATTAAACGTGCAATTCATTACATATATATTGCACCAAATCAAGCAAAAAATACTCGAAAATTGGATTTATCTAATTCGTACCTGAAAAAGAAGACATCGAGACCATTTGAAGGATACAAAACATTTGAATCTCCTTTAGAATTGGAAAATAAGAAATAAATAAATTAAGAAATCATATTACTCCTATTGGAAGATATCTGTATCTCCGGTATAAATCAGTCAATGAAAACATAGTATACTTTTTTTTACTTTACAAAAGCTAAAATACCTTACACAAATAAAAAACTTAATTTTGATCAATCAAATCACAATGCATATACAACATTGTGAGAAAAAATAATAAGATTTTTTAATTTTCTTGGTTGTTATGATTGTCAGAGACCTCTGAGTGTTATTACTAGCGCTGAGTCTTGGATCAATGCCGGAAACAGACAATCAGACGGCCGAATATCGTGGCAAAGATCAGTCGAATCCGAAGAAACACGTCAAAGCAGGCTTAAAATCAAGATTATGTTGATATTTTTTTCGATTATCGAGGTGTGGTGAGCTCCCAAAATAGCTAATTTGAAAGTAGGAGGAAATGAAATAAAGTTCCCTTATATAAGTTCTATTAAAATGTAAATTTTTGGGTGTGCAAAAAGATTTTCATCAAAATTACGAAAACTGAGGAAATCTTCTGAATCATTTTTTACAAGAGGCTCTGTAGATTGTAGGTACCTGTGCTTTCTGGAAAAAAATTTAAATTTTTGGGCGGAAAACCAAATAATTGTAGAAAATATCATGAATATATATCATGAATATATAATGGGAACTTCGTTTAAGAGCTTTCAGCGACATATGATTTAAGAAACCGCTTAAAGTTTTTTGGATAGAGCAGACTGACTCCAACTGTTTATTTTGCCAAATAAGTAAAGTTTCTAAAACCTTTTAGTGTAATTTATTTAAGGGGTCCCGGTGGTCTAGAGTTTTCAAAAAATCGCTTTTTTTGGTAGGTTCGAAAGTATAGTCCTTTAAAAATATACTGTGAAGCTTTTGGAAGGATATTCACATTATTTTAGCTTCTATAGCCATTTCAGCAGGTAGCGCGCGGTCGAGGGGTTCGATGAATGGATACTTTAACCTCATTTATCTCAAAACTACTTTTTTCGGCGTGCCGTTGATGAAAACAAAAACTATCCATCTGAATCACTTGGAATTTTAATATGATGTTTATAAGATCAATATCTATCGCGGGAACTACAATCAAATTTTAATTTTAAGAGCTTCGATTTTTTTTCGATCTAAAACTGGTCCAAAAATAGCTGTTTTCAGAATCTGAACTTCAAAAGAGCGAAATTTTTTTAATTTTCAATATATTTTTTTTTTTTTTTTGGTTGTAGTTCCTGCGATAGCTGCACTCTTACTGAATAATAATTTATTTGGTCTTTATGATTCAGATGTTCAGAAGAGTCAAAATCAACAACGGCATCGGTAGTCATTTTTTAAGATAGCTTTTTTTGGACGCCATTTTTAATATTGTTCAAATTTTTTTTTATTAAAAAAAAAAAAAATATTTTTGTACTTTTCATAAGTGTATAAATAAACTGCAAAAGTTTTAAATTGATTGCTTTTTTCTAAACCTTAAAAAAAATTCAGAAAACACCCTTAATTTGAGCGTTCTGGACCACCGGGGGGTCCCGCAGAATAAGAATATTTATTTTGGAAAATCCTATGCTTATCCCTTTAAATAAAATTTTAAAAAATGTATAGCTACTAAAAACCATCTCAAACTTTCAATTTTCTTAAACATTTTATATAATTTCAATATGTATAAGATTCAATACAATAATATTTTATTATTCAGTGCTTTCTAAATTTACTTGAACTGTTCACTATTCCTAAAACCACAAAAGAGGTTTTTGTGACAAAGAAATACACAGCTGAGAGCAGCACAAGAGTTAATTAAATTTTCAATTGAAATATTTTCTTCACACCTGTAATTTATAACATTGTCTTTATTTTTGGATATTTATGTTTATGAAGCATATAATAGTATATTCAATTGAAATAAACCGCAGCTGTAGCGCTGTTTTGTATTCTCTACTTGTATTTAATGTCAGCGAAAACCAGCTGCAGTAATAAAATTACATTGCAGCTAATGTTGTTCAGCAATTAACACAATTTTAATGTGTATACACATATACACAGATGCTTGTATAGTGCAACCATAACGACCTATATTAAGGACATTCGAAATATTTTTAGAAAAAAAAAAATTATTATTTTTTAGCTTAGATTGTTTGCTTGATAACAAGAATTTTGATGTAGTCTTTAGATTTAAATGTTGATGAAATTTAGATTTCTCCTTTGAACTAATAATTGTTGAATCGAGCTTGAATTGTTCAAATTATGCTAAATCTGAGGTGATTTCTATGGCTCTACTTCATTTTCTGCGCAGCCAAGTTTCGAACAACTTTAGTGAAGAAAGAGAGAGAGACCGAATTTTGTTCCTAAAACACCACAAACACACCCTAATATGCACTTCACACGCATCGCTTTGCATTTGGAAGTTTATGAAGCTTAAACGAAACATACCGCACCGTTATGCAGCAAATGCGAGCGTTACGAGTATACAACTAAGATTAATTTTCAAAGGGGAAACGAAGCGCGACTTGCCTGTGGTGATATTTGCCATTAGTGGAACCAGCTTTAATCGTTTTCATTTAGCGAACGGGAAAATATATTGTGCGATTAGTTGCAACAAAGTTACCGCTGCTAATGGCAGAACTACATAGTGGTTACAAAATGCAATAACAATTATGTGAGTGAAGTTGCAAAATGACAAAATGAGATTAAATGCGAATTTCGCCGAGCATAGAAATAATTTCTACGAAAGCAACGATATATGTGAATACAATGAAATAATACAGGTTGGCGGTTACATGGCATTTGCCAGAGTTGATTTTCCCTGATTGAATGCGTATTCGAAACCGTGTTTATTTAATTATAGACATGTTGGTTGCACTCAGATATATACATACATATGTACATGTATGCTACACATGGTTTAACTTTTTAACAACCGCCTCTGATTTTTTTCACCTTCCCGTAAGCACAAAAATAATTGTGTTATATAATTATTAGTAGTTAGTTTGTAGTTAGTTTTGGCTGCTAAAGTTACTCTTGAAATGCAACAATTTTCTGCATTTTTTTACACAGAGTGTTGCCACCTTTTTTTGCAAAAGCGGATAATATTTTCACTAGCTATGCCTAGTTTTTGATAATTAAAAGTTATTTTTATGCAAACCAATAATTTTTTGTGTTATTTTTTGCAAGTGTTGCCACCTTTTTTAAATTGCATAGATTTTTTTTCTAACTGGGTTTTTATGAGAGTTAATTTAAGTGTTTTTTAATACATATAAATTTCATATGACATATGTATTTCTTTTGTAAGTGTGGCCACCTTTTGAAAAAAGCATGGTATTTTTGACTAATTATGTTATTTTAAAATGACTTATAATTCTTTTTGGTATTCATAAATTGACAAATTTTCCGTGATGCGTTTGCTTGTAAGTGTGGCCACCATTTTTAAAAATATTTTTCAATTAACTAGTATACATACATACATATGTACGTAACAACTAAACTTAAATTAATATAAATTAAATCTTTTTATTTAATTGCAATTATTTTCTATGACATTGTTGGTAAGCGTTGCCATCTTTTTCCAAAAATTGGAGTTTATTTAGACTTATATTGCATTAAGTTAAAATTATTTTTATTGCATATTTGTATGTATGTAATAGCAATATTTTTTGTGAACTTTTTTAAGTGTTGCCACTCTCTTTTAATTGCATAAAATATTTCGACTTTGTGTACTATACTATTGCTTGAATTAAAGTTATTTTTAGTAGATATAGTAAATGCAATAAATTTTTGAAATATTTTTTTTTTGTAAGTGTTGCCACTTTTTGTTTTAAATACGTAGAATATTTCGACCAACTGTTATATGTACAATATTACAATAAATTAAAGTTTTTTCAGTGTGTAGTATAAAAATCCAATAATATTCTGTGAAGTTTTTGGTAAGCGTTGCCACCTTCTTCTAAAATTGGAGATTATTTAGACTTTTAATTTGATATTGGCATTAAAAATATTGAGTTTAAATTATTTTCAGCGTGTATATGTACATACACAAATGCAATAATTTTCTCTGAACTTTTTTCAGTGCTGCCACATTTTTTATTTCGTAGAATATTTTGACCAACTATGCCCATATTACTACGAAATAAAGTTATTTTTAAAGCATAGATTTAAATAACTCTACGTAAAGCAAATATATGGTAATTGCCCATATAGGACATGAGGGCGTATGAGCAACATATTGGCGCCGGAATAATTTCATATAAATATGTATGTATGTTTATTAGGCCAAAAAATTGTTTGCAAGTACAAGTTAGTTGCGGAGGAGCGATTTTAACGAATATAAAATACATTAATTTAAATGGCGTAGATTTTTTTTCAAATTTAGAGAATTTTTGTGCTTTAAAAGTACAAATAGTCCGAATTCAAAAAAAAAATATATGTATATATATATTTAATATCATAAAAAGTCACCAGTGCGCGATTTGGCTCAAAAATCAGAAAAACATTTTAGACTAATTAAAAAACTAACTATAAGAGTAGACACTTGCTGGGATAAAAATAGATTTTATTGCATTGGCTTCGAATGTTTCAGTAAAGAAATAATCAGCTGCTATCAGCTTTTATAGGTTTTTATGTTGTACCTGAGATCAATTTCTACTTAATATTTAATATTTTTAAATGTATTGTCGCAATTATTTATTATATGGAACGTATAGTTTAATAATTCTCAATATATTTCCCCTTTTTTCTCTCATCAGTTCAAGCAACTCATATCTAAAATTTTATTTGCAACATTTTCCATTTTGCCAATCTCTTGTAGAGAATAACACTGCATAATAAGCAACTGGTGGAAAAATTTGTTTTGTTTATGTTTAGCGCACTCGGCTTAACTCGCTTTAGTAGCCTTGTGTTTGACATGGCGTATGAGTGACCTCTTCAAACTTAGCGAATGTTTATACCCTGAGCAGGGTATATTAAGTTTGCCACGAAGTTTGTAACACCCAGAAGGAAGCGTCGGAGACCCTATAACGTGTATAAATAAATGATCAGTATGTTGACCCTAGTCGATTTAGCCATATCCCTCTGTCTGCCTGTCCGTCTGTCTGTATATATACGAACTAGTCCCTCAGTTTTTAAGACATCGTTTTGAAATTTTACAAACGTCATTTTCTCTTCAAAGATCTGCTCATTTGTCGGAATGGACGATATCGGACCACTATTACAAATAGCTGTCATACAAACTGAACGATCGGAATCAAGTTCTTGTATGGAAAACTTTCACATTTGACGATATGTCTTAACGAAATTTTGTATAGATTATTTTCTAAGCAAATAATGTAATATCCGAAGAAATTGTACAGATAAGCTCACTATAGCATATAGCTGTCATACAAACTGAACGATCGGGATCAAGTTCTTGTATGGAAAAGTTTCATATTTGACGTGGTATCTTCATGAAATTTGGTATATATTATTCTCTAAAGAAACAGTGTAATCTTCGACGAAATTGTTCAGATCGGTTAACTATAACATATAGCTGCCATACAAACCGAACGTTCGGAATCAAGTCCTTGTAGCGAAAACTTTCGCATTTGACGTGGTATCTTCACGAAATTTTACATGAATTACTGCTTAAGGCAACAATATAAACCCCAAAAAAAATTATTCAGATCGGCTCACTATAGCATATAGTTTCCATACAAACCGACCACATAGTTACTAAGAGAAATGCACCTATGAAGCGTATATTGGCTTCGGTGCAGCCGAAGTTGACGTTATTTCTTGTCTGTTGAGATTTCACATTATACTTCATAACTAAGGCAAAGCATATTCACGTTATTATATAATTTTAACCGTATGATGCAGCTCTGTTAAGCAAAATGAGCTGGATAAAAATTTATGATTGACATTTCAAAATTGCATTTCATTAATGTTGTAACTTAACACCAGCATTTCTTAACATTACAACTCAAGCAAAGTTTTGAAAGCTGCCGAAACTTGTATTTCAACGCTAACAACCTAAATATTAACGCATGTCGACGCCCAGAGCAACATCAAGTAAAATGTTGCTACAAAGCCATTTTTCGGTTTTTATCGCATATCATAATCATGTATACATATATAATATGCGCGCATTCATGTGGTTTTGGTAACTACAAAAACTAAAAATCTCACTAACGCTGAGCAGCTCGAAATTTGCAGACTCCAGCTTTTTTAATATTTGCATATATTTGTACACCCCAAAGCAATTATTTATTCTCATCACTGCACATATACGTACATAAAAATATTTATTTAAATATTTGACAAGCGAAGCCAGCGCGTTGAAAACTTTCTGCTGATAAAACCAAAATTTACAAACTCTCGTGATTCGGCGAATTTTATAAATATTTTCGCACAAAGCAAAATTGGTTTTAGTGGCACTTTGTCTCTGTGTGTGTGTGTGTGTGTGTGTGTATGTACACCCATGTGTGCACTCATAGCACAACTTTAGCATATATGGCGTGAATCGAGAGTGTTTTAATTGTTGACGAAATCGAGCTGAAGCTTTTAAACGAATGGAATTTCTAGTGCTTTCGAATTTTTATTTTCTTTATTTTTTATTTGTTTCGTAAAGCACAACAACAACTTGCGTTGGTTGAAACTTTAAATTGGCTTTTAGATTGCACAAATAGTATAGAAAATGTTGAAAAGTGTAGGTGACTAAAGCTAATTATGTTTTGTGGCTTGTAAGCATATATGTCAGACACATGTTTTTGCAGATAAAGAAAATTGTTATATTTTTCTGTACAGAAATAAATTGATTTTTGAGTGTGATGCAACTATGTTTTTGATTAAATAAATAATTGCAAATAAATAATTTTTTTAAGCATTGAAAATAATCTGTGAATGACGAAGCTTTGAGCGTACAATTTTTCATACAAATTTTAAGTTATTTTATTTTTGAAACAAAATTAACACAAACGCCTCATAATTGGAAGAGAAACTCAGGGAACTTTTTTTCTGGCCAATACTGTAACTAAAACTTCACTTTGCCGAAGCTTTGGAAGTGATTTCTGACCATTCTCCAATATATTTAACACTACATGAAAGTACTGTTATTAAAGAATCACCGCTTACGCTAGCAAATAAAAACACTGACTGGGAATACTTTAAGAAAATGCTATCCAACTTTGATAATTACATTAAAATAAGCTGTAATTCCCTGCTAGATAACGAAATCTTGAATTTGATAAGCACAATTCAATATGTAGTCTGTCGTGGTGCACCAATTAAAAGAGACGTCACAGCTGGTTATAAGTATATCAAAGAAATAAAGGATGGGAGGGTAGCAGAAAACCGCCGATTACGCCGAAAGTGGTAATAAACGATATCACCGTCTGGTAAAAGTTGTCTTAACAAAATGTGTAAAAAGCTTTCCAATAAGATAAAGACATTAAAGGAACTATACCAGTGTGAAGCATGAAAAATTAGGCGATTTTCGTGAATTTTTTTTTAGAGAAAATGCGCCAGTGAATATTTCAAACTTTTTTGAACTTAATAAGGAATATTTTCAGTTATCTTTTAAGATTTTTTTTTACAAAAATATTGAAAAATAACACAGTTATGGGCTGTCTTCGGAGGTGCCAAAAAAAAAGTGCTCCAACTGCTGGCATGATTCCGGCCAAATGAGTAGCTGAAACAAAAAAATTTTAAAAGTTTATTAAACTTAAAGACATTTCCCATACAATGAACTATGATCTTTGAAAAATATCAAAAATTAACAAAATGGCGTAGTTTTGAAAAAAAAAAATTTTTTTTTACGAAAAAAGTGGTCGTTTTTTAATTCAAAATTGACAATTTTCAATCAATCAAAAAGATCGTAGTCCATTGTATAGTAAATGTATTCAAAAAATACTCAGTTTTAATTTAAAAAATACTCAGTTTGAACGGTCAATTTCTCGTTTAGTTATGATGTCAGCAATATTGAAAAATGTCGTTTCACGAAAAACGCGTTTAAAGTTTCACTTTATTTATGTTTGCAGCTCTGAGCGGTCGCTGTTTAGAACGCTGCCATTCAAAAACTATTCAAGATACGACCTTGCCGATTCCACAGGATATTTACGGAAATATATTCTATTGATAAAGCAAATAAAAATTTTTTTTTTTAAAGTGTCACACTGGTATAGCCCCTTTAAAGTATAACTCTCAGCTATTATCTTTCCAGATATCTAAGCTATCTAATGACCATAAGAATGATTATTCACCTTGGAAGTGTACAAAAAACTTTCTTCGACCCGCAACTCAACATTATCTAATCATAAAAGCAGATCAGATGTAGGTCGGGAGCGATATAGAGAAACAATTGTGTTTTCGGAATACCTTGAAGGTGGCTTTGAACCATATGACACATCTAAAGCAGTAGAAATGTAACCTCATATCTAGGACAATTCCACCAAAATCCCTCTAGTAACTGACCATGAGGTACGTACAGAAATACAAAATTAATTTTTTAGACTTTGACCTTTTTACCAACGAAAACAGCTCCCTCAAAAGGTTATGAGTAAGATTACAGCTATACTGAACATTACTATTAATCTACAATCGTATCTATTCAATGAAAAACTGCAGTGTTGATTATGTTCAGTAAACCTAGAAAGCCAGCGCATGCAAATACTTTCAGAGCTTTTGGAAAGACGGCTTGCTGTGTCTCTTAACAACATAATTGAAGAGAGGAAGCTGTTCGGTGCTTTCGAAAAAATCACTGCACTATTGACCAAGTGCATAAAATAACTCGAGTCACTGAAAATGGCTTTGAAGAAAAAAGGTTTACTCCGACGATTCCAAAGGTTTTTATAAGGTTCGCCATGGCGGGCTCCTAAACAAATCGTAGATGCTTTTACCAAAAGAATAAATGTCATAAAAGCTGTTGTTCCTCAGGGTAGTGTGTTAGGACCCATCCTTTACCTACTCTTTACATGCGATCTACCACACGATGATAGTAGTAATAATATAGCAAGATTTGCAGATGATACTACAGTTTTGTGAGTCGGCAAAACACAAACTGCATCAATTGCAAGATTGCAAAAACATTGAAACGAAATATTTGAAAGGACAACTAAATGGTGAATAAAATTAAATGAAATTGAATCAGTGCATATTGATTTCGTATACAACAAAATGAGATATATATATGCCACTGTATTTAATGGTGTGAAACTATATCGCAACACTGCTAAATGCTTAGGCATGAACCTGGACACAACCTTAGATGAAGTGCGCATGCCAAAAAGGAAGAAGAAAAATTAAAAATAAAAATAAAAACAAAAGTAAAATTCAGAAACATGTATTGGCGATTGGGTAGAAACTCGACCACATCCACACATAACAAAATTCTTGTTTAAAAGCAGATGTTCAAACCAGTTTGCACTTATGAGATAGAACTTTGGGGCTGCGTAAGCCCTTGCACTGTCGTACAAATCTAGCGATTCTAAAACAAAAATTTAAGATGTGTCGTTAAAGCAAAATTCTGTTCACCGTCAAGACGATCTTGAACGCGATCTTGGAATTGACTCAGTTACCGCATTAATCAGCAAAGTCTCATATGGAAAAACTTTATGAAAAAAAAAAAAATATTTTATGTAAAAAATTAAATGAAATTGAAAATTATGTAAAAAATATTTTTTTTTTATATAATAAGCAAAAACAAAAATTGTTCGTTAATTTATTTTGCGTTAACTAGTTTCCATAGCAATGAACAAAAAACACAAAAAAGGCCCTCTATTCATTCACATCCTGTGAATTATATTAAATTTCATTTCCTTTCCTCGAATTGCCTTAAAATCACTCTTTCATTTTTTGTTTGTTTCATAGTTTATACCTTAAATGATTATTTTCTATTTATTTTTGAGTTACAGGCTTCTAAGTTATAGCTCTATGTTTACCAGTACAGGCCTTTTCCTCGAAACGTATTTTTCGAATTTTCTACAATGACTACTGGAAGACCAAAACCGACCAAAAATTTTATTAAATTACAATTTTTTTTAAAACACCGATATTTTGTCACTTTTTGATTTTTTTCGACCGTAAGTCATTATACGAACAATATCTGCTAGAGGGAATTGTTCTTTGTTTCTGATTTCATTCATTTTCCAAGGCTCAACTCACTGCACCAAACCTTTTTTTGGATGCATCGTGTGAAACACAAAAAATATAAATTTTGTTTTCAAAAATTTTACTGTGTATTTTTGAAATATGTATAAATACAAACTCACAATTTTAAAACAATTAAAAAAAAGTTCTTTTCAAATTCCAAAAATTGCTTAATAGCCTAATGCAATGTGGGTGTGCTTCTTATTGTTCTTAAACTACAATTACTGGTAATTACTGAAACTTTTCACTAAAACAACCTGCCTTAAAAGTGCATGTACATAAACTACAATAGAACCAATTTACGAACACTACATAATTGTCAACGTTTATTTAGCTTAAATGTTCATTGCCTATATATGAGCTGGAAACTCGAAGAAAGTGTTGCTAGACGGCACAAAACTTGTTAGAATTTGCTGTGGCGTGGTAAAGTTAGCAAATAATATAACTGTGCTTTAATAGACATAAGAATTTATTTTATTGTCTTACTTTTGCAGCGACATTAAATAGTTGAATATGCATATGTAGTAGTAAATAACTTTATATATATATATAATAGTAGACAGCTTCGTGTTTTACTCTTTCGAGACAAATAAATAAATAAGTGTTGTTGTTTTTATTATCACCAAAACTTTCGACAGCACAACGGCATAAATTACTGCTTTATATAATTAGTTGGGCAAGTTGGCTGCTGAAGTTGCTCATTAAATGCACTCATTTTCTGCGTAATTATTTGCCAGTGCTGCCACTTTTTGAAAGAGTTGCGTATATTTTCTTTAATTCTGTGTCTACTGCTCTAAAATTTAAATATTTATTTGTTGAGTATGTTTAATTAACACTGCTTAAGTCATATGTGTAGTTACGCCTTCTATGGCACAACACGGCGTATGAGCAACATATTAGCAGTGTAGGAAAGTTGTTTATGTTTTCACAAGAAAACTGCATATACGAATATTGCAGTCGAATAAAATACATTATAATACAAAAATAATGCAATTACAACAAAATATAAGTTAGAAATTGTTTTGACAAGATATTTTAATAATATAATTTTTTTTTTTTTGGTTTAAAAGAGCATTTCGGTTATACTAAACTCTAAAATATCAAGCTTTTAAATTTCACGAAATATAGCATTTGCTACATAGCTATAACCACTATATATATAAATATACTGATGTATATGTATGTATATCGCCCCCCCTGGGTATCACTGGCCATGCTCTGGTAGCTATTTTCTAAACAACTCTCCAAGCGCGCATACAAATACAAACCTATTATCCACTTGGTTGCACACCAATATCCCGAAATGAAAGCGTAAACGAACTAAATTGCCTAAAAAAGTAGAAAAGTATACAATAACTCTTATTTAAGCACGCCAATAATCCTATCAACACGATAATAGATTTCGCAAATATCCTGCTGACACAAATAAGCAGCAAGCAACAAAGCAAGCTATGGAATTTCAGCACGCATGAGAGAAAAAAGTTCAGCGGCAGCGCATGAGCAACACGTAATTTCATAAATTTTCATATACAACGAGAATTGAGAAAAAAAGAAAATAGCATGATTATTTCTATAAAGAGGGATATAAATTTAGAATTTTCGGATTTTAATGCAATTTTAAATTGTTTTGTGTAATGCGCGATTGATTAAATGAGCATCTCATTATTATTATGGCTTTAAATAACTGTAAATTCATTTCCTGGTTGCTATTATATGATTAAGCGACTAAAGCTATTTTTAGCAGAATAATGCTATATACGAGAAGCTTATCAGTGAGTTTTCTCTGAAATGTTTAAGTGGTCTTTAATATACCGGATGGATATCAATAGATATTTATCAAAAGATATTTATCAAAAAATATTTATTATTATAAATATAAAAAAAAGTTAAAATTTGATTAGAAATACGAAAAAACTTTTTCGACCACCATATTTTTAGAAAACACCTCATATTTAGTATTCCAAGTAAAGGTTAATGTTTCTACATACTTTTTAAATTATTTTTTTTGTTACTGGAACGCTAAACTTCCCAGAAATTATTTAAATGGTTGCTATGACTAGTTGTCAATATATTTCTCAAAAGTCAAAGATAAAAATTCGGTCAATTTTTAAGTCAATGAAGACCTCCATGGCCACTAGTTTGGTGTAAAGAACTATATATAATGTAAGCTCCTAAATCTCTCCTATTCATGGCAGGTCGGCTATGAAGCTCATTATGTGTATATGACCATAGAAACAAGTCAGGAAGTAAAGTGATAGAATTGTATATAGAATGCAGGCTGCTTACGGGCTGTAAGTGTTAAAAATCTGTTTTATAATACAGAATATGCTTTAAATTTTCAAAATTCTAACATATGTTTATATGAATATTGCCGCTCCATCTTCTTCCTTGAGTACTTTATCCAAGTTGCGCCAAAGCTCAACTAAATCGTTTATTTACATAAGTAAATTATATATGTCCGTTACTAACCAAGTTTACTATTTTTTAGCTGACAAGGAACGAAGGGAATTTTCTGTTTTTGCAGTAAAAAAAATTCTTCAATTTATTGTATAAATTATATGTTACTCATACGACACGGTGTACTGCATGTATACTCAGTACACTTGATATTTAACTTTTAGTGTGTTTAATTTTAAAGAAATGGCTTTCTGTATTTTTATATATTTAGCCCACCCTAGTTTATAAGACTCACCCCAATGTATACCTTACATACTAGGGTGGGTTAAAAAATTTCGAATATTAGTTCTTCGTTTGGTTCTCTAAAAAATATGTTATTGGACACCTCTAAACAAGCCTCTCCAAGTACGAACTCTATCTAAATTATATGTTACTCATACGACACGGTGTACTGTATGAGCCCTCTGTATATTTGATGTATTTTTTAACCGTGTACAATTTTAAAGCAAAGGATTTATATATGTATATAAATGATATACATATGTATATATATTTCACCCACCCTTGTAAATAATACCCACCCTAATATATACTAGGGTGGCTAAATAAAACTTCGAATGTTGAGTTTCTCGCTTGGTTCTTTAAAAAACATGTTCTTAGTCACCTCTGCCCAAATCCTTCCAAGTATGAGCTCGATCTAATACATATGTTACTCATTCGACACGGTGTACGGTATGAGTGCTCAATACACTTGAAGTAGCATAACTTTAACGATATATGACCTGGTCTACGAAAAGGGGGCTTAGGTGTCAAAAAAAAATAAAAAAATAAAAATAAAATAAAAAAATAAAAAATAAAAAAATTGAAAAAAAATAAAAAATAAAATTGATTTTTTGACACCTAAGCCCCCTTTCCGTAGACCAGGTCACATATATAATTTAAAAGCAATGGATTTCTAAAAAAACTATTAAGATCTATTTATTTGGCCCATCCTAGTATATAAGACCAACTACAATATACATATATCTTATATACTATTGCGGGTTAAAAAATTTCGAATATTAGTTTTTCGCTTGGTTCTCTGAAAATAGATTCTTAGACACCTCTAAGCACATCTCTCCAAATATGAGCTCTATCTAAATTAAATGTTACTCATACAACAAGGTGTACTGTATGAATGTTCGGTACAAGAAATGGATTTTTGTAAAAAAATATTCATCTCTATAAAAAATCTATATAGTTGACCCATCTTAGTATATGAGATATATGTATATTAGGGTGGGTAACAAAATTTCGAATATTTAGTTTTTCGCTTAGTTTCGTTAAAAATACGTTATTAGACCTTTCTAAGGAAGTCTCTCCAAGTATGAACACTTACTTGTACCGGGAAGGTCCTCCTTCTGCGAATTCTCTTTTTTACTATTACCATAACTCTTTTACAACTACTTGAAAATTATGTATTTTGTTTCATAAAAAAATTATTTTGTGTCATAGTTTTTGTAGATAATTGAATGTTTTTTTCACCCACCCTATTACATATCATAAAACAATTCTACAAAAATATGTTCCACTCAATTGTTCTGGCAAACTTTTTGCGCCAAAGGTCGGAAAAACGACAGCAAACAAGTTGCGGTAAGCTCCGCAGGCACTACATGAATTACATGCTAATAAGCACTTCAGCAAATCCGCCAGAGCATTCAGCGGCAATTGAAGTGTGTCATTGTGCGTATGCTCACTTGCCTTAGCAACTCGGCAATTTAACGTCCGAGTAAATATAGATCTCTCTCACATATATTTTCTTTTGTGGTTTGCGGCGATATCAATGTACAGCTTAAACACACACACAGACAGTCTGAGCGCTTATCACATTTCAAGGAAAAATTTGGAGTAAAATCTTTGGTTTAGATTTTATTGGAGGATTATTTTGTTCTCCATATACTGGGAATTTAATCTGTCTGCTGTTTCTACGTGTCTCGGTTTTATCTTTTGTTCACCGAAATAAATTGCTCTTACCACTCCTCATGAACTATTTAATTGTGAAAATAAAGTTTGTGCGAAAAACTTTTGATTACACATTCACAGTCCAGAAAATAAATGCGTGAAGTAGAAGTTCAAATATAAATGTGGGTATGTGTATATGTATGCATGTGGATAGGTGATATCGTATTTAGGGGCGCTTCGCTTATTGTTATGCTGCTGTATTTGCCTTTATTACATGACACCGCAGGCGGACGGCAATAAAAAGTTTGAGTGAAAGCAAACAAATGGCAACGGCTTTCGGCTATACTCCTTATTTATATGTGCTTGTGTGTTTATGTGTGTATGTTTCGCAGTTTCGCATTTCTTGCTAATAAAAGTTGGTATAAGAAGCGCAAAGGCTCGAATGGCAATTAGCTTACTCGTAAATTCGTGTCAAGTGTCCGCCTACGAGCAGGCGTGCAGCTGGAAAAGCTTTTGTATGCCAATAAATATTCTTATATGAATGTGTGTGTGTGTATATATAAATGGATAGATATGTGTGTTGGATAATCTTTTTGGCAAATACCAATATTTCTTTTGTATTCAAACACTTGTTGGTTGTGTGGCGTAGTGCTTAAATGAATTTATTTGCACATTGCCATGTTGTCCTTGAATTTGTATAATAAGAGTTTAGTTGAATTGCAAAAATGTGCGAAATAGTACATTATAGGTAAGAAATCTTAACAAAATTCTGAAGGAATTTATGGAATATTATATACTCTAAGGTCAATTGATTCCAAGCAAAAGTATTGCAAGAACATCTCTACATTTTAGGTACTCTTAAGTAATTTTGAGAATTTTATGAATACTGAATATAATAGAACAATCAATACTATTAGATAATTATAATAATTTTAATCTCATTTTGCACTTTATTTGTCTAACTCTGTTCATTTGAAGTTAGTATTTTCACACAAACACATTTAGCAGAGAAAAGCTACAAAGCTCCATTTACCGTAGAAAAATTTGCTAGGCAAATCAAGCTTTTATTAGATTGTCTGGAATACGTTACTCGTCGTTGCGAAATAATCAGAAATCTCCCACAGAACCTTTCTCTCGAAAACTCGTAACGTCGACTCATCAGTTGATGTCATCGTCCAAGCCTCTGCACCATATAGCAGGACGGGAATAATGAGCGACTTATAGATTTTCGGATTTGTCCGACGAGAGAGGACTTTACTTCTCAATCGCCTACTCAGTCCAAAGGTGCACAGGTTGGCAAGAGCTTTACTGCTATAGATTTCGAGGCTGTTGTTGCTGTTACAACTGGTTCCAAGATAGACGAAATTATCTACAACTTCGAAGTCCGAAAATGTAAAGTAAGGAACAGCCCTTTGATAACAGCCACGGCATGATCAGTGTTCGATTTTCTTCAAGAGCGTAGTCTAGTCTATACGTGAACTAGTCCCTCAGTTTTTGCGATATCGATCTGAAATTTTTTACACTTTCTATTCTCACCAAGAAGCTGCAAATTTTGTGGATCTTGTAAGGAAATTGGAACCTGTGAAGGGTTCGGTGCTCCCGAAGTTAAAATTTTTTCTTCTTTTGCTCAACTGAATGTAGACATTAAGTAAGAAGACATAAAAGTGGTGACTTTAGTTTGAAAAACGAAGAATGACCTGGGCGACTAAAAAAGTTTATGTATGAAGAGCTAGTATCATTTGCTAAATATAGCAAGAGCTCAAAAAATTGTTGGGAGTCATTCAAGCTGCCATTTCAAAACGTTTAAAAGCAGCCGTATCCTCGTACATTCAAAAGCAAGAAAATTGGGTTTCAGATAAATGGAAGCCATGCTGAAGGACAATTTTACATTTGAGAAATTCTACTTGAGAGCTAGAAAAACAAGTAAAATTTTCATTTTTATTCATTATCACAACCCCATACACAAAAATCATAAACGACTCCATCCGTCACGGCAAAGCTAAGTCTGTGTTACCAAGCTAATGCTCTTTATTTGGTAAGATCAGAAGGTCGTGCTGTATTATCAGCTTCTAAAACTGCTTGAAACCATTAATGGGGAACTCAAACGACAACCACTTATCAAAATAAATTCTCGACTAGACACGAGGCAATAATTTTTAATCATGAAAACACAAGAGACTGCTATTGTTGCAAGACCGGTTAAAAACTATTTGGATAACAGCAGCTGGAAGGTCACATTACGCACCTGCTGACTGTCATTTGTCCAAGGCCAGACAAATCTCCCTCACTAAATTACAGTTTACCCCAAAACAGTGTATCCAAAATAAGCTAGATTATTCCTGACCGGGAGCACCACGCAAATTTATTGGGATGGAATTCACATATTACTTATTATATATATTAGTATAGTATTTGAGTATTACTATTGCACGTGTTTTTCTCAAATAAACGTTTCAGTTTTCAAAGACAAATCGCGTGAAATTGATCATAGACCCGACATATAATATCAATCTTATGTGCACCGCTTTCATTTTCCTAAAAATAAGTCACGAAAAACAACTTTTTTCAGCCTATATAGAAGTATCTCCTCTTAAGAAAATTATTGCTGGAAGGGAATTACGGAGACTATGGCCTATTTTGAAATAAAGGCAAAACATGCTATAAAGATTACATCGAAAAGTGGCAACATCACTACAATGATGTCGATTTGGTATAGGATTTGATATATTTTTATACCATAAATAACGTTGTTAACAGCACTTACATGTACTTCCTATTCTCAATGAGAAATCTGTAAATTTATATTCATCTGTAGATTTATTGCCCTGTGAAAAACACTCACAATTTCGTTTCGATGTATAAATAATCATATAAGCAATTCATTCTAAATAATTTTATAGAAAATCAAATGAACAGAAAAGAAGTGACACGAAACTTTGATAGCTAAATAATTTATTATCCTGAACTAGACGTTGAAGTCAAAAAGCACGAATTTATGTAATACCATAATATATTACAGCAACTTGCTACGCGTTTCTTCACACATGTTTGCTTAAAATATTTAATTTTACATGCTCTAAGAAGTAATTATTCAACTTTGCTGTAATTTCAGTTGTACGAAATGAATGCGAATAAGCGCTGAGTCAACATCATTAATCAATTATTAGCAACAAACGAATAAATTGAAGAGGGGATCTCAAGCGCTTACAGCATGCTGTCGTGTAACATGACGGAAGTAGGAAGTACTTATAAGGAATGACTGATCGTTTTAAACAGCATACATACGACTTGATATTGTAAATGTAAATTATACGACTTCACTAAAATATATTATAAATTTATGTTAATTTAGATGTATTTATGAAATAAATGTATAATAAGCTAACCCCAGCTCCATAACATTTTTCTATAGTTCAACTTATTATAATAAATATTTGATTTTGATTTCAACTGATAATCCGCAAGTACATTAAAGGAAGTTATGTAAACATAAAATATATTCATATACGAGTATGTAGAGTATACGGTACGTGCTGACGCCAGACTTCGTTTGATATTGCCCATTCTTCAAATTGTGCACACAAACATCATAAATTATTCATCTAAAGGCAGGATATTTACGCTCGCATGCCTCTTAAATACAAACAAGTGCAACTGTGTGTAAACGGGTATTGATTGTTGAACTGTAGAAAGGGAAAAATTCATTTGTTAATGCGCAGTCGAAAAGCATGCGAGGATACCTATTTTTTCCGTGGCTATTTAAGTTATTACTGTCCCTTTTCTACTGACTACATATTTCTTATTTATATTTATATGCTATGCATATTTGCATTTGTTGTCGTTGTTGTTATTGTCAATATGTTGTACACTGTTTGTGCATGCTTTTCATGTTACTCATACGCACCAGTGGCTCGCATAAATTGAATTCGCAGATTTTGGCCAAAACCCTTCATTAAATTTACGCACACACGTTCAGCAGTTAAGCCGATTAAAATTGCTTTCATGGCAAATTTAATTTAAAAACTTTTTATACCAATACCCTCATAGCCCTGCGATTTTTATGCATTTTTTATACGTTTTTATTTTGATTTTTTTAACTTTTAATATTTTTCACACTTTTATTATACTTGTTCACAAGCAGTAAAATTGAATACTAAATTGTGGCGAGTAAACACTTATTGTGCTGTAGTGTAATAAATTCCAACAATGCCATAAAAACTTCACACCATACGCTGGTGTATAAGTATGTGTGTATGTGTACTGCGTGCTTATTTAAAGTGTTCAATACATGGCATTTAACACACGCCATAAAATATGTTTTCAATAAAAAAATAAGTAAATTTGCATTAGGGTGAGCCAAAAAAAAACAATAAAAACGAATTTGTCGTTTAACGTTAAATGTTTTCGATAAAAAATTAAGTATTAGATATATGTACATAGGTTTATATATAACATCATAAATTTACATTAGGGTGAGCCAAAAATATATTGAAAACGCATTTGTGGGTTAAAATTATACATTTTCTATAAAAAAATAAGTATATAGATATAGATGAATGCATATAGAATAATAAATTTGCAATAGGGTGAGCAAAAAAAAATTATTAATGTGAAATCAATGGGTTAAAATTTTGAAATAAAAAAATAAGAATATAGATATAGATATTTGCATATAGAATCATAATAAATTTACATTAGGGTGAGCCAAGAAAAATTAATAATATCAAATCAATGGATTAAAATTATGTATTTCCGATATAAAAAATAAGAATATATGTAGATATAGGTATATGCATATAAAAAATTTATGAGTTAAAATTAAACTATAGTATATGTATGTATTTGTTACAGAGAAAAAATACACCAACAACCCACATTTTCAACTTAATTTTCAATTTCAAAAGTTACGACGTATTTTTATGAAAACATTTTAACACATGACGACTAAATTTTTAAGGTCCACCTTAATGTACATATATTAGGGTGGGTCCAAAAAGTTCAAAAGTTATGACATTCCTTTACGAAAAATAAATTCTAAATTTTTCGGTACACCTTAATATGCATTAAGGTCGGTCAAAAACGATTTTTTTCTAAATGGTTCAAAAGTTATGACAGTTTTTTTATAAAAGCTGACATTTTAAATAATAAGTTCTAAGTTTTTTTTCGGTCTACTTCAACATGCATTAGGGTGACTAAAAAAAAAAGATTTTTTTGTAAGGGTTTAAAAGTTATGAAATTTTATATATGAAAACTGATATTTTAACCCATGTATCACCATTTTTTTCGATCCACCTTAATGTGCATTAGGGTGAGGACAAAAATTTTTTTTCTTCGCTTGGTTCAGAGTAACAAAAATTTATTACAAACTATGCATTTGCCCATTTATAGTGTTTTTTTGTTTTCAAAGAGTTTAAAATTTTATAAAAAAAAAAAAATATTTTAAAACAATGAAATTACAGCCGTTAATATTTTTTGAATGTTTGGGTTTACGAAAAATTAGTTACAGACCTATTTTTCAGAGCATTTAATTTTCTACAAAATCAATGAAACGAAACAAGTTTTTAAGTAATTGGAAGCGAGATTTAAATTTATCTCTCTCATAATAAAAAACAATAGAGAAACGGTATGGTGGCTAACCTTCTCCTTACAATTAAGATCTCATACTTGCAGAGACTTCCATAGAGGCATCCAGAAACCTGCTTTTCAGAGTATCAAGTGAAAAATAATATTAAATATTTTTTTTGGCCCACCCTAATATATGTAGAAATTCGTATATAAGCGTAAAGTAATATTAAATTTGTTTTTACACACCCTAATATATGACATATATGTATGTACATATATAATGTTTCCTTCACTTTTTACGATTATTTCTCTTATGCGGTTTTTTCAATTGTTATTGCCCTTACGAGCAGCCACCAGTGTAATTCAGATTCAAAAGTAAATTGGCAACAATGCAGCACTTAAGTAACTCATTACCGCGGCTCGTTATGCATGTGTGTATGTACTGCATATATGGCATTCACATATGTATTTCGTTGGAATTAACCTTCTGCTTTAATAAGCGCTGCAATGACTGTTATCATTCCGATATTGAGCAAAGCAAGTGACTGCCTCTGCTCACACAGCCGCTTTTATAAGCCTACACATATGATCACACTGAAGTATAGTACTTTTAACACACACACACACATACACGTTAAGTTAATATAAATATGTGTGGTGGGATTTTCACAATAATAATTTAAGACCCATAAATGCCGAACACTTAACCAGTGCGTAATGTCCGACCCTGCCTGCCCATTATATTTATCTCTCGAAGTACACTGCTCACGCATATACGATTTTTAAGTATGTGTTTCGGCGGTAAACATGTCTGGATTTATGCATGAATGCATGTGTAAGCAGTCTGTAACAAAGTGCGGTTGTGAAGGTTTGTCCACATTTGGGTCAATTGCTTGCCACTAGTGGGATTTATTTCTTAAAGGCTGCTGGGTTTAAAAATTGTTCAATACAAAAAATAAATTTAATTTTATTCTTTAATCTTAAATTGCTCAGAATAAAATATAAAGAAGTAAAAGATATATAGTATGTATAAAAATCAAAAAAAAAAAAAAAAAATAATAATAATAATTTTGTTCAGGTTTTGAAACTGAATATATTTTTTCCCGCTTTTTTGGCATATCTCTTCAGTAAGGTTCGCCATTTTATCACGAAAAGATATACGATCCAACAACGAATCACAATTATTAAAATCGACTACCAAAACTTGGAGTCAGTGCCCTCAACTTTAAGATTTATATATTATGTATTGCACTGGAACAGCAAGATTTCAAACTAAAAAACTTCTCAAACAATTTTATGGCTGCTTGTCTCCTACGGCATTTTTTAAACTTATATTTTATAAATAAAACCTGTATGATATACATATAATCACACACAAAAGGAATATCGCAATGAGCGCAAAAGGCGCGCTCAGAAAACAGAATCGAGAGCCAATTATTAAACTTCCTGCCGAAATGTTGTGACTGCAGCTTTGCAATATTGTTGCTCTTCGATGAAATGAAAATTTAACTGTCAAGCATTTTGCAGCCGCAGCAATGTTTCATTATTTCGAAACAATATTTATTTACCATACATACATACATATGTATGCGTGAAAATGAAATAAAAGCGCACACGTGGAATTGCCATTTCTGTCATTCTGCTTAACTCCCTGCCACCATTCTTTTCACAAGGAATTATATTTTTCGCGCAAAGTAAGGAAAAGTATTTAAGATACTTACAATTTGCTTTCTTCCGCTGAATTCTCTCAGAATTTTTCCAATCTATTGTATTTATTTAGCTACAATACAGGAGGGCACACGCGACTTTTGGAGTGCACTGACTGAAAAAAATTATATATTTTAACAGGTTTATAAAACGTCAAAACCACAAAAGCCGCAAACCACCAGCCAAGCGCAGAAAAAAAACCGTTGCCCTGAGATTTCCTGTCTTAGTCAGAAATTTCAATAGAAAGTCACTTACTCATTCATCACCTTGTCAGTTCGTCAGCAGGCTTATATCTGTATGTGTCTGCCTTGATGTGTGAGCTCGGCCGTGACATTCAAGAACGTCGTGAGAGCTCCCTGCAGTGGCAACCATGTACATTGTACATGCCTTTTTGCGGCGAACAGCAAGGCAATATGTAGCCGCAAACAAAAGTCAAAACATGGCAGCGAAAAGAAAACTTGATTCTGGTTTTCCAGCGCCAAGCGAATATAAATCGGCTGCGTAAGCAGGGGCGTAGGATGACTTTCTTGCGATGGGGGTACTTTTTATACGGTCCAGAGTTAGGCACAAGGCAAGTTTTTAAGTTTCCGGACCACTGCATTATATTTCAAGCTGAGGTCTTTGTTATTGAGAAAGCCGCGAAGCTAGTCTCTAATGCACCTGCAGGCAATTCAAGAGTCAACATCTACTCGCCAGCTCAGCAGCAATCAAGGCAGTAACCTCGTATCGCATATCAGCCTGAAGTGTCTTGGAAGAAGAGCAGCAGTTGAAAGTGTTGCCAGCAGTAAGCAACTTCACTTCTACTGGTGCCAGATAACAAAGGCATCGAGGGCAAGGAATAAGTGGGCGACACGGCTAGCACCCAAAAAATGATCACTATTGGGAAACCCATGCAATGTCTATACGACGATCTCGACAAAAGCATGGTAAAGAAAATCAAAACCCGTTGGTCAAGCTTCCAGAGGTACACAAAATTCCTATTGGTACTCGAAAGAGGAAGCTGTAGGAATATGATGGGAATACCAACTGTTCGCTGTCTGATGGCGGCTTACGTCCGCTGAACGCGGCTGGCAAATAGAAGGCTGCAGGAAATGTCTAGAGCAGGGCACCAGGGAGACAATGGATCATCTCTTGTCCACTTGTCTCTCATTGATAAGACTATGCTGTAAGCATGGGAGGTCTCCGTGATAGACTGGAAGAGGCATCGTTGGTGAAACCACAGAGTCAAATGATGATCACTCCTTTTGGACCTAGAAACTGAACTCCATCCGGTATCACAAAGGACCAAATCTGGTCTATACGTGGCTTATTGGCCTGCCAGATTAGCCTAACCTACTAGTTCCTCAAGGAAGGTTTTGAAATCACGTTCTTAGATTCGGAGCTTGGAGAGACAACTTTTAGTGCGAGCAGAATTTTTATTCAAAACAGAACGCGATAATACGAACTACTCTATATATCTGTGTGAAAGTCAAGAGTTAGCAATTTGAGGTTTAGGTTTTGCGACTTTTGTGTGCTGTGGGGTCATTAGTGAACTAGTCCAATAAGCCCTTGAACAAGATATAGACTATCGTACATTTTGTTCAAGGGCATATTGGGCCAGTTCAGTAAGTTGAAAAGACTTATGACAGGAACAAAAACTGCTTAAGCCACATGTGAAGCCACAAATCTGAAACTTCTAACTAAGCATGTTATGCTTACCTACAGCCCCGAAAATTAATGGAAGAATCACGTGGATTTCACACTATTTTAATCCTCTTACTTCCGACAGCCGCTGAATTATTTATAAAACTCTTGGTACGCATTAACATAACCCACTCATCCTTTCAGCAATTTAGTGCCACTCATTCTATTCTGCCTTCCACATCTCTCTTATGTTCTCTATACTAACAGCTGCGTGGTTGAGAATAATTTCGTTATCATACGTACACATGTATTGTCATGGGTCTGCGAGCCTTCAAAGCGCAACTCCCACGGTAATGCGAGACCCTGTGCTTTGCTCAAGGCAAGTGAGTGCGTATATCGAAGGACAACCGTCTGTCAAAAAGATACGCTACCAAATCAAACCGCCTACTAACCGCCCCAACGCCGACGCAACGACGCAGAAGACAACCACCGACGCAGGAGACAAGCATTTTGACAATAATCTAACCAGCTAACCTTTCAACCGCATACTGCACACAATGGCGGGCTGATAAACATCAAAAAAGCAAGCAATTCAACCGACTGACACATACATATGTGACCAGAGCAGAAGCCAAACAAAGTGTCTTAATGAAAATTGCTGCTGCATTTGGGAGTTCTACACAAACAGTCTTCCACCCCACGGTTGGTTGCTAAAGCAACAACAAATATTAAGTGACACATATGCTACGCCACATCTCGCGCTTGTCGTCGTAGCTTGTGACTCGTTCTTTTGCTCGTTGCTAAGTTTCAATAAAGCTTTTGAGAGGCTATGCCTTTCTTCTGCACAAATCTTCACTTTTCATTCACTTTTCAAGCTAAAGCGTTAAAGTGCTCAGGCTTCTAAAAATCGTATATCTACTATATGTGTGTATGGACGGGAGTTGTCTCACAGTATTCTGTCTACATATTTTCAAACTCCCATATAATCATACATGTATGTGTGCTGACAACAGAAATTCCACCAAATCACTCAGCTTTAAATTTGTTATTCCAGCAACTCAGTGTGTTTACTTACACTCTGGTGCCTGCAATATAAGTGATTTGTTGTTGCGATTAGAAAATGCCGCAGTAGTCAAACCGACGTCCCCAAAGTCATTCGCTAAATAAATAAATTCGTAGACGGAATGTAATTATGTCTAACAGCTGTAAGCTTTCCATCAAGTGAGAGAATTGTGCACTGCGACTATTTGCTGTTTTCGCTTTTGTTGTTTAAATGCTTAAAAGTTGAAGTAGTTATTGGCAAAGCATTGTATAAAACCTGCATAAACAACTGCAACCATACTAGCAAAACTATAAGAACAGAGAAATCGGAAAATAAACATGTTAGTCGCTATTTATTGCCATATTCTTCAAAACCATTGAATTTTTTTTTTTCTTGAAAACCCTTGAATGATCCATAACTCACGAACAATTGCTACATAAAACTTCCGTATCAACCGGTTCCAAAATTTTGTAGCAATTTAGTATTAGTGATATTAAATACTTGCCTATGTTTAATAGTAGTAGCTATTTTCAATACCATTCGACTTACTGACTTTACTAGAGCTTACTGAAGTGTTAAAAAATATATCAAAATTAGCATGTGACATCTAAATACCAGAAGTTATCAACTCATTTTTCATTTTTTGATATCTCTGCGAAAGTCTGCCCAAGCCAAGTTGACTTTATAACGGAGTTTTCAATAGGAACGCTATAGAAGTAGAAAAGTAAACGACGCCATATTTTTTCTTGCGCTTTTGACATTTCTCCTCAGTGAAGATTGCCATTCATCATGGAAATAATGAGTCCAAATTATTAAAATTTACTACCGAAATTCGGAGTAAGATAAGAGATAAGATCCCTTTTTGATTACGAACACTGAAAATGTGTTTAGGATTTCGATTTAAGGGGGTAATCTACTCTAGAAATCAAATTTTGGGAAAATTTTTGAATTTTATTTAAAAAAAAAAAACCAAAAATATTTTCACTATCCATTTTTTATGGTGTTTTTATTGATATCTTAAGAATACAGAAAAAAAATTTACAAAAAAATATTTTAAATTAAAATGATTCCCCCCTCTAACACAGATGTAAAAAAATGGCGAATCCTGGTGACATTGATGCTGATTCTCCTGGTGGTTTGAAAAAAAAAATCAAAAGAAATTTTTAATCAATAAGGACGCTGTTAGAGTCCCTACCTCAGGGAACACGAAAAATTTTTTTTTTGAAAAATGGCGACTGCCTGAAAATAAAAATTATTTTTACGCTTTTTTTTTGAAATTCCTGAATTTTTTTTAAATATTAAAAACAAATATTTTGATACGATGCTGGTATGAACGATAAAGGATTATACTATATAAAAAAGATTCACACAAAATTTCAAGTAAATCAGTTGAATAGAACTTGAAATAATGCCGGTACCGTGTGGAAAAAAGTAGTTTCGAGAAAAACGCGTTTAAAGTTTAGGAGACAACTCTAGTGAACACGGACGCCACCTCATAAAATCGGCTGTTTCTCCGAAAATAAGTCGAATTTTGAAAAATTCTTCCAAGGTCTTATTTTTGAAAGTCTAAACTTTAAATATATGAAAAAAATCGAATTTTTCAAAATTCTAGAGTACAGTAGAATACCTCCTTAAGGGCATGAAATGTCTGGTTCCGTAATTAGGAAGGTGTTGCTACCAAACTGGTTAATGTCCTCGTAAAAATAAAGACTGACATCACCACCGTCCAAGAAATGGGATAGATGGGACCATGACTGAGTCAATTAGGTTCTTAGGGCATTTACTATAGTGTAAGATTCGTGGTGAGGGAGAGATTCCGTCGCCGAGTATTGGCGATGGATGACCGTCTTCCGCATTAAAGCGAAGTTCCCCGACGGAAAGAAAGACTATGTGACCAAAAATGTCTTTTATGAGCGCTTGGAGCGTACTTATGAGAGCTGCCCCCGCCGCGATATCAAAACCTTGCTCGGCGACTGTAAGGCCAGAGTGAGCCTACTCTTTGGTATCTTTGGCACAACAGTCGGTAAATTCAGCTTCCACGAGAAAACATCCCGAAATGGGTTGTGGCTGATCGACTTCGCCGGAGCACAAAATATGGTTGTATGCATATTTCTAGCATAGGAAAATTCAACTCACTACCTGAGTGTCTCCGGATCGAAAAGCCAGCAACTAGATCGATCATGTTGTGATAGACGGAAGACACGTCGCCAGTGTTTTAGACTTGCGTACGCTTCGAGGTCCTAACATCGACTCGGACCATTAACTTCTTTCAGCCAAGATACGCCTCTATACAGCAAAAATTGCACTCAAAAAACCAACAAACACAAGGACGGTTCGACGCCGAGAAGCTGCAATCACAACAGACAGCCAAACGATGCTCGACTTGAATTCCTGCTCTTTGAGAGCACTCATCATCAACTAGGTATAAGGGTATATATGTACATACATACGTTTATATATTAAATATATCTCCACTTGCAACGACTTTTGATATTTAATCATCAAACTTAAAGAAGATATTAAGTCTGCTTAAGCAATTTGCGCTGTTAAGAAAATGGAAATGAGAAATGGGAATAAGACGATTTCAAACGGAGTGCTTCCAACGAACCGTCAATAAGTACAAATGGCTACAATAATTCATAATTATGCGGATCCGCACCAAATATACAAATATATACGGAAGTGTGCAGTTTGGTAGATATTTGCATTCAGAAGTCAGCACTTGCAGTAACTCGGAGTTAATCTTATTACTTTCACTAAAGAAAGTGAGTCAGCGAAGAGAACACAGGGAGGAGAAAAAGCATGAAGGGTCCTTAAATGTGAACTGTTTACTCACAAGAGAATCAGTCAAACGAATTTATAAGTATAATACGAGTTACTTATAAATTTGGAAGCGTTTGAAACTGTAAGTAAAAGCTTTTGGATGCGAATCTAGCAGGGTTTTTAATATGACAAAACTATTGCTTTTATTTTTTTTTTTTTTTTTTAAAAATATGTATGAGATGAGGAAAGTTGCCGCTGAATGCTTTTAGTATTGAGATACTCGTAACGACCACTGTCTTGTAGAACCTAGAGACGGCCGATAGCGTAACACAAGAATCAGGTTCGATTCCACTTTTGACCAATATCAGTAAACAGTTTTTTCTTCTGATGGACTTCGTTCTTAGACTGGAAATGATCTTCAAAGAAACAGTATAGTAAAGTGCTGATAAAAATGGATGCTTTCGTCTCATACTCACCTCCCACATACCAAATGTAATAGTTTCGTACCCTTTCTTCGGCTCTCAATTTCGTATGCAGATGCGCCTTTAATAACGATTTTTGGCTTGAATTTAGAAAGAAAAAATCTGACAACCAACAGTTGAATTTAGAGTCTTCTCTTCTTCAACTCGTCACACATCAAAAACCACATTTTGAAAACTTTTATAAACAGCAAAACACTTACTAAGCAAAGCATTTTCACAGGAAGCACTCGGATATAGTTAAGCTAAACTTTCCTTAAGCTGCCATGTGGTCGCCATAAAAGCCCTGTGCTTTCCATTACAACTTTTCGTGACGCCCGTGTACCTGCGGCGTGGATTTACAAAAATCCATTTTACTTTTAGCTGCTTGCTAAGCGCATAAAGTTGGCGTTATGTTTCGTATTAGCACGCTGCTGCATACATAGTGTCAGTTGCAGCCACCGGCTTGTGCCACAACTTTGTTCCCAGCTGCCCGATGCAACTTATCCAGAAGCTTAAAGTTCTGCAAAATCAGCCAATTACCACCCGCATGTGGCAAAATGCCTTACATAGCGCCCATTAAGCGCTGCATATTGAGGCGTCAGACAAGTTTTGTAATATCTCAAGCGTGTCTAGAAAGTGGAGGAGGGCTACTTTTCTCTACACGCATACATATGTATATACGAATATGACTGTCATACTTAGCAAGGAACCGTGTTTCGCTGACGTGTCAGCTGCTTAGTCAGATGTTGCTACCGTTGGCAGTCGTTAAGTTTTAAATTGCAGACTCAGTTTTCTTACGAAGCTGAGCTACTTAAGCTCACAACAAAAGTAGAGGACAATGAAAGCATACACATGTGTGTTCTAATATACAAAGTCTAGGAGTGTAGCCTTTTCGGACTCAATTGGCGCTAACTGCACCGGTTTGATACATGTAGATGATCTTCCTTTGTTTTGCATTAAATCAAAGGTCTTATTAAGCATATTAGGAATGATTCGACTTAGGTCAAATATGCACCGATTTGTTGGATAACTTCTTTGCCATTTTTAAATTATTTTTCACCACACTTTTAGCTACCGTTTTCACTACAGGCACAACCGATTTTAAAACTTTTTGTTTAAGCGATTTTTTCATTAGCTTCATCGCTCGCCATAGTCAGCAAGAGATATGTAGTTATCAGTTGGTGTCACCTGCGACCTATAAGGTAGATATACCAAGCTCTAATAGCTTTTAGTGCATCACTATCGATGGATACTCTGATAGTACAATCTTACTGGCCAAAGCAGTTCGCTACTGCGTCGTTTCTTTCTTCAGATAGTGCAATTTTTGACAGGGTGGGTCCGGAATAAAAGTTTGGCCGTAGATAAACAGATCAAGGTAACTGATTCATTCCAAACATACACTTTAAATATTCTTCTTGTTCCTCAGTCCACCGTCTGCACTGTCATACACGATTCGACTAAGACCATTTCCGCCTGATTTTGTTATAAGTGGCCCACTTTTTATCATCAGTAACTAGAAATGTACTAATTTTTTTGAGATTAAGCCGCGATGGATAGCTGGAAATTCGGTACATAAGGATGGTATCCATATTTGGAGTTTGATTTTATTTATTTTCTCTCTTCTTTTTCTTTATTAGCGTAGATATCACTTATGTGTTCACAACACCACTCCAGGCGTTCTTTCTTTTCGCTGTTTGCCGCCAATCGGAGATTCTGAGTGCAGCCAGGTCCTTCTCCACCTGATCTCCCAAATCTCCCCTTAATCTGCTTCACCCAGCAGATAGTGCGTCGAATATTTTCAGAATGTTTCATCTACACAGAAGACATGAGCCAGCCGCCGTAGCCGCTGTCTCTTCATTCGTTGAATTATGTCAATTTCATCGCATATCTCGCCCAGCTTATCGTTCCATTGACTGCGGTATTCACCGTTGCCCATGTGTAGGACATAAATCTTCCGAAGAACCGTGGTCTCGAAAACTCATAACGCCAACTCATCAGATGTTGTCATCTTCCTTGGTTCTACACCATATACTCGTAGTAGTACGGGGATGCTTAGTGACTTATAGAGTTTCGTGTTTGTTCGTCGAGAGAGGACTTTACTTCTCAATTGCCTACTCGATCCGAAGTTGCCACTGTTGGCAAGAGTTATTCTGTGTTGGATTTTGAGACTGACGTTGTTGTTGGTGCTAATGTTGGTTCCAAGATAGACGATGTTATGTACGACTTCGAAGCTAAGACTGTCGACAGTGACGTCGGAGCCAAGTCGCGAGTGCGACGACTGTTTATTTGATGAGAGGAGATGTTTCGCCTTGCCCTCGATCACTACCTTGACTATATCTTGTCAAATGCAAAAGTTTTCCATACCAGCTCGTTCAGATCGTTCAGTTTGTATGACAGCTATATGTTATAGTGGTCCGATATCGGCAGATCCGACAAATGAGCAGCTTCTTGAAGAGAAAATGACGTTTGCAAAATTTCAAAACGATGTCTTAAAAACTGAGGGACTATTTCGTATATATACAGGCAGACGAACAGACAGACATACGGACATGGCTACATAAATCGACTCAGCTCAACATACTGATAATTTATATACATGTATATACTTTATATGATCTCCGACGCTTCCATCTGGGTGTTATAAACTTCGTGGCAAACTTAATATACCCTGTTCAGGGTATAAATATAATTGCACCACAAAGTGCCACTTGCATAACAAAGTTCACACTTCGGTGTAAAAATAAACCCAACACATCGAGTGCGGTATAGAAGCCCTTTGAGCTTTTCACACATTTTGAGCTAGAAAATGAATATTCAAAACACGAGTAATAAATTGTGAATGCTCTTTTCACCAAGAAATTAAGCGCAATGCATACGCTGCCAAGTGATTCTCATGAAATTTTTAGCATATTTCAAGCTCCACCTTACTGACGCATTGAAATTTTAGTGAAGTCGAGTATTTTTAACGAAAATATGCGGAGAGTGTGCAAAGAAACTAACACAACACATGCTTTTACATATTTGTACATATGCAAAACACGTTTTAGATCGTTTCGTTGGTGTGTAAATATATATTTGTAATGCTTCAAAATGATTTGTGTGTTTTCCAGGAAATTTAGCAACGGCAAGCAATTTTCAAATATGCGTGATTGTAATATTTGCAAACTGCACGGAAGCATGTCAGAACCACGATGTCGGAAATATTCTAAAATCAAATTTTTACCTCGCGTTCAATGTGTGTTTCTGCTTTTAGTAGAGTGATTTTAGGATGTGGTAGGATATAATAAAAATAAAAAGACAACAACAGAGTATAATATTATTCTAACTTTACCACGAAGTTTGAAAACCTAGTAGAAAGCGTTACAGGCTAGGTTATTCTGTTAGGCCAATGAGCCACACATTGACCAGTTTTAGTCCTTTGCGATACCAGATGGAGTTCAGTTACGTCCAAGAGGAATAGTCATCCTTTAGGATGCTTGCGCTTGACACGAATTTTAACAGACTCTGCGGCCTAACTATCGATAACTCTTCCAGTGTATCATACCGTAGGGATCCCTGTGGCCTTGCACCCAATGGAAGTGAAGCGGATTACTACTGGCAGCACATTCCACTGCAGAACAGCTCCTTAAAACTAGGCGATATGCGTTACGAGGTTACTGCCTGGTTGCTACTTGGCTGTCTACATAGATGTTCACTCTGGAATTGCCTGCATGTGCATTAGAGTCCAGCTCCGCGGATTTCGTAATAGCAAAATTGAAATATACTGAAGTGGTCTGGCAACTTAAAATTGCCTTATGCCTAGCGTTGAACAATATATTCCGGCACAAACTCCATTGTCCATTTCCAGCCATCCGAATAGATGTTTCGAGTATTTTGCGTAGCTAACATACCTTTACGTTTGTCATATTTTTCTATATTTACTTTGAATCTTTTTTCCCAGTTGAAAAGTGAGGTCTACAACACCGACTACAATTGTTTGCCCTACCGCCATCACTCACCGAGCTATACCCGAAGGTTCTATATGTAAATTATCCTGCAGTCAGTAGTCGTACCGCCGAGTTTGCTGTGCAGTTTTCAGCGAAGAGGTCTGCAGTGGCAGGTTTAGTACCAGTAAGATCCACCGTTGGAGTTGTCATAAAGCTCCTGTTAAGCACAGCGCAGCGAGCCTCTGAACTCTTTCCATTGGCTTCCGGTGAGTGGATTTCCGTACGCCTGTCCACCATATTACTACACAGTAGAGCAGAATTGCTCTTACAATAGCTGTGTAGCACCAGTGCATGAGAGAGGTAGAGAGGCTTCAAGTTGTGCCAAGCACCTGCCTAAAGGATTGCTAGCTTTTCTCACTCTTTCTTTCACGTTGCGCTTCTACAATAGTTTACTATCCAAGACTACTTCAATGTACTTTTGCCTTATTTAACGAAAGGAATCTTCATAGAGAAATTTTGTACTTTCTTATGAACACAATTTGATCCGTGTTATCCGTGTTCAACCTCAGAACCGCTTGCGATGCTCAATTCTGGGCTGTATTGGGAGTGGTGGTCATAATACTGCTAATATCCGTCTAAAGGTAGAAAGGCTTCTGATCCAGCGCTGTATAGCAAGATCAATACCTATTGACTGTACACTATTTAGAATAGATTCCGTATAGACGCTGTTCAATGCTGCATAAATATTCAAGAATCCATTTGATACTAAAAACCAGTGTGTGGAGTACAGTCTCGGCTGATCTACTCTTTGTATATGCGTGATACGCCTTGGAGAAACTTCTAGGAGGAGCCGTGACCCTAATGTGCGCCTACAAGATTTTCTCTAGCGTTTTCAGCAAGAAAGAAGTTAAGCTTATTGGCCTAAACTCTTTTGACTGGTGGGTTGTTTCTAGCTGCCTTCGGTATGAAAACTACTCTAGCCTCTCTCCATGTGTATCGCACATAGCCGAACTTATGTATCCCCAAAAAGTCGCTTTTAGCCATGGCAGGGATACACAAAGCGCATTCTGTAGCATTGCTGGAATGATTCCGTCCATAACGGGAGACTTGTATGGGTGAAATGAACGGATTACCCATTCAATTTTATTCTTCTTAAAGATGTGTTTGGCAACGCTTACCGCACTACTTCCTTCATAGTTAGGATTAACCCCACTCCTCGCCTTACAGACTGGAAAGTGCACACTGTCTAGGTCTTTCAATGAGTATTGCCAGTAGTCTGCTCGCTTTTGCGAATTAGTCCAGTCGAGGCGAAGTTTTTGGGTACCAGTTTCCTGAGTATTGCCACCTCGTTGGTCTTTCCTAATGCACTACAGCAGCTTTTCCAGAGACCCTGTATGTATATACATAAATAAACAGAGTGACGATTTGAGTCGATATAGCCATACAAATCTGTCGCTCTGTATGCAGGTAAGCTAGTACTTGAGATATCGATCTGAAATTATGCTCGCATCATTTTCTTCTGAAGCAACTACTCACTTTTCGGAACAGCCCCTCAATCAAAATTTAGTCCTTGTGTGAACATTTTTTTTATTTCCAAATTTATTTTCTTGAAAACTTTTATATTTCATTACCGAAAGCAGCCCTGTGATCTAGCAACAAATGGTTCAGATCGGATCACTATAGGATAAACTGAACGATCCAAATAGAGTTCTTATATGGAAAACTTTTTTAGTTGACCAGATATCTTCATGAAATTTCAAAAAGATGATTGTTCTAGGCAACAGTACAATATCCTTACAAATTATTCTGATCGGTTTACTATAGCATATAGCTTCCATACAAACAGTACGTTCCGTCCTAAATCGAGATAAATATCTTTTTATACCCTTCATGCTATGATATAAGTGCCAGTGGAGCGTATTATGACTTCGAGCGGCCGAATACAATATTTTTTCTTGTTTTAAACACAAATATGCATTGCAAAGTCAATTTATAGCATATTTCTTGCGATTACAATTTACTCACTAAATTTGCGAAAATCGAATTTTGGATTCGCTCTGTACTACAAAATAAAGACTTAGCAGTTTTTGGACGCTAAAAGTCTTTGAAATACTATCAATCAGCATCAACAAAATGCAATAAAAATATATTTAGTTTTCTTAAATATTTTTTTCAAATTTTCAATATTTCTCCAGCATTTCAAAGTATTATGCAAAGCCCTTCAATACACTTAAATCCATATCATACAATCTGCAATTATCTTGAATTTACAAAAAGGCTTACAGTTTCGAAGGAAATTCATCAAACAGCATGCCTAGCTCTATCAAAATCCGATAATATTTACTTTTGATAAAATTTCTGCAGAAAATTGCACACATACTTATGCACTCATATTTGAATATTAGTATGCACAACTGTGCCCCACACCGCTCTCCACTTGCATTATGGACTTGCAACCGCAAACTAATCTTACCAAATATCCACATTTCCGTCGGCACTTCTCCTGCACAAATAGCAATATCCTTTAATCAAATGCCCTTCAAAGCGCACGCGTTGCCTCTTAAATGCCATTGATTGGAACTAATACGGAAACTATTTGCAGCACACACTAAAACCATGTGAAAGCTTGTAGTGGAAGTAATAGCAAGGCCTGCAGCTGAATAATTTGCCACAAAAATAGTTAGTAAACAAATATTTGTGTGTGGACGAGCAATCGAAATGCTCAGCCTTACTTGTGGTTGTTTGTATGTGTGCAAAGTAAACGGCTTCTGAACGCATGTGTGTGTAGAACCTCATATTTGAGGTATGATAACATATTAGAGTGGTTGGCAACCACAGCGCCCAGCCACCACAAAGCCTGCATATTTGAATGCGTTTATACCATTTTTTGTCGCCCAACAGCAATATAAACATTAAATACATACGTTGATGGAGGAAAAGTTTATAAAACCACAAAAGCATTTTCACTTTCACGTCAAATTGGTGTTAAACTAGTGCGAAATAGTCGTCGAGCAGGCAGTCATGGTCGTCAGAGCAAAAACTGTCAAACTTGAAACTGAAAATTGGTCAGGAAAGCGCATTCTGTCATTTCAGTTTACATTAGTTCGAAGAAAAATTAGTTACAAATAACGGTAGTTTGTTGAAAAATTTATTTTGTTCCTAATATTTTTTCAAAGTACCCCAAAAGATTTATTTTTTTATTTTTTTTTTTTAATTCTAGAAACAGGTGGCAACCCTTCTTATAAAAATTTGCAAAATGTTTTATTTTTAGGGTTGTTCGGTCTGCCACTATTGCATTTAATTTATTTTATATAATTAATTCTTTAAAAAATTTAAACATATGGCAGCTTTAAATGCAAATATATACATTCTTAAAAATTTATTGAAATTTTTAGTTTGTTAAGCCTGTTATATTATCATTTACATTAATATTTAAAACATAATTATATAAATATTTAGTTTAACTTTCGTTAAAATTTTTGTTTTAAATAGGTGGCAACCTTTTTAAAAATATTTTTAACCGCACACATTTTTAAACTTCTAGAATTTGTCGTATTTTAAATATAATTTGTAAAAACTATTTTCTTTGTGTAAATTTTACTCAGTAGTGAATTGAAAAATATGGCAACTATACTCAAAAATATTTAAGCTATAAAATTGTTCATAACCATTTAATTTAATAGTGATATTCAGTATGACCATTCTGTTCGAATACTAATTTTTAACAGGTGGCAACCTTCGAAAAATATTTCCCACCGGAAACTTTCATACATGTGATCAGCTTTTAGTTTTTCATTCAAGCTACCAATATTATTTATTTTCAAAATTTAACATATAATTAAATTATATATAAGCATTTTAAACAGGTGGTAACCTTTTTTAAAATATTTCGAACCGGAAGCATTCTTAAAATTCTTCAGTTTGCCGTATTTTTATACATAATTTGTAATATTTATTTTTTTGTTGTAAATTTAACGTAGTAGTAAATTGAAAAATGTGGCAACTATTCTGAAAAATATTTAAACTAGAAAATTTTTTATAACTCTTCAGTTTGATAACCCAGAAATATTCGGTTTTTCTATTCAGTTTAAATACTAATTTTTAACAGGTGGCAACCTTCTAAAAATATTTCCCAACGAAAGCTTTCTTAAATTTGTTCAGCCTTTAGTTTTTCATCCATGTTACCAATATAATTTATCTTCAAAATTTAACATATAATTCAATTATAAACAAAAATTTTAAACAGTTGGCAACCTTCCTTCAAACAAAATTATTCTACTATTAGTTAATTAAACTTCATTTACTGTGTGTCTTGCTAATGCTTTATAATATTCAATTTATTTTGTAAATCTAACTACATAAAAATTTTAACGATATGGCAACTACTCACTGCCAACAAAATAATATTTAAATTGTAAAATTATTTATAATCTTCTACTTTAGTAACCAAACAGTGAAAATATTCAGTTTTACAATTTCCTTGAAATACTAATTCTAAACAAATGGCAACCTCCTTTATATTTTCAACTGCAAATTTCATAAAGCAATTCAGTTCGTGGTGTTATATCTATGCTGGCTTGTCATTTTATTGACTTCCATTTTTCAAACATGTGGCAACCTTTGTGTTATATCTGTGCTGGCTTGTTATTTTATTGATGTAAATTTTTCAATCATGTGGCAACCTTCCCAAAAATTGCAAATCACTTAAATTTTCAGTGAAAAATCTATTACAAAAATCCCTGTATTTTCATTAGTTTTATATAAGCAGTTTTCCCCTCAAAAGAATTAGTTCTACACTAGTTGCACACCTTCCTTCCTGTTTGAAAATTTATAGTGGAGCATGTTTATTTATATCCACAAAAATGCATATGCTACTCTATACTTTCCAAGCCACTTTCTCCCGTTTCTCCTTTGTTTTTTGCTGAGTAAATGTTTTCGCATGTTTTTATTTAGTGGCAGCACACTGTTTACCTGATAAATGGCAGTGATGCACACATTCCATTTCACACTTCACTGCACAAAAGAAGTGGATACAGGTGAGCTGTTGCTTATATGTTTACATGTGTACCGTTGATGCGACATAATTTGCATAAAAAATGCGAAAAAGTGCACATTCTGGTCAACGGCAGTTGTCACATAAGTGTGACCCGGACGGAAAATTTCTAAAGGTAAGAAATATTTTTAATCAAATTTTTATATATTTTTTGGCTAAAATATTTCTTATAAATTCCAAGATATTTTTACTTATTTTTGGTAGATTATTTTATTGTACTGGACAAAAAAAAAAAAAACAAAAGAATGTTTCAGTTTAAGCGTAAATTATTGTCCTACACGGTAGCCTGTTGTCTTCCCACATGACATTTACGCAAAAAATGCACGAGGATTTGCATATCTGACGTGTGCCCCATTATGGCGGTAAAGAGGAGATACTAAAAATAAAATGGCAAGCAAATCGCACATGTGTTGCACGTTTAGCACATTTTCCACATAAAATATTGCAGCGGAAGAGTTCAGAATAAGGTGAAGGTTGAAATCTGAACACTTGACTATACACTATATGGTAGGTATGTTTCATATGGTAGTAGAAAGAGTCTTTTCGTATTTCTAATCAAACTTCAACTTATTTTTTTTTTATCCTTATACTAATAAATTACTGTTATTATTAATTTTTTTCAAATTCTACAATTATTATGATTTACAGATCCAAGCTGACATTAGTACTGTTGGCCTATCTAAAAACAAATTTTTTAAATGCTTCTAGTTTATTGACAATATAATATTGCTGAATATTTTATTCATTTTATTATTTTTTAATTTCGTTTATTTTATTTAAAAAATTTAAGGGTTGCCACCTTTTAAAAAAGCTTACAAGCTGAAAAATTTTTCAATTTAAAGAAAATGTTTCGTTTGAGGTCTATATCGACATTCTCTTAGTTAAAATTCTTATTTAAAACAAAAGTAATAAACTGATGGCAACCCTCTAAAAGATATTTTTTATTACTTCTTCTTTCTATTTACTTTTATATCTCTATTTTAGTGATGACTACATTACACATTTTACTTTAGTAAAAATTCTAAACAAGTGATAAATGTACTAAACTGGTGGCAACACTCTAAAAATTTATTATTTCTTCCTGCAATTTAATTTTGTATCTTTATTTTAGTAATGATTACCTTATAAATTTTCTTTTAGTAAAATGAAGGTATATTCAAATTAGGTGGCAACCCTTAACAAGAGCATATTGTATTGTTATGTAACGACTCTTTCTTCTAGAATTTATTTTTTCTCGCAAACTAAAAAAAAAACCTTTGTTCTTTTCAAACATTCTTAAAAAAATATATTTAAAAAAAAATTGTAAACAGATGGCAACAATTTTCAAAAATTATTTCAGCTATTCATCATATTTTGTTATTATATCTTTATTTTAGTGCTGATTGTCACATAAATTTTCTTCTGGTAAAAATTCTGAATAGGTGGCAACTCTCAACAAGAGCGTATCCAATTCTTACAATTCTTTTTCTTAGAATTTATTTTTTCTCGCAAACTAAAACAAAAAAAGCTTTCTTCTTTTCCCGCTTCCTTAAAACAAGTGTATTCAAAAAAGAAATAGTAAACAGATGGCAACAACTTTCAAAAATAATTTCAGCTCTGCATACTATTTAGTTTTATAGCTCTATTTTAGTGATGATTACCTTACAAATTTTCTTTTTGTAAAAATTCTTAATAGGTGGCAACGCTCAGCGTATGCAATTGTAACGATTCTTTCTCCTAGAGTTTATTTTTTTTTTTTTTTTGCAAATTAACAAATATGCTTCTTCTTTTCACACTTCCTTAAATAGAAGGAATCCAAAAAAAGAAATTATAAAAAGATGGCAACAATTTTCAAAAATAATTTCAGCTTTAAGCTTCTAAAACCACTTTAGCTTAGTACATACTTCTCGAGTTCTTGATATATTTTGGAATTTTTACTCAAATGTTACGTATACGCCATGTATCCAAACTGTATAAGTAAGCGAGATATCGAAAAACGTATTAAATAACAAGAGATATAAAAAAGTCTTATGAATACATCATAAAATATTAGTACGGAACAACAGTTTGCTATCGCACTAAAATAAAAAATTCTACAAGTCATGTCTTATATGCCGCCTTTAACAATACCTCGCCAACTCTCCACTTTAAAAAGTATGCAATTTTCATTTAAGAACCGGCTCAAGTATTCATCTGCTTCCAAATTCCGCCAGCTCCACACAATTTAATTATTTTAGTTAATTTATTTCTAGGTATTCCATAATTGAAAACGAAATTCCAGTATGCACATTTCAATATTACTTATACGCCACGTATGCACACTTTTGCTCTGCTTACTTGCTTGTGTAAATTATTAGTAAAGCAAAAGCTTTTGCTTCTATTTACAATCAAGTTTATCATAAATTCAGTAAGCAAACAAGCAAACGCAAGCAAAAGTTTATTTAAAAAATAATATTTCGAAAAATATTGCGAACGCTTAACACTTGCGGCGCTTAGTTAAACACAGAAAATTTATTAAAACATTTTCTCTCGTTTCGTTTGATGGACGCCTAAAGGCTAATTTTTATTTCAAACACTGCCTCAGAAATTGAAATTGTAGGAAATGCATACACAGAATTTCCATTATTCACCCAGTCGGTTGAAGGTCAAATATGAGAGGCGCTTTAGTGCAT
The DNA here is from genome assembly GCA_037783105.1 of Bactrocera zonata. Classification (NCBI taxonomy): domain Eukaryota; kingdom Metazoa; phylum Arthropoda; class Insecta; order Diptera; family Tephritidae; genus Bactrocera; species Bactrocera zonata. The sequence continues at coordinate 118,943 of JBAWJQ010005155.1, read as the reverse complement.
TTCGGTATGCACATATCATTAGTAAATGGAAAATGTTTCAGGTGCTTTTGGAAAAAACGCACTTTGCCGATAGATAAAGTGCCGACCATAGTCACCTAAATTGAGAGGGTTACAGTGTGTAGGAGGGCGTTAAAAGCTTATTCTTTGATATACTAGATGCTGAGGGTGTGGTTTCAAAAATGCCATATTGCTTACTAATCGCATTCCAGCAGCAGCTTTGTCAGCTGAATTTGGCTGTCGAAAGTTGGTTACGAAATTAATTTCTCTAGCATTTTCCCTTGAATTGAAATTTTAAAATTAAGTTTGTTGTTTGAAATACATTTAACTTCACATTTAATTCCTTTAGCTTTAAAAAGCTTGACTTAGATTTTTATAAAATTGAGCTGTTGTGTTCTACTGCACTCAGCTAACTTTTGACTGACAATTTTAATTTATTTCCTAAAACATGTTTACGCGACTCAAAGCCTTACTTTGACACTAGAAAATAGTGCATCGTGGCCTTTTTAACCCGTCATCTCTGGTAAAATTCTGGTTTGAATGTGTCTGAAAAAAAAACTTGAAATTTATTTAGGTGAGAGCACTTGAGTTTTTTGCAATTTGCGTCGCAAAAAATCAAAAAGTGGTGCAAATATCGCCACGGGGAGGCGTATTTCATTATAGCTGAAAAGCATTCCAGCCTGCAATCGTCACGTCACGTCATTACTTCATTGCAAATACTATATTGAATACGGAAAAGTGTGATATTGAATTGCTGCAATAAAAGAGTGAATTTCAGATGGATAGGTAACGGGTGATTTTTTTGAGGTTAGGATTTTCATGCAGTAGTATTTGACAGATCACGTGGGATGTCAGACATGGTGTCAAAGAGAAAGATGCTCAGTATGCTTTGACATTTCATCATGAATAGACTTACTAACGAGCAACGCTTGCAAATCATTGAATTTTATTACCAAAATCAGTGTTCGGTTCGAAATGTGTTTCGCGTCCGTGTCCGATGAGCGATGAGGCTCATTTCTGGTTGAATGGCTACGTAAATAAGCAAAATTGCCGCATTTGGGGTGAAGAGCAACCAGAAGCCGTTCAAGAACTGCCCATGCATCCCGAAAAATGCACTGTTTGGTGTGGTTTGTACGCTGGTGGAATCATTGGACCGTATTTTTTCAAAGATGCTGTTGGACGCAACGTTACGGTGAATGGCGATCGCTATCGTTCGATGCTAACAAACTTTTTGTTGCCAAAAATGGAAGAACTGAACTTGGTTGACATGTGGTTTCAACAAGATGGCGCTACATGCCACACAGCTCGCGATTCTATGGCCATTTTGAGGGAAAACTTCGGACAACAATTCATCTCAAGAAATGGACCCGTAAGTTGGCCACCAAGATCATGCGATTTAACGCCTTTAGACTATTTTTTGTGGGGCTACGTCAAGTCTAAAGTCTACAGAAATAAGCCAGCAACTATTCCAGCTTTGGAAGACAACATTTCCGAAGAAATTCGGGCTATTCCGGCCGAAATGCTCGAAAAAGTTGCCCAAAATTGGACTTTCCGAATGGACCACCTAAGACGCAGCCGCGGTCAACATTCAAATGAAATTATCTTCAAAAAGTAAATGTCATGAACCAATCTAACGTTTCAAATAAAGAACCGATGAGATTTTGCAAATTTTATGCGTTTTTTTTTTTTAAAAAGTTATCAAGCTCTTAAAAAATCACCCTTTACAAAGCTGGTGGATTTTGTTTGAAGTAAAATATATGGTGCAAAATAAATTAAATTTTGTAAAATATTTGTGAAACTTAAATTTTTTATGAAATTTTTCAAACTGGTGGCAACTCTTTAAACAATTTCAAAATTAAAAAAAGTCAATTTTGTAAAATATTTATGAAACTTAAATTTTTTATGAAATTTTTCAAATAGGTGGCAACTCTTTAAAAACTTTCCAAATTGAAATAGAAATAAAAATAAATCAAATTTTATAATATTTTAGAAGAACTTAAATTTTTTGTGAAATTTTTCAAACAGGTGGCAACTTTTTAAAAAACTTTCCAAAATTTTTTTTCTTTAACTTTCTCAAGTTACACCCTGCTGATACATTCAACTTATTTTATACACTTAAAACATTAATAAATTTAAACATATGGCTACTTTAATCAGAAATATTAACAACTTTAAGGCTTCTTATACGACTTTAAAACTTCTTAAACCCGTTCAGTTCGTTAGCCATGTTTCAATAATATTCAATAACTTCGCTGAAATAAAAATTTCAATCAGGTGGCAACTATTTTAAAAACATTTTTTTCCGCAAGCCGTATTATATTTCTTAAGTTTTTTTTAATGTTTTGTAATTTTTGTAAATTTAATTATTCAGACCTGAATTTAAAAATATGGCAAAATACCTTAAACAATAAAAAAAAATTTAAACTTTTGAGTTTATAACCAAGCATTATCACTCTCCACTTTTACACTTTCGTAGAAATAAAAATTTCAATCAGGTGGCAACCCTTTTCAAAATATTTCTATTCGAAGCCATCTTATATTTCTTAATTTTTTATTTTATTTATATAAATGCTTTGCAATTTTTTTCGTAACTTAATTACTCATTCCTATGTTTAAAAATGTGGCAACTATTCACAAAAATATTTTAAACAAAATTTTTTTTTTTTAGTTTTTTTAGTTTGTTAAGCAAGTATTTAATCTTCACTCTTACAAATACGTTGAAATAAAAATTTTAAGCAGGTGGCAACCTTCGTTTTATTTTTATCTACAAGTTTCCGAAGACCGCTTCATTTCGTGGTGTTTCACCATATATAATTGCCTTCAAGTATTCAATAATTTTATTTAAATAAAAATTTTAATCAGGTGGCATATATTTTAAAAATATTTCTATTCGCAAGCCGTCTTAAATTTTTTTTATTTTATTCATACAATTGCTTTGTAATTATTGTTTTTTGTCAATTTAATTACTCAAACCTATATTTAAAAATATGGCAACCCTTCAAAAAAATATTTTAAAAGAATTCTTTAAAACGTTTTAGTTTAAGAAAAAATATTTTCAGTCGAAAATAAAAGTCTATTAAATTGTAAGCAGTTGGCAACAAGTTTCTTTATAATTTCGCAGTTCGTGATGTTTCCTCTGTATTGTTTTATTGAAGTGAAGTAGAACTTACACAGTTCTAAGTCTTTTCCTCCCTACAAATAGCAGTTTCGATGCAGAAAACTTCTGTTTGAGTTAAGAAAAAGCTTATGAACTTTGATCGAGTTGTTTAAGAACAGTTTTCTTGAGAGATTTTCGTTGTATAAGTAGTTGCTTTTGAAGTTCGTACTTCCCTTAGTAAAGCAATAGCATACAAATTCTCCCATTGTTAATAGCGAAAATTTAATTTGTTCTCAAATTATATTCTTGTCTTCAAATGACCAATTTTTGGTACCAGAAACCCAACAAAATTTTTTTTTTGTTGTCTTTCTAAGAAAGCCCCGGTCCGCGACGATTACTTACAATCTACAATCAAAGAATAGCTATAACTACCACCCGTTCTTCAATGTGAAGTCAAATCTATCTATAAATCCTTCCATAAGCTCGTTTCATTTTAAAATATTTAAGCATTTTTTAAGGGAACATTATCTAAAAATTATACATTATTCCAAAATGACTCATTTGAAAGAAATCGTTCACACTTTAACAAAAACTTCTTCGAGATTCATTCTCACGAACTCTACTTTTTAACGGCTCTTTTCTCCGTAAATTGCCCCGTGTGCTAACAACTCTGCACTTAACTCGCATATTGGGATTCTTGACTTGTTGATTTTGCCTGCTAGTTTCTACCTAAACACACATGATTTTGTAAATATATATATAGTAAATTGTTGGCTGGCATTTCTAAACCACTTTTCCAACACTTTATGCAACCATACAAACAACAACGATGTATTTGTATATGTTAGCACTTGAAAAATGTCGTTTGCAGAGAATTTTCAATATACGTAGACGTTTAGCTGTGCGTAACTGTAAAATATATCTCGGTATTTTTGTGCAAAGTACTCTAGTGGACTTAAGCTGTGAGCTAAGAGCACGTAAGCTGCAATACCGCGCCTCGCCTGTACAGCAGCGGAAGTGTGCATGAGAACACATGCACATCGTATGCACTGGCATTTGAATTTCATTTCTTTCCTTTCACTTTGTTTATTTATTTGTTGGCTGCTTCGTTGTTGCATTGCACTTTTGCAAGCCCCACTCACATGCGCTTGAGTCTCGTAGTGTGCATACTCTCAGGCACCACTCTATTAATATCAATTTGATTGCCTACTTGCTCGTGCTCGGGCACGTACGTGAAGTCATTGTGTTGCGAATGCATTTCGATGCTTGTAGTCAGGCGCTTCTCCATTGCAAGTGGGTTTGATAAGTGTACAGCGGTATTATCTTTATTTATGCGCATGAATCCTGCATGGAAATCATTTTAAAGTTTTTATGATTATAACCAGCAGCTGCAGGAGCTTACTACTTGAACACTGCATACAAAGAAGATAATGTTTTTTCTTCGATAAATTTTTTTATGCCTTGAAAGTTGCTGCTTTTGACAGTGCGGTTTTCTAACGGGGTTTTAAAGTGTTTCAAAGTTTCTATGGAGCGTAAGTTTTTTTATAGTTTTGTTAATGCAAATATATTCCACACTTGTAGCCGCTAGAGTATTTTATTAAAAAAATGTATATGCATGTACAATACTTTATTCTAATCCGATTTGTTAACCTCGTCCGAACTAAACAATTTCCTCGGAGAGTGTAGCGTTGGCTTGAGGCTTTGAACATTATTCCATGCCACATTTCATGAAATTATTTTGTCAAATGAAAAAGTTTTCCGTACAAAATTTGATCGTTCAGTTTTTATGGCCGTTTCGACCAATGAGCATTTTCTTACGGAGAAAAGGATGTGTCCAATATTTAAAATCGATACCTTATAAACTGAGGGACTTGTTCGCTTATATTCAGACGAACAGACAGATAAATATGACTAAAGTCCTGTTCAGGGTATGAACAACTGACCCACAGCAATTTTACTTTTAACAAGCTGAGAAGTCAGCACTAATTTTTCTTTACAGTTCACAGACAATTCTTAAAGCTTTCTGTAATCAGACTCAAGACAAGTGTAAAGATGTTTCGAGTCTTTATCTCTGGTATCGAGTCACCTCATGATTATACTGATTTGTACCCCTGCAAGGCTGAGAAGCTCACTAAGACAGGTATTTCTGCCTCACTAGTTTTAGAAAGGATACGGGTAAAAGTTCCACTGGCTTCTTCTGGTTTACTACAGGAGGGCTAGCTCGGCATAAGCTGATCAGATAGAGAGAACTGCGCGACCACAACGTCTTTCTGGCCTATGGTCGAAAGAGGCTTAATGGAATTGTTAGCTTCTTGGAAGAGGATGCGCTATAATCACCTCAACACTTTCTTCTTGACTCAAACACACTTGCCAGATCAAGACTAAAATACCTCGAATCTCACATTTTTAGATATCCAGGTGAAATAGCGGAAATATTGGGTCTTTTTCCTTGCTGAATTTAGAGATATTTGTGTGGACAATCTTTGGTTCCAACAAGACGACGCTGTGAGCCACACAGCTAACAAAACACTCAGTTTTTTGAAGGAAAATTCTGGTGAGTGCATTGTCTCTTATCGTAAGCCTGACAGGTCGCTGTGGCGAATTTCGCAAAAAGATCATGGCCTACATCCTTATAATATCACATTGACACTAGAATTGAAGCCTCGTGACCACCAGAATCGTCGTATGTTCGCGAATTGGGCTGAGCAACAACTTGAAAATGATCCGGATTTTCATGGAAAAATCATCTTCAGCAATGAGGCTCATTTCTGGCTGTGTGGCTTCGTCAATAAGCAAAATACGCATTATCGGTCAGGCAGCGATCCACACATACTCCATGAGTGACCATTGCATCCCGAAAAATTACGGTGTGGTAAGGTTTACGGGCCGACGGCGTCATTGGGCCGCACTTTTTCCGTAATAATTAAGATCGGCAGTTACTGTGAATGGGTATCGCTACCGCTCAATGATAACCGAATATTTTTGGCCCGAATTAGATGATATGGACTCGGACAATATGTGGTTCCAACAGGAGGCAGCCGCAGCCACATAGTGAATGTCACAATCGATTTCTTGAAAACAAGTTTGGTGAATGTGTTATCTCACGAAATGGCCCAGTCAATTGACCGCCTCGGTTGAGCGATTTGACGCCGTTAGACTCTTTCCAGTGGGGCTACGTCAAGTCTATGGTCTATACCAACTATCTAGTTCCATACATAATGTCTACGGTTATACTTTCACAAGAATAAAGAGTTTCACTGATATCCCAATCATTTTTTATTTTATTTAAAAAAAAACTTTTGTTACGCTCTTATTGAAAAACCCTTTATATTACAAAAAAAAATCGCTTGTTTACTAGCATAATTAAAGAAAGCACAAATTAAATTTCCAACCAATTTCTCAGAACACAAATATAATCTAATTACAAGTTTTATGAAACTTAGCCGTACTCAGAAAAGTCACTCATTCATATTCGCAAAATAATTTCACAGTATGAGTATTTGCGCGTTAAATATTTTCTTAAATTTCGGCTACGGCAGCCATCAGCTCACAGAAAGTTCTTTCGCCGAAAATGCCTAAAAATACACGAGCACTTCGAAGCTAAGCCAAGCAATCTCGTTATTGCCACAACCGCAGGAATCACCTTTGTGATAACTCATACCCTGGAAACCCTTGAATTTCGGTATTTATTACTTTACTTAGTTGTTGTGGTTATTCTTTTACTTTCATGCCATGCACTTTGTGCCGCACTAATTCTTAATATTTTTTCCATTTTCATTTTGCCGCCGTATTTTATTCGCCCTTGTTGTGCTGCTGACTTTTATGAGGGCTTAGTGGCCGTGTAGTCGTATCTTTCGCCGCTCGCCGGACACAAGTGTTAATGAAATATGGGCGATGATGATTATGCTCGTGCTGGAAAATTTAAAATATTGGGATCTTTAAAGTGCTGCAAACATTCGGCAAGATTTTATGGCCGCACAATGTACCTTTGCGAAAAATAGAAAGCCAAGCAAAATAAATAGGGCACAAAGTAGGCCGAAAAGCGAAACGGCGAGCCGTGTCTTCGCGCAACTACTATGCATTACCACATTCGACTATGTATGTAGTGGTGTGCAGGCGCTTTCTATTGCACACGTATTATTTTCTCCCTCAGCCTTAGTGTATTGCTAGTTCGCCGGGCAGTGTGTATGTGTAAGTGGGCTGGAAAAGGCAGAAAGCAATAAAAAAGCAGCTTCAACTAATTTACTGCTAATGCGAAAATGAAAAGTGAAACAAAACAGCCGCTTCCGCTTCAGTCACTACTTGGCACTTTCCTTACTCCTCGACATGCAGACACATGTAGCTAGCGTCATAACGGTAATGAAAAGTGTGTTACGGTCTCTGCTGTGTTCTTACATTTCCCATGACTATTGTGTAAATCACAAGCACGTCGCCTCCTGCCACAGTAAACGCATTTGGCCGTTTCCAGTCTCTCAGTTATGACACTCAGACGTTCGTGCAGGGAAAATGAGGCAAGAAAAATAGTGTGTTTCTAGCACATACATACATGCATAAAACGGTAAATGTACACAACTCACAGTAGCATTCTCATTTACATGTTGGAAAGCTAAATAGAAAATATAAAAAATATAAATATCTACTCAGAGGGTGCTTGTGAGCAGCTGCTCGCTGAAATGTTGCTGCTTCCACAGCAAAAAAGCTAACCAAATGGTAATATAACATTTCTTCAAAATATGTTATGTGTAATGGTGTATGCGAGATGATTTATGGGCATCACAAGTTTTTTTTTTTTACTCGCATGTACATACATATATATTCTGTAGTAGACTAACATACTTGGGGTGAATACTCATTAATTTAGCATATATATAACCATTTTTTAGTCGAAACTAATGGCCGAGAGAGTAATGTATGCATAAACCATACCAATTTAGTTTATTGTACCCTGAACAAAGGGCGGCGCTCATCAGAATGGCGCAATAATGTTCACTCCACCCATGGCACTTAACGCCATACTGCACATATTGCCCGTAGACATCGTCGGAAGGTGTATGGCTACGAAAGTCAGACTCAAAGAACACATTTCTGAATACTCGGAAATCTTCACTCACTTTGACTTCATATCGGATCACTTGGATCATGGAGTCGGCAAATCGAACTCTGGCGGCTCCTTCTCTACCGTTATAACGGCGAGTAAATTGTGGGTAGGAAGAAGCCATTGGATGAGAGGGGCAGTGAGCTCTATTACGGAGGGGTCAAAGCTTTGAGTGAAGGTTAGTGAAGGGGTTTACCGTCATGAGCTCTCTATCAACTCCAACTTCAGACTTCTGATTATTGCAGTGTCTTCCAGGCCGAAATTGCAGTCATTTAGGTAACAGTTGATTTACTGCTTCGGAGTGCAGCCTCCTTGAGAGAAGTGATCATCCTCTCAGATAGCAAGGCAGCGGTAATAGTTTTGAACTCATTAACAGTGCGTTCAGGGCTGGTCAAAGAGTATCTAACCTCGCTATCAATAACATCGAGTGTCTTTGTGATAAGACTGGTATAGGTGCTAAGCCACAGCGGAATCGCAGGAAACTGTAAAGCTGATGAGCTAACTAAAAAGGGACCCAAGAACCTTCTATCGGTAGATTGGGAGTGGGTCGGTGGTTCCGCAACCTCTTGTGGTCTACTACTAGACAGTTAGACTTTGCGGAAGCTTGGCCAGCGGCTTGGGTCTTTTAGCGCAAGATCGATCACAATAGATCTAGTGAACTCTTTGCCCTCAGTAAGGCTAGCCTCTCCCTAGTTTTGGGGCTTTTTACAGGCCATTGTCCTATTAGAGTCCATGCAGTAAGGCTGGCAATCCAGACGCCATCTGCAGACGCTGTATGGGAAAAGATGAGATGGAAACTACTCAATTCTTTCTTCTTGACTATCCCACGTTTGGGAGGTGAAGACTTAAGCGGTCAGGGATCCCACCGAGTTGGCTGGCCGTCCACCAAAATACCGTCATAATCATACCTCTGAGCGCGTGGTTCCATGCATAATTGCAAAATTCGGAAATGATTATAATCTTAACGAAAGTGCGCCATCTTTCCGTCAAAGAAAAAGTGAAGGAAACATCGCTGTTGTTCAAGCCAGGGTTGAGACCAATCCAAACCAAGTCATATCTGGTTTAATGCCTCGTCAACAAATAAAAGTGTCGATACGGGGCTGAGTCAGATCCCAGTGTGGTTGAGGAAATACAATCACATGCTCAAATTTTCACTGTTTGGTGCGGATTGTAGCATTTCTGTCGAGATGAGGTAGGTTACCATGAATAGCGAGCATTATACCATCATGATGTTGACCGATTTTTGTCTGGAATTTGAGGAGTCGAAAAAATTACGTCAAACAGCTAACAACATTCTACGAGCTCGAAGACAACATTCAGCGCACTATATCATAGCTGAGATCATCCGAAATGATGGTCTTCGAAAATTGAACGATCCGAATGAGTTTCAATTCAAATGACAACGGTTTTATTTGTGAAGGGTTGTTGTGGTTGTTGTGGCGACAAAAACCTTTCCTCACATTATTTCGTGGAATTATGCCGAGTTGACAGTCCTTGAGCATATAAGAATCCGGGTGCTTTCCGGTGACTTAGACTCGACTCGCAGGAATGGCTTTGTGAAGAATATTATAGCTTAGAAATAACCGAATTAATGTTTTTTGAATATTTGTCCATAAATGAGTAGGCGGGCATAACTTTTTGGAGTCAATCAAGCACAAGTAGTAGTAATTGGGAAAAGTGAAATCCCTGAAAAACGGTACCTTTCGAAGAAAACGAAAATTCTATTTCATGAAGACATTGCACCGTCTTAGAAGTCTATAAGAAATGTGTGAATGAGGCCTCGGATTGCTTCTGTATCTATGGTTCAACAACTTCAACGACAACCTTTGCAGCAAAACATCATTTCTTAGTAAATATCTATTTGATTTGAAAGCACAAAGATGAATCATTTCAAGAATTACTAGAAAAACACACTAAGCCAACTGTTTGCATATCTAATAAACTAATACATACATACTCGTACATAGCACAGATAAGTGATTAAATATGACCTACCAAACGCAAGCCAACCCCTCTTAACCCAACATTTCGTGCTGTTTTCTTAGAAAAGCATACACTTTTAGTTATTAAGAATCTCTCACTGACCGACGTATCTTGCTTAGTTCGGCATTTGAATTCATTTTTTCATACATATAGCACATATGTACATGTGTATGCACTACATGCACTCGATATCAACGCAATAAAAAAAAACAAGTAAAGTAATTGGCTGTCCAATTCCACAAAGAAGTTTTATGCAAACTACATTTAGTAGTAGATTTAGTAGTATTTGAATCTCCTATGAGCTATGCGTAGGAGTAGATTTGCAAGAGAAATGATGAACATTTCTCAATTCAATTCACTTGCAAGCAAATAGAGATTCAGCTGTGCTTATATGTTGCTGGTGTTTTTGTAAGGTTGAAAAGGCATAATTGAGAGGCTTACAACAATTATTCATATGTGTGTGTATATTTAGATCTCAAAGTGCAATTTGCAATCTCCTCTTTTGGCTTTGAATGCCAAGGATGAAATGTGGATTGCCACATGTACTATGTATAAAATCAAAAACTCGTTATTCTATGCATTAAGAAACAGGAAATGGACAAAGTGAATAAAAGAGAAAATAATCTACAAATGCGGAAAGGTCGAACAAAAATAGCAAATTGACTACATTGAATTATAAAAAAGCATCCCTGTCCTCACCATTGCCGTCAGATCGTAGGAGGTGATTCAGTACACCAATAAATTTGTCAATACGGCTCTCTTCAAACATTTTATTTCATCGTGTTTAACAATTTATGCAGCCGAATTCATAATGGTTTCAAACAAGGATTGACAAGGGTTGCCACTTTTAAAATATTTTGCAATTTATTTAATTGCCGAATTTATCAGTTATTTTATAGAGTACATTAAATTAAATATGTTTACAAATACAAAATATTTTTGAAGTGTTGCCACCTGTTAAAAAAATTAAGCTACTTAATGTATGCAAAATCTACATTGTCCAGTTAAACCTTTGTAGGTTAAAACAATTTTAAAATGTATTACTATTGAAAATATTTTAATTTTTCTTAATAAAAGTAACACAATGAATATTGCTGAGGACTACAACATATTTGAAATTGAGTTAAAATATTTATCTCAATAGCGTATAATAAAAATTTCGCAAAATATTCGTAAGGGGCTATCACCTTTTTTTAAACCAAATTTTCGAAAAATTTTAATAGAGTTGCCACCTGATCAAATAATTTTTCTCAACAAAAGTAACACAACGAATATTTGAAATTTAATTTCCCAAGATTGATTTTAAAAGGGGTGCCACCTTTTACAATATTTTTTCTCAATAAATATTATATTTATAAATATATTTTTAAGAGCTACCACCTTTTCCAAATCTCAATTTCGAAGAATTGATTTCAATAATGTTGCAACCTGTTAAAATAAAATTGAAAAAAAATAATGCGTAATAAAAATATGTTAAAAGACTTGCAATATAAATAACTTTTTTAAGGGTTACCACTTATTTGAAACTTAATTTCACAAAAATTGTTAAAATAAACACAATGTGACAAAAATGTCGGTATCAAAAAATATTTTATTTCCCTAAAATTTGATTTTAATAGGGTTGCCACGTGTTCGAAATTTAATTTCACAAAAATTGTTAAAATAAATACAATTTCAAAAAATGTCTGTATCAAAATAAAAAAAAAATATTGAATTTCCTAAAAATTTGGTTTAAAAAGGGTTGCCACCTGTTAAACTATTTTTTCTCAATAAAAGCGAAAAAATTAAGGCATAATACAAATATGTTAGAATATTTTGCATATTTTAACTTTTTGAAGGGTTGCCACCTATTTCGACCATAATTTAACAAAACTTGTTGAAACAAATGCAATGTGACAAAAATGTCGGTATCACATTAAAAATATCACAAGTTAAGTTTTTTCTCATACATACTCATACATTTTTCGGCACAATATTGCACAGGGTCCGGCACTCGAAGTGTAACCAATTAAAAAAGCATAAATTCAGTTTGGAAAATTATTTTTATATATTTTAAAGTACAAAATGTGTGAAAATAATCATAAATTCAAGACCAATTCACTTTTTCTCTATATGACTACCTTTTGCCTTAACTATGGCCTTGAGACGGTCAAAAAACGAATCGCAAGCTGGCCGAATGTGACTTGCCGGTATTTTGGCCCACTCACGGACAATGGCTTTCTTCAGCATCTCGTGCACTAGTGTATTTTTTCTTAGGACCTTGCTCTCCATAATGGCTCAGAGAGAATAAACCATTGGATTGGCATCTGGTGAATTCGAGAGTGTGGTCGTAATGAAGTTCGGAACGTTGTTTTTCAGCCATTCTTGGTTCACTCGCGCTTTGTGAGACGATGCTGAATCTTGTTGAAACGTCCATGGTTTGCCACCGAAATGTTTGTTTGCCGACGGCTTCAAAGCAGCCTCCAGAACACTTTCCCGATAATATGTCGCATTTACTTTGACGCCAGGCTCGATGAAAACAATTGGAGAGCGCCCATCTGGAGTGACAGCGGCCCAAACCATTATTTATGGCGGGTGCTGCCTCCTGGTGGCCAAACGACTTAGATTCTCGTATGAACGATCGGTCAAGTAAACGCTATCATTTTGAGAGTTTACGAATTGCTCAATTGGAGAAATTTTTTTGTCAGAAAACACAATCTTCGGAATTTGACCGCTTTCGGGGGCCTTTTGGAACTTGTAAGGTTTGACCTTGAGCTCATTTTTCAATATGCGTCCGATGCTGCGATCGGATGTTTTCAGTTCTTTAGCCATTTGATTGGCACTTCGTCGTATATTTCGATCAAGTCGCTTCTTCACTTTCCGAACCATCTCACGCGACATTGCGGTCTTTTGATGACCACCTCCACAGCGTTTTGCGATGCTACCAGTACCACTGTAACGAGTGATGGTGCGATAAACAAAAACTGTATTCACATTAAGGTGTTTGAGCTCGCGAACTGCTGGCTGCCGGCTGTGATTTTCTAGCTAAATATAAAGCAATCACACTATTACGTTTGTATTCCATCGCTGATCACTTTTTTTTGCGTTCACTTTTGGCAAAACGCTTTTGTACACTAGTGAACAATGCTCCGAACTGTCATTCAGCAAATTTATAAACAGCAGATTCCAGTGCGACAGCTGTGCGAACAGTCTGAAGCTGGTGCACTTCGAGTGCCGGACCCTGTATTACTTACAGTAGAGGTTTCCATAATACAAAAACCTGCACAAAATTTATGAAATGAAACGTAGCCAAAAAAATTATTGTCTGCAATTTATTATCCGTCCACCAACAAGTGATAACAATGAATTAAGACTAGGATTACCTGTATACACATGTCATCACCAGGCACATCACACGGCCACCTCAAACAACCAACATTTTTTTGTGTCAAATTGACATAAGTCCTCATTATAATATTTCTGTTTTATATTTCCTTTGTTTATATAACTATCATATACAATATTTTTAACCACCATCACATACGCACACTTATGACCCGCACTCAGAGCGGCCATTGAGCAAACAACAGCTGCATTGATGCCTGCGTTCGCATTTATTTCGTCGCAGTCTCAAACAATCAACACAATGGGCACAATGGCGCACCAGTGGTGTGCGCCTAAATGCGTGCTACAAGTCCACCTTTTTTTGTGAATTCCAAGCACGCACACGCTGATGCCACCGTAATTGGTAGGTGCAGCAGTTTTGTTGGTTTTTTGTGGTTTTTCCGTTTATACAGCCTTCACTCACTAACCAAATGCGTATTTGATTTCGTTTTTCGTGTCGCATACTCGCACCTAAGTGCACACGTGCCCTGCGGAAAAGTGTGCAGACTTCAAGCTGAGCGTGTTTAAATCTATACTGAGTGGGCGACCAGACAGCTCAGCACCTTTCAGCAGCAGTCAGCAGGGAATTTCGCACGAAAACGCGGCAGTGAGGAATTCAAATAAAATCGCTTGAGGAGCAGACATTTCCTACAGGGCATGCTTAGACATACTGACACCCACCGCACAGTTGTGTGTATTTTCATTTGTTGCACGTGTGCATTAGCAAATATGGAAATTCCGTTAGCTATGCGAAATGCTGTAACATCAGCTGTGCGGTACATTAAAATGTGAACGTAAATTAAATTAATGAAATTATAGTCCTCTGTTTGATGGTCTTATTGGAAGCCGTTTGCAAGCGTGCTAGCACACGCGTCCTATAGTTATGCACGCACTACTCAGTAATTAAATATCACACGCGTTGGCAACAAAGTGCCGTTTTATTGCAACCATATGTTCAAACCACAATCAAATCAGTTCGGTGAAATTGGAAGAAACTGTTCGATTGGAGTGCGGAAGTATTTACAAATTTCTAATAAGTGAAGTCTAAGAGTTATGGGTTTTAGTAACTTCTGAATTTATGGAAATCCTAAATGCTCTGAGGTACACCTGTGACTTTGAAATTCCCTTTCTCTTTTTTCGGCATCTCTCCTCTCTTCATTCATGTATGTATCATCCCTCTAACTTGTTTAGTTCTCCTGCTGTATCAAGTTGAGTAGACGTATGTTTGTAGTGCTCGTCACGAAAATGGAAAAACGAAATCAGGAGCAACGCGTCGCGATAAAATTTTGCGCCAGATTGGGCGAAACAGCTTCGGAAACGTACGCTATAATTGTAAGAGTGTATGGTGATAGTGCTCTTAGTCGTGCCCAAGTGTTTCGATTGCACAAAGAGTTTAAGGAGGGGCGTGAAAGCGTGGATGACGAGGCGCGGAGTGGGAGACCAGTCGAGGTGCGGACTGATGCGAATGCGCAGCGTGTTCCAAAAAAAACCTGTGAATCAAGTCTACTACTGCCAAGTACTCGAAAGATTGCGAAAGCGAGTGAACAGGGTGCGCCCAGACATCGCTCGTAACTGGATCCTTTATCACGACAACGCGCCGTGCCACACCGCCCTCAGCATGTCCCAGTATTTGGCCTCTAAAGAGATCGCCGTGTTGCAAAAGCCGCCTTATTCGCCCGATATGTCACCCTGTGACTTTTTTGTTTTCGAAAACAAAATCGGTGGTCAAAGGAACCCATTTTAAGTCGATTACTGACATCCAGGCGGCCGTGAGGAGAGTACTCGCGGACATCACAGTCGAAGCATTCCAGCAATATTACGAAGCATGGAAAACGCAATGGCAGAGTTTAAGAATAATTTTCAATAAACGTTTTTTATGGAATCAGTCTCATTACTTAATTGTCATACCTCGTATTTGTACCATATGAGAATATAAGTGGAATCGGTAAGAAATCGTACACCGGGGCCATACATCACCATGTCATTTTGTCTAGACTTTCATAAGCATTTGGAAAAATATTCTGTAGAAATTTAAACCATCAACTTTTACGTACTGAAATGAGCACCGAAGACGGTGAACGTCGAAAAGAGGTTATTGCCGATGAAAACATCAAAAACAGTCCACAAAATAAATTTGGATGAGCTTAAAGTGAAATTGTTCGAGTTAGAAGGCACTCTAAAGATATCAACTGAACGTAAGTATGTATCAAATCATTCACGAATACATATTTGGTTATGAGAAAGCTCTGTGCAAAGTGGGTGCCGCGCGAGCTCAATTTTGATCAATAACAACGAAAAGTTAATGATTTGCAGCAGTGTTTGGAGATGTTCGAGCATAAGAAATCCCAGTTTTCGCATCGAAATTGACAAAGGATGAAACATGGCCCCATCATTTCACTCGAAAGTTCAATCGACAGTCATCCAAGTGGACTACACGCGATAAACCTGGTCCAAAGCATGGAAAAACAAGACAGTCGACTGGCAAGGTTATGGCGTCTGTATTCTGGGATGTGCCATTGAAACAATTTTTGTTGACTACCTTGAAATAAGAAGGACCATCAACAGCGGCTCATATATAGGGTGATTGGATCGTTTGAGGGATGAATCACTGAAAAACTGCCGCATTTGAAGGAAAAGGCAATGGAGTCAGTCAAAGCGATGGCAATAATCCATGAATTGGGCTTCGAACTCCTCATATTTCTGGGAAGAAATTTTCGACAAATGAAGAAGTGTTCGTAGAAACTAAGACCAGAGATCTTGCTGGCATCGTTGGAATATCGGAAGGATCAGTGAAAATGATTTTGAAAGATCAAGGGCCGAAGAAAAGTGAAAGCACGATGTTTTGCAAACTCACTCAATTTTTTCGAAAAACAGCGTCGTGTTAACGTCTGTGAAACCATGCTTTCCGCGGGACCGGGAGTTCCATCAACCTTTACACCCAATGCTGGTACTGTTCATGAGTGAATTACATCTTCAGCTGTTACTAAAATCCGAGTTGTGAGTTTATGGGTAGAACTACACGATTATTAACATCTATAAGCCGAAATCCATCTGTTGTTAATTCATTAGTGGGATGTCCTGAAAGGTATTATTACTGGCGATAAGTCTTGGATCTGTGCTTACGACCCGGAAACCATTTTGAGTCAATTGGATACATGAATCGCTTTACACATTGAGGACTATTCCGAAAATTAACTTTAACAACTGTTTCCAGGATTTCAGAAAACCTTGACACAAATGTAGTGGGCCAAGGTGGACCACTTTGAGTGAAATGAAATTGATTTTGAAGAATCTATAAGGAATTTTAAAATTATGTACAAATTCTTATTATGTTTTGCTCACAGTAGTTTATATAGTATGTATAATTGTACCTTTACAAAATATTGAATATCTTCTCATTCTGCTCCACAAAACTAGTTCCCTCTAAATAACTTATTTTAATGATATTTTGAGAAGCATTTTTTTCGCTTTTTCCAGTTTCCAACCATTGAATTGTCATGCACTCAAACTACGGCTGCCGTAGACACTTTTACACTTACAAAATGTACAACAAAAATCTTGTAATTTTTATAAAACAAATGCGGCAATTTTTCGCTCACAAAGTGAGTTTAGCCAACTTGCTTTTCATTCCTCCTCCAATCGTACTAACGAACAATTACAGTAATCGTGAAAGTTAGCAGCAGTTTCGTAACAAAATACTGTTAAAAATTTGCCTTCAGGCGAACTTGTTTTCAATGCCAGTGAATCTGAGTATTTTTGAGTATGTATGGTACATACAGCGAGGGGAATAACATGCGACAAGTTTCTAAAACTTGTAAATCTCAACAAAATTTTTGTTTAATTTGCCTTTGAGTACTTCTGAGAATAATTTAATTACTCAGAAAGTTATGCATATACATGTTTATTCCAATGTGAGCGTTTGAGTTTATTTAAAATTGTAGGAAAGTAGACAAAGCCATACTACTTTTCATTGCTAATTATGAGGAATGGTGTTTAAAAGCAAAATTTTTAACGCAACTCAAAAAAAATTGCTAAACATATTCATTAAAATGAATCAACAAATGAATTCTGAAAAATATATGCTTTGCTCATGTAAGTAATATTTCAAAAAGATGTATACTGCTAAGTTGCTGGAACTGTCATTAATTACTGTGCCAAATACGAGTATGAGCGCGATCTGTCAACCAGTTTGTTTACAGAAGCTGCTTAAGTTGGTATACCTAAATATTTGTATTTCTAATAAAATTACGAAAAGAAAAGGCTTACGTTGATTCAGTTTCATCAAAAACACAAGCCTACGAGTGGTTCAAAGCCTTCAAAGACGGTCGAGAGGTCGTTGAATACATGCCTCGCTCTGGACGACTTTCGACCTCTTCAACTGATCAAAATAAAAAAAGTAAAGAATATGGTGCTTGAAAATCATGAAGTAAGTTTAGAGAGATGGCAAGAGACATATCTCGCGAGCCCTTTTGAATGATTTTGATTGATATTTAGGGTATAAAACGCGTTCGTGCGCGACTCGACCCGATAAAGCTGAATTATTTCAAAAAGAGTACGATTTTAACCGAATTTAAAGCTAGCAAGTAAGGAAGAGCTAAGTTCGGGTGTCACCGAACATTTTATACCCTCGCATGATAAAGTGATAATCGAGATTTCATTATCCGTCATTTACATATTTTTTTATTTTGCTGTAAAATTAATTAGATTAGATCAGTTTGTGTATTTCGAGTATTGAATTGTATTTTCATTTATATGTATGTATTATACAGAGAAGGCATCAGATGGATCTCAAATAGCGTTATATTGGAAGAAGGCGTGGTTGTGAACCGATTTCACCCATATTTCTTACATGTCATCAAGGTGTTAAAAAAATATTATATACCGAATTTCATTGAAATCGTTCGAGTAGTTCCTGAGATATGGTTTTTGGTCCATAAGTCCTTCCGTAAAATTTAGTGTTTCTGACGTTTTTTGTTAGTCGGTTAACGCACTTTTAGTGATTTTCAACATAACCTTTGTATGGGAGGTGGGCTTGGTTATTATCCGATTTCTTCCATTTTTGAACTGTATATGGAAATGCCTGAAGGAAACGACTCTATAAAGTTTGGTTGACATAGCTATAGTAGTTTCCGAGATATGTACAAAAAACTTAGTAGGAGGCGGGGCCACGCCCACTTTTCCAAAAAAATTACGTCCTAATATGCCCCTCCCTAATGCGATCCTTTGTGCCAAATTTCATTTTAATATCTTTATTTATGGCTTAGTTATGACACTTTATAGGTTTTCGGTTTTCGCCATTTTGTGGGCGTGGCAGTGGGCCGATTTTGCCCTTCTTCGAACTTAACCTTCTTATGGAGCCAAGAAATACGTGTACCAAGTTTCATCATGATATCTCAATTTTTACTCAATTTACAGCTAGCACGGACGGACGGACAGACAGACATCCGGATTTCAACTCTACTCGTCACCCTGATCACTTTGGTATATATAACCCTATATCTGACTCTTTTGGTTTTAGGACTTACAAACAACCGTTATGTGAACAAAACTATAATACTCTCTTTAGCAACTTTGTTGCGAGAGTATAAAAACCCAAGGAATACCATCGATCAACCCCCGTATTCATAATGTTAGACTCCAGTTGATTTTTTCTTGTTCCCCAAACTGAAATTGGCGCTTCGTGGAACTTTTTTTCAGTCGATCAAATAGTTATAGCAAAATTCGCTGAAGCAACTGAACCATCCCAAAAAGAGCCTATGAAAAGTGTTTCGAGGACAAGAAAAATCGTTGGCATAAGTGTACATATTATATCTGGAGGGTATAATATTTGAAGGCGACAACATAAATATTGATTAATAATTAAATATTTTGCATTTTATATACAGTTTTCGGGTAGTTTTTTTGTGTCATTCCTCCCTTAATGGAGCTCTAGACGATCATTCCTTCTCTAATCATAGATGCATTAGTTTTGGCTTCGGCGAATTGGGTCCAAATAACAGAACTTATGGTACTGTATGAAAGAAAGTGGGTTTCAATCATCCAACCATGCCCGACAAGGGCTCGATCCTACCCGTATGCACGTTTGATGACTAGTTTTTAGCTCTGTATGTTGGACTTCTATCTTTTCGTTCTCTGGAAACTCAGAAAGCTAAAGTAAAACCCACTTCATGGGTATCGGAGCTAAAGTAGTTCAGTTCCTCTAGCAGAAGACGTTCAGATACTATGAAATGCAGCACTGGTTATATAAAAGTCCGCGGTCTAAGTTAAAATAAACGAACAGAGCTTCGTTTGTCTTCGTACCTTATTTAGACACAGCAGTTTTCCTAACATTGAGTCCGTGGTAAAAATTTATTCCATTTAATTGAGGTATATGACCTTGTCATGTGACTTGGTCATGTCGTCCGAATGAACGAAAATATTCCAGTTATGAAAGTATTCGCCGCAGTACCCGGCGGGGCAAGCAGAGGAAGAGAAAAAAACAGCTGGAATCTCCTTGTTAACTCAGCTATAACCCCGTAAACGGTGTCTACACCCGTGAAGAAGATGAAGAAGACCTTGTGACTAGAAAGGGCTTCTATTAAATTTGCACTGTGATTATTGCTTTCGCTCAGCGGCTATAAATAAAAAATACATTGTTGGAATAAGTAATGAGGCTTTTAAGAAATCAGTTTACGAGTATATAGTGTATTCTCGAATAGTTCAGAGTGAACTCTATAAAACGAATAATAACCGGCAGCCAAGATTCAAAATGAACCAGGCAACGTTCAAGAGCCTCAACCAATTCCAACAGTTTAAAATTCACACACCATATAGTGAAACTATATACAGAAAATAAAAATAAAAAATAATATATTAAAACAACATTCAAACTCAACACAATCTCTCTTTGTCCATAAGCAGTACCAACTACTCCACTCTTTCGTATATGAAAAAAATTAAGCACCAAAGCCAGATTCTCCTACTCTACTAAACATTCAGTCATGAAAAAGATCATTTAAAACAGTGACTCCCAAGAAAGCAGTTCTTTAAATTATCTTAAATCAAAAGACGCGAAAGAGAAAAGGCAATATGTGCCAGGACATAAGAGATAAAGTGTATAAGTAGCGGCAAATTGCTTGCCACAACTTCACTAACGCTCGACAAGAATTTTAATGAGCCAATAAATGTAGGCAATGGAGCATTCGATTTACATTTAATGCACTTGGCTGTGCGCTTGCCGGCGGAAGTGTCTCTTAGTGGTTGAGATGTGCCATACATACTTATTTGTTATTGATATTGGGCAATAAAAATGAAAAAGCAGTGCGGCTGAGACATACTTGGCAGTCTCAGGCTAATGTCGCCTACAAATAATATGCTTTAATACGAGTATTGAAGGAAGAAAATGGTAAAATATGAATGCCAGCAAATAGAAGATTTGATATGACAGTTTGCTTGGATTGGATTGGATAATTTACTGAAATATTGATATTTATGTTTAACTATCAATAACTGGAATTTAAGAATTAGTTTAATAAACAAAAAAAAAAAGAGAAAAAAATCAATAACATTTTTCGAACTAATTTTTTGCTGAATTAAATTGCGTAACTTGGTAAGCTTTAGAAGATTTAAAAGAAATATCTACGTAGAAACCTTTTTTCATTTTCCCATTGACTTTTCAAAGAAAATAAATAAATATTTAATTAAAAAGAATTGCATAATGAACACCATATTTCATTCCCACATACTCACGTACATATATGTAAAGATATTATTTCACATATATCTTAGCTTCAAGATTTACGATGCAATTCTCTGACAAACGCTTCCACGCCACTTCTTCTGTGGCATGCCATTGCATCCTTGGGCTCATATAATAGCAACCGCCAATAAAATTTACAATGTGGATTTATATAACGCTTTTATGTCGCCAATTGCCATATTCAATCAAGCTTGGCAACATTTGCTACGTTTTACAGCACCAGCTCCGTCACCGGCAGCTGTCTCATTAAGACTCATAAAATGCGCAGAAGACATGGCATAGTACTTGCGGCATATATCAGAAAGAATTCGTAAGTATGAGTCTTATTGCAAAAGGAATTTTTATGTTTGCCTATAAGTATTTGCATACGCAGATATATTTATATGACTATATGTGCTTTAAGGTTGTATCCGAATTAAGCACTGAGTGCGTTGTCAGTCTTATATAAATATATGATCTTAATCGCTTTTTTCTGTAAACAAAATCATCGCTATTGCTTTTAGCTATGAATGGAGTAAATAATAAGAGACTTTATATATTGTTAAAAATCAGATTGCTCTTGAACAATCACAAGCAAAGCTCTTAGAGCCAAAATCTATCAAAACGCCAACGAAAAATAAAAGAGAGTTTATCCATCAGCCGAGCTGGTGTGATGAGGAGTGCCGCATCACAGTGGAGAGAAAACAGACTGACTACATTTGAACGTTACATTCGACCATAAAAGGTGCGGGATGGGATAGATACCGTTAGTTAAAGAGGGAAGCGAGACGCATTTGCAGACAAACTAAAAGAGAGTCCGAAATGCGTGAGTACGCAAGCAACGTACAAGCCGAAAAGGGTAATGCTAAATTCTATTAAAAGACCCGGCGACTAACAGAAGGTTTCCAGACTGGAGCATACTCTTGTGGAACCCCCAGAGGTGATCTAGTAACCGATTCCCAGAGCTTACTGAAATTATGGAGAGAACACTTCTCCAGCTTGTTGAATGACAGTGAAAACCCGATTCCCCAATAGATGACGATGGAGCAAACGTTCCATTGCCCCACCGAGAAGAAGTTCGAATAGCAATTATCCGTCTGAAGAACCACAAAACGGGGGTGCCGATGGATTGCTGACCGAGCTATTCAAACACGGCGGCAAAAAACTGATGCATCAGCTTCTTTATAGAATATTAGCTGTGCTGTGCCCAGTCCGCAATAGGTAGATCCCACAATCTGCGCCATCGTGGGATAAGCCTCTTCAACATCACATATGAGGTACTATCAAGCGCATTGTGTGAAACATTAAAGCTCACCGTCAACAAACTGATTTGACCTTAACAGTGTGACTTTAGACCTGGCAAATCAACAACTGACCAGATATTTACCATGTGCCAAATCTTAGAAAAAAACCTTGAAAAGAGAATCCACGTACACCACCTCTTCGTCGATTTCAAAGCTGCTTCCGACAGCACGAAAAGAAGTTTCTTTTATACCGCTATGTCTGAATTTGATATCCCCGCAAAACTAATACGGCTGTGTAAACTGACGTTGAGCAATACCAAGAGCTCCGTCGGGATTGGGAAGGACCTTTCCGACCCGTTCGATACCAAACGAGGTTTCAAACAAGGCAACACCCTCTCGTGCGATTTCTTCAATCTTCTCCCGGAGCAAATAATTTAAAAACAGTTTAAAAGCTTAAACGGCAATACTTTTCGCAAAAATATAAAAAAAATTAATTAACAAAAGAACTTTCATTTTCACTCCTTTTGCCAACCTTATGCCAAAGCAACTCGAAATATGCAAACTTTATGCTTCAAGTGGCAAAAAATGCGAACGAAAGAATTTGGTAATTTTTCTTCGCAACGACTTGGCTTCAAACAAGTAATTTATGAGCACGCTAAAGTCAATTGTGCGAGCATAAGAAAATGAGATTATGCATAGCCGAGTAAGAGAAGTGGTTGGACCAATCTTCATTTTGCTTCCTTTGAGATGAGCGTGAAACCATTGCACTGCAGCGCAAAGGAAAACTCTGGGAAAAATACCTGTGCAAACAAACTGGAAAATTACAAAAGGCGACAGTCTCAACTCTTATGTTTAGAAAGAGGTGGATGTTGCGTGCAGCAGCTTATCAGGAAAATGAAAAGTCAGGACTTTTTTGTGCGATATGGAGAGAAAAGCAAAATACTCAAACATGCATATCTTTTTTATATAGTATACTGTATCATCAAAATTGTATATTTTTCTCAATACTTACTTCAAAGACCTTTATGGTCTCCAAAGACTAAGAATCCTTTGTATTAAATTGAATTAAATTTGCATACAATAACATATGTTCAGCTCCATGGCGGGAATTTCGATATCAGGTAAAATCGAGAGAGGGTAGGTTTGGTTAAGAGGTCGATCCTAACAGCAATCTCACTAGGCCAGCTAGAACGTCGGTCCGTTGTCTTAACTAAATCAAACAAATCGAGAAAGCTGTTGTGACGGACAGTGCTAGGTTCGGATATTTCCTAGTTTGTCGACGACCGAGATGTTTCAACGTAAGTCCAGCAAAGACTGCATAGTGTATGATAAAGTGTATGGATTTTTCCACCAAAAAGAGAGTAAAGTAAAGGCAAAATTACTTCTGATTTAGAGTTCGTTACGAACTACCGTCAAGAACACAATGAGTGAAAGCGACAAGTCACTAGATGAACGTCTATAACGCTAAGATTTTAGGTGTGACATTCGACAGCCCGTGCACCCACATTCCTCACATGACCGCGGTAATTGCTAAAGTACAGAGCCGCTACAAAATCCTCAAGTCGCTAGCCGGCAGCACATGGGGAAAAGGCAAAGAAACGTTGTTTTCAACATACAAGATAATCGGCCAGCCGATCCTTAACTACGCCGCATCAATATGGTCGTCTGGGTGCTGTGAAACACAGACGAGAAAGCTACAGACATGTCAGAAAACTGCGCTCCAGACTAGAATAGGATACTCATCGAAGACTTGCACAGGGTTCCCAGTTAATGAACAGGATGAACTCCTCTCCAAATAGTTTTTGCTGGGGTGCTTTAGTAGAAAACATCCCTGCAGTCATCTGCCTGTACCGGAACCGCCAACTAGGTGCATCAAGAGGTCCTTCCTCAACTACGTAGGCGACATAAAACAATACGCCGACCAGACTACGGACGCAACAAACTTCAGACATTCACTGACCGCAATTCACAGTAGAGCTTCACCGACTCTCTCTCTCTCTCTCTCTGTGACTGGCGTACTTGGAGTCAAACCACCACCCATTGCAGACGACGAGCTCGAATTGCCGCGGTAAAAGAGAGTAATCCTTGTGTAGCTTCGTTCTGATATTGTACTCCTACTTATCCCGAATCCACCCTGACATCCCTGACATGTCCAACGTGCAACGAGTCCCCGCATGACACTAACCACCATTTTGAATGCCCTCCTAAACTTGCCCATCTGACAATCCTCTCCTTATGGTTGGAACCTGATCCTACCGGTGGATGACCTCGATAACAAGTTATCTTATTCTAACCATCATAACGGGGACTAGGTAACCGTTACAATAACAAGTCACAAATGGAATGAACTCTTTTTTATTCTTCAGGGGCAAATAGCAGCTTAACCTTCATGCTTTGTAGACGGTTTCACTTACTATCCATTGCAGTCTGAAATTGAGCGGGTAAACAAAGGAGCAAGCATTATGCTCAAATTAATTGCAGAATGTAACGGCGCGCACTTTAAGATGCACTCGTACACATCGGAAATTAATTGCTGCAAACGCCTGGGCGTCTTTTATAATCTGATTAATTGATCGCTTTCTTTCTAGCTTTTTGCACCAGACGGTGGTATGTGCATGTGTAAATATGTACACACTTCACTTTAGTAAGAGACACCAGCTGTGGCACGCCGACGACACATACGAAGACGCATTTATTTTCTTTGCTGTCCGCCTGACAGCACATTAATATCGAGTGCACTTGAAGTCAAGTAAAAATTTCTTAACACGCGAACTTTATTACCGTTCACGTGCTCTCATATATTATATATTCTTGTGTATCAGCCGGGTCGTTAGCACGCGCTCCTAACTGCACACGGCAGTCTTCAGCACGCTTACAGCTGTTTCTACCTGATAACTACGTGTGCTCGCCGAGCAATTGCATTTAAAGTATTTAATTAACAGCACAAGGTAATAGCAGAAGTTCGAAGAAAAATGCCATAAAAGGCGCAACTACTCAATCGTGCTCGATTCGTCTAATTAATGGGTCAGCCACGCAGAGACGAACTAACACGATGGAGATTTGTGCTTTAAAGCGTACACTAAAAGTCATAAAATGTGGCTTTAGCGTCGATGCTTGGTTGAATTTCGTTGAGACTGCGTAAATAGAGGAGACATCGTACATCCTTCCGTGAATTAAATGTGTAGATACAGAACTAGTGATGAGTAAAAGCTTTTGATATGAAAAGAGTTTAAATTTGAAGCCAAGAATTGTATAAATAAGAGTAATGAAAAAATAATGAAAATAATCGTCTTCAACCTAATAGTTGTATTTGATTCGTCAAGCTTTAGAAAGCAGCGAATTGAGCACCTTATGAGTGCTGTTTGGTATCACTGAAAAGAAGATGACCTCAATTACATACATTTGGTCTCACTGACTCAATAAATTGAAAGCGCTGAGCATTTTTGAGCAGCTTCTTAAAGAGTAAGGAACGTGTTCAGAATATCAGGACGGTTTCCCAAAAACTGGGTAAGTAGTCGTTACAAATTTTGTGGCAAACTTAATAATCCAGTTCAAGGAAATGACAACCAATATGCTATTTTTGAAAAGAAGATAGCATTTGACGGTATCAAAACATTTTGAAAAGTCTAAGAAAAGGAATTCATAAATCATACATTTATGTGGCATGTGACAACATTCTCGAAGACCTTGAAAGGAGTATATGCAAAAGTCGCTGTCTTAGCATTAAAGAAATATGAGTAGTGTTTAAATCTCGAACTCAATCTTGTTGCTATCCACTCAAAGCATAGAGTTCACTGTTTCCAGAATGAAACGTGTTGTTAATTGATTTAAATTAAAAACCTTAATCGCAACCTTAATCCGCTCGATATGAAAGATGACTATTACTGCTAGTCAGAAAAAGTGCTAACAACTTAACTGTTGACTCTGTGTTCATATATTAAGGGGGTATTCTACTCTAGAAATCAAATTTTGGGCAGTTTTTTGAATTTTATTAAAAAAAAAAAACCAAAAATATTTTTACTATTCATTTTCTTATGGTGTTTTTATTGATATCTTAAGAATACAGAAAAAAAAATTATAAAAAAATATTAAAAATTAAAATAATTAGAGGGAGGGGAGGGGGGAGAGACAGGTGTTAAAAAAATGGCGTGCCCTGGTGACATTGATCCTGACTCTCCTGGTGGTCTGAAAAAAAAATCAAAAGAAATTCTTAATCAGTAAGTATGCTGTTATAGTCCGGGAACACGAAAAAAAAATTTTTTGAAAAATGGCGACTGCCTGAAAATAAATTTTTTACGTTTTTTTTTTTTTTTTTTTTTTTTTTTTAAATATTAAAAACAAAAATTTTGACACGATGCTGGTAGAAACGATAAAGGATTATATAAAGAAGGTTCACACAAAATTTAGTTTCGAGGAAAACGCGTTTAAAGTTTAGGAGACAATTCTAGTGAACACGGACGCCACCTCACAAAATCGGCTGTATCTCCGAAAATAAGTCGAGTTTTGAAAAATCCTTCCAAGGTCTTATTTTTAAAGTCTAAGCTTTAAATATATGAAAAATCGAATTTTTCGAAATTCTAGAGTAGAATACCACCTTAAACCGATGTTGGCGGACGGCTTTGACGCCGTAAGTAAATTGAGAAAAATTGTTCGAAAATCAAGGCGAACAAGGTGTCTTGGACTTCTACTTCGAGGCAGACATTGTTTTTTCGAATACTAAATCATACATTCAATCGGACTACATGGTCAGTAAAAATTAAGTACTAATACTATATGCGTCTCCGCCAAAACATTCGTCGAAGATGTGCTGACCCTGATGAGCTTATCATCCCTAATACAGCAGCCTAATTGCTACTTAACTACAATAAGAAAAATACATCGTTTAACCAAATAATTCGCTAGATTTAGGTGCTGTGAGATCTAGTTGTGTTTCGAAAAATTAAAGATGATGAGAAGAATTAGAAATTAATTAATTTGGAGGAGTTTCTCATCAGATGAAGTCAAATAATAATATAGGCAATTAGGTATTAGTTACAGATGGAATTTTTTCTTCAAATTACGTTGCTTCAGAGTTATGCGTTGATGGAATGTAAGATAACACTGTGGAAAATCTTTGGGATTATTGTCTGGGGGGTGAGAAATTCCACGTCAAGTGTAGTAAAACCCTCAAAGGGTTTGGCGTTCGTATGTGTCAGTTTTTTTTATGACCTTTTAAATTTTTTCTTTATCTTGATGTTTTTTCGCTTAGTTGTAACATTTTGGCAAAAACGTAGTTTAACATAACTCGCGAACCACTTGTCCGACTTTGATGAAACAAATTTAGAAAAATTAAGAATTACAATTTCTATTTGTTTTTAATTCAAAAAAGTGTCATTTATCGCCTTTTTTTATAAATTTTCCCAAGTAACTCCAGACTTCTGGCCATAAACTACTAAAAAAATAAAGTAAACATTTTTATAATTTTTTTTTTTAACTAACAACTGTACAAAGAGAATTAAAAAAATTATGAAAATATTGCCACCCTTCAGGCAAGTGTTGTTGAAGCCCACAATTTATCGATTCGAAGACGTTCTCAAGAATTCGGATTTTGGGAAAAGATTTCGGCTTGTGTCTTTACAAAACTGTTCTCACTCAAGAACTGAAGCCATTGGACCACCGTCTACATCGTGAGTTTGCTGAATTTGGATTGAAACAACTTGAAAACGATAACGGGTTTTTTTAATAAAATCTGCCTCTCCGATAAGGCTCATTTTCATCTGAATGGTGCGTTAAATAAACAAAACTGTCGACTTTGATGCGAATAAAATCCACAAATTATGGATGAACAACCTTACATTGACCCAAATTGACAAATTGGTGTGGTTTTTGGCCTGAAGGAAACATCGATCCGTACTTCTTTCGAAATGAAGCTGTTCGTTACCAACAATGGAGAGCGGTATAGACGGAGAGTAACCGACTTTTTATCGCCGCAATCGGAAGAAGTTGATCTTGACAACACCTTGTTCCAACGAAACGGAGCTATATCCGAATTTTATTATAATTTAAATTTTTTTCTTTTCGAAAAAAATAAATATAGACCAAATCCCTTAAGTACTTTAGGCAGATATATTTTATGAACTTCCCCGCGCCCGCATAAAAATTCGTGCGAACTAATTGCTATGTATTAAAGTCAGGAATTAGCTTCAAAGAACATGCCAATATTCACGCAAAACATGTTTCCAACAAGAAGAAGAACAAGAACAATGGGGAATAGCAGTAAAATCACAACAACAAATCACGTAGGCTTAATCACTTGTTACATTGCAGCAGAAGCAATATCTCAGCCAATTGTCACGCACTTCGGCACTTCAGCAACATATTGTAAATAACAGTTATTTATAATAAGAAAATATGTATAAGTATATGTGTATTGGCAACAGGAAATTATAAAAGTATGCGTTGTCATCTATTTGTCGCCGAGTAAGCCAAGAAAGTTATAAATAAAGTCCTGCTCAGACAGACATACGTGGGTGTATATAAATATATACGAGCATGTATATAAATATATATGTATACATGTATGTTTATATGAATATATATGTACATATATGCACATGTATGTATGTATATATAATACCATCTACATGTCTACATGTGTGCATGTAAGTGACAGTGTTAGTTTGTCGGATTAACGCCCTAAAACACAGAATTGACCCCAATGAATAACCGATAAGGCGTTTGCGGCTGATTCAGCATGTCGACGATGTCTTCCATAACGTTTACGACAAATTGACAACTCAATTTATAGACCTACAAATGCAAACAGGCACGTGTCTCACTAAGAACATGCATGTGTGTAGGTGTGCCAGTTTCGAAGACAATGAAAAATAGCAAATGAAGTTGGCTAAGAATACAATACGAGTATATATGTATGTATATTAGAGCTTACAGCCTATAAATATAGAGTGTCAATATTAGAAACAACCACACATTATATAAAGCTGTCAATATATAAATTTATACATATGTATATGTATATAAAGCATATAACTACAACCCTCCTACTTACCCTGCAAAAACGGTATGAGCTTGCAGAAGGACTCGCCGAATATGAAATCACGCAACAAGGTGCCGACCAATGTTACCGGCATGCAGAAGACCCCCAACAATATATCGGATATTGCCAAATTTAGCAAAAAGAGATTAGTGATAGTGCGCATACGACGATTCTGTATTAGCGTCGATATCACCAACAAATTGCCAATTATCGCACAGAAGAATATTATGCTGTAGCAGAGTATTAGCCAGAATGGCATCTCGGTCGGCATACGCGGTCGTCCCGCTGCCGTCACCACGTATGCACTGCGGTTCGCCACCGCACTCCCGTCGTTGTCGCCGTAGTCGCTTGCATTCGCAGACGCATTCGCGTACATGGCCGACTGTGTGACCAAGAGCAGCAGGCTGGTGTCGCTGCTGTCGTTTGTGGTGGCGTACATGTTCGAATCCCCGGTGACGTTGGAAAAATTAGAAAAATTACCAACTGTCAATGTGTGTGTGTCATTTAGTTGTGTGAGCGCTAGTGAGAATATATTATTGGCGGCGGAATCGTTGCTGAAGTAGGCAAGCAAATCGCTGTATTGGTTCGCTGTAATTGACATGATGAGTGCGGTGCGATTGTTGTGTTTGGGTTGTTGTTGTTGTTGAAGTTTTGTTTTGCAGTTTTTGTAGTTGGTGGAGTGCTGCACTTGACATAAATCACTTTGTGTTGTTAGGGGATTTTGATTTTAAAATGGGCACACGGATATTTTATATGCACAGGCAAGCCAATTTTCCTCCATATATTTGTTTTTTTTTTCGCCTCTAAATTAATTTTTTTTTGTGCCAACAATTTTTTTTTTAATATTTTAATGAATGCTGATTAACTCTTATTTTATATATATATATATATATATATACATACATATATATATTCGTGTTTTTAAATAAATTTTTTCATCACCAACAAATATTTTTATTTTTTATGGTGAAACACATAAATATATTATGTTTGTATTTTTAATCACTTAGAATATTTTCTTTCTTTCACAAGTAAATTCTGAAATGTTAAATGAAGTTCAAAATAATTTTATGCACTGAAAAATAAATTTTTAAATAGTTTTATATATTTTATAGAAACACAAAAATTATTTTTTCTACACTTTAAATCACTTAAAATATTTTATTTATGTCTTTACAAAAATTTTTTACTTTTATGTATTTTTTTGGTAAGCGAAGTTCAAAAATAATGTTTTGCACACTGAAAAAAAATTGCTATTATTATTTTTTTGCAGAAGCTTTTAAAATTATTATTTTAAAATATAATTTTATATATTTTTAATCAGTTTTAAGATTATCTTTTTTCCCAAGTAAACTCTAAAATATTAAGTGAAGCTCAAAAATAATTTTATACACTCAAAAGTAAATATTTATATAATTTTTAAGAAAAACAAAACAATTATTTTTTTTATTTTTAACACATAAAATATTTAATTTATTTTTTTAATATTTTTTAGTTTTTTTATCTTCTTTAAAAATATTTTTTATTTTTATGTTTTTTTTTTTGTTAAACGCAGTTCAAGAATAATGTTTTCTGCATTGTAGAAAATATTTTTATTTTTTTTTTGCAGAAGCTTTTAAATTTTTTTTTTTCGTTTTTTCTTATTTTTAACCACCTTTGTATATATATTATTTTTTTTACAGATATTTTATATTTATTTTTTGTTTTAGGTTAAGGGAAGTTCAAAAATAGTGTTTTTTACACTGAAAAAAAAATTAATAGTTTTAAATAAAGAATATTTTTTAAAATACTTTAATCTATTTTTTTGCAGAAGCTTTTAAAACATTTTGTTTATATATTTTTTCTTATTTTTAATCACTTTAAGTATTTTATTTAGTTTATTAAATTATTTTTTTTATTTTTGGTTAAGTGATTTGATATTAATTGAGAATTCTTGTACTTTAAATATTTTATTTATATTTTTTATAAATATTTTTGATTTGTTGTTTTTTATTTTCGGTTAAGTGAAGTTTAAAACAAATATTTTGTACACTGAATAAAATATTTCATAATATTAATTTTTTTTAATATTTTTAATTTTATTTTCATTTTTATTATTTTTTTTGCTGCATTTTGGAAAAAAAAATTTAAAATAAAAAAATATTTATATATTGCACTAATATTTTTCTCATTTTTTATTTATATAAAATAATATCACATATTAAATTTTTCACTAAAATTTGTTATTTTCACTTCAATATCATATTGAAATTTAAATTTTATCACGTTCTCTGCTAATCCGTTTATCTTGCCGAGCTTTCTTCATGCAAAATCACTTCACAATTTCCTCTTCGAGCTGATTAAAGCTTCATCCATGGAAATTTCTTGCAGCAGCCATAATTTAACAGCATTGCTTTCAAGGTCATTGCTGCTTCTT
Source organism: Bactrocera zonata (assembly GCA_037783105.1). Taxonomy (NCBI): domain Eukaryota; kingdom Metazoa; phylum Arthropoda; class Insecta; order Diptera; family Tephritidae; genus Bactrocera; species Bactrocera zonata. The sequence goes on along the minus strand of JBAWJQ010005155.1, from coordinate 86,995 downwards.
CAGTAAAATATTTGTATACTTCCGTAACAATAACCGCATTGTGAAAAGTTAGATTAGTAAAGGTTTAAATTTGATTTGGATATGAAATACATTTTTAGATTCGTTGTAGAAGCGTTTTGTGCGAATATAGGGAGGCATCTTTGATTTTTTGTTAATTAAATATTTTTGTAATAACCGTTATGTATTCCCAACTGAATTAAATTTCAAATTATGATTTACATATATGTATTATTTTATAGTTTAGTTTTTCTCACACACAATTTTTAAATATTTTCAATTTACAATAGGTGAGGTTAGGTTAGATTGGTAAGCTAATAGCCCACGCATAGACAAGTTTCGGTCCTTTGTGTTAGCAGCTGGAGTTCCGATTCGAAGTCCTTGAGGTAAATTTAAAATAGTTTTCACTTATTAATATATATGAACATGTATGAAATTTCAAAATGCGTTGAAATTTTTATTTTTTGTTATCACATTTTTTCAATTATTTTTTATTATCATATTTTTTTTCAATTAATTTTTTTTTTTAATTATTTACTTAATTTACACTTTTTTATGACATTTTTAATTTATTTTTTATTAATGTTTCTGCATTTTTTTGTTTAGTTTAACTTATTTATTAGTAATGAAACATTAACTATTGTTGTATGCTGCGTATGAGTAACCACTTGGAATATTTATCATATTTATTTTTTTATTTATAGTTTTTTTTTTACTTTATTTTTACTCTTTTTACAATATTAATTTTTTTTTTAATTTTCTGTTACTTTTTGTGAATTTTAATTGGTTTAATCAATTGCACTAATAATTAAAATATTTTTTTTAATAAAAACTTTATGTAATTAACCAAAAATATTAAATTTAAAGTAGTATTATTATTTTTTAATATTTCGTATTTTTTATATTACCTTTTTATTTCTGCGTTTAATTTTTTAAAATTTTATATAAATTGGTCAATTTTTTAGGTTAGGTTTTGAAGAACTTTCGAATTGTTTTTTTTACTATTATTAATTAACTGTATTTATTGTTTATATTTTTTCCAAATATCCGTTTTAATTGGATTATTTAACTGCATTTATAATTGAAATATTTCTTTTAATACAATATTTTTGTAAATAATAAATTTATTAAACTTTAATATATATATATTTTATTTTTAACACATAAATTATCTTTTTTTTATTTTTGAATTAAGTTTTAAAAATTAAAGTTTTTTTATTTCTAATAAATAAGAATTTTCGACCTTTTTTATTTTATTTATTTTCACGATTAATAATTACTTTTATTTATTGTTAAAAATTTTTATGATCGTTTTGCGCTGTAGCATCTTTTTCAATGTCTGAATAAGCTTTGACAACTTATTTTGCTATTTATTTATTTATTTAGCTTTATTTATTTTATTAAATTGTATTTTTTATGAAAAATTTTCCCAATAATTTTTCAAAATATTATTTTTATTTCTTTCACAAAATTTATTCTAATCCATTCTAATTTTTTTTGTTAATTTTTTCTCACATACAGTTTGTAATACTTTTTCCTTCTTTTGACGCACTACATTTGATTTTTTATACTGTAAATAATTTGCACACAAGAAATAAAATAGTTACATTCAACAATTCTTCGAAATATTATTTTTTATTTTTTCACAATTCTTCTATTATTTTATTATATTTTTATGCAATTTTTAATCCCTTTATTTTATGTCATTTGGAAACATTTTTCATTTATTTATATTTTATTTACATATATTAAAAACTAAACAATTTCGCTTGTTATACACTGCGTATGAGTAACCACTTCAAATATTTTCATTGAATTTCCTGAAGTATTGGCATTTAGTGCTTTTAATAACAGCAGCTAAGCGCAATAATGCCATGGAATTGAAATTATTATTAAGTGACTAATATTTAGAAACTAACGGTAAACCACACAAGCTAAAAATATAAATGTTATTTAAAACCAGCAGCACACTGTCCACACTAATTCAGAACACATGACGAATTAGTAGCAGCAATTAATTCGTCAAGCAGCAGTCAATGCAATAAAATAACGGTAAACAATAATTAATTCGTTTTATTGATTGAGTGTATTCGATATTTATTTAACATATAAAAACATATTTTTTATTAAATGTACACATATGTATATTTTTTATTCATCACAATCATAATTTTTAATCACTTATTAAAATATATATTTTTTTAAAAACCTGTTAATATTTAATTTTTACCACTTTTACAATCGCTGAAACCATAAATTTTTCACACATAGTGTTTTTTTTTAAGTGGACATGTCGCTTAAACCTTGCTCACAACCGGCTTAACACTTTTCAATTGAATTCCAAGCACAATCTGTCAGATACTCAATCCAATGATTTAATAGACAGCTGTGATGGCACAATGCTCATTCAGCCAAACTGAACTGTAAATAAATCACTTTCTCAGCGGAGCGATTTTCGCTTGGATGCAGCCATTCGCGTGAACGCGTCAACGTGGACTAAACACTTCATGCGTGTGGTCGCTGGCTTAAGCCTCACAAGGCAGCGGTGAAAGCAGCATCCTGCAGTTGTTATTTTTCGATTTTTTTTTCTATTTTGCTTTGGTGTTGCGTGGTAAACCGGCTTTCGGCGCACACCAAGAATAACAAACCGGTCGGTATGAATGAAAGGCGTTGCTGTGGCAACAGACCCGTGAGCTTTTCACCATACCTTGGCTGCATAGTAGTTAGCGGGGAGGGTTGTGACTGCTAACTGTTAAATGCAGTTAGATAAAAGCCAAACAGTGTTTGTATGTATGACTTTATGGGGAGCTGGAGTCGAATTTTATGGTACTTAGAAAGCTTTTCAAGAGCTTTGCAAATGGTGCAACTTCTGTTATACAAGCAGATGTATGAACCTTTGGGCATAATTATGGCACTTGTATATATAAAATCATGCTCAGCAACAATGTTGCCGCAACAAATAATAAGCAACATGTTTAGAAAGTGGTTGGGAATAAAATAACGGTTTTAACTATGGTGCCGGTAATTTTTAAATAATAGCTATAATAAAGGTAAGGATTTTCGTCGTTCATAAATTCCATAAAATGTTGCTAAAATTTCTTCAATTTGCTTAAATATACATCCAGTGCTCTTCAAACTTTTCTTAACTGAAAAATAGAGAGCATCCACCAAATTAACGAAATAAACATGACTTACCTCAAGAAAGGTATCTACCCAGACCATAAAAATTTCAAATAAAATCTCTATTTTTTTTGTTCAGAATAAACTGTAGGGTATCTTCCGCTCTAATACTAATAGTATACCCAAAATCACTCTAAATATAGCTTTCGATTGAAAATTTTTAAACATTTATCGTCTTCTTGTGCTTTTTAAGCTTTTGAGCATATTAAAGTCACAGAAATATGGAAATCAATAAAAGCTTTTGCGCTACAACTTTTTCAAATATTAAAGCTTTAAGACTAACAACTAGAAATGCAGGTTTTCAAAGTACCTAGCATAAAGCTTTTAACAAACCCGCATTATTTGTCATCAGATTCTGACCTGAACCTTAAAAAGCTCTAAGCTTTATAGGCCTCGAAAGCATTTAACAAGCTTTCATTATTTGTAACCAAAATCTGAGCTGAAATTTAAAAAGCTTAAAGCTTTATAGGCCTCAAATATAAACATTGGAAAAAATATATAAAGCTTTGAAACCAATAGTTCGGATTATAAAATGTTTAACGAGCAAGCTTTCATAAGTTCAGATCTGCAAAAGCCACTATGAAGAAAATTTCAACAACTGTTATCACATGTACTATACTACAATTTGTTTGTAATGTCAGTCCATTTCAAACTTTACAAAGCACTAAGCTTTTTAAGCTTCAACAAATTATAAAGTATTGAATGAAAATGTATGTATGAATGTAGCTTCAAACACAGTTCGCATGCCGCAAAGGGATGTCAGTTTTAAGGGCATTGAGTTCATGGAAATTACCCAAGTCAAGCACCTATAACGTAAGTAAAACTATGAAAGCTCAACAGCACTAAAATATTGAAACTCGGCACTTAATAAAACTAGATATACGTTTTCTTAACCCAATATAAAAACCATCACTTTATATATAAAAGATTTATTTAAAAACATTAATTTGTGTTCTTTTCACTCTCCGACACGGCCTTGCACTCCGCACCAAAGTCGCCTTCCTTATGCTCAGAAACATGCTCAGCATTCGCTTGCGACACCAATTTTCTCTTATTCGGACGCAAGTATGTTTTATAATAGAAATTAGAGAATAGCGCCAGCATAAAAATCGATTGAAAAGCGGCGAAAGCCAAGGCCCATTTTGGAAATTCACACTCCATATCAAGGAGAGCGTGTATGAAATGCAGCAACAAAAACAAAAACTGCGCAATTTGCACCTGAGTAATGTGTTTCTTCCACCACACCGACTGTTTCAGCTCTGGTCGCAGCGCCGATATGAAATAATAGAAATACATAATGCTATGTACCCCAAGATTAACAATGACTAGTGTTGCGCCATGACCACCGGACAGATAACGCACAGCGAAAAAAAGGCCACACGCCATCAGGATGTGGTGGTAAACATGTAGAAAGCTCACTTGGTGTTGGTGTTTGCGTAGCACAAAGAACACAGTGTCGGCGAAATCGACAATCTTCAGCAAATAATAGCCGTACGCGAATTTAAGCTCCAACATACCCATTTCCGTGCGCTGCCTAATGGGCATCATGCAAGACAAGCGGTCGTAGGGTTTATGTAGCCAGATGGCGTAGATTGCCTGCAAGAAATTCATTAAAATAAAGTCGATTAAATGTCTTTAAAATACTGCTGTATGCTTACCGAAATACACATGCCGCCATTGACGAGCACCTGCGCAGCGTTGTATGCCAATAAGACGTACTTTAAGTCGAGTGGCTTGCGTTTTTCCATTATTTTCGGACCAATATGTTTGACGAAGACATAGTAAGCGATTGAAATGCAAATGCATTGCCGATAACTGAATAGAAAATAGTTCTCCGAACGTTCATCTGAAAGAGTGTTTTAAATGGAACGCAGTTTATTAGTTAAGAAAATTAAAAGTTTATATTTTAGTATATCGAAAATGACTTAATAAACGTCAAGCGTAAAATGCTGAGAGAATGATGTTAATATACAGTAGTTATTCACACAAGGAATCATCAGTTTTTCAGGTTTCTTTCATGACCTCAGTAGACTTAAATGCAGTTTGCGACATCCTTAAGACATGTTGAAGCGAGAGAGCGCCTCGACACGCACAAACGGTTCGGCCTGAACGGAACTGCTCTAGTCCCAGTTTATCCATAAGAGCAATACCTAGAACATCTCATTATGTGGTTTCAAGAACAATTGATCAAAGCCCTTTCCTCTACCATATATTTGGCCTTACATCTTTCGTTAAAAGATTTGTACGATTTAATATAATTTTATGAATATTATGGTATACTATACTCGCACATAATCTAAGACTTAAATGTGTTGATGTTAATCAGAAACTCTGAAGAAAAGTGTTAGGTTTATCTGACCACCGAATAAATAAGAACGGAACAAGTGAGTAGACAGCAAGTCAGGCGTCAATTTGGTCTCCGGTTCCGGTTTTCCCAAGAGACAATACAACCAGTACATGCACTAAAAAGTTCAAGGTTATCCTTAGCAGTAAGACTGAGTGGAATGATTCTACTCTCGATCTACTGCGTAGGGATAGTATAATCAATCAGGAGTGTCAGGATCACGCACCAAACTCTCCATACTTATGGGAACTTTTCCGGGGATATTTCAAGCAAGCGAAGAGATAAACCTCCAAAGCAACTATCGCAGGGGATGTATAACCATACTTATCGACATTCAAGCGATAGCTAAAGCAATATCTACCTACAAGATCAAATCGCTAATGGTGCAGGAGTGTAGCTGAACAGTCTATCGGAACGTAGCCTAGTGGATCTCCAAAGTATGCGCCATGTCAAGTTGCTAATGGGTGGTTACAACCTCAGCAGGTTTAAATATGGAATCAACCAATCAAGGGACAAATTCAAGCTACTTGTCGCATTCTACACTGGCTAATATAAGCTTAATTGGCTATGCCAGTGTGACACTTCCAAAAAACAAATTTATTTTATTTGCTTTTTCGATAGCTTATATTTCCATAAATACCCTGTGAAATAGGGAAGGTCGTATCTTGAACAGTTTTTGGATGGCAGCGATTAAGTGAAACTTTTAACGCATTCAATTTGGCATTAAAAAAACGGTTATTTTTTGCTTAAAAAAAACGATTTTTTTTTTTTATATTTATATTATATTTTTATATTTTATATTTTTCAAAGATCGTAGGTCATTGTATAGGAAATATCTTTAAGTTTAATAAACTTTTGAAATTTTTTTGTTTTAGCCACTCATTCGGTCGGAATCATGCCAGCAGTTGGGGCACTTTTTTTTGACACCTCCAAAGTCAGCCCATAACTCCGTTATTTTCCAACATTTTTGTAAAAAAAAAAACCTCTTAAAATGTAGCTGAAAATATACCTTATTACGTTCAGAGAATTTTGAAATATTCAATAGCGTACTTTCTCTTAAAAAAATTCACGAAAATCGCCTATTTTTTATGCGTCGCACTGGTATAGTCCCTTAAGAAGCACTTATATTATATAACATAGGTCTAGCTTCTTGCACAAATTGCCGATCCTTGAAACTCCAGAACACCTGCTGATTGACTGCATAGCAGTCTGCGGACGCTGGATTAAGGCCCTTGGAACCATATTTCCAAATAGGGATCATATCGCCTCATTAGCACCTAACAATATGTTGTAACTTTTTAATATACTGGGGTTAAGTGGATTTTTCTAACTTAGTAGAAGGCATAATAAACCTTCAGCCGTGGTGCAATTCTCATCATTTATATTATCTTATCTTATATTCAATATTCATTCTGTATTTACATTCATTGAATTCACTCCTGATTTCGGCTTTTAAACCGAATACACTCAAAGAATATGCGTGATAGAATCAGAAATCATCAAAAGTGTATTTGATTCTTGAAATTATTCCATAATAATCAGCCATATCGTATGTGTCTGCTTTTTTGAAATTCCAAGCAACTAAACATAAAATATTTCTAAGTTGAATTATAATTATTAAAATTCAAAGAAGGGCGAGTTCAAAGCGTGCCGAGACGAATCGTGCTCTGGTCGACAATCAACCTCTATCGACGTCCAAAATATAAGACTTAGTAGTTTAAAACCATCAATTGACACTTGGAGACTTCGCTGATAGCGTTGAAATATCATTTGGCTCAACTCAAAGTATTTTGAAAAATGTTTTTGTCTCAAAAACTTCATGTCTCAACTATCGCCAAAATCCCTCAAATGCACCATGTTATACTGCATTGGTTCCTCGCAACTTTTTTGCCAAAAAACTCGACGCATATCATTCCATAACCACTGTATTCACCTTATTTGGCACCGTGTAACCTCTACGCAACAAACTCGACTAATGACGGGACGCCGTTTTGATACGATAAAAGTCGAAAGGTTTGAAATGAGTAAATATATTGTTGTACATAAATACATTTTAGCGGACGGGGACTACTTTGAAGGGAATGAAATTAATTTGAAATAGTGAACAAAGAATTTATATTTTATAAACAAAATCACCTCTAAGCTTTCTAAGGTCGGTAGCCAGATGCTCGCGTATTTGTATTCAAAACTATATTTTATAAATCGCGTGACGGTTATACTCGGGGACTATCGGACTTATTCACTTCAAAGTTAAGCTTTTTATTCACAGTAATATTATCAGTATGTCAAAGATTAAAGCCCACAAGTTATCAGTGCGGCTTTAGGTATGAAAAACCAAATATTCACCACACCAGCTCTTCCTCGATTTTAAAGCTTCTTTTGACAACACGAAAAGGAACCACTTTTATACCGCTATGTTTCAATCTGGTATCCCCGCAAAACTGATACGGCTTTGCAAACTGACGTTGAGCACTACCAGAAGCTCCGTCAGAATCGGAAAGGACCTCTCCGAGCCGTTCGATACCAAACGAGGTTTTAACCAAGGCGAATCCCTATCGTGCGACTTCTTCAATTTATTCCTGAAGAAAATATTTTCAGCTGCAGAGCTTAATCGAATAGGTACAATCTTCTATAAGCGTGTACAGCTGCTGCCGATGATATTGATATCGTTGGTCTCAAGGACCGCGCGGTTAGTTCTGCTTTCTCCATACTGATTAAGAAAGCGAAGCAAATGGATCTGGTTGTTAACAAGGGCAAGACGAAATATCTGCTGTCATCAAACAAACAGTTGTCGCACTCGCGACTTGCCTCCCTCTTCACTGTTGACAGCCAAAATTCCGAATTAAGGAACAGCAGCTACGCTGGCTAGGTAGTGTCGTCCGAATGGATGAAAGCACTTCAACTCAGAGCCTATTCGACTCAATAGCCGCCGTAGAAAGCAGAGGAACAGGAAAACTTCCACTCCGTCGGAAAGACCAGGTGGAGAAGGACCTGGCTACACCTGTCGAAAAGGAAAAACGACTGGTGCGATATTGTCTACTCGGCTATAACCGTGTAAGCGTTATCTACATCAATAAAGAAGAAGAAGCAGAAAGATGTTATCCAGTCATGCCGCTGAATGTTGGGTATCCAAAGTTTGGCCAAACTGGTTAATCCGATAGAGTCACGTACTTCCACTTCCCTCACCTTTATATTTCTCATCTAACTCTCGAAAATTCTCCCACAACAATCGCAGCGACATTAACATTGTACTATTTACTCTATTATTGTAAAATGTTATTCAATAATTCTGAAATTTTTCTTAACACCAAGATCGATTGATTTCCGCACAAACTAGAACCATTACTTGAATTAAACTGAGCTTAGAACTGAAGCTCAAAATCAATGCCAGCACACAGCAAGAATCGGGAAATGCAGTTGCTTGACATAAATATGTATTTCACGAATATAATTGCAACATTGGATGTTTAAGTCGCCTCTAAGCAACTGCAAGTCGAATGTATTACGCAAATGCACCTCACTAATGGAATACTCTAATGAATTATATTAAAACAAACCATGCGCACATGCATATATGCCATTAATATTTATATATGTGTGTGACTTGTAAGTAAATTGCGTTTAACTTTAATTATGAACAATAAAAGCTGAAGAGTCAAGTGAGTGAAAGTGTATTAAGACAAATTTTAGACAAATTTTAAATGTCAGTTTTATTAGATTGGGTTATTTTTGATTTGTATGTATGTATTTGTAAAAACCAATATATATTCATGAATATTAATGTTTATAACAATTACACAATGCCAATTACTTAAGTCACTCAAGTCACTCATAAATATTAATGTTTTAGTTAAGTGCGTCACTTGTAATTTGTATTTAGTTTGTTAGAAATAATTTAATACAGAGAGCTTTTCCAATAAGTTTAGCATTTTCAGAGAGTATAACAGTTCTGTTAGGTGTAACATTATAATGGTTGCTTGTAGCATTCAAAATAAACAGATAATCGTTCTCTATTCAGATCTATACACTTTTGCTTATGGATGAACCAATTGTCGAAGCGGCGCTCATCAGGATGTGTGGAGTACTGAGATCCACTCCAACTATGGCACTTAACGTCATGTTGCATATTGCCCGTGGACATCGCCGTAAGGTGTATGGCTGCGAAAGTTACTATCAGACTCAGACATTCTGTGTTTCTAAAAGAACACACGTCTGATCACTCGGAAATCCTCACTCACTTTTGCCACTCGGATTGAGGATCAAAACCCCTCTTAAGGCGGTATTCTAGTCTAGAAGCATGAATTTCAGGTAATTTTTAAAGTGTCATAAAAAAAGGCAATTAATATTTTTACTATCCATTTTTTTATTAGTTATTTTTTAATTTTATAAGAGCAGAGAAAAAAATTAAAAACTAAAAAAAGTAAAAAATTTCAAAAATTATGAGCTGACGAAGTGGGGGGTCTCTAAAAATTTCCACGTGACCATACCCATGATTTCAACCCTCCTAGTAATCCGAAACCAAAAAGAAAAAACGATTATTAGTCTAGAATAATGTCGCAATGGCCGGAACTACGGAAAAGTGGGAAAAAAATGTTTCACAAAATGGCGACTGCCTAAAAAAAAGTTTTTTTGGATCACTTTTTTTGACAATTTCGAATTTTTTAAAATAATAAAAATAAAAATTTGGGGATGAGGCTAGTTTCAACCATAGACAAGCCTATAAAGAAGTCTCTGTAAAAATTTCAAGTAAATCGGTCCAGTAGAACCTAAGAAATCGTGGGTATCGTTCCGAAAAAGTCAGTTTTGAGAAAAACGCGTTTTAAGTTACGCATTCCGGCCGAACCAGTTTGGATGCCGGGACAGAAAAATGCCTATATCTCCGAAAATAATTTGAATTTTGAAAAATTCTCTTGTACACATATTCTTGAATAGTTAGACTTTGAAAATATAAAAAAATCGATTTTTTTTAATTTCTAGACTAGAATACCCCCTTAAGGAAACGAAAAACGTTGACAACTTAGTTTATCTTTTACGTACGGGAATAAAAAGAATCTACTCGGTCCCTAGTCAAAATTATGCGATGCATGACTTATCAAACTGATGTTTTGAGCGCTCAAAAACTCATTTGTTTCAGACGATATGTGGTTGCGTACCACTCAAAGTTTACTGTTCTGTGTTATACAAGGTGCGTTCCAAAGAAAACAGAAACTTTTGAATCTAGCGCCTCCTGGTGGTGCCATCTATATGTCCTTCATAGATTGGAAGTGAAGTTATTGCGTTTTAAGTGTCAGTATGTTTGTGTTATCGGTGCGAAAATGAGCTTTGAACAAAGAGCCAACATTAAATTTGTTTTAAAACTGGTAAAATTTTTACCGAAACGCTTCAATTGATGAATCAAGTTTATGGTGAAGATTGCCAATCGCGTAGCAGAGTGCACGAGTGGTTTCATCGTTTTCAAAGTGCTTGAGAAGACATAAATCACGATCAACATGTGGGCCAATCAAAATCCGTGATCATCGGAAATTCCATCGAAACGTGTGTGAATTCATCAAGAATCAGCCGAAATCATCATTGAAATTCATGAAAATGCAATTGAATATCTCCAAAACATCGATTTATCGTATTTTGAGCGAAGATTTGGGCCTACGAAAGGTGCGATCTTTGATCAGCCAACAAACCTAACCTTAACTTAACCTGATATGTCGCAACTTTTGTGATAGTACAAGGTGTATTCCAAAGTAAACAGGCAAAAAGAATAAATGGTTTTTCGGCACTCAAAATAGTCTCCGTTTGCTTCAATACAGCTTTTTGCAAAAGCAAAAGTAAGAAATCCTGTGTTCGAAATTATAAATTAGCAAAACGTTTAGTAGTCAATACAAATTTACGCAGGCGTTTAATTTACATCCCCGTCAGCTCGGTGGGGTGTCTGAAAATATGCGCTACGAAGTATTTATACCTTGACCTCTTAAACGCGGGCCAGTCAAGAAAGAAGTGTTCAGTTGCTTCCACCATCTTATTCCATACAGCTTCCGAAGATAGCGTCTGGTACTGCGCGGAGGCCAATAAAGCAATGGCCTATTGAAAGTCCCAAAACCTGGGAGAGGCTAACTGAGGGCAAAGAGATCACTAGATCTCTTGTGATCGATCTTTGGTCAAACGTCTTTTGCGACAGCGCCTGTACTGATGGTGGCCCAGCGCTGGCCAAGTTTCCGCGAAGCCGAATTATCTAATAATAAAACACAAGAGGATAAGGGAGCACCGACCCGCTCCCATTATACCGATATGCGTTTACAGTTTCCTGCGATTTCGTTTTGACCTGGCACTCATACCAATCTTGTCACAAAGACACTCGATGCTATTAATAGCGAGGTTAGGCACTCTTTGGCCAGCCCTGAACTCATTGTTAATGACTTCAAGGCTAGCATCGCCGCTCTGCCTTCTGAGTGGATGGTCACTTCTATGAAGAAGGCTACACACGGAAGCAGTAAATCTACTATTACCTTAAGGCTGCATCGGCCTGGAAGACATTGCAATAGTCAGGAAGTCTGAAGCTGGACTTCATAGAGAGTTCCTCCGCTTCCCCTCTTCTCTAACACATTCTTTCCACTCACAACTCCCTCTGCGGTTTCTAAAAGAACACACGTCTGATTACTCACTGCCCATAGACGGAGCCGCCAGAGTTCAGTTTGGCGATTCTATGATCAAAGTGATCCGGTATGAAGTCAAAGTGAGTGAGGATTTCCGAGTAATAAGACGTGTGTTCTTTTAGAAACCCAGACTGTCTGAGTCTGACAGTAACTTTCGCAGCCATACACCTTCCGGCGAAATTCACGGGCAATATATGCAAGATGGCGTTAAGTGTCATTAACGCTCTTGAATTCTTATACTTTTTTTCCTGCGTCCTGGTCTTACTCTCCTCTGCTTCCACCTGTAGGAACTGATTGGACTTAATCTGAATGCCTTTTTCATTTAGCTCTACAGCTCGTATTATTTTCTCCAGCAATAGATTGAAGATGTCACGCCATAGAATGTGTCTGAAACCTTGCTTGGTATCAAACCGCTCGGAGAGATCTTTCCCGATCCTAATGAAGCTTTTGGTATTACTCAACGTCAGTTTACATAACCGTATTAGCTTAGCGGAGATACCAAAATCAGACTTAGTGGCTTGGGAGCATTTCTTTTTCGTGTCGAAGGCGAAATGTCGATCCTCCTTTCATTGGCTTTTCCAACATTTACCGAATTGTAAAGATATGGTCGATGGTAGATCTTCCAGGTATAAAACCACTTTGATAATGTTCATTCAGTTTGTTGACGGTGGGATTCAGCCTTTCACACAATACGCTCAATAAGACCTTGTATACGATATTTCGGATGCTTATCCCACAAAGTAATTGGTGCAGATTGTGAGGTCCACCATTTTATGGTTCCAGTCGTCGGGTATGCTTTCATACGACCAAGCTGATGCTTGCGCCGTATTTGAATAGCTCGGCCGGCAATCCATCGGTTCCCGTCGCTTCCTTCTTTCGAACCTCTTCATAGACGGCCGATGGAAAATCTATTCCACATCATAGATTGGGGAATCGGGTTTGGCAATTCCAGATGTTTCAACTATATTTTTCTATAACTTCTCTCTCTCTAATCTGAACAACAGCCACTAGTTCACCACTTTCGGTTCTGCAAGATAAGCTCCGGTCTTGAAACCTTCCATTAGTTGAAGCATCTTTTCGTAAAATTTTCGAGCATTACCCCTGTCGACTAGCTTCTCAAGCTCTTCATACTCACGCATTTCGGCCTCTTTTGAGCTTCTCTTCTGAAGAAATAAAGCAAACTTTTAAGAGAGAAAAAATACATTTTTATTTATTTCAGTTTCAGTTAAGTTAAATTTCAACATATAACTTCAATACAACACTTATGTCGTAACCATTTGTATTTAAGTACAGTTACTTGACTAAATTGAGCTGCTTAAAGCAAATTCTTTCAACAATAGTAATTACATATTTGTTTGTGCTTTTGCCGCTCTATTTTTAGAATTCGTTAAAAGTTTCGGTAAATTTTGCTTGATACTCAAAAAAAAGAAAACAAAAAGTATTTTACAATTTAGGTACAAATTTGCAAACACTTCAACGGTACACTTGCTTTTATTACAGACGCCTCGTAATATAAATGTCTATATATCGGGCAAATAACACCACTTGAATTATACATATATATGTACATATAAAAACAGTTATTCATATATAAAAGGTAAATAATACGATTGTACATACATATAAATACATAGATCGGTATCTAAATAGTTAGCTTAAAATTAGTTAGTTTGTATGTAGGTACACGAGACATTAAATATATTTGGCAACTCTCATTAAAATCGGTGTTTGTTTGTGTGTGTATGTAAGTATAGATATATTGTATTTGTGGTGCAAATAGTTGTTAAAAAAATAGTTATATATTTTAGTATGTGAGATTTTATATCAAATTGACTCTCAACTTTACTTCTTACAAACCTCTACAATCGATATCAAGGAAGAAATGTTAAAATGTCTCTATCAAGTTCTTCCATACAGTTTCTCTAGCTTTCATCAGTTTAGACTCTCCGACTTACAGCGTGAATGCCGATGGGGCAATAGCCTCTTAGAACTCTTCCAAATTTTGAGAGCAAAAACCGGATTTTTTACGATCGGATTTGGGACAAAAGTATCTTGCGGCAGCATAAGAGCCCATGATCAAGCTACCACGTAGCCCAGCTATCCACAAGTAGAACACACTTAACTTAAGTATGAAACATCGATCCGTTCCTATTCTAATAATAGCGAGGCTATGGTGCCTTATCTCATTGCCTTAATAGTTACCTGCGTTGCCCTGTGGCCTAACATTCCAAGTGATTCGATGTCATTGATAACGAGGTGAGCCACTTCTCAACTATTCTTAAACGCACTTTTGATATTTACTCAAATTAGAATGGGATTCTTTCAAAGAGAATCTCCTCAAAATCGCATGTAAGGGTCTATCGAACGAACTTTGTGTGAAGGACTAAAGCCTACCGCCAACAAACTGGTTGGACATTATCAGTGTGGCTTCAGGTCTGGAAAATAAACAACTGTCCCGATATTCACCGTGCGCCAAATTATGGAAAAGACCCGTGAAAAGAGGATCGACACACGCCATCTCCCCGTCGATTTCAAAGGCGCTTTCGATAGCATAAAAAGGAGATACCTTTAAACCACAATGTCTGAATTTGGTACCCCGCAAGGCTAATACGACTGTGTAAGCCCACGTGGAATAACGAAAAAAGTTCCATTGGGATCAGGAAAGACCACTCTGAGCCGTTCGATACCAAACAAGGCGAACTTCTTCAGTCTGCTGTTGAAGGAAATAATTCAAGCTGCAAATCTGATCTGAATATATGTCAATAGGCGTTACTTTGGACCGGAGTAGGCAATTGAGATATAACGTCTTCTCTCGACAAACAAAAACCAAATTCTACAAGTCACTCTTCATCCCCGTCCTTCTATATTATGCCGAGGCACGATGATAAATCTTATAAGTTGGCCTTAAAAGTTTTCGAGAGAAAGGTTCTGCGAAAGATTTATGGTTTTTTAAGCATTGCCAATGGCGAGTACCGCAGTCGATGGAACGATAATCTGTACAAAATATAATATGACATTAAATAGTTTAGCAAATTAAGAGGCAACGGCTACACTGGTTAGGTCGGGTTCTTTTCGAAACTCAGTAACAAAAGAAGCCAATAACTAGTAGTTTTGATATATAGTATATTTTAACCGACTTGATAAGTATACTGAACACTGCTGTGCAAAAATAATGTACAATTTTTTTTTAGGTTTTTATTTCAGGAGCTTTAGTGAGAAGTTTTGTGTTACCATTTTAAATTTAAATTATATTAAAGAGTCTAACTACATGTATATATACATATATTAGTTTTGCTTAAAAAAGTTGTAAAGTGATACATAGAAGATACATATGTATACATCGGTAGATTTATAAATTCTTCAGTTTTGTGATATGAAAATTACCGGTTCAAATATAATCGGTTTGCAATATAACGATATATTTGTATATAAAAAGTTTTTTATAGCTTTGCAATTTTCTAGTTGAGGAGTGCTCTTCAATGACTTTCAAATAAATATTTACTTTTATTTTAAACTTAAAACTTAAATGAAATGCCTAAATAAGAGCTGTCACATAGCTGTTCTAATAATGTTACTCGCGAAACAACAGATGTCGCCTTAAACTTTGGTAGGAATTCAACAACTCGTCATTCACATATTGTATATCGTCACCCCAAATTCAAAATAAGTTTACAGGTGAAGGAAAAACAATATAATAGGTAGTTTCTCGACTTGTTAAAACAAAAATTGAGTTTTGGTTATGAAACGGTTATATATTGGTTATGTATTGGTTATAAACTGGTTATATCTGATAGCGGCAGCTGAATATTTTTTATGCTATATATATGTAATATGATGTAGTCAATCGCAAGCAATAAAAAACATAATTTCAATTTTTTTGTTGATGCCTTCTTTTGCATTTCAAGTGACGATATGTAGACAGCACAAATTATAATTTATGAATAATTATTCAGAAAAGTTGTTCAATTAAGTTTTTGTGTCACTCAAAAATATATCCTTTAAAAATATAATTTTTATTTTCTTTCTATTTTGCATTTTTCTTTCAGTTTTTTCTTAACTTTTGCTCTGTTACTAGGTATACTAAGTATATATAAATATTTTTGGAAGTGCGCACATAATTTTATTATTATTTGTAATAATTTGTTTTCTTCGTGTTTAAATTTTTCTAGATTTTGGGGTTTTAAACTTTCTACTTCAATAAAATTCATCGAATATTTATTAAATTCTACTTTGATTGTTAGTGGTTCACATTCTAATTGATATTCAGTATACATACTCAGCGTTTCAGATGCTTCTCTTCTGCTCTATTAACTAGTCACTAGATATATGTACATACAGTAGACGTTTTTCTTGCCTTTGTGGGTGTAAGGAGGTTTTTATTTGTTTCGTATTATTTTACTGTTTTTTTAGCATTGAACTAAACAAATATATGTATTTTTCTAGTATGACTGAAATAAAAAAAAAAAATGTTAGGACTGAGGAGTATAAAGAAAAACTGAAAATTTTTAAAATTGAAAATTTACATTTAATTTAAGTAAGTTAATTAAGATATATCTTAAGTTAATTTAAGATAATTAATTAATTAAGTTAATTAATTAATAAACTAACTGAAAATAAATTAATTAATTAGTATTAATTAATTGTTAAATTAATTTAAATTAAATTCTGTGGAAAGTTAAATTAGTTAATTATTAAAATTAAATTAAATTTAAATTTTTGATTTCAAAATTTTTTTCTTTTAAAAATTTTCAAATAATTTTATACCGACACCAATAAATAAAATAAAATTATAAATTAATAATAATTAATTTTCAAGCGATTTTCTTAATGAATTTAAATTAATTAATTATTTATTCTAAATTTTAATTTAATTTCTTTAACTTTTCTATTTCAAAAATTTTTCTTTTTGAAAATTTTCAAATAATTTTCTACCAAAACTAATTAATTTAATTTAGTAATTATTTAATTAATTAATAATTTAATCAATTAATTATTTTCGGTAGAAAATTGGATAAAAATTTGCAAACAGAAAAATTTTTGAAATTTAAAAAAAGGAATTTATCTTAACTGTACACATTATAAATTATTACAAATTATTGTTACAGTGTAACAAAACAAAAATAATTAATTAAACTAAATTAAATTATATTAATTAATTAGTGTCGGTAAATTAAAAATTTACAAAAAAAAAATATTTAATAAAAAAAATAATAAATTAAATAAATTTAATATTACTTTTAAATAAGGAAAGCTATTTCGAATTATCAAATTTTATAGGCTTGAAAGAGTTAAAAAAGTTTAAAGGAGAAAATTTAACTAAATAATTTCCTTTGTTTGATTAAGTAAAATTCCAAAATAATATAAAACAACTTTAACTTTTACCTAAAATGTTGAACTTTTATTAAAAATTATTTTATAATTGCAAAATGTAACAAAAAATAAAAATTAATTTTGAGCAATATTACGGTTTTCAACCCAACTGAACTTTGGTTGAAGTTTCGAAATTCGGTGTTATGGTTATCAATTCAACCCGTCTAAAAAATCTATTGAAGTGTTGCGAAATTTTTTCTGATATCACGCTTTTTAACTCTGTGCTGGTGAGGTTGACTAGAGTATCAAAAATTTCAACTGGTACCAAGTAGTCGTAATTGCACTTTGCAACATTTATTTAGGGAAAATATTAATAGAAAATGGAAAATGTGTAAAAGAACTATTTTAATCAGTTAACACTATGCACTGCGTACAAGTTTAAGGATTTAAGTGATCACGAAAGCGTTTTCGTAAGCTGTGTTGTTATGTCGAGTTGTGTTGTAATATAACTTAAAACTAACGTATATTATAATAAAAATTCACCCTTTCGCGAGCAATAACTGACTTGGAAAATTTTAATTTTTCTTTGAAAAAGTTTCAGCTATTTAATTATCTCACAGTAGTCTAAATAAGTAATCGATTGTATGGAAGATCTCGACGATTCCAACAAATAATTAAGAGAACATCAAAGTATTTAATGTCATTGGGATATCTGAAAACGACTGACGAACCAATTTTTAAAATACCTAAAAAACACCACCTTAAAAATCGGTGACTTGAAACCGGTTTTAGATCTATAGTCTCTCTCAAAGTTGTTCAGAATGATCCGTAGAATATTTCCCGCATACGTGATTTACATACAATAAAAAATCTACCCGTTCTAGTAGTAGGGGTTCATACCGGACATTGTTCAATAGACATTCATGCGGTAGGTTAAACGGACGCAATTGTCAAAACTGTATGGTGAGCTGTAAACATCCAGACAATTCCTTCTCCATTGTCCAGCCTTTGCAAAACTGAGTACAAAGCAGTGGCAGCCTATCTTCGGCAAACTAAAAGACTTAGCCGAAATTGACATAGCTGAAACTGACGTTTACCGTCTCAATAAGTTTGTAATAGGCTCAAAGCGCTTAGTGGATTCCTAAGGGTCTTATGATCTACTACATGTATAGCAGTTTCAAGTAACACAACGGATCGACGTTCTACGCTGTCCAACTGAGATCTCATCAGGATCGATCTCTAATTATCTGTCGAATCTTCAATTTTTAGGTTGGCAATATCAATGAATCTGCGACTGCAAATAGTTGAAATTCGTGGCACCAAAAAGTGCTCAGATTAAGTTGAATTGCTTCAATTTCAATCCAACTGAGTGTTAGTTGAAAACCGTAATAGAAATATTAGTAATTTTTACATATTAGGAAAATGGTTTTACATTATCTTTTAGTTTGTACGAAAAAAATATTTTGCAGTTTACTTAAAAAAAAATCTGGCAAATTTATTTTTTTAACATTCACAATTTTTGAAGACATATTAGGATACATTTATTCAGGGAACTATGAGTTTTACCTGCCTTCTTTTTTTATTATGTTGTGCATGTGTGTTTTTCTTTTAATGTTTCATTATATTTAAGCATACTTTTAAATTTCTTCATATTATTTTATATTAATACTATTGTGTACTAATTTAAATTAAATATTTGGTAAATAAGTAAATTTATTCCATTTTCCGCTAATAATTTCAATTTTCAAATAATTTTACTAAATTATTAACTACAGAAAATGATTTTTATTTTTTCTTTGGATATTTCTAAATATTCACATTTGCCTCTGCAAATATCAATATTTCTCTTTTCGCTTTAGTAACTTTACTTTTGGAAGCCACTGTCAGTTGGCGCTTACGAACTGCAATGCAAGCGCTTGTTTACTAAACTCCTTGCGATGATTTCCTGAACTTAACAACAACAGAAAATAATTTATTTATTTTCGATTATCATTTGCAACTGCAAGACAAAGCTGCGTGCCAATTGCAGCACCGCTTGGGCATTATGTCGCTCGGCCATTTCTGGAAATTGTCAATCAGTTTTAAGTTACTTCAGTACACCAAATCAAACTAGCGACTTACCATTAAAGAACTTGATGACATCCGTAAAGTCCATGCTGTTCGACAAAATTATGTCACGATAAGTCTCCAGTAGCGCCAAAGCGAGGAAGAGCACGAAATGACTGGAGGCCACATGTTTTGCCGCCCAAATGACTTCCCAGGTAGCGAAGACGTCATCATAAACCAATTCACGCTTGAAATCCAGCAGAAACCAGCGATAACAAAAATAGAAATGTGTGTAGTCGCCGTTCGAATCCATTAGATCGTACATCTCCGAGTCCAGAATTTGTATGAGGGAACTGTAATATTGTTTGAAGGTTCAATTTTGTGCTACAATTGTTAAGGAGCAGGCAATTTCACTCACCGCATGTTCGCAAAGTGCATGTCCATGGCCCCGCCATTCGGAAAGTTCTCGATCATACGCTCCATAAGCTTACAGAAACAGCTGTAACACAGTGACTCATCGTCAAATATGACGAGCAATGGTGCGACCAAGTCACACATGCCCTGCATATACCCGACGTCCAAATGTTCCCACACATAACTGCACAAAAAGACAGAAAACATTTGATCAAAGTAAAAGTGAGGCCAAACTAGAAGCGCTTACGTCGATATAACATTCCTGAGTTTGTCCAAGTTCTCATTGGCGAAATACCAGTAATTTCGATCG
Source organism: Bactrocera zonata (assembly GCA_037783105.1). Classification (NCBI taxonomy): domain Eukaryota; kingdom Metazoa; phylum Arthropoda; class Insecta; order Diptera; family Tephritidae; genus Bactrocera; species Bactrocera zonata. The sequence continues at coordinate 66,747 of JBAWJQ010005155.1, read as the reverse complement.
CAGCGTTGCACATCTTTTTCGATGCGATGTAGGTTCAATCCGAATTGTTCCAGCAATTCGCTCTGAAATGAAGAAATGGGGATCAAAATACTAAAAGATAATTAAATAAGAATTAATTGCTTTAAGAGAGAGAGAGAGAGAGAGAGCGCTGTTAGAAGCTCTTAAACTCCCCTAAACTCATTCTCTGACGTGAAATTTTCTACAGTGACTTAAAAAATTTTTGAGACCCTGAATTTATTAACTTCAATTAATTTTGCAACCAACTTACACTATAAACACCACCATTCGAGCTCGCCGGTGAAACACAAGCCGATTTCGGTTCCTGCAGTGCATCCATAATGGAGCTGCTACTCACAGCGGCCACCTCCGTATGCGCCTCCATAGAGCCTTGTTCCAATAAAGTTGGCATTTGTTCACATTCCGATTTTACGTCCGGCAGCCAATTTGCCACATCAATGGAAGCGTTCGTTACAATCACAGCCGAAGGTCGACCAGCAACATTCGTTTCTACCGCTGTCAGTTCACGCTCTACTTCATCGGCAACGTCAAGTTGTGCTGGCAAGTCGTCAGCACTCAAAAATTCTGGACTCAGCACGCTCTTATCGCGCTCTTCGGTGGAATTCAAATTCGCCGATATTGATGTATGCAGATTCAATTCAGTGTAGCCAAAACCAGCGCCAACCGTTTCATATGAAGACGAAGATGGCGAGGTCTTTTCGCTCTGGCCCGGTTGTGTGCACTCTTCAGTTGCTTCAGCCGGCATTTGTTCGCTTCTGTTGCTCTTATTCGAAATTGGTTCATTGACGCCCGCATCAGTGACCTGCTCCTTTGGCAACATATCTTCTTCTTGTGGTCTGTAGCTATTTTTATTTACCATGTCTTCTTCATCCTCATCCTCTTCCTCCATTGTTTCGTCTACATTTCCCGAGTCAGTGCTTGTCTTCATAGCGCGTGGTATGGGTTTGACGGTTAGGTAATTTTGTCCATTTGCTGTTGCAGCTTCGACTTGTGCTTGCCGTTGTTGCTCTTCGTCGTACTCTAACTCACCAGGATCCGAAATATCAGATATATCTTCAAAGACTTCATTTTCTAACTCGCCCTCGTCTACATAGGCGGCACGTACAGTCTTATCATTGCCACTGTTGCTACCCGAACTGAGTTTAGCCACAGCACGTGCCGTCTTCTCCTTTTCTCTTTGCTGCACAATTGCATCCACTGCCAACCACTCGCTCATTGTCGTCTCGTAGTAGTGTTTACAGGTCTCATCTTGTTTCTGTCGCTCCTCTGGTGTCGAACCAAAACTGTTGATATCAATACTTTAAAGACTGTTTAGTTGGTATTTTCTTTGTGAAGACTAACCTGTAATGTCCAAGCAGATACGGCCATATTTCCTTCCGCAGTTCTGGGCACACCCCACCAAAATACACCAGCCGATAGACGTCTACTTCGTTTTTAACCACACCATTGACATTCAAAGCTTCCCAGCGCTCTTTTGTTAATCCATCCTCATCGGCTTTTACTAGTGGAAGTGGTAAGGTTATGTTTTAAAAGACCAATATGAGAATTGGTTTTCCAACTTACATTCCGGTGTTATGCGTCCATTTACCAACCCTGAGAGATGAGTGCGCACTGTTGACAAGTGTCTGCAGTAGGCCAGCCAACCATAAAATGCTCTCGATATTATTTGTCTTCGCATTGTTGAGCAAACCATCTCAATACTCGTGTTTTGCTTTGTCTGGACCTGCAGAAAAAGACGCAGAGGGGGGAAATTTACAGAATGGTCCTCGAAGGATTCGTTAAGTTTAATTAGGCCTTGCAGTTGTGAGCGAGGAATACTGATTCTCACAAAATCTTTAATTGGATCCTCACTGAAAACTCTCGACTAAAAAGGCCGACAGCTTTGGGTTTCCACATACAGAACTTAAATATTGTAGTGAAGTATTCCCAGTAGTCAAGTGCAGAAAACCTCATCAACATCGTCTGTAAACTTAAATTTTCTCTTACCAGTGGAGATTCCAGCGGATGCTGATCCATAGAAAGACTCTTGCTCGAGCAATCACTCGATCCAGTTGTCGAACAGCTGCTTAATTGCGCACGACGTGGAGTGCTGCGCACAAAGTCCAGTATGGAATGAGTAGCAGCTGAAAACAGTAAAAAAGTAGGTCATGAAATATTTTCCAGTTCAATAATTAGACAGGCTTACCAAATTCCTCATGTTTGCTTTTGCTCACAATGCGAAAGACATAATCAATTGGGGTCTCATCAAACGATTCCATGACTGAGGGTAAAATACGCCTGCGTACACTCTTCGGCCATGGAAATATTTTGCCGATGCCACGTTGTGACCAAAGCGGTGGATCCAGCTGACCATGCGGCAGTAAGCCTGTCTCCAAGCAACTAAGGAACTGTTGCATGTGTCCACCTTCGGGAAAATGTATCGGCGGACGTTGCACACCATCCTGCCCGACCAACACAATAATGCCGCCACTATCCTCACCACGATTCTGATGACAATGCACATACACAATCTCATCAACATTGATATTGAGCGCATAGGCCCAGTATGACTCCTTATCCTGCTCCTCATTCTCCTCCTCCTCCTCCTCATTGTAGCCGTTCATGAGTTGATTCGGCGTCCACTTAATGATGAGCGTCTGCACATGTTGATGTAGACTCAAGTAACCGGGCATTTTCTCATTTACGTCTTTCTACGATTTTTGAAAGAATTAGAAATTAAGCATTTCTTTCATATTATAAATCAAAAGCATTTATTTACCGGCACCACATAGACATTATTCTTTCCATATAACAGCGTGGCTCTGGAGTTTTGATGCAACGACTCAACGTAATCTTTGGCCACTGTAGTCGAAGCTATGGATTTGAAGCCGGCGGCGGTGGTGCAATCGTCTGTGCTGGTGTTTAGACTACGTTTAAAATTTAATATTGGTGCTCTTGAGCAAGTTGAGGAAGAACGACGTCCCGAACTGATGCGATGGCGTTTGACCTGTGTGGGAGCAGATATTACCAATAATTTGGAGTCATTGACATTTGATTTTCTAACCAGTTCGTCAGCGTGCGGATCAGTCCAGTAGTGATCGGCAGTTTTGACTCGTGTAAACTCCAACGCACATGGTCCTACCAAAAGCGAACTTAATATGGAGCCATAGTCTGAGTCGGCTACAAGTGAGTCGCGATCGTAATAGGTACTAGCATTGGCCACTAAGTATTCAATTATTTTAGCCAACTTCTTTTCGAACAAAGCCAAGCGGATCCATAGGTATCTGTGTAAGAAATGAATATATTTATTGTATATCGGTACCTCGTTATATGCCTAAATCTTTCCTAAATTACTCTCTTTTTCTCACTCTCTGCTTTTCCTTTTCCTAGTTAAGTCTCCCTCGTTTTTGTCGTTATCATAAGTAAATAAAGTAGAGAGGCTTTCATCGAATTTGGGATGACTGCTGACGAAGTCGGATACGTCTGATAAACATAACCCTTCATTTAAGAGGCATTTTCGGTAACTTCAAAGACAAATTTAAAAACGCTAAGTGGGAATAGTTGGAACTTATATCTAATTGAAAGATATAACTATCAGTTTTCGATTTTATCTATCGGATCTACATAATAGGTAGATTATTTTCTTGAGTCACAAGTTCGACAAAATCTATCATAAGCCCGGCTAACTTTCCTTCTTCAAATCTATAAAGATTTTATAAAGAGACCGACCTCTCGTGAGGAATCGAGGAACCTTATCGACTCAATGCGGAGTCACTCGGTCCTCTCAAAGAGTTCAAGTTGATAATAAACCATGGTTTGAGAGTGTGGCTCTAAGGCTCCTACTTACGGATGCCGGTACGGTAACCTCAAACGCTAGTGTAACGAAGGCGACGACCTAGAGACCGCGGAGTTAGACTCTTTCCTATGAAACCTAACCAGCAATAAGGACGGATCGTCAATTAGCAAAATCTGTCTTCAATTTGGAACCACCGTTCGAGAAAAAAACGGTACGTTAAGCAGCAGGACACAGAACCAGAGCTTCGAGAATAAATGTTAATCTCCAACATGCAAAGGCGTCCTCTGCCTCCGTCTGGAACGACGTTATCCTCATCTAGGAGCCGTGGCTGATTAGCTATGGAAATCCTAGATTGAGGATCAACCCTATGCTGAGGGATCAGCCCTTTAACCTAACTTAATCTGACCGACAACATGATTGACATAGTTCAGCGAATTAAGAGACAGCGGCTACGCTGGCTAGGTCATGCTGTCCGAATGGCAGAAAACACTCCAACTCTGACAGTATTCGACGCAGTACCCGTCGAGGGAAGCAGAGGAAAAAAATGACCTCCACTCCGTAGGAAAGACCAGGACTTGGCTACAATTGGAATCTCAACAAAGAAAATGAAGAATGACTGGCGCCCTGTTGCAAACGCGGCTATAATGGCGTCCGGGGTGTCTACGCCAATTAAGAAGAAGCAGAAGAACCTGATCGACACCTCGGTGGTTGGACTAGATACCATATTTAGGGAGAGAAAATTGTTCTATTATCATTACTTAAGCCATACTCACTTCATTGACGCCATCGTGATATTAGAACCACTTAAACTCATCGTCGTGACCGAAGTGCTGCTACCCTTTTTCAACATCGGCGGACGATTTACGCTATCACTGCTAGATGATGAGCGTTTACTTGGATCGGCTGCTTCGATTTCCAACACCTTCTTGCTAATACATTCGGCATCTTCACAGGTTTTGGCGATTTTATGTAGCAAAGCGGTTGTAGAGGAGGTCTTAAATAAACCTAAAGCACGTCGACGCAAACCCTGACTCAAACAAGCTTCCACGGCGGCGCATAACTGTGTTACCGAACTGCTTTCTTCGTGTATGTATTTCTTGGTGACAGCCTCTTCCATCAGCTGTTTGACCTCCTTTTTAACAGCGGCTACCAGACGCTCCTTGAGTTCGACCTCTGTAAGGAAGAGAAGTTAAACAAACAACATATTAGGAGTGCTGTGCTTAAATGTGCTTTTGTAAATTAAATTAAAGTCATAATTACTCTAGAAGCATCAGATTACCAAAAATATCCAACACTCCAGCGAAGATTTCATACCCTCATAAGGATATTAGTTTATTGCATTATAACAGCACAAAAATGTCCGAAATGAGAACTGGCCTTAGTCACTAATTCATTACGATACCACCACTCCGTTGTCGGTAAGAAATGTTTGCCATCTGCGCGTGTGGATACACCGATAAACCGTTACACAAAGTATTGCGCTATAGCCACGACGGGTGTCTATATGTGCCTGGCTAAGTGCAGACTTGCCGTAATTGAGTATGCGCTCGTATAATTTTTATGATTGAAATCACATAAAATTTCACCATTACCGACATCAGCACACTTAGCGACAGCGAGGGTGGCAGCGGCGCTCAGTTCGTTGGTTGGCTGGGCGATTGGTCGACCGGTCAGTGCTCGGTCGAACAGCAGCAGTGGATCAAAAGAAAGTCGCAACGTTGGCAAGGAAGCCCACAATGTCAGCGCCGGGTGAATGACAAGGAGAAAAGTAATTCAACAACAACAACAACACATGTGATATATAAAAGCATGCTGGCTGCATGGCGCGACGCGACACAGCGAGCGTTAAGTACTAAACACAGTCATTAAACAGTACACCAGCGTCGCAGTCAGCCAATGGAACAACAAGTGGCTAACCAAAACGTGCATTGACCGTTAATTGCTGCCACATTACTCATAAAATATCTATATGGACGTGTAGTGTGTGTTGTGTGCCACAAAATATTGCAGCTGAGTTAATGAAACGAAATATTCTCGCACACTTTCCTTCCGGGCATTTCGCTTAATTGTATTATTTACGAGATGACCTATAAAAGTTCGTTAAATAAACGCAAAAAAGTTGCAACTTTTGCAATTGCCGGCAGGATTGATATTACGAATATTAACTGTGGAACTGTTTCAGAACCCATGAGCTATGTAACTACAGAGTATATTCTTTTGACTGGAGACTTATGCATGAGTTAATTTTTGATGTTATAAATCTGGTTTCGGTACGGCTCCGAAGACCCGACTCTAGCCATCAAGCAAACAGTTGTCGCACCAACGGCTTGGCTCCCATTTAATTCTCTTTAGTTCAGCGAATTAAGAGACAGCGGCTTCGAAGGCTAGGTCATGTCGTCTGAATGGATGAAAACACTACGGCTCTGAAAGTACTCGACAAAGTACCCGCCGGAGAAAGCAGAGGAGGAGAAGACCTCCACTCCGTTAAAAAGGCCAGGTAGATAAAGAAGAAGAAGAAAACATAGACCCGACCATCACCGAAGTGATTCAGTTTTCAAGTTTTTGTTGTTGTAGGGAAAAAAGGCATTCATATGAGAGATATTAAACCAAGTCCGTTACTGTTTCGGATATGAGGGTATCTGGTCTCAAACATCGATCTTTCATTTTCTGTGAAAGTGAGCCTGAAACTTCGGAACACTTGCTGATTGACTGCATAGGAGTCTGCTGATGCAGGATAAAGGTACCTGAACTCATATTTCCAAATAGGGCCTCATAAGCACCCGGCAGTATATTGGTATTTATCAATATGCTGGGATTAAGCGAGTCTTTGTGACCTCGGAGAAGACACAATAGACCTTAAGTCGCGGAGCAATCCTCATTTATTTATCTAACCTAACCCAAGCCTTTCACAAATGATGAACGAGTTGGCTAATATTCGTAGAAGTTATGACAATTGAGGTACTTCGAACTTAGCCTGGCGAAACCTGAACAGGCTCAGCGCGAGAGTGACGACAGCAATGTGTAGTCGAAACTCTTTTCGATTTCGATTTTGAATTCAGAAACTTTGCACAACTTTAAGCCACAAAAATATTTGCCGTTCATTAAACAGACTGTTCATATATAACGAGTTGACTTCTCTCTACAGAATGGCTGGTCTCACCAGGGCCGGCGTATACATATGGGAGATCCCACTGTACACAACAAACAACAGTCAAACAAATAAAAACAAACATTGAGTCACTCAATCACATCAAGTAAGTTGGACAACGACCCTGTGCACATTTGCAACGGCAGTGATTCCATCCAAGCCTCCAAAGCACCTACTCTCCAACCGCCAACCCTGCACTGTGCTGGAACATTATCACGCGGCTGGTTGCTCGGAGACCCACGTCTGCCGCCCATTTACGTGTCCTCGGCGACGCCAACACAAATATGGCACAATGTCCTTCGTCGGCGTTTTGTTGATGCGACATTGACGATTATGAGGTGAATCCGCCAGTCAATCGAATGAGGACAATGGCGAACGCTGGCGCCAACTCACTGGGTGGGTTATGTAAATAGTACCTACGTGCACTGGGTATAATGCGGCTGCAGTGCCAGCACAAAAAGAAAAAGAAAAACAAAAACAAAAACATGTGGCCACCGGCGACAATTTGTTGTGGCATCATCTTTAAAGGTATGCAAAGTAGCGGAAAAATCAAGCAATGAGCTAGTAGTTATTGTAATTCTATTACTTAGCCCAGGTGTACGATTTGCATAAATGTTTTATAATGCTATTATTACTTTGTATATCTTTAAAGGAAATAAAAAGAAGTAAGGAATGTGTTACGTGATTTACTTTTGAAAAATATATCATTGGACTGATCTTTACTTGAATTTGGAAAGTTCATAAATTGGTTTAATTGCCCAGTGAAAGAAAGAAAAAAATTTGTACAAATTTCCTTATTTAAAATTTTCTCTACTACAATGAGCTGGGTTCAGTAGTTCAGATATTGATATTTACAATCGAAGGGAGTAGGAGCTAGTGAGCTGGTCAAATCACTTGCTGGGAATAGATAGTGCACGGATATAGATATTCCAAGTGATTTCTAGTATAGAAGATAATCTCAAGCGTACTTGGATAGCAGACAAATCAGCCAGTTTCTCGACATATCAGAATATCCATACTGTTACAAGATCATAAACTTTAAGGGGATATTTTAGTCTAGAAGCATGAATTTCAGCTAATTTTGAAAGTGTCGTAAAAAAAAGGCAATTCATATTTTTACCATTTTTTATTAGTTAGTTGTTAATTTTAGAAGATTAGAGAAAAAAATTAAAAACTAAAAAAAGTAAAAAATTTCAAAAATTATGAGCTGACGAAGTGGGGGTCTCTAAAAATTTCCACTTGACCATACCCATGATTTCAACCGTCCTAGTTATCTGAAACCAAAAAGAAAAAAGATTAATCTAGAATAATGTCGCAATGGCCGAAACTACGGAAAAGTTGGATAAAAAATTTTCACAAAATGGCGACTGCCTAAAAAAAAAGTTATTTGGGATCACTTTTTCTGACTATTTCGAATTTTTTAAAAATAATAAACATGAAAATTTGTGGATGGGGCTAGTTCCAGCCATAGACAAGTGTATAAAGAAGACTCTATAAAAAATTTCAAGTAAATCAGTCTAGTAGAACCTGAGAAATCGTGGGTATCGTTCCGAAAAAGTCAGTTTTGAGAAAAACGCGTTTAAAGTTTCGCGTTCAGGCCGAACCAGTTTGGATGCCGGGTCAGAAAAATGCCTATATCTTCGAAAATAATTTGAGTTTTGAAAAATCCTCTTGTACACATATTCTTGAATAGTTAAACTTTGAAAATAAAAAAATGGATTTTTTTAATTTCTAGACTAGAATACCCCTTTAAAGCTTCTGCTAAAATTCTCTAATCAATATCTGGCTAATAACGTGAAGATCTTAATACTGCTCCAGTATGTGAGTAGCTGTTTAAGAGCAGAGTCACTCAAGTGTTTAGTTGAAAATTCTTAATAGCTACTTTCTACATTTTTAACCGAATTTAGATTTTGAAAGTCGTACATTCATGTATTTTCTTCGAATTTTTCAGAAGTTCTGGGAATTATTGTAGAAGGAATCCTGAGATAATTAACCTTAGATAGGCTAAGTAGTACTCTACTGATAATCCTAAGTTATTAGTTCGGTAGATGGCGCGACTAATTTTTCTTTTTTCTCGTAGGCCTTCTCCATCGATATCTATGAAAATTTAGAATGTGTGCTTATATTAAAACCTTAACAAAATTTAAAGTGGCATTTTTAAATTTTGTAAATTTAAATTTAAATTTAAAAATACTACAAAAACAAAAAAAAATATTTTTTCTAAAATTTTGATTTCCGTACTAATTAGAGTTATGCAAAGCTTTAAAAATAGAAACCGAGCAGTAGCAGAGCAGTATTCAAACTCGTAGGTAGACTGCTGTTATGCGCATACAAATAAACACACATAGACGCTGAAATATTTAAAAATAGAAAATTACAAATGAATGGAATGCAATTATTAGCATTGCAGTTGCAGCTTCGACGCTTCTGCATAGTGCTACTATATTCAATTACTGCGGAGTAATCAACGCCTCCACAGCGCTTGTGTTTCTAATTTGTTTGACTAGCAGTGTGGCAAGTGAAATGCACAAATGTCTAGAGGTGGGTGTTGAATAGTTCAATTATACACAAATACATGTACAGTTACCGTTACATTTACGTTGCGTGCGTTGGAAAATAAAGCAAATGTTAGTTGTTGCATGAAGTGTTCTTGTGCTGCAGAGGCTAATTGTGTAAATTAAGTGCATATTATTTCAAATGGAATTACTGCCAAAATAATTTCAACTTCATTTATTTTTCAAAGTAATTAATTTATTAAACCAATTAATTTAAATAATTAATAAGAAATCTCAATTATATTTCTTAATTCGTTATAGTTATATGGAAATTTTGAGCAAAGTCTTAAATATTCCTTTTGAAAATTGTAATGAATTATTTGATTTAAATTTATTTTTAATTAGGTAGCAACTCTGTCAAAACTACTTTTAACTAAGTTTTTTTAATTTATCATTCACGTAAGTGCCATTTGATGACTATTCTTGATTCTTATATTGAAGTAAGTTTTTTCAGACAGGTGGCAACTCTGCCTATTTTTTTTTTAATCAAAAGTTCTTCAAAAATCAAAAATTTTCCTCAAGTACATTGCATTAACTATTATTTATTTTCATTTTACAACGAATTTTCCTAAAGACAGGTGGCAACTACTACAAAAAAAACGGACTTATACATATATCCAAATTCGATACGAAATTTCGAGAAAAGTCTAAAATAATCCTCCCCAAATTATAATAAATTATTTTACTTTACATTATTTCTAAATAGGTGGCAACTCTGTCAAAAATATTTTTGAGCTGGGGAACGTATACTTTAGTAAAGAAACGGAACAGGAAGAAAGATATTATATAATAATTCCACTTTAAGGTGAAAAATGTAGAAAGTACTTAATAAAACGCAGTAGCCATTAAGAATTTTCAACTGATCGCCTAAGTCACATCTGCTCTTAAACAGCTACTCTAATATTGGAGCGGTATTAAGATCCTTATATTGATGTTAAATCATGTTATCAAAGTAATTAATTTATTAAACCAATTAATTGAATTCAGCTCTCAGCCGATCGACTGAAAACGGGTTCCACGGAGCAACAATTTCAGTTTGGGGAACAAGAAAAAGTCAAACGGAGCCAAATCTTTTGAATACGGTGATTGATCTATAGTATTCATTGCGTTTTTTTGACTTTATATTTGACCGCAATCGTGGCTCGATGCGATAATGCATTCTCATCTTGTAAAATTCGACGAATATTCTCACGCAAAGCCCTCAATATGGCCAAATAGAACTCCATATTGACCGTCTGTATCTCCGGAACAAATTCATGATGAACCAAATCACGAATTTCGAAAAAATTATGAGCATCACCTTGATTTTTTAGTTGCGACTGTTTTTTTTTTCTCTCTGTAGCGATGATTTATAACTTTTTTGAATGTCAAACTCATAAATCCATGAACTGCCAATGAGAAGTTATAATGCTCTCCATGAATGTGAGGTTCAAACTCGTACTATCAAGTATGTCCAAAGGAACCGGTTTATCTTAATCTTTTTGAAAAAAATCAGAAATATTTTGTATGTGTCTGTGTATAGACTCGGAGCAAAATTCACAGTTTACGTGTTTCTTCTTTTATTTAAGGTTTTTTCGAGTTAAATTATTATCAACTTGTCTAAGAAAAAATTGTCTAAGCTGATTCTGCATTTAGCTTGTCGAAATGTTTTTCCAAACAGAGGATCTACCGGAAATGCCACAACTAACAAAATAATCCACCTACAGAACATCTTTGACCGCATTATTATTAGTTTAACACAAAAATATTTCCACTGAAAAGCAAAATCAAGTGTTGTCTAACCTCAAAAATGTTGAGTGTAGCAGAAATGCCACTTAAATACCAGCAATTTGCCGAGCAAGCATTTTGATTTCCATAACTTTGCACATTCAAAACTTTTGTGAAGTAATATGCAAACAATGCAAATGTAAATATTCGCCTCACAAAGGTTATGCCGTCCACTCGACACAAAATTTAATTTATTTTCTTCGGTTTTAAAGCATTTTTGCTGCATTTAACGGCATTAGAAGTTGTACGAATTCTTGCCCAAAAAGGTTTTAGTAAAAGCCAGCTTTTATGTAGCAAAGGCACGCTAAAAATAAGATCAAAGCAAAGCATCGACAGAAAAACTCACCAAAAAAAGTATTTTAATCGAGAGCGCTTAGCAGTCGGCGGAGGCATGTGTGCAAGCGGATGGTCATGCAGCCAAATCGAGCTGCCAATGCATGGCGACTAAAAATAATTCGATTATTTTCGTTATGCTGTTGATTATAGCACTCCTTTAGCTGGCACACGGACAACACGTCTCCGAGGCAAATACAATTGGGTACAAGTAAATTTGAAAGTGCAATCCAAGGCTTATTGTAATCTGATTTTGCCGCATTTCGCATGTTTGCAGAAACTTTTCAGATTTGTCTCTCACTGCGGCAGTATCATTTTCATAATTTCCTTTATCGCTGCTGCCATTGTTCGAATCTATTCCAAACTCTGTTGCAGTCACTTTCTGAACTAATCTAATCTTGTCACTATCAGTGTTGCCCACTTGTTGTTTTTTTTTTTTTGGTTTCAGCTGGCTTTTACCTGCGGCTATTTGTGAAGTAAAAGGACACTTTAGTCACTCGGTTAAGGGCGTGGGTTGTAACCACTGTATTTCCGCCGGTTGCACAGAAGGACCGGAAAATCAATGCTGTTTCATTTTTTAGTCGACATTCTAAGGTGCATACAAACATACAGACACACATACATACATATACTACCGTTCGTAAAGCACTGACTTTGTAAGTTATTAAAAGGAGAAAAGTGAAAATGGAAATGAAAATGAAAATGTTAAAAAAACTAAAAAATCACCGAGTATTGCATTTACTGCCATACGCTTTGGCTTTATCTATCGTTTTACCGTTTCACTTTACGCAACACTTTTCGATTTTTTCGCTTTTTCCGTTCGATGGTTGAGTGATTAGTGGAGTGGGTGTCAATGCGGTTACCTCTATCGCTTGCATATGTGTGTGCGATAGCATACATGCACCGCTTAAACTTTTTTTAAGCGAATTCAGATCTTTTTAACGGTGCTTTAAGCTTTAATGTGGTTTTATGGGGTTTTAGGCTTTGAGTACTCTAAAATGTCCTTACATAAGAAATAAGTAAAGATGACAACATTATTAAGTTTCTTAAAGTTTTTGTTGTTAAAAAAGTTTTTGTAACCCAATAAAAATTTAATATTAAGTAATCAGTAACGATCACCTGAAATAAGAAGAAACTTCATTCACAAATTATCAAATTCAAAATAATAATAAAAAATCACGTATACGCAATGTAGTGTCATATTCCTAATGTTTTTCATATATTAATTAAATTCTCTCAATTAAGGTTTCCTTAATACTATCAGGAAAGAATTCTATCTGAATTTCAATTATATATCTCGCACAGACCGATATTTTCGGTAAAAAGTGAACTTTTTTGGGGTCTTTGGGGTTGAGCTTGAATAGAGTTGGTTCGATGTGGGCAATTTTAATTCATGACAATTTAAGGGGTTACATATTATCTTATAAAATTCTTCTTTCAACGCGTTTTTCTCGAAACTGTGTTCTTGAACTCGGCTTACACGATTTCTAGAGAACTTGTCAACCGATTTTCATTTTACACAAGTCTTTGAAATACAATACTTAAAGACTTGGACAGAGATATGACGCAAATTTTTAGTGAAATTTTGATTTTTTTTTTAATGTCTGCCAAAAATCCAATTTTCAGTTTTCTTCCCTCGTCCAAGCTCTAAGTAAGTTAAGGTTTTAACTAAAACAAGTATTTTTTCACTTTAGATGATCGTGTAAGGAGCTATCCTGCCAACGCAGGCGCATCTTTTTCCGAGAGGTCACGAAATAGCATCGCAATGGCCGAGCCCAAATTAGTTTTTTTTTTCTAAATTTCAGAATGTTTGTAACAATAAAAAATTTTAATAAAATATTTAATTTTTTATATGAGAAAAAAATTGTACAAAAAGACTGTTTTTTACCCGAGGAAACCACGTATACGCAGTGTAGCTCCTATATTAGCAGAATTTCTTTTCTGCAAAAACGGCAATGTATGAATAATGATGTTCTGAGCAGAATTCGACAATATGGTTTTCCAAACGATGGTCACGCAATAAAACCCTCTGTTTGCTTGATATTTTCAGCTGTGTATGGAAAGGTTACATATACGCACCGTGTTCCATTGATTACCAAACATTCACTTCATGCAAAACTTCCAAATAATAAGAAGTATTTAGTTTAAGTATGCTCATTATGTAAAAATGCATTCCTCAATCAAACAAAGCTTCTTTATGTTATCACAGCAAAGCAGTGAGCTTTATTATATTTGAAAAAATTTACTTGGCCGCTCTAAAAGCAAAAATACAGAATTGATTACCGGGCGACATTAACTAATAGCAAAAGATTATAGTTTTCCTGTTCTACCCACGATTCACACACTAAACCCATGCGCTTATATGCCAGCTTCCTTTCTGTGGATGAAAAATTACTTATACGCAGTGTAGTACATTAATTGCTAAGCTATAAGTGGGTATATTTAAAACTAGATGAAGCTTTCAAGTAATAAAAATATATTAATTTAAATCAGAAAAATTAAAAGAAAATTTTGTATTTATAAATATGGCAAATAAGCAAAAAAAACTAATAAATTGGACGCAAAAATGGTCGCGAAGAAGCTTGTGCTAGTATTATTAGCAACCAACTCAGTGTCAGTTATATAAAGCTTAATTAATTTCCGCAGCTATTAAATAAAATAAACAATTTTTGTAAGCTCAAAACGTGTTGTGCATAAGAAACGTAGCTTCTCTTATATACACTTCACATCAAATTTTATGGAGTATAAAATAAATAACCCGAAAAACTGCATTATTATTTTAGATCAGTCGAAAAATAACAAATAAATGTATGTCATAAAACGAAAGTCACATTAAATTGAACATAATTCGCGAAAAATCACAACAAAGAATTACGGCTGAATTAAAACTTTCGCAGAAAATATATACATATGTATGTAAGTATACATATGTAGCATACAAACAATTGCATGCTAAAGGCGGCAAACAACGGCTATAAAAATGCCATTGAACTCTTTCTCATGCGCTGGAATACAAATTTTATTTTTTTTTTTCTTTTGGCTTGCCTCATGTGCATGTACATTAGAACGGGTCAGTTTACACGGCGCCAAAACACTGAAAATTCGATTATGTGAGAAATGTGAGAAATTTACAGTAAATACAATCATTATAGTTCATTCGGAATAACTTTTCCTAAGAGACTATGGATCTAAAACCGGTTACGAGTAAGCGATATTTAAAACTAAGATTTATTGGGAACCATAAAAATTTGTTTGTCAGTTATTGAGTTAACCGAATGAAATTTGGTACATGGGTGCATTTTGATATTCTATTGACCAGATCGGATAACTATCACATACATATCTTCCACACAACCGATTTTTCAGATTTTTGAAACTTCGCGCTAAAAATCGCTGGCTCGAAACCGGTTTTAGACCTACAATCTTCTAGGCAAAGTTGTTCAAAATAATTCGTAAAGCATTTTCCATATAAGGAATTTAAAAAAATTGACCCGCTCTAATGTACAGCACAGTATATATATTGCCTACCAGCTATAGCTATAAACGCACACCTGCACAAGCAACACCTTTTTATGCAACTGACTTTATCAGCCGTTTGAAATTCACATTAAAACTTGTGATAAAAACAAATTAAGTATGTCGGTGCTTTGTACTGCAAATTTATATATGTAAAGTGTAAAAAAGTAGTAAAAAGTTTATGTCTGTATATAAAGTTGCATTTCACCGCGCGTTTATTTTATGGATATTTCAGAATTAATGCTGCCATAGGCTTATATTTGCATGCCGCGGTGCGACGCACGTGATGTGGCATTGAACTCGCGCATTTAGACGCACACAAACCGGTGGATGTGCGGCCACGACGCGACAAGCGTGGATTTAGCGGTCATTTGTCTGTCTGTCGCTGATTTGCCGGCATGCAAAATTCATGGCAAATTAAAAATGCAACGGCATGTGCCTGTCGGTATGTATGCTAAATGTTGTTGTTTGCCTCGAAGGCCTGCATTTGGTGATAAAGCATTTTTCTAATGTTAAAAATTATGCAAAATCGCAAACAAAGCATAAAATCGCGACAATTTATGCAGAGAAACTTTTGCTGCCTAATATCTACCTTTCGGAAATAATAAAATATTTAATAAATATAGGGTAGTCGAAAAAGTCTTTTCGTATTTTGTCAATAGATGTCGTTGCAGTCGTATTTCTCCAGTGTGACCAATCACATTGTGTCTCACCAGATAATGTTGGAAAGGTGAGACTTTAAGCTTCATTTAACAAAAAAAATAAAATAAAATAAAATTCGAGGAAGTTGAAAAAAAAATTACAGCTCAAAAATGCGAGAAAATAATGAAGAAGTTCGCGATATTTTGAAATTTTTTTATAAAAAAGGGAAGAGTGCCACGCAAGCCAATGAAATTTGTAATTTTCACGGAGACAATGCTAAATCAGTGCGTGTAGCACCACAATAGTTCGCTCGCTTCCGTTCTGGAAATTTCGATGTGAAAGATGCACTTCGCTCTGCCCGACCTATCGTTGAAAAAGTCGATGAAATTATGGAAAATATTGACGAGGACCGTCACATAAACAGCCATGACATGGCTAAGAAACTTAACATTCATCAACAAATGGTTTTAAATTATTTAAAAAAGGCGGGCTACAAAACAAAGCTGGATATTTGAATACCACAAGAATTGTATGTGAAAAGTTGAATGGACCGAATTACAATTACTTGAAACATCTGTGATTCTTTGCTGAAACGAAATGAAATCGAACCAATAGAATGGTAACAGAAGACGAAAGGTGAATCCAATATGAAAATAATGTGCGAAAAAGATCATAGTCCAAGCGTGGTGAAGCTCAACAAATGGTCGCAAAGCCAAAATTGATGGCTCGAAAGGTTATGCTGAGTATTTAGAGGGATTGGAAAGGAATCATTCACTATGAGCTGCTCCAGCCTGGACGAATGATTCATTCTACATTTTACTGTCAACAACTGATGAAATTGAAGCAAGCAGTCGAAAAAACGGCCAGAACTGATCAACAGAAAGGGCTTCGTCTACCATCAGAACAACGCTAGACCACAAACATCTTTGATGACTCAGAAAAAGCTGGGAGAGTTTGGCTGGGATGTGCTGATGCATCCACCACACAGCACTGACCTTGCACCATCGAACTACCATTTGGTTCGGTCCGTGTAGAACTCCCTTAATGAAGTAAAACTGGCTTCAAGAGCAGCCTGTGAAAACTACTTATCGCAGTTTTTCGCCGAGAAACCAGAAAAGTTTTACACAGAATGAATAATAACTTTAGCGGAGAAATAACAAAAAGTGGTCGACCAAAATGGTACATGTTTGATTCATTAAAGTTCATTATAAATATAAAAAAGTTGAAATTGGTTAGAAATTGTTTAGAAATACGAAAAGACTTTTTCGACCACCCTATATTAACCTTTCAAAAAAATACAAAAATATTTAATAAATATTTCAAATGCGCATAAACCAAATAATGCGCCTATTTCATTCCAACTGAACGCAACTTGATTTAATTAACCAGTTTTTGACATAACACAAATGACTAACTCATAATTGATGAACTGGCAAATATGTGCGATGCGTGCAAGCAAAGTTTTAGTTGCCAAATACGCCTACCACACACACACACACCCCCACATGCTTGAATGTGTGCATAGCACATATAAATTTTGTTTTTGCTTGAAATTGAAAGCAAATATTGTGGCGCTGAAGTTTCGTTTGTGCGAGCGCATTTCAATTTCAGAACTTCTGTTAATGAGTTACTGGGCCAAGTAAATTACGCCAAGTGTTTCCAATCCAATGAGCAAACATCATTGTGCATTTGTAGACGTCTGTATGTGTGTGTAATGCTCTTATGCATTAATTCACCGTTATTTATTTGCAATTTTGCAGCGCCTCTTTATTACTTTCACCGCCTGTGGGTACATAACGGACCACACGCACACACACACAAATTGAAAATACAAAAATAAATAAATATTTACATGCACATAACTGTAATAAAATTGCAAATAAATTAATAAGCGTTTTTTATTCCCGTAGCGCGTGCAGCGCCATCCACCCACAAACACACACGAGCAAGTGTGAATTCGCAAGGGGTGAGCGCTCGTGAGTACAAACACAACAATCCACTCAAAATCACTTCGCATAAATAGCCATTTTGTGGAGCACACGCAAGTGTTCAATAAACAGCGCACACACACACACTCACTTAAATAGGTGTACACGTGTGTGTGTCTGATTGAAGATTGTGGTATTGCAAATGGGCTCGTGCTAGCTAATGTGCACCGCTGCTTTGCTGTCGATTCAGCATTTGCTGATATTAGCGCTGTGATTTTGCCATTTAACCAGCTTTTGTTAATGGCGTATGGTTATGACAATAAAAAATATTCATTTTTCCACTAAATAGAGACACAAAATCATTGTAGATAAATGTAAATGAGATAAAAATAGCGATATGAAAATACAAGCGCAATGCTCGCATTTAGTTTAATCAGTTCAATTAATTCATAACATAAATTGGTATAAAAGTTCGAATAAACGCAAGTTTTCGTACATTTTTTATGAAGAGGTGTTTTTTAATAAATAAATAAAACAATGCGCATTAACACAACTTAATGTGCTTTAATAATCAGCGATTTATTTTGAAAAATTTTGTTTTCCGAACTCCAGGAGGGCCTTATAAAAAAAACTTAGTAAACTTATCTCAAACCCAAAGACCAAGAAAAAAATAATATTATTCGACAAATGAGCACAAAAAATCAATATTAAAAAGTTTGTCATTTCACGAAATCGACATTCCAAACAAAATTCGTTTTTGTGAAAAAATATTATGCTTAGAATGGCTGAAAAATAGAAATTCTTATTCCTTTGATCACAATCAAATATATTTAAGAAGGCTGTCTAAAAATTTCATATCAATCAATTCAGTAATTTGAGTAAAATCTTTCTCACCGAATTTCAAAAAAAAAAAACAAATTCTTACAAATACGCTCCGAAATTATTTGCCGGATCAATTTCAAATTAACGGAAAATATGTTCAAGTACTTATTCCGATACACAGTTTATGGTATATACAAAAATCTTGTTGTAGGAAATAACATGTAAAAATATTAAATTTGGTCCTTGTAAATGGATTCAATAATGTGTATTTGATTATTATTATGACAACTATATGGATATAGGTGCCTAGCACAAATAATATTGGGTAGTCTTTTCGTATTTCTAATCAAACTTCAATTTTTTATATTTATGGGGAACTTTAATGAACTGAATATATACCATATTTCGGTCAGAGATATTACTCCAACAGTGTAAAACTTTTCTGGTATCTCAGCTAAGAACTGCGACAAGTAATCCTCACAAGCTTCTCTTGAAGCCAACCTTACTCCATTAAGGGAATTCTGCATTCACCGAAACGAATGGTAGTACGATGGTCAAGGTCAGCGCTATATGGTGGATGCATCAGAAGTTTCCAGCTAAGCTCTCCCAGCTTTTGCCGAGTCTTCAAAGATGTGTGTGGTCTAGCGTTGTCCTGATGGAAGACGAAGCCCTCTCTGTTGATCCCTTCAGGCCGTTTTTTTCGATTGCTTGCTTTAATCTCTAGTTGTTGTCAGTAAAATGTAGAATCAATTGTGCGACCCAGTTGGTGCAGCTCATAGCGAATGATTCCTTTCCAGTCCACCCAAACACTCAGCATAACTTTTCGAGGCGTCAATCCTGTCTTTGCGACCATTTGTTGAGCTTCACCACGCTTGGACTGTGATCTTTTTCGCACATTATTTTCGTATTGGACTCATTTTTCGTCTCCTGTTACCATTCGCTTCAGAAATGGTTCGATATTATTTCTTTTCAGCAAAGAATCGCAGAGGTTAATTCGGTCAATTAAATATTTCACAGACAATTCATGTGGTACCAAAACATCGAGCTTCTTTTTGTAGCCAGCCTTTTTAGATGGTTCAAAACCATTTGATGATGAATGTTAAGTTCCTTAGCGATGTCATGGCTGCTTATGTGACGGTCCTGGTTAATCTTTTTCATAATTTTATCGACTTTTTCAACGATAGGTCGACCAGAGCGAAATTTCCAGAACGGAATATTTCAGTTATCTCTCAATTGCAGAGCGTATTTCATTTATAACAGTGTATCTTTGAGCCTAAAATAGATAAAATTGGCCGAAAACTATAACATATAAATAATATCGGGATTTTCGAACATTCAGTTGAGTTTACTCAATATTGTATGTAAAACAGGGGAAACGTTTTGTAGGTATGTGGCATGATAATACTTAATAAGAACTTAGCCCTTCCTTAGTTGTTAAGCTTTTGTTAATTTTATAAGTTCTGCACCTCTAAAAACAAGACCAATATATTTCTAAAAAAAATTTAATATAGCATGTAAAAAAGTTGTTAAAAAATTTCAATTTCAGTATTTGCCATTTTATGTTTTCCAATGTTATAATAATAACCTTACACAGTAATCCTCGCCTAGTTATAACTTATACAACTTATGCATTATTTTTAATTCGATGAAAATTATTATTATCTAACTAAGAATTATAATTACGTATAAAGAAATTTGAATCAATTAAGATATTTCAAGCAATCAACTGGCCACATTTACATGGAGACTACTGTAAAATTGGTACAAGAAAACTATATGTATACGTATGTCGAGCTGTCAGGCAGTCACAAAAAGGGTAGATACCTTTTATCAAATTGACAGCTAAATTGATAGACGCATCTGCTAGCATAAGTCTATACATACATACATACATCCGTATACAAGACCAGATAAATGTTTTTCAGGCCAAAACAGATGCCTTTGAAAAATATAAAAAGTGCAAGTAATCCATTGGAATTGGAATTTCAAACAACAAAAATTAAAGGGGATATGAGGTCAAAAAAAGGAAGGAGAGGGCGTGATTGAATTTTAGGTGTTAAAATCGGTTTAACTCAATTTCCGGCCAAACTACAAGTCCCTTAGAAAGAATGAATCTGCCAAAGTTGCAGGTAAAGAAAAAGTCAACAACTATTTTATTAAAGGTTTTTCACATAACCTCATAATTTATGTGAAAAATTCAAATATTAATTTTTGCGTTTTTTTTTATATCTATCTTTCCACATAATTTGGCATAAACTTAACTTCTTAAGTCCCAAATACACTATATTTTTTAAATTTAAAATATTTATTTTTATGATTATTTCGACTTCTGTTACTGAATTAGGCATTACTAGTAACTAAATAATTATAAATATACTTAGCAAAATTCACCAAAATATCTATCCATTAAACTCATTCCAGGACGTTTCACAAAACTTTCTTTGAAACATAAAATATTTACTCATTCACAATATAAAAAATCATCCTACACTTAACTAACACAAAAAGTATATAATATTTTAATATTTATTTCTTCATTAAAAAAACTCATATTCTATGTTTGATATTCCTTTGTTCACTACAAAAAAAGCAGCTGCATTCTTCTCCTTAGCAAATATCGCTATTCACTCTTATCCTCAATTACTGCACGCTTCATTAGCTATTCAATAATAAGAGCGCTGTGCTCTATTACCCAAATCTACGGTGCGTAAACAAGAAAATATTTGTTATTGAAGATAAATAGGTATTATAAGTGCGTTCGTACGCTTGTGCACGAGTATAAGCTCTATGACCCATTTTTGGTATTTGAGTAAACTAAACAGAAATAATTTATGCAATTGGCTTGAAAAGATGTAATATTTGTACGTGACTCGTTGGATCGCGATAAAACCTTGAAAATTTTTTTCTCGAAAACCTCGAGAGCGTAAAAAATTTTAATAAAGCTTAGTAAAAGCTTTCAGAGAGTATTTACTACCTTTATGACCCATTTTTTGTGTGAAAAAAATAATGTGTAAGGATCCAATATCTCGTTAGGTTACAAAACCCTGAAATCTTTTTCTCGAAAACTTCGCCGACGTGAAAGCTTTCTGTGAGTATTAACTTTATGACCCATTTTTAGTATGAGCATAACAAAACAGAAATAATTTATGCGAATGGCTGGAAAGGAAAATTGAGAAAAATTTTTTCGAAGACACCGCGAGCTTGAAAGCTTCTGAGGATATCAGAAAATATCAACAAATGCATTTAAAGACGAAAGCTCAGAACTTTTTGTAATGTCCACAGCGTATATTACGTTTTACACAAAGTTTGTAACACCGAGAAGGAATAGTTGAAGACCCTATAAAATACCCATGTCCTCTATCTACGGACTTTTCATGAAAATTTAAAAAGAAATTTTATTTGACGAGATATCTACATGAAAACTGAAGAAAAAATGTATAAATTTATGGGATGAGATATCTTCTCGAAATTTGAAAATGGTACGATCAGATCTTACCACGATAGCATATAGCTTTCTTACAAACTTATGGCTCAAAATTTTTCTTTAAAGTTCTTATCTCACTCTCACTCTCTACCTCTGACTCTCTACCTCTCACTCTTTACCTCTCACTCTCTACCTCTCCCTCCCTATCTCTCTCCCTCTCTCTCTCTCTTCTCTTGTATGAAAATTTTTTCGATTAAGCTCCTAGAGACCATTGAAAGATAAGCTTTCCTATATGATGAGATATCTTCATGAAACCTTGACAAAATGTTATTTTATGACATATTTTCTAGAAATTATTGCCCAAGGCAACGGTTCAATCGGATGAACCGACGATATCATTTAGCTTTCATACAAACTGATGGTTCAAAATAAAGGGCTTTTCTCTCCCACTCTCTTTTTGTCTCTCTCTCTCTCTCTCTTTCTTTCTGTCACACCCTCTCTCTCTCCTCTCTTTTGGGGAAAGTTTTTTTTTAAGCTTTTAGAGACCATTTAAAAGAAAAGCTTTCATATACATATTAATATTCTTCCAGAGCTTATTGAAAATAATGAAAGCTCAGGAGTTCGTTACAAAAGAAAAAATTAATATTTAGCTTCTGAAGAAGTTAATGTGAACTGTTTATATGACAGCTCTCATGGTATTAAATTATAATTTTTTGGTTTGCCATAGTAATCAATATAGAGGTTCCAACTCCCGATTCTTTTATTCTTATTGGAGAAATTTCATTTAAGGCCAAAAAGAAGGTTATACAGAATATACTCTTATTCATTCCATCTAAATTCTAAGCAGCTTATAGCTAAGCTTGATGAATGCTAATAGCTTCTAAAGCTTTTTTTGCTGCATATGCGATCCAAAGGCACCTAACATGAAATATTCTTTCATGGACTAAGCTTTTATAAGCTACAGAGGTCAATATTACCAACTTAATTTTTATATATAATAAACAACCTTAATCAACACGCATTCGTACACACAGCGAGCACTTTCCTAATGAGACTTGTTTCAGTGCCTCAAAACTAATTTCTATGAATTCAGCCAATTATAAGTCGCCTAATCCACAATTATTGCAAAGCTCACCAAACTCACAAGTTGAAATTGTAAAAGTAATATGTAAGCCAGCAAAATGGCACAGCACAACACAGTTTCTAGGGTCAGTAGAGCGCTGGCTGTTGATTATAAGCTCGTTAACCGAAATGTGAAGGCAAACAAAAACCATTTCGAAACTTTCTTAAATTTATGCATTAAATGTCATTGCTGTTGCTGCTGATTCTCTTTGCTGCTGCAACGTCGCCCCCCTCAGCCACCCACCCCACCCGCACAGACACTTAACTGGCTGCCATAAAAGTTTGAACTTTAACCTTAAACTTGCCGCACGAACGAACGAATGTCAGGCAGCCAGCCAGTCACCGAGCAAACAGGCGAACACACACATGCGTGCACGCACACAAATACATAAACAAATACGCTAATAAATGGCTGGGGAGCTGAAAAAAGCATATTTACTTGCACATTCAGCAGCTCACTCATTCATTTAGTCATTTAGTGGCCCAGCAAATGGGTTGCAGCTGTGCTTTCACTGGCGCAATGACGAACCGACGAACAGACGAAGTGGTGATGAGGAAGAATGGCAGACCGGAGGAGTGGTGGAGTGGAGAAGTCGCAGCGTGGCAGTGATTAAGCTGAGCTGCCAAGCAAATAGTGATTTCCACTCCAGCACAGGCATTAAGCGGTAAATGAGCTTTCACATACAAAGCATAAAAAAATGGCAAATAAATTCAACCAAATATGTGAAAAAATTGCTTTGGACTAAATGAGTGTGTGGCCGTGTGGGTGAGTTGGCCAAAAAGCCACACGCAATATGAAGCACATACACACACGTACATATAAATAAACATATTAAAAAAAAAATATTTTTCTTTATATTTTTCTTTTATAAAAGAACCATTGAATGGAAAAATGAAATTGCAGAAACTGAAAGATGTGAAAATTATATTAAAAGAAAAGGCAAAATGAAATTTTGCGTCATCATATGCATGTTTATTTATATACCTATATATACATGTGTGTGTGTGTGCTTTCATATATTATATTTGTGTTGACGTGAGCAAAAGGTAAGCGTTGGCGACATGAATAAAACATAATTTCTCACGCCTACACGACAATAAAAGTTTTTGTTTCTTCTTATACACCTGCAAGTGCATTAATTTATCTACTGATCTACTTACATATATACACAGAGAGATATATACATACTATATGCGTTTGCTTATTAATATGCCCGGCATGCTCATAATATTGATTGTTTCCAACGTCACTTCAAGTAGAATTGTTTATTTAGATAATTTTTTAAAGCTTCCTCAATATTTCTTGAGGAAATTCACTTAAAATATATGTTACTAATGTGTATAATAGCTGAATAACTCTCTTTTTTATAGCAAATAAAATTTCCTACAAATTTGTCATGTAAATTTTTTTTATATCTCCTGTCATTTACAAGATATATACAAAAAAAGTGCGAAATTCTTGGAAAAATCGGGTTTAGAGCCCCGTACTACCTCGCCGGTGTGAGTTAAGACTTTGTTGCACTAGTCACTTTTGTAGAGCGAACAATTCTGAGAAATATGCGTCTAAAGTCAAAGCGATGCCATAAAATACCTCTGATATGTAGGAATTCAAAGATAAAAACTCACGATTGTAGTGTATTTTTTTGGAAAATTTTTACAGGTCTTGGTCCAGTTCTTAATGTTAATATTAAGGGCTAAAATTTTCAGGGAATTTTTTTAGGGTATTTTCAAGGAAATTTCGTGACGGGACTGAAAAAAATTAATAGCTCAATAAAAAAAGAAACACCCTAATATATATATATATATATACAAATTATTTTTGAGAATTAAAATTCAAAGTATTCAAAAGCATAAGAGAATATTTTGTAGAATAACAAGTAATTCTTAATTTTGTACACGGTATTTTTATACACAATTTTTCAAGGTATACATCCTGTGTCACATGGGATAGTTTTTCACTAGTCTCTTCATCAAGCGTTCAGTGATGTCCGGTTCGTGGTTTCTGGTGGCTCCAATTCTACTTACACTGAGCGTCAATGTGCTAATGAGAGAGTTAAGGGAGTTGAAGTCTGGTGGAAGGATAGATGAACACTGCGGTGCCACTAGGATTGCAACAAGAACCAGCCGTCTACTAGCAAAGCTAATGCAAGTTCTAACTTAGTTAACTTGCGTCCGAGGGAGTAAGCAAACGTATGGATTAGAAGCAACAGCAAGTACAGAATTGTAGTAGTAATGCGACATTTGACATGCGACAAATAGACGCAAAAATTTGGCACTACAGGGTTTGTCCGGAAAGTAATAGGACTGAATCGATTTAAAAAAATGTATTGAACCAATCGTTCCAATTCTTTAAAAACTTTCAGAATTGGGGGCTCTTTCTGTGTCCAATCATTGATGGCGTCACGAAAGGCTTTCTCCGGAATAGCCTTGAGAGCCGAGGTGATGCTGCTTGAATCCCCTCTGTCGTCTCAAAATGTTTGCCTCTCATCAGCCTTTTCAGGCAAGGAGACACAAAAAATCCGAAGGGCCACATCTAGACGGTAGGGCGGCTGCGGAGGCATTGGGGTGTCGGCCTTGGTTAGGCAGCTATTCACAAGAAAGGCGGTGTGAGCCGGGACGTTGTTTTGGTGCAACTTCCAATCGTTTGAGTTTATTAAAAGACTTCCACGTAAAACTTGGCGTTGGCGGTTTGTCCAGGAGGAACATATTTATGGTGGGCGATACTTTTAATGTCAAAAAAGACGATTGTCAGTGTTTGTCGAAGTCGCAGGTTTCTGGGTAAGCGTGCTTGATCATATCAAACGTCTTTGTCGCAAATTTACTGAGTTTCCCACTGAATTTAATCACGTACCTTTGCTCTAATGAATGCTGTATTTTCAGCTTGCACCACTCGCAAAAACACGTTGCTCGAAAATGTTTGAAAATGTTTGTCCTCCGCTCCGCTCCGAAGTACAATCATGGCGGAAGAAAATCAATCTTATAAGTATTACTTTCCGGGCAAACACTCTATATATAATAAGCTGCACTTGAAAAAAAACTCATCAACAGCACATGATCTAGACTGCCAACAGAAAAGAAGACTTATTGAGAGGGAGATGCATGAACCAAATATGTCCTAAGCAGCAAAACCTGAAACAAAGATAGGGTTACATCCTCATCGACTGCTGGGACGGGAAGCAAGTACAAAAGTGCGGTACCAAAAATAAGTTTAATAATAAAATATTATTTCATGTTATCTTATGGGTATTAGAAGGATCTTCATGCTTACGAACTTAAGTTTTATCTGGCAAAACCACCAACAGATATTTTAACAATTCACGATATGAACTTGCTCATAAATTTCGAAAAATTGTATGACAAATAAGTTTTTAGCAGCATAAGGCGGCAGCCTTCCAAATTACTTCTTCATAAAAATCTTTAGGATGGGCAAGGGTAGGAAATGGCGGTGTATATTTGATAGACAAAAACAGTAAGATGATAGCGAAAAGATTTAATAAACTCTCATAAAATATATGCTTTTGATTCCAGACTCTGTTCAAATTATTTCACAGTCATACTTGTAGTTCGACGCAGAAAAAGGCTTATTTGAGTTTCCAGTTTTTTATCAATATATGTATAAATTTTTTTACTATTTTTATTATATATGAAAAAAATAAAAAAATCGTCTATCAAACTATCAAATAGTATGTGCCACATACTCAGAACATTTTAACATATGAGCGCTATTTCTGATGTTTACAGTAACTTATAATATTCATCTCAGGTTTAAAATGGAATTAAATTGAGAATTTTTTTACGCAATTATTTTTACAACTCTCGACGAAGATTAACTCAGCAACAGTAGATCCATGAATTTAATTCATTTTTTGGCGTTGAAGCTACATCAAGGTATTAATCGATGGTATGATGAACTCAATTGAGGACGTAGAACACTTCAAGACGAATTTCGTGAAGATCGTTCAAAATCGGTTCTGGAAACTATTGATACTGTGCGTAAACTAATGTTGCAACATCGTGATGGGATCTATTATGAGCTTAAGAGAACTATAGACATTAGTGGGACCAGCATACATTCAATATTACATGGACATATCGAAGCAAAAGTGGAAAATTAAAATACTTCCTGCTTCACTCATTGTTTTTCTATACTTATCTGTTCCGCTTTGCTTATTCTCTATTTTGTTCTGCGCTGCGCTATACTATATGTCTAGTCTTACCTACTCTGTGCTTGTAAAAGCTGTAAGCTATCAAATCCTAACTTTTCTCAGAGATCTTATTTCTTTTTTACTTAAAGTGAACGATTTAAAGTTTGTAAGTTTACTAAGTTCCTATGTATTAAAGATAACTATGTAAACGCTGACATTTTCTTCGAATTTACCAATTCCTCAGTTATTTCATATTGAAATTGTTCATCTAGTTCGGAGAAACGAATAAAAGCTCCTAAATCATATTTGTATTCCTGCCAAATTGTTAGCGGTAAAAATATTTAGCAGCAACATAAATATTTTCAAAGAAGTTTTATTCAGAATTTCACTTTGCTTTTGACCTTTAGTCACCATTACCTCACACAAATATTTCTATGTCAATATTTGAATATATAAACAGATACAGCTACAGGGTGCAACATTTGTGATTTTAAACAGGAAGCAACTTTGGCATATACTAAGCAACTGAGTAGACTAGACATGTTTTAGAAACTCCCACCTTTATACTAGAATAAAAATAGTGTCCTTGTGAGGCAATAGTGACGGTTGATAGAAATTAAGTTTGACAGATGACAGCTTATTATGTCTACCAGCAAATTCGATTCATAAAACTTACCAGTTTCAACAAAATAAGATGTCATGGAACACTGCGAACCCAACTACTCAGCTGAGGCAACTAAACAATTTTTGGTTAGTTTAAATAGGCATCAAGATCTCAAGATTTCGCTTCTGATTACATCTGTCTATGCGGTTTTTCGAAAATGGAAGTATGCGATTGACGAACTTAAGTCAAACTTTTAGCCGAAATTATTATTAGACCACCCGAGCTTCTCGCAAATGTATAAGAAACACAGGAAAAAATAAAGACAAAGAATTGAACCAAGTTTTGCTAAAAATTTTGGATTATTTTTCAAAATATATAATATCAAATTAAAAAATAATAGTGAAAATATAAATAACAACTTACTCACGACTTAAAAGTTCTCACACCCTGTACAAGTAGTATGCTCATGCTCCTACAGTAAACATGCCAAAAATTCATGTGGCAAAAAGGTTGAGCAAAAGTTTGAAAATTTAACCGCTCTTGCCTCATTTTTAGCATTTATTTAATCTAAGGTTCGGCATGCTAACCGTTTTCAGTAAACAGTTTTCACTTTACATTTTCATGCCGTACGCCATTCGTTTCCCCCTTGGTATTGACGGCATCTCGACGGTCACATGGGATGAACCACGCACATTCGCATAGTCATATGGATTTACATGTGACTTTGCTGAGAGCAAGTACCATATGGCAAGCGTACGATAACGCATAACCACTAAGAGGTAAGGATTTTATGGCACATAGAAATTTATATACAATGTATGTGTATGTTAGTTTTTACGGCACAAATTTGTGTGGATAGGAAAAAATGTGCAAAAAATATGGGTATACCAAACGCACGGAGCTATATACCATACATACATAGCATATACATAGTTACATGCCTCCGATCACAATCGTTATATTTATTTATGCAATCCTCTTTGTGCCATGACAGTTTACTCGGCCCATATGTTTAACAGGTTATGGTCGGAAGAGTAGTATTGTGCGCGAAATTAAGTAAATATTTGCGGAGATAAGCGATGACAATGCAAACGCTTCGAAGCGACCTGTTAGGAAAATTCAACTTTTGACAATGCGAGTTTGATATTATATAAGGTCTGTCGCAAAAGAAACAGGACTGTTAAAAAAAAACAACAACAAAAAATTAATATTTTTCAAAAGTTATATTTTTTTATTCAAAGTAGCTTCCTTGTGCTTCGATACAGCGTTTAGCCCGGTCAATTAGCATTTCAAATGAGTGTTTAAGGTCATTTTTCGGAATGCTCTTGAGAATATCGGTCGTCGCCTTTTGGATAGCTGAAATGTGCTGAAACCAGTGTCCTTTCATGGGCAAATGAAGTTTTCCAAATAGGTAAAAATCACAGGGTGCCAGATCAGGTGAGTAGAGAGAGGGATTAATGGTTCTTATGGAGTTTTTTGTCAAAAAATCAGTGAAAAGTGTCGACCGATGACACGGCGCACAATGGGTAATCGGCGGCAAAAATATGTAATTTTTAACTATCTAATTTTAACAAAATCTCATTCCAGTAGTCTTTCTAGACAATGAATATAGTTTAATTTATCACTTATTTGCGAATTGCCATTTCACTGACATAACAACGTATTTTTAAAGTCAAATAAACAAAAAAATCTCTTGAAAATTGTGAAAAATATTGAGAAATATATGAGTACAGAAGTAAGGGATTTCGACGTTTTATGCAATAAGAAGTGACTTTAAAGTGTAGCCTAATATATATTATAATATATTATAAAATAATTATTTTCATTTCATAGGCCTAATTCATGTCAATTTTGACAAAGTTTTAAAATAAAACCATTTTTTAAACACTTTTACATAAAAATTATAGATTTGACAATTAGCTACATGTACCTACATGGTCTAGTTAGTCCTAATATTTGATGTACACTTTAAGGAATATGATAACGAAAAAAAAAACTGCGCATATGTGCGGATACGTGCGGATAAGGATCAAAGATAGCTATAACCTTGTCTGTTGGAATTTTTTTTTTTCGTTGTTTTGTTTTTTTTTTTTTTATTGTTCGGTTTGTTGCTTTGTTGTTATTTTTTGGAGTTGTCTCTCGTTATACAACAACAACAAAATACTAGTTTAGATGCCTTATATTATTTGAACTAATTACACAGTACAACAGCTAATCTGGGGGGTGAGAAATTCCAGGTCGGGGTGATGGTACTAGGTCAGTATAGTAAAACCCTCAAAGGGTTTGGTGTTCGTATGTGATACCGAGAGAAGTGCAAACGGGTGAAAAAAAATTAACAAAACACGAAATTTTGAAATGGCAAAAGAAATAAAATATTGTGATATTGCAGAAATTTAAAATAATATTAAATACAATCAATAGTCAAGCAGCAATAGATCCTCAAAAATTTGAAATTTATTGCATGAAAACTGCGAGGTTATATGTCAGCCTTTATGAATTTTACTATATGCCAATGACGATACATAAAGTAAAGATTACAAGAAATATAGGCTTAATCATTCTAGAAAATGCGACAGAATTTCTACAAATCAAGATGTAATGCACTTGCTTTTAGCTTCATCACCTTTGTGCCAAATTTCACTCTAATATCTTTATTTATGGCTTAGTTATGGCACTTTATAGGATTTCGGTTTCCGCCATTTTGTGGGCGTGGCAGTGGGGCGATTTTGCCCATCTTCGAACTTAACCTTCTTATGGAGCCAAGAAATACGTGTACCAAGTTTTATCACGATATCTCAATTTTTACTCAAGTTACAGCTTGCACAGACGGACGGACGGACAGACAGACATCCGGATTTCAATTCTACTCGTCACCCTGATCACTTTGGTATATATAACCCTATATCTGACACTTTTAGTTTTAGGACTTACAAACAACCGTTATGTGAACAAAACTATAATACTCTCTTTAGCAACTTTGTTGCGAGAGTATAAAAATGAACTGCGGATACGTGCGGATAAGGATCAAAGATAGCTATGAACGGTTGTTGTGACAACGGACGCAATTGTTTAATTTATTGCGCGTCTTCACATATTGATAATTTAAAGAAGCGTTTGTGTAATTTCGAAATTCGTTGTTTAATAAAAATCTAACAGTTTATAACAAGTGTTATTTGTATAAATATATATTGCAAATAATATTTGCAAAATGTCATTCGTTTCAATAAGTAATCGACAGCTTACTGAAGAATTTATTCGTTGCGGGCGAAAAAGTGATATGTTGACGCAGTTTTTGAGGGATAAATTCCCTTCTTTTAGTGAAGATAAGGTGAAGTTGATTTTAGAACAAATTAAAAAAAGGTACATAAGTTCATTCAATTCAAAATGGAACCAGTGCCAGAGGAAAAAAACCTACTATTTAAAAATCATTCTGTATGGCTGGATAAGAATTTTACTATCGAGATGGTTGATAAATTATTACCCGGGACTTCAAATAAACGTAGTTTAATTGCTGGACGACCGGTAAAGAAATTTGAAGACTGTAGTCAACGGGCTAAACGTTACAAGGTCCAACAACTTCGAGATACGTACTCTCAAGAAGAATTAAAGGCCGCGGCTGGATCAGCAGCTATTAAGAAGACAAACTTAGATTCTCAAAAAGCGTTGGCGATGTTAGTTGATGCACAGTTATCAAAGCATCAGTATGAAGTTGTTCGAAATGTGCTTAAAGATTTCGGATGTGATGTGTTGCCACCGTATTATAGAGTTCGGGAGGAAAAAAAGCATTGTTACCCGGAAAATATTACTATTACACCAATATCTGCACAAGTTGATTTGCAAAGTTTACTTGATCACACAGCTAAAAGAATTATTTTGGCCGCCGGGAACTTCACAAATCTAGCTCATGTTCCAGAAATAATGACTCTAACATCGAAATGGGGTTGTGACGGTTCGTCAAATCAAAGTCAATACAACCAGTTCATACCTAACGAATTTGATGGTATATCTGATGCAAATTTATTTATGGTATCTATGGTGCCTTTAGTGCTTAAAACTATAGACAAAACAGACACGTTATGGAAGAACTTTAGACCTTCTTCCACAAAGTTTTGTCGGCCGATTCAATTTGAATATGCCAAGGAAACCGCAAACCATACCAAAGAAATTGTCGAAAAGATGCAGGAAACCATAAGCAACATATTGCCAACATTTGTGACTATAAAGGACAAGGTTATTGAAATACGTCACAATCTTTTATTTACCATGATAGACACAAAAATAGCTCAAGCAGCAACTGGTTGTAAAGCATCATCTGTCTGTTACATATGTAATGCAAGCCCTAAAGAAATGAACAACCTAGAATCCGTCGTCAAAAAATCATGCAATCAGGAAGCAGTTAAGTTGGGAATTTCTCCCTTACATGCTAGAATAAAAACAATGGAATTTATTTTACATATTGGGTATAATTTAACTTTTAAAAGGTGGTCTACTAATGCGGAAACCAAGCCACTTAAAGAAGAAAACAAGAAAAGGATTCAGACAGAATTACGCCAAAGATTGGGTATTAGGGTTGACCATGTTCAACAGGGTTTAGGCACAACAAATACTGGAAATACGTCTAGAAAATTTTTTAAAAATCCCGAGGTAGTTTCAGAGGTAACTGGGGTTGACCTGGAATTAATCAAACGACTGGCTACAATACTTGAAGTAATTACTTGTGGTGAGAGCATAGACCCAGTAAAATATGGAAAGTATGCTTTAGATACGGCTAGACTATTTGTTGGGACGTATAACTGGTATTATATGCCAGTGACAATACATAAGATGCTGGTACATGGCGAAAGCATAATTAGAAGTTCTTTTCTCCCTATCGGTAATCTTTCTGAAGAGGCGCAGGAGGCTCGTAACAAGGATTATAGAAACTATCGCCTT
The DNA here is from genome assembly GCA_037783105.1 of Bactrocera zonata. NCBI lineage: Eukaryota > Metazoa > Arthropoda > Insecta > Diptera > Tephritidae > Bactrocera > Bactrocera zonata. Next base: position 34,016 of record JBAWJQ010005155.1, on the reverse strand, counting down.
CGTTACGCAAGGAAATGCAGTCGAACTTCAACTAATGAAGATATTTTAAAGAGACTCTTAGTTACTTCTGATCCACTTTTATCAAGTGTAAGAGTTACAACTGTAATAAAACACATAGATCTATTAGAAGATGCAAAAGGACTACTTTTAAATTAAATCTCAAACTTAGTAAATGAGAACGTATTTATAATCTTAATTTTTTTTTTTTTTAATTTAATTTTTTTTATTTGCTTTATTTTTTCTGGACAAGCTTATATTTACAAAATATTACACTGTAGAAAATTTCGTTACTGTAGGATGATTTTTGATTTTTGTGTTATATGGGAGGTGGGCGTGGTTGTGGGCGGATTTTAACAAAATTTTTTTTTTAATCTAATTTGGCAATATGAGAGATGTGTGCCAAATTTCAAAGCCCTACCTCGATTCCTTCTATTTTTTGCCGCGGCTTGTATGAAGCGGCCCCACTGTGCGGCGCATTATCGTGCAACAGGCGCCAGGACCCTGCCTCTCGCAACTCACAACTTTATCGTAAAGCTTGACATCTTTTATGTTCTACATACTCAGAACATTCCAACATACGAGTGGTATTTGTGAGGTTTACAGTAACTTAAAATATTCATCTCAGACATAAAGTGAAATTAAATTACAAAAATTTTTGCGGAAATATTTTTTTACAACTCTCGGCGTAGGATAACTCAACAACAGTGCATCCATGAGTTTAATTCATTTTTTTTGGCGATGAAGCTACATTAAGGACCAGTAATAATCGATGGTATGGTGAATTTAATCGAGGTGCTTGATCACTCCAAGACGAATTTCGTCAAGGTTGTTCAAAATCGGTAATTTTTCTAGAAATTATTAAATCTATTTAAAAACTAGACAAACTCAGGCAAGTGAATGAGCTGTTTCGGTGATACGTTGTTCTTCAGTACGCAGGTTTACCTCTTCTTTTTAGTAGTGTTTGATCGGAGGAATGTACCAAAGCATTACAAATGTGTTTGGCTGATCTCGGAGTTTAGATATATATTTCATTCTGGTGCCCTCTACTTCTTTCTTTACCATAGGAATACCAAGTTCTTTATGGAAAATTTGCATGACGAATGTACCATGGCGAACAAGTGATTATTCTAAGCAATTTCGATAATATGATTTATGTATACGAACTGAGATATAGAGATCATCATGTGACCTATCGTGAGATTCAGACAACTATAAGCATTAGTACGCGTATGAGCTCGAAATAAACAACAATCGACTGTATGGATTTTTACAGATTCTTATGGAGCCGCAGTATGGAGAAAAACCGCGATGACGATCTCAGAAAACTCCTCTCGATGCAACATTGCTTAAAGCTTGCATCTATTCCTGTATGTAGCACTGTTTCGATGAATGCTATGCAGGTTTTATTAGGTGCACTACCACTTGATGGTCATACAGAAGTGTGCTTGAGTGTATCATTGCTGCGGAATGATTGGATTTCCGATGATGATATGGAGAGGTAGGGATAACTAGGGAGCAGGAGGCTTCAGTTGATAAGGTCAGATGTAGGCTGCAAGATCTTACGGCCGAGTGACTTACAAGTACATATCGGACGTTAGGTTTTTTTAGTTTAACCCAGGCTTCAGTTTCTGTCTGAGGCACCTATCTGAAAGGTCGGAGTGTTTGTGTGGGATGCGTATCGGGGATTGGGTGCATTTATTGCAGAATTCCCGATGTACTCGGACATTAGGGATCTGAGAGGACGTTTGGATGTTAGCGGTGTGATCTCCACTAGTTGGAATGCCAAGCAGTTAGGGTCCTTTGCGTGTAAATTGTTTAGGAGGTGAAGGCGTTCAACTGGGTATTAGGATAGCTTCTTGTGTGAATGGTGTGTGCGTTTAATGTGCGTTAGATCCCATACGCATACCCCTGGTCACCAGTACAGAGCAGTACGGTAGCTCAGCTTGTAGTAGTTTTGGCTACGAGATCTGACCTGAGACTTAATTCTATTACCACGGGGAACAAGAGCTTTTGGAGTTCTCTCCAACCTACTCATGCGGACTGACCCTTCGGTAAGTATCGTAGTGGTTGTGGTAGGGGTTTTCGAAAAATCGATTTTTGTTTTTTTGTCTTATCTTATTGTTTAACATTTCAAGAATATGTCCCTAAAATTTTAAGTCGATAGAAGTAATATTCTTAGAGTTATCGTCTTATTAGTCTCCTGGCCTTTAACGCTCTAACTCTAACAGCTGAGGGCAGTCGACTTTGAACACATTTTTAACATATAAAATACCGCCCCCCAACGTTTATATAATAATTTTTTTTTCATTAAGGGTGTGGGTTTAGTGGAAATAACAGTTTATACTTTTGGCGGCCAAAATTTTTTAATGCAAAAAAAATTATCAGAGAACGTGGGGGGAAGATTTGATTATAATTTAACTAATTTTTCTTGGTCTTTTATTTTCGGATAATTTCCAGCCGAGTTATGGTGAACACCGCGAATGTGCTTTTTCTCAAGACGTTCTAGGGAAAGCACTGTTATCGGCTTATGCCTCAATATTTCTGCATGAAAAAATTACATTTTATTGTCAAAAGTACGCTCTATAATGTAAAAAGGGTCCGAATAAAATTAATCAATCCAGATTTGACAAATAAATTCACAAAAAAAGTGTTTTTTTTTTACTTTGAAACCCTAACGACTTCAATTTCAATTTTCTTGCAAGCTACTCCCGAACACTTTAATAGGATTCACAAGAATTATTACGGGTTTAAAAAATGGTATGGTCAGAGCCTTCAAACAGATGTAGAACCCAATAGTTACATGACTCTTTCATTATTTTAGAGGAAGCGGTTTCATAGAACTTAATAGTGCTTTGAATATACCAAAAAGACAATATTGTCTCATTTGGTTCAAATTACAAAAATTCACGGAAGCAAAAAATTATGTTCGTACTAACAATAGAATATTATGTAACAGGTCAGTACATTACATAAATCATTGTTACATTTTTTTTTTTTCAAAAATATAGAAAGTTCGCGATATTCTCAGGTCTTTTAAAATTGCAAGCACATAAGGTTAAACAATAAATAAGACGAAGATAACAAAATAAAGTACAAAAGAGGAAGAAAAGATATTATCATCAATTGCGTCTTCATAGTCATTACTTTTCTCACTTCCACAGCTAGTCCTTAAAGTGCGCCTCGAGGTTGGCGGACCATTTAAGCAACTGTTGAAATGAAACGCTTATTGACTTTAAATCAACCCACCGCTTATGAAATAGGTATAATGGCTTAATTGTGATAAACGAGTAATTAATTTTCCATAAAATAAAGGAGCACGTAATTTTAGCCACGTACTCTTAAACGTACCTGCATATACATACATAAAACGTACGTGTACACCTTTACATACAAACTAATACTAAGCGTACGTGCTCTCTTCCTCAGCTACATACTTATACACGTACTTATGGAGATACATATTTTAGTAATATTTTTGCATGCATGAAACCATTCGCTATGCTCCCCATTAATGTCCGTCGGTTCATGTCTTAGTTAGTTAGGATTATATTAAGATTAGTTGGCAACAGGTGAATCCATATGTTTGTGTGTGTATGTGCACGCTTCAATGTGGATTTCTTTTTATATGTGCCAAGGTTAGAGTATTGTCTACTGGTGCCAGCGCTGGCTTTAAGAAAATTATTACTGATTTTTTTGTTTTTGGATATAAAAGCTTCTAAGCGTGCAAGCAATAAATTCGAAATTAGAAATAAAGAAAAATTTTGCTGTGCTTTCAAAGATTTTTTCGAATTAAAGTCGGATTTAGTTGGATGGACAAGACAAGACCAAGTATCCTCTGGGTAGCCAAGGAACATCCGTTTGAAGGCGAGCTAAAGTGAGTTGTGCGCTGGGTTTGGGACCCGCCCTATAAAAAACGCCACCCAATGAAAAGCTAACAACAGCCTCGGATGAGAAACCCTTCTTTCAATGAGGACCTTGGCAGACGCATTAAGGATGGTTGATGTCCTCGTAAAAATAAAGGCTGATATCACCGCCGTTCAAGAAGTGCGGTGGACGGAGTAGGTCCTTGCGGCATTTACTACAATAACCATATAAAGGAGCACAAATTCGGTGTGGGATTCGTGGTGGGAGAGAGATTCCGTCGCCCAGTCCTGGCATTCACCTCGATGGATGAACGTATAACAACAATTCGTATCAAAGCGAAGTTCTTCAACATATCGCTGATTTGCGCCCAGGCCCTACGTAAGAAAGAAAAGATGTAACCAAAAATGCCTTCTATGAGCGCTAGGAGCACATCTATGAGAGCTGCCCCCGCCACGATGGGCGATATCTTTGGCACAATGGTAAATTCAGCCTCCATGAGGAAACATCCCAAATGGGTTGAGGATGATCAATTTCGAGGGAGCCCGAAATATTGTTATCTTCAGTACTAGATTCCAGCATAGGAAAATTCACCAAACTACCTGGCTGTCTCCGGATCGAAAAGCCACCAACAAGATTGATCATGTTGTGATAGAGCGAAAACACGTCTTCTGTGTTTTAGACGTGCGTAATCTCCGAGGTATTAACATCGACTCGGACCACTATCTGGTTGTAGCCAAGATACGCACCCGCCTCTGTGCAGCAAAAACAAACAAAAGGAAGGAAATGCAGAAGTACGAAGAGCTTGACAAGCTGGTCCACGCAAAGATGCGGCAACTAACAGCAGGTTTCAAAAACAGAGCATCCTCTTGTACGAGTGTATCCCATATCTCGTAGAACCCCCAGAGGTGAACTAATGACTGATGCCCAGAACTTACAAAAATTATGGAGAAAAAACTTCTTCAGCCTGAAGCTCATGATCTCGGCGACATTTGATTTCAACAAGTCGGTGCCACTTCCCACACATCGCATTAATCATTGAATTTATTGAGAGTAAACTTCGGTGAGCACATATTTTCATATTTTGGGCAGTTAGATTTTTTCATTTGGGAAAAGTCTAAGGTCTATCCGGACAATGGCGCTTCGATTCAGACCTTGGAGTAAACATCACGCATATCATTCGTCCAAATTCTCGAACGATTCATCGAAAATTGAACTCAACGGATGAACGATCTGAGACATATGACATATGAAACATTCTTTACTATCTCGCTATACACTGATCTATACATCACTAACCAGAGTTTAATATATTTTTATAGTTTTAAGAATATTTATTAACTTTTAAATGAGATACTTAAAAAATTCTGTTGAATTTTGATACGACAATACTAGTAAATAGAGCTTAAGATTTGTGATTTTATGTTTATCAGCTTTCTGGTATAGTATTTTAGAACATCTGAGTTTAATTTGAAATTGAAAACAAAGAGAGAGACGAGTAAGACGAGTTTAAGGAAAATTTAAATGAACTCCGAGTTTGTATGTTACTAAACACCACTAAAATAAGACTGATAAAATTTGACCCGGACTGCTCCATTTAAATCAGGCGCTAACTGAATCAGTAAAAAAAACTTTCCTAATTTTGTACAACATTTTTATTGTTCTATTGTTGATGTTTGAACTCTATATGTCAATTAGTATGTGTTGGCAGCTGCTTGTTTAGATACGAAAAGTATGTCTGGAGTTTGCTTGCAATTTTGTATTTCTAAGAAAATTACATCTACGGAATCGTGGAAAGTGTTGTCGACAACGGTCGCAAAAGGGCTTGACAATGTAGCTGAAGGGAGTACATTCAACAAACGCATCATTACTGGTGACAACCCCTGGATTTTTGAGAATGATGTCGAAACTGTCCAACTATCTAGCCATCTACCGAGTGACGCTCCAAAAATGAGCCAAAGCCGAAAAAACCCAAAAACTCGCTGATGGCACTCAAGACCATCCCATTCAGGTCTTATAACTAATATATGGAAAATTGCAAAGATTTGTATTAAAATACATCAGTGCGATTCAAGTTTGATCATATGCTAAATTCGAACTTTATGGCGCAAAATGAGCACTCTATTGCAGGAAATTATAATAAATTTAATCACATTCCCTAGAAAAATGGCCCGCCAAACAGATTTCTGATAAGTTTACATATCGGTATACTTACTATACATATATGTGTACATATATCTGATAAACATATATACATATTTATATATATCTCCACCTCATATACGTGCAAAAAAACTCATGGGCTTTTTCTGGCAATTTACGTCATATTTATAAATCTAATTGAAAAATTAACTATTAATGACAGCAGAGAATACAAAATGCTTAAATATATACACTTAATGAGTACAAATAAATACAACAAATTATAGCAAACAAAGAAAATGGAGAACGGACTAATTAAAGAGAGTCCTTTTAAAGGATGAAAGGTGAAATGAAAAATTGAAATGCTGAGCAATTACTGAAATTCACTGAACCAAGCGGAAAATACCAACACAAACAAAGATACACACGCACTTTAAACACTTAAAAAATGGCGGCAAGCTTATGAAGAGGGTAGAAGTTCAAATTGTCAGCGTTTACTTCACAACTTGCGGGCTTCCTACTAACCTATATATAAACGAAAATATAAACAAACGCCCACACATATGCGGTCACATGGTAAGCACGCATTCGTAAAGCGTAGACATTGTACTATCTACACACACATATACCTACTTGTATGTATGAATAATTGAGTATATATGTACATTAAACATATACATATAAACAGTTTTGACCAAATATACACACACATGTATGGCATGTATATGGTATGCGTATACCGAATCTCATTGAGTCATTAAAAAGTTGCAGAAAGTTATACCAAAACAATTTCAGCGAACGAGGAGAAGAGGCTCAGCGCCATTTTCTTTACATACTCGCTATTTTTTGGGAGCCAACGCCACAGAGTTGCAGGCTAGCCAGCTGCCGACGACGGCGTGAGACCACCTGCTGGCACATTTCTAATTAAGCTCCCGAAGGTAAACGGTATTATTTGAAAGTCAGTTGAGCAATTTTGCAACAGCAGGCTGCTGTAACGGCAGAGCGGAACGGAGCGGAAAGTGAGTACCGTAAGAGAGTGAGAGCGTGAAATAAGCGCACAGTAAGTTACAACTCTAAATACAGCAGTGGGCGCTGTAATGGAAACGAGTTTGAAGAAATGTTGACTTAGTAGTTGTAATTTTTTGGATTTTTTTTTTATGCATAGCAAATTTTATTAGCTAGTGTATATTTAGTAATGAAAAATAATATAATATTCTGATCAATTTTTTTTTTAATTATATGGTTTTCATATGAACTAAACTCACAGACAATCTTAAGAATTTGTTTTCTAATATTTTAATGTGGTGGTATTGAATTTTAATAAAAAAAAACGGAACTTGATCATCGCATATTTATTTTTAACTTAATATTTTGGTGCATTTCTAGCATGCCCAAGACTAAAAAATATATCAAAAATAATTTATTTTGACTTATCTTAAATTTGCTGGTCCTTATGTTATTCGAAAAATGTAGAGTCCTCTCTTTATAAATTTTTTTTTTTCATATCTAAACCTAGCATTGTATTTGGAGAGGCAAAAGCTAATAAAAGCATATTTTTTTCTTTCATTTTTATATATTCTTTTGGATTGTAAGGTTAAAATTGTAACGAAGGCTTTCCTGAGGGTAGTTACACTCTCAGCTATAGTATTACCGTGTTTATCTAAAAAAAATCTTCAACATTACAGATTCGTCGAAGTAGCATTAAAGTAAAGTTTGAAAATAATATGAATTTGGCGATCGATAAGCCCAAACTTACACTTGAATATAAAAATTTTATTAATTTTGTAAAAAAAAATCTGACATTTAAATTTTCCAATCTAAAAATCTATGTCATATATGAGTCTAATAACTCTCTATAGTGAGTCCACATCCACTTTAAGCTTGGAAAAGTCAAAAAATTCAAACTAAAAAAATGGGATTCTATTTTGCGATACACCACTGTATACATTGTCTTACATATATACACGAAAAAGGGAATTCGCTTGCGTGGGCGTATATATACAGAACGTCATCAAGTAAAATAACAAAAATAACAACAATACGATTTACATACAAAAAAGGGGATAGCTCGTAGCAACAATGTCTGTCGTATACGTGAAAAGGTAAATTGAGCACTAACGAAATTTAAATGAACTGTAATATAATGTAAAATGCATAAACATTTAAAAATTCTATTGAAAATAATTTTCACTTTCATTTTCAAAAAATTTTCATTTTCGAAAAAATTTTGAAAACAGTTTAAAAAAAAATTTTTTTTTCTTGAAGAGAAACGAAATTTTGCGTTCAACATTTACTTAAAACAATAAAACACACATTTTTTATGCAAAAAAACTCACCTGCACTACTACCATGAGCCATTTTGATGCCAACTGTTTGCTTTAACTCCTTCAATGAAAGTATTAATTCAGCGCTATACTAAACACAACACACTTGCGCTGCAAATGTTTAAGTTTCTACGGCAATGCACGCATTAATGCTTAAATAATTTTTGCCCAAAAATCACACGAATCTGTACTTTTTCATACAACGCTTCACACCTCGTTTATACACGTTTAATACGAAAGAAATTATCACCAAATAAGCACTTATCATTCACCAAATTGTATTTCCAGTCAAATAATTTATATACACATACAAACACCCGTATGTGTGGCTTGTTAGAATATTATAGAGGCAGCCACAATGAAAAGCCTAGTACTAGCCATAATACGCGTTTTTAGGGAAGAAGACACGTCCGCACACGGAAAACTCAAAAGAAAAACTGCCAGCAAAGGTCCGCATATGCGAAGTTAAGAGCTCGTTAAAGTCAGGCTAACGAGCAAAATGCGCTCTCCTCCCCACCACAGCAAGCCATGCGGCATGTCAAGCTGCGGCAACTGGTTCTGCAACGCACCCCCTCGGCAACGATGTTGTGCTGAGCAGCATTAAACGATATTGCTTGGTGATATGAAACTGTGGCTCTCGCATTAACATGCCGTCAACAAAGAGTTGTAGCTCATATAGTGTTGCAGAGGAGGCTGCCAACTAGTTTATTTTGTAACTGGTGCATTTTTCGGTACTGAAGAAATAATATTAGGTAGACGAAAAAGTATTTTCGTATTTTGTCAATAGCAAAAATGCAGTTGTATATCTCTAGTGATACCAATTACTTTGTGTCTTACCATATAGTGTTGAAAATATAAAAAAATAAATTAAAGTTTGATTATAAATACGAAAAGACTTTTTCGACCTCTAATATATTGAAATCTTGAAATCAACTCAGCATGTTATATTCTAATATTTATACTAAAAAAAAATTCGTTAAAATTTGTTCCTTCAAAAAATTTCATTTTTAAAATTCATAAAAAATGTTTCCTGTCAGCTCACTGTATATTTTTCTCCGCCCTATCTTCACATACCGCCATCACTTTTCAAATCCCTAAATCACCAACTTTACTTTCTCTTTCAAACACCCAGCGCTCTTGTGCTCTCTCTGCTATATACCAAATTGTTGCTTGTGCGTACGTTTAAGCTACCAGATTGTCACTTTCATTTGGGTAGGTTATGTGTTTTTATGGTTCATGACGACTGTTTACTTTCCCAACTAAAACTAGTAACAACTCAAACGCTCTTTTAAACATACATAATTTCGGACATTTCAACAACTCACTCAGTTCTCTCTTATGCTAGCGAGCACTTCACTCACTCAACGAGCCAACCACTTACATCAGCTGATTGTTTGGTGCTCAATGCTCACTTTACTCGTATTGCCTGTTGAGACACTCATAGTGGAAATATGTACGTGAGGGTTCCTCGAGTTTGATTAATTACTAGTGAGTGTAATTATGCTTAATTCATGCACTTAAAAACATTTTCAACATTAAAGAAACTTAAATGGAATTTTTATATAATTCTTTATCAAATTATTAATTTTTAAGCTCCACTCAAACTCACATGTAATAGAAACAAAGAGAAACGAACTGGTTTCTCGGGAACAGCAGATAATATTATTACTGTTTTTAGTGAAAGTAAGATTAATTTGTCCTTAATGGAAAAGTCTACAAAACTACTTTATTAGAGAATAAAAATATCAGAAAAGGCAGAAAAAGCTTAGGAAATTAAAATAAAAAATATTATACATATTTTTTTTATATTTCGATAGTTTATAGATTTAAAAATATTATACTAAAAATTTAGTTCAGTATTTCAATATTTTTTGAGTTACAGGCTAGCCGGCCAATTCAAACTACTCTATTACATTTCTTTAAACGCTTTTTTCGCGAAACAAAATTTTCAAATAATTTACAAAATTACCAAATTTTGCCTAAAAGTCATATTTTTTTCATTTTTTATTTATTTATTTTTTTTTTCGACTGCAGTTCATTGTATGGCAATATCCCCTAGTAGAGTATATTTGTGGTCTCACCTACGAAGAAGGCTGGAATTTTTTAAAAAGTGGAGTACGAAAATTATTAAATTTTTGTCTTCAACTTTCTAAATAACAATTTTGACATTTCTAAATCATGGTAACAAGTCAATGGCTGCAATTAAACACAAATGCAGTAGTGCGTCAGTGCGTATGAGTGATATTTTTCGTCACTTAAAGCATCTTCAACTTCCTAAATAACAATTTCGACTTTTCTAAATCATTCTGAAGCATTTTCAACTTCTCTAATAACAATTTTGACATTGCATCCCATTCAATGGCTGCAGTTAACACACCAATTCAATAGTGAGTCAGTGCGTATGAGTAACATTTTTCATCATTTGAAGCATATAAAAGTTTACCCATAGCCATCAACAGCTTTAAAATAATAACAAGAAAACAACAAAAAGTTTATAAATGACATCTATATACTCACCTTCCTATATACTCATAAGTATATACATACATATACTTATGTATTTGAAATGAATAATAAAACGCAATGCTTGTACTTTCAATATAAACATGTATGTATACATATAATCTCATTCACTACTTGGTAATAATATATAATGTATGTGTTTGTATATAATTTCACTAGATATTTCTATATGGTATCTTTATACTTTAATATTCATAATTTGTATATAAATAATATATGTATGTATGTATGTATGTATTAAATTTTACAATTTGCTTAATATTCTTCTGTTTATTTTGAGAATATTCTATATACTTGTATGTTTACTTTCATATGATTATATGGCTATATGTTTGCATGTATATGTACTATAAGCAATTGCACGCTATACGTATACATTAGCAACGGTAAATAATGTTTGCTTTGTAACTATGTTCGCTTTGCTTGCTGTTTATTATATTTTAAATGCCATTAAATATTTAAAGAAAAATAATAACAGTAAAAACAATTTTGGTAAAAGATAAAAAATACTAAAATTTATACACAAATAATAAGCCAAAATTGTGTTCACATATTTTTTTTTATTAAATTTTTTTTATTTTTTATGAAGTAATAATAAACCAAATAACATTTACTTTAACAAATTGGAAAAAAAAATTATGTGGACGCATACTCGATGAAGAATACTTGGAAACCTTGATCTTTCTCTTTCTCCCTCTCCCTCTCTGCTTCTGTATGGGTTACTACATATCTGCCCAGCAGGAAATTATGACTTAAACCAAAATTATAATCATAATATTTTAATTGAATGAACACAAATTATGTAAATTTCAGAAAATAAAAAATTACAATACTGAGCGATTTTTTATAAAAAAAAAATAATAATTTAATCAAGTTTTTATTTTCGACAATTTTGTTTAACAATATTTGCCACTTCGTTGTTTTATATAATTAACTAATTTCTTTAAGATTTAAAAAAAGATAGGAACAACGCAGTTTTTAAATAACAAAATTGATAACTTTTTTGCCACATACAGTGGTGAGTATAAATTCAACATACATATGCAAATTTTTTTCAAATTCCATTTACACGTGTGCACATAAAATACACTTACAGAACTTTTAGTAAAAAACATACAAATAGTGCTTAAAAATATTAGTAAAAAAAATTTTAGAATTTAAAAATTGGAACTGCTTCATACGAAAAAGTTATCAAAATTAATACACAACCTTAACAATACACAGTTTTATTGATGTACAGGGTATACTTTTCTAAAAATATATGTAATATAAATGTCTTTTTTATTAAGTAAAACTTTTAAACTTTTTAAATAAAACTAAAAAAGAGATTTCAAAAAAAATTACAGCACACCCTTAAGCGCAAAAGCGCTTGAACTGCTATTTTGGTTATAAAATATGGCTAAATATATTTAAAAAATTATTTGAAAATCTATTGCACTATAAAACGTGGTATTTTCAAGAAATTACAGCATAATTTAGGCGCAAAACCGCTGGAATGATTATATATGCTTAACGTTGTATAATTATGTTGTACTTCCGTTTAATTTAACCGTAAAAATATTCAAGAAAAAGCAAAATGCTTTAGAAATCATATTTTTTAAAATTTACAGCATACTTTTAGGCACAAAGCGCTTGAATTGCTGTTTTGTTTATAGCCTAAAAATATTCAAAGGAAAGGGATAACAAATCTGGAGTACTATTGTGAATACAGTAACATTTTTAAAATTTTGCAACATATTTTTAGGCGCAAAAGCGCTCCAATGATTATATAAATTTTACGTTGCATAATTTTGTTGTACTTTCATTTAATTTTGCCGTAAAAATATTCAAGATAACGTATCAAAAAACTAAATACTTTTAAAAATTATATTTTCAAAAACAGTGTGCTTTTAGGCGCAAAGCGCTTGAATTGCTGTATTGTTTATAATTTTGTTTTACCTAAATACATTCAAAAGAAAAGCATAAAAAATCTGAAATAATATTTTGAATAAGCTAATATTTTTAAAACTTTGCGACACATTTTTAGGCGGAAGACCGCTTTAATGAAAATATAAATTGCAAAATCTTATTTTTTTTCGTTTAATTTTAACTTAAAAATGTGTATATTTAAAACAAGGTATCAAAAAATTCTCTAAAAATTATATTTTCAAAAAATTACAGCATACTTTTACAATAAATCATAGAAAAAATTATATTCCCAAAATATAACAGCATACCTTTAGGCGCAAAAGCAACAATTTAGTTATGTATAGCGCATTTTTGTCATCAATATACTTTATAATTACAAGCAACGTAATTAATTGGCAAATGCCAGCCACAGCACTGCTAAATAATGCATTTAATGGCATGTTAATACTTTCAAACATATTTTGTACATTTTCCAAATATAATTGTTTTCCCTTTATGTGTGTTTAACAATTCTTTAAGCAAGTTCTTCAACAAATAAACATTGCATTGTATAAAAAGCAACAGATTTATGCTTGTTTTGTCATGCCCAAGCATGTTCAAACGTGTTTAAGCATTTCCAACAATGTAAATAACAACTACTTTTTTTAAACATTACGTTCAAACATACATATAAATATTTTTTTCAATATAATTTATAATTTTCTCTGCATTCTAAACTGGACTGGTATACAATTTGCATTTATAGTATATTTGATTATTATTTACAAGGTTTTATGTATGTATGTATGCATGTATGTATGTGTTTATGCTTGCGATAGGAAGTATAAAATTGTGGTGATTCCCTACATTTTCTTCTTTAAATACATTTTTCTCTATATTTTTTAATTTTTTTTTTTTTTACAATGCTGCCATATTTAATATGTTTTGCATCTAAATATCGTTGGCTATAACTTTATAATATACTTCATAATATTCTACTTGCACTTTTATAAATCTGTATAATCTTACTATGCAACTTTTCCACACAAAGTTTTACAAACATTTCACCAAACTCATCACTAAGTACTTACAACTATAACTATATGCATGTGTATGTAATATTTACTGTATTTATGTTTCAGTTTTAGTTGCTACTTTTTTGTAATTTTTCTGTGAACATTTATATATTTTAGTTAATGAACTCAGGTCGCTATGTATTCCACTGTATGAAATTGTTGAGTTATTTCTCCCTTTACAGGACTACATTCCCAGCCGTTTAGCAAGTTTTTTTGTGTTTTAGATCTGAAAGCCTGTCACAATGTGCTTCAAACTACATATACATATATATATGATCGTGTTTAACCTCAATTCATATATTTCTTACATTTAATAGTTTTCTTTTTTTACTTTTTAACTGTATATATGTATATTACTATATGAGTATATGTATTAGTAATGAGTATTAGTTCAACCAATGATATTTACATGAGTTCTTACATTTGTCCGTTGCATTACTGCATGGTTTTAGCCTTTACGTGTCTGCTTAGGCGGGCATTACTTTACTCAGTTTTAAATAAGAATTTAATTTTTGTCAGCTAATTTGAAAAATTATTAAATTGTAATGCAAAAGTTATAAATTGAGATTTTTTTAAGTTGGAATTTTATTTTTTTTTTAAAGGTGGCAATAATTATTAAACATTTTTAAAATAGATTTTCGTTCTTGAAATACAAAAAAATACTCTGGAAATGTATTTCTTACTACAGAATATTTGCAGTATAATTTTATAAAAAAAATATTAAATATTAAAGAAAAATTTACAGCTTTTAATATTGTAATTAAAAAAAAATTTACTGCAAAAAAATATAAATAAAAGATATTACGAAAAATGTATTAGTTTTTTCTTTAATTTTAATTTCTTTTAATTAACAATTTTAATATAATTTTTTTGTTTATTTTTTTTTAATTCAAATTTTTTTTAAATTAAAAATTAAAAAAAAATTAAAGAAAAAATTTAAAATTAATCAATTTTTAGATTTTTAATTTCTAAATTAACTTTTAATTTTTTTCACTAATTTTTAATTCAATTCAAATTAAACAAAATTTTAATAAAAAAAAATAAAAAAATGTAAATTAAAATTTCAATTATAAAATTTAATTATAAAATTTATTTTATATAAATAAAAAAAATTAAACATTTTTTAAATATTTTTATCTTTAATCTTTTTTTAATTTTTTTAATTTTAATTGAATAAAAAATTAAATAACGAAAAATTTAAAATTAATTTTAAATTTGTGGCAAAAAAAAATTTTAAATAGTTTTTTAATTTTTTTTTTTAACTTTGCAATACAAAATTCACCTTTTTGATAAACTTAATTTTCATTTTCATGACAGTAAACTTTCCCGCTGTGATATATAACCACTACCCACTTTGGTTTGAATTTTTGTTTGTAGCTATGTGTGTGGCCCTACTCTACAGTTTCTTCTAGGTGCAAGCTTCTACGCTCCACTACTACATTGACTGCTGTTTGTGTTATCTAAAATGGATGCCAATTCTCTTTTACTTGTCTACATTTTCTGCTGATTTCTTAATATATATTTAGATATATATTTAGTTATGTATTTATTCATCTGTTTTTCCATGTTTTTAGGTGTCTGTACTTCGTAAGCATATGTTCAAGTGTAGATGTTTATTTATTTTCGATTATTGTCTGCAATTGCAATACAAGACTCCTGGACAATTGCAATATGGATCGAGCATCGTGCCGCTCAGCCATTTCTGAAAGAGAAAAACCAAATTGCTTAATGAAAATTTCCAAAGACAAAGATACCGTAAATGTAAGATTTCATTCCAAAAAAAATATTCAGAATAACTTTCAAAATTTTTCCAAAAAAGAATTTCCAAAAAATTCTAAAAAATATTAACAAAAGAAAGAAAGAAGGAAATAAAAAGAAAGGAAAATTGTCCAAATAAATATTTTGAAAAAAAATACATAAAATTACATTTCAAAAAATATTCAAAACAATTTTCAAAAATTTTCAAAAGAATTCAAAAAATGTTAACAAAAGAGACAAAAGAAAATTGTCCAAATAAATATTTTGAAAAAACACGTAAAATTGCATTCAAAAAAAATTCAAAACAATTTTCTAATATAAAAAAATTTCCAAAAATTTTCAAAAATATTTTAAAAAAACAAAACTTCCGTAATGGAACATTTGCATTCCAAAAAATATATTCAAAATAATTGTCAAAATTTTAAAATAAAAGTTACAAAAAATTTCTAAAAATATTGACACAAGAAAAAAAGGAAGAAAGAATAAAAGAAAAAGAAAGGGAAATTGTCTAAATAAATATTTTGAAAAGAAAATATAAATTTACATTAAAAAAATTCAAACAAACTTTAAAATTTTTTCAAAAAATATTGCAAAAATACACCCAAAAATTTTCAAAAGTATTAATAAAAGCAAAAAAGAAATTAAAATATTTTGAAAAAACACATTAAATTACATTCCAAATAAAATCAAAAAAAAATTTCAAAAAATTACAAAATTTTCGATAAAAAATCCAAAAATATTAACTAAAGAGGCGAAGAAAAAATTTCCATATAAATATTTAGAAAAACCATGCCGAAAATGCTTTCTAGAAACTTAAAAAAATTAATTTTTAGATCGGTAAAACTTCAATCTCATTTTACGAGACTCAGTTTGTAAGTCTTCTAAAACAAGTCTCGAAATTTTGTAAAAGCTTGATATTTTGGATATTATGTTGAAAAACGTGCTCCATAATGATCTAAACTCAAAACATTTATCATGAAGTTATTTAGCCTTTCAACCAAGACCATCACAATTCTAACGGAATGGACCAGACTCGTATACAGATTTTTTTTTCAGAAACTTTCAAAAAATTAAATCGGAAATATTTTCAGCTAATAATCTAACCTATACCACCAGGCTTTATCTTAGTTAAAGAAAAATTATCGATAAAGGTTCTAAATTTTAAGACAAAACTAAAAAGAATCGGAAAAAATATATGATAGCATATAACTTGTGTTCTCTCTCACCGTTGAAGAACTTGATGACGTCTGTAAAATCCATGCTGTTCGACAATATTATGTCACGATAAGTCTCCAGTAGCGCCAAAGCGAGGAAGAGCACGAAATGACTGGAGGCCACATGTTTTGCTGCCCAAATAACTTCCCAGGTCGCGAAGACGTCATCATAGAGCAACTCACGCTTGAAATCCAGCAGGAACCAGCGATAACAAAAATAGAAATGTGTGTAGTCGCCGTTCGAATCCATTAGGTCATACATCTCCGAGTCCAAAATTTGTATGAGGGAACTGTAATATCGATTGAGAGTTCAATTTTGTGCTAAAATTGTCAAAGTGGCATTTACACTCACCGCATATTCGCAAAGTGCATGTCCATGGCGCCACCATTGGGGAAATTCTCAATCATGCGCTCCATAAGCTTGCAGAAGCAGCTGTAGCAGAGAGACTCATCGTCGAAAATCACCAATAGCGGAGCAACCAAATCGCACATGCCTTGCATGTAACCAATGTCCAGATGTTCCCAAACATAGCTGCGGATTAATTGAAGACGATGAGTAAAATAACTGTAAAGTAAGTTGATTTAAAAAACTCACGTGGATATGACATTCCTTAGTTTATCCAAGTTCTCGTTAGCGAAATACCAATAATTGCGATCGCAACGTTGCACATCCTTTTCTATGCGGTGCAAGTTCAGACCGAATGACTCCAATAACTCGCTCTGTAATAAATAAAATCGAAATTATTCACAGTTACCAAATATACTCCCTTCTAGTACTCACACTATATACACCACCGTTACTGCTGGCAGGTGAAACGCACGCCGATTTGGGCTCTTGCAACGCATCCAGTGAAGCCACCACTGTGATATCCTCGTTCATCGGTGACATGAGACTTGTCTTGCGTGACAGTTCATCGGTGAGTTCATCATCACATTGCAGCGCATCCATTGATGCTGCCTCGGTTATAATCACCGCATGAGTTGGCATTGACTCGGCATCGCGCACCTGTTCCACGATACCGATGGTAAACTCATCCATGGCCCGACGTAAATCGTCGGCACTGTGAAATTTCGTCACATGTGACGAAGCATCCTCTTCAGGCTCTACATCTTCGATAACAGCGCCGAAGTTCATGGTCTCCGACTCGGCCACAACATTCATAGGTGTGGCCAGTTCGTTGATATCGGTGAACTCATTGCCAACGGTCTCATAGGAAGAGGTCGATGGTGAACTCTTTACGCTTAGTAGTAAGATACTGCTACCATGTTCAGGTGTTAGACCCGCCTCGTTATCAGTATCAGCAAAGCAATTTTCCTGCAGCTCTAGGGGCTCCATTGCATCCATATTTTCTAGTTCCACTACAATATGTTCACTTCGTTCAATCAATAATACTGCATTTGTGTCATCGTCTTCGGGCTGCTGGCTATCATTCGTTGCATCCAAAGCTTCGGCTATCTCTATATCCTCTTCCACATTACCGGAGTCGGTGATGCTTGTGGTTTTGTACTTTTCACCTTTAGCAGCGCTAATGCTCTCGTCTTCGTCCTTCTCAATTAGTATATCCTCATCGAAATCCTCACCCGGATCGGACATATCGGATATATCATTATCTTCGAATACATCATTCTCCACATCTTCGCCATCCATTTCATGTTGCCGACATACTGGCTTGCCTGCACGTCTATTTTTCTCAGCCGTCAGCTTAGCCACGGCTTGTGCGTTCTTCTCCTTCTCACGTTGTCTCACAATCGCCTCGACCGCCAGCCATTCACTCATTGTGGTTTCGTAATAATGCTTACAGGTGTCGTCGTACTTCTCGCGCTCTTCCGGGGTAGAACCAAAACTATGGTATGGATGAAATTTGTATTAAATACTTGAGTGCTATTTATGATATCTTTAGCAGACCAACCTGTAATGTCCTAAGAGATACGGCCAGACTTCTTTGCGTAACTCATGTTGCACACCGCCAAAGTAAACCAAACGGAAGACCTCTATATCGCTGGTGACCACGCCATCCACTTGAAGTTTCTCCCACTTTTCTTTGGTTAGTCCCTGTTCGTCAGCCGCTACTGTGTGAGGATGTAAATTTTAGTAAAGTGTATGCGGCTCAGAGAAATAAGTTCATGTTACTTACAGTCCGGTGTGATGCGTCCATTAACCAAACCAGAGAGATGTGTTCGCACCGTAGACAAATGACGACAATAAGCCAACCAGCCATAAAATGCTCGAGATATTATTTGACGACGCATCGTGGAACATACCAGCTCAATGCTGGCAGTTTGACTTGCTTGAATCTGTGGAAAAAAATAAGAGGTTCAGGAGAATCTTAAAAATTGGATCTGTTTTTAGGAGCTGGCTTTAGATTTAAGTCCTTAAAGAAAGCTTCGGAACTTCTTTCAGCGAATAGGAAGAAAATTTCGATTGTAAGAAAAAATAAGACTCCGCCAACTCAAGACCAAATAACTCGTGGACCTCTAATAATTGATCGATGGGTCGTAATCGTGATCACGCAAGATTTTATAATATACACACCTGTGGAGAGTCACCGCCACTCTGTTCCATCGATAAACTCTTGCTGGAACAGTCGCTACTGCCAGTGGTCGAGCAGCTGCTCAAATGCTTGCGTCGTGGGCTGGTGCGTCCCAATTCCAAAATCGGATGTGTCGCCACTAAAAATTATATCCAATTAATGCTTACTTCTTGCCTACAAAAAATACGCTAACACTCACAAAACTCTTCATGTTGGCTTTTGCTCACCACACGGAAGACATAATCGATTGGTGTTTCATCGGTGGATTCCATCACAGAAGGTAATATGCGGCGGCGTACACTTTTCGGCCATGGAAACATTTTCTCAATGCCACGTTGAGACCAAAGCGGTGGATCCAATTGTCCGTGCGGTAACAAGCCAGTCTCTAGACAGCTCAGAAAAGCTTGCATATGACCGCCCTCGGGAAAGTGTATCGGTGGCTGTTGTACACCATCTTGGCCCACCAATATTATGGTGCCGCCAGTGTCTTCACCGCGATTTTGATGGCAATGCACATAGACAATCTCATCGACATTTATATTAAGCGCATAGGCCCAGTAGAAACTTTTATCGGTGCCCTCGGCTTCATTGTAGCCGTTCATCAATTGATTCGGTGTCCATTTGATGGTGAGAAACTGCACCGTTTGGTGGAGACTCAAGTAGCCCGGCATGGGTTCATTTACGTCCTTCTGCAATTAGTATGAAATTGAATATGAATTAGATTAAGGCTGAGTTTTCGACTCCAAGTAAAGCTCACCGGCAACACCAGCACATTATTTTTACCATACAAAAGTGTGGTCTTGGAGTTCTGGTGCAATGACTCAACATAATCTTTGGCGACGCTGGCAGGCGAACTCGCCTTATACGAGCCGCTGCTAGTGTCCTCCGAACTCGTATGCAAACTGCGCTTGAAATTGATGATGGGACGATGCACTATCGGAGGCGTGCGATTGCCGGAACTAATGCGGTGGCGTTGCACCTGTTTACATAAGCGTTCATAAAAATTGTAATTAAATATTAACGGTAAATTCTATTAACTATACATACAAGTTCATCAGCATGTGGATCCGACCAATAGTGGTCTGGCGTCTTAGCGCGTGTAAACTCCAACGCACATGGTCCGACCAAAAGTGAACTAAGTATGGAGCCATAATCTGGATCGGCGACCAGCGCATCACGATCATAGAAATTATTGGCATTGTTGACCAAATACTCAATTATTTTGGAAAGACGACGTTCGTAGAGTGCCAAGCGTATCCACAAGTATCTGCAAAAGAAATAAATTGCGCTTATTGCCAACTCGAGCTTATTCTACGCTCCGCATATACTCACTTCACTACCGTTGTGGCACAGCCACTTGTTGTCGACGACATCGTATTGATTGTCGTCACCGAATTGCTGCTGCCCTTGCTGAGCAACTTCGGCTTGATAATACTATCACTGCTGGAAGAAGACCGCTTGCCGGAGATCGTCTGCGTCTCATTGACCATTTCGATCTCCAGCAAACAGCGATTTATATAATCAGCTTCTGGGCAAGTTCTGGCTATCTTCTGTATCAACGCTGTCGTCGAAGAGGTTTTGAAGAGACCCAAAGCACGCCGTCGCAAACCATGACTGAGACATGCCTCCACTGCAGCGCACAGTGATGTCACCGAGCTGCTTTCTTCGTGTATATACTTTTTGGTGACAGCCTCTTCCATTAGTTGTTTGACCTCCTTCTTCACGGTGGCGATTAGGCGCTCCTTTAGCTCGATATCTGAAATGAAGAAGAAGCAAAAAAATTTATTAAAATATGTGAGCAACTATATGAGTTCTTTAACCAAACGTGAGTAGGATATCAACCAGACAAATAATACATATTTACTGTAAACCGCGAATTTTATGAGAGACATGTTCTTTGTGGTCCAAAAGCTTTAGAAATACTTAACGGGACGAAATTTCCATAAAAAATTTTTGTAGAATTTCTTCCCGTTACTTTTTATAGCCTGAACAGCCAGAAGGAAACTTCGGCTCTTAAAGTTGAGGCTACTGACTCTGAATTTCGGCAGTAACTTTTAATAATTTCCACTGGTTGTTGGATCGTATATCTTTCCACGAGTTATGGCAAACCTCAATGAAGAGAAATGTCAAAAGCGCGGGAAAAAATGTGGCATCGTTTGTTGTCCACAAGCAATCGAACTCAAGTCCTTGTACAGAAAAATTGTTTCCTAGACAAGATATCGGCATGGAATTGTCCAAGCAAATGTTACAATATCCGAACAAATGGTCCGATCGGATAACTGGAGAAAACAGCTTCGTTCAAACTGACCGAAGATCGTGTGATGAAGAAAAGTAAACGAAATAGAGTTGTTTAACAATTTTGAAGTGCATTTGGCAGAAAACTTATAAAAAAAAAGTTCATCAGTGCCTAATACAAACATTCACCGATATGTAAATTTATCGCTTTATGCTTTAAAGCGGAAATCACTGCATCAATGACAAGCATAATTCTTCGCCGGCAGTGACAACTTCCCTCTGATACTCTTTACATAGTTCGAGCTGATGCCGCTAAAGTGCTTGTAGGTGTGTTTGCATTGGTTGTAGGTGTAATATATATGTACTTATGTAAGTATCTTCCCTTATACTATATAATTACATGCGTACGTATGTTTGTATGTACATATGTAGTGACTGTACTGCAATAGCAATTAACAAGGCTATTGGTGCTCATGTAGACGCATTTGCACGTAAAATTGAAACAACTGCGTCAGATGATGATGATGATAACAAATGGAAAATCAATGCCATCAATTAGGTAGAAAAAACCCTCACCATAGATACTTTTCGAGTTTTTGTTATCGTTGGCGAGTGACAGTGCGCAACGGGTGGTTTCCTTAAATATAAACATTGATTTGCCATAGTTTAGAAAAAAAAACTGAATAAATAATATATACTATATATCTGTATATCTGTTTATATTTTTGTAGCGCTAAGGAGATGCGTTTACTTGAAGTTACTGCGGAGGTGGATTTTAATTAAAAATAAGTAAGGGAGGCAGAAATTCGCATGAAAACGAAATGTCACAACTAATATAAGAAAATAATTCACCAAACTAAATGCAAATTTTTTTAAAAACCGATCGATAACCGTTGAGGTCCATTTTTAGCAAATTTACACCGATTGTAACCCGTTGTTTGTACTGAATATGCCACTTACTTAGTTTCCATACACATAATATTGAATTAACCTTTCATTTAAATATGTTTGTCAATTTGGTTCATGTGATCTTTATAGTTACCTTTTTAATAAAATCAATATTATTTCACAGTTGAGGTTTTATTATTTTCTTGGGCTCCTACCAGGGTTGCAAATAATGTATTAAGGGGGAGCCTGCTTTAGAGGCTTCAAAAAATCGACTTTTTTTTGCGTAAATCACTTCCTAAACTATCCAAGAATATGTCTCCAAAATTTCAGAACAAAATTCGGATGATTTCCGGAGATACAGACGAAATAGTGACCGAGCGTCAAGCAGATATATGAGCGCTTGGGCAGAAAGCGAAAACTTTGACACGCGATTTCTCGGATTTCCGTTTTTATGATTTTTTCAAATTGGCGGACAAGATAGGAAAAAAAGTGAACGTCCTATCGAATCGAATCAAAATGCGTTGTACTTGGAATTAAATTCTCTGCTAGGTGAACCTAAAATACCCTAAGAAAGTTAACATTAATCCGGTTTTTAAACGATTTAAAGTAACTTTTTTTTATATGCATTTTTTTTTTAATCTGCGAAAAATTGTTGAATTTTTCACTTTTTGTTGAATTTTCTTGGTTCACCTAGGAATTACACTATTGGAAATTAAAAATTTCTTTTGTTTTTTTGTTTCAGATGAAAATTGCAACCTGCATCTTGCCCGCCACACAGAAATTGCACACTCGAGGCGCCTCCGTAAATTTCTTCAAACTTGAAGAATATCCAATGTATTGTAATAAAAATGTATTATAAAAAAATTTGAGAAGGCTCTTCAAATATATAAAAAAAAAACCTAAAAGTTTCATTTCAATCAGACATTTCTTTCCTTTCCAAAAAAATCCTTGAAAATATAGATTTTTTGAAGCCTCTAAAGCAGGCTCCTTCAGGGATAACCTCTTAACAGTTACCCTTAGGAGGCCGAAAGAAGCGAATTTTCCACATTTTTTTCTGAGAATCTTTTTAAGTTTTTTTTTACACATATTATGATATCTTTTAACTGTATTTTCAGCCTTAGTATTAGTAAAAATATTTATTTGAAAAGGAACTACAGCTGATCTCCGAGAGCTCCTCTCAAAAAAGACGTATTG
Organism: Bactrocera zonata; assembly: GCA_037783105.1. Lineage (NCBI taxonomy): Eukaryota > Metazoa > Arthropoda > Insecta > Diptera > Tephritidae > Bactrocera > Bactrocera zonata. The sequence goes on along the minus strand of JBAWJQ010005155.1, from coordinate 10,383 downwards.
CGGTAATCACTATATCTCTGAACTGGATCCTCTGAAATTAAAAAACCAAAAAGATTTCATTAAAGCAATGTTAAATCTCGTAATAAGTCGAAAGAAGAAGCAAAATAAAATCTTTTGACAAAATGACGTTTCTCCAAAAAAATCGATTTTTGACCAAAATTTAAAAAATATATTTAAGAGACTCCTATTCAAATTTGAGAGGATATAATAACTGAATTCATATTTCAATATTTTTTTTTTGTTATTGCGAAAGTTCTAATTAAAAGTAATTTTAAATTTTTTACCGATAAAAATGCATTTATCGATAAAAAATCGATAAAAATGCAATTTTTCGATACAATTTAAACAACAGCAACAGAAAAAAATTTAATTATTTATCGGTTATCGATTTTTATTTATTTTTTATCGATAAAAAATGTCGATATATTTAATTTTTCGATAAAAATTTGTTTCCAAACATTTTTTTTTTCGTTCAAAAATTTGTCTCGATATTTGTTTTTTCTAAGAAAAAATTTAAAATATAAAATAAAAAATTAATAAAAATTAAAAATAAAATTTTAATCCCAAGTACCGAATAGAAAAGGAAATTTAATATCAATCATTAAAAAAAGAAGGTTTTTGCAATATACCGATATCTGTTTAGCATTTGTGCCTGTGTATGAAAATGAAGCACACCTTGCTGTGTGAAGTAAAAATAGCAGGGAAACAAATTAACAAATCTAATCAACTTTTATGAGCAACGTGACCGTTTTTTATTGCTAAACTAAAATTTATATCCTTGCGTTACCTTCTTGGACTTAAATTAAATGCTGAAGATAAATTTCAACAACAGAAATTTATGTAAACTGCTGTTGGACGCTGCAAATGGCAAAGTTATTGATTAGCAATGAAGCACAGGATTGCTTCTCTACACTACACGCATTTACATTTACCCGGAGAATTTAATTAGAACTCCCGGGTGCTTTTTGTCACAATGTATAATGCAAAATGGCTAAAGGTAAATAGCTGACGAGTCTTAATTACTTGAAAAAAAAAAATTAAAATTAAAACCATTACATACGAGTATAGATTTTTTTTATGAAATATACCCAAATGAGCCCAATCTCTATCATATTTGTATCACACCAATACTAAGTAAATTAAAAGTTGATAAATATCTATGTACTATATTTCGGTATTGCTCAAGTAACTTTAAGCTCAGAGTCATTCGTGTCATCTTTTACTCTTTTCTAAGTACTCTCTGCTCGTTAATATGAAACACTTAAATATATTTTATTAAACTTTGTAAATACTTAATATGTGCGTGGTATATTCTAGCAAATTCTAATAATTAAGAGTGTAGCAGCAATGACACACCAGAAATGCCTTGAATTGTTCAATGCAATTCAGTAAAAAGTTTCTAAAACTTTTCGCATTAATCATAAAGCGGATGCAGCACGTTCACTTGCTGGAAGAAAAAAAAAACAGAAAAGAGCACATGCAGCTGTATATACTCACATACACATAAGCACTAACATGTGTGTGTAATATGCCGTCATAGAGACCGTTACGCAGCAGCTATCACAAAGTACAGCTGACATTCAAAGCTACAATAGAAAGATGGCAATAAAAAGTATTCGAAGGAAAATGAGAAAGTAATATGTAGAAATTAACGTCCCGTTCATCAGAATGAAGGTAAAAAGTTTTTATGATAAAATCCTTGCGTACAATCAACACTTTGTGCTTAATACATACATATGTATGTATGTATATTCAATAGTATTCGAAAGTCGAGAGTGAGTGTGAAATAGCGACTGAGTGCTTTGAGAAATCCAATATGATATACTGCATACTCCTAGGAGATTTATGGAAGAGTGCTTTTGATCTCAAAATTTGCGGATAGCTCAAAACAATTGCTCTCAGATTTTGGCAGAAATTCTCAATAAAGAAGACCAAGCTATTTTAGCCATGTCCATCAGCATACATACGTATAAGCGAATCAGTCCCTCAGTTTTTGAGTTATTGATATGAAACTTCGCATTAGTCCTTTTTTCTTCAATAAGCTGCTGTTTTGTTGTTGTTGCTCTTGTAACGATTATATAGTCCCCGTTAGGATGGCAAAGTTCCGATAAGTTGTCATCGAGGTTGTGCTGTTACGACGAGGTCGGACCAAAGGGAGAGCGGTGTCAGATGTGTAGATTTAGCTGGGCATGCAAAGAAGTGGTTAGTGTCATGTGCGGAATCGTTGCACGCCGGATATATATTTCATATGTCGGGGTCGTTTCTGGATAAGTAGGAATTCAAAATGCTACAGTATCTAGAACGAAGCTTCGCAAGGGTCACTCTCGATTATCGCAGCAACACGAACTCGTCGTCTGCAATGGGTAGTGGTTTGACTCCAAGTACGACATTCCCTGAGAGGGAGTCGGGGCAGGTTTTTATGGCTCCTATATGAATGGCGGTCAGTGAATGCCAGAAGTTAGTTGCGTAGTCTGAAGTTAATCGACGGAGTTGAGGAAGAACTCTTGATGCTCCTAGGAGGCTATTCCGCTTCAAGCGTATCACTTCAGGAATGATTTCCATGCCATCGATTCCATTTCCCGACGTCATTATCGTGCAATCGTCAGCGTACGAGGAGATAGAAATTCCCTCTAGTGGTTGCGGTTTCGAGATGTAGAAGATAAACAATAACACTACCCTGCCGTAACCCTTGCTTAATTCTTCTCAGTTTTGAGTTTTTACCTCGAAATAGTACGAATGATGTGACAACCGCTCAAGTAGTTCAGTCTTCAGTCATGGAGGGACCGTAGATTTTTCGATGTCCTTAAGTAGCATTGTGTAATTGATTGTGTCAATGGCTTTTGACAAGTCCAACGCTAGGAGGATCGTCCTCTCGCAGGCAGGTTTCTGCTTAAGGTCATGAACTAAGTGTATGGGCGTTTATGACGCTAAGTGTTTTGGAGGTACTGTGCACTTCTCGGAAGCCATACTGGTGGTTTGATAGGCTTAATAAGCTTCACTTCTGGGGAGACGAGAGTTATCGGACGATAGGACTCCCCTTTGTTGGCGGGTATCCCAAGTTTCAGTAGTGGGACCACTCTTCCGATTTTCCACACATCGGGTATTTGAAGAGTGTTCAACGACAGGTTGAGGACCTTGGTGAGATAGCTTACTCCCGTCGAACCTAGATGCTTTACCATCAGCATGTTAATTCCATCAGGACCAATGGATTTGGATGATTTTTGATAACACTCTGAACCTCCTCATTTTTTCATTTCCTCAAAATATACCGAAAATCCAAGCATTCTAAGGATATTACATTCAAAACACTGAAACTGCTGATTGGTATACTTTTTCATTTGCTCGATGATAGAAAAATATTTACATTTTTGAAAGAATAGAATTAGAAGCAACATGCCACTTGTAATAAAACAGTTATAATACAAATATATACATACATATCTACGTATAATGTTAACACCGCTATATACATATATCTAGATATAAAACACACATACATACATATTACCAATATAAAGCAATATTTACATAGCTCCCAGCATATGTACATAAAATATACATATATACATATATGTTTGAAAATGACCATAGCGTATTTGTGTACATAACAAGATTGTAACCTTGACTTTCAGCATGAGGTGCTATTAAACTCCCTTGAATTTTAACCTAACCCAAGTGGAAACGCAAATAAGGTCGCACGGCAGCCATCAGCAATCACATAAACCCAAACACAAACACACTTAACTACACACATACATATGTAGTAAATACATTGTATGTAATATATGTATATTGTATACTATAAGGGCTTATGTTGTACATGCGCACCATGTAGCTGAAGTTAGTTAAATACATAAACATTTATATATGTATGTACGCTTATGTACATACATACATATATATACATTGTGAAGGTGGCTGTGTAACAACACAATTGCACCGGTTAGCTTACGACACCCCACCCATCTACAACCTACCAAATGATGCGTACTCACGAGCCGAATGAGTGTGGTTAACGTATACATAAACAACAACAACAGCAACTAAAGCAAAACAATCTGATAGACTGTGATTCCGTAAAAGTCATCAACAAGCACCTACAACTGTTGTGGTTGTGTGGTTGTTGTAGACACAGCGAGTAGTTAGTGGCCAATTAATAATTTACTAAAGTTCATTATTCTACTCATGCCCATTAAAAAGTTAGACTTTACATTGCCTTGAAACTGACGCTGGCTCTTTCACAAAGTGCGCCCTTGATGGAAGGATTTCGAGGAAACAGCTGATTTTGTTAGCAGATGGCTTTGGCATGTCTTTTTCATAAACTGTCGCTAGTGTCCTTAAGATTTTATTCAATTAATATTTTATTCCACGAAATTAATATATATTTCCGCAAAATCAAAGTGAACACAGAATTCATAGAACACAGGGTTTTCCCCAAATTTAAAATTGATTATGTTAAATTTCAAGTCATAAAAGTATCTGTTTGTTGTAATGATTATCCATGAAAACAATTTCGCAAAAAAAATACAAAAAGTTGAAGTTAAGAAAGAGCGTCGCTAACCTCAATCTTATTACAATCTTAGAAAAGATGTCAAATTATTCAATAATGACTTAAATATGTACATAAGTCTACTAAACCTCAAAATAAACTAATAAGTTTGTGTCTCGAAATTAGCAACACCCAGAAAGAAACGTACAAAAACCCTGTAAGTACCGATATACCTTATCTATCTGTTCATCCGTCGATATATGTACATATAAACATATAAGCGAATTGGAACGTACATACATAAGTGTTTGAAATTTCGCTCTGAACTCTCTTTGCTTCTCAAGAATCTCCTTATTTGACTGAAACGCTGCCATACCAACTTAAGGATCACACTCAAGCCCTTCTATGAAAAACTTTTTTTTCACAAGATATTTTTATAAAATTTGGCCTAGACTATTATCTCAGATAACGCTATAATATATAAATAAATTGTTTAGATCGGAAGTCTATAGCATCTATCTGCCATACAAACCGGACGATCAAAATTAAATTCCTTTATGGACAACTTTTTAATTTAACGAGTTGTCTTCACGAAATTTTGGCACTTAATGGTTTTAAACATTAAACATTATCCAAATATTTTTGGGAAATGCGAATAAAGTTGCGTTGGTCCAGTAGTATTGATCCGTCCTTTTGGAGTATATTTAATCACAGCTGTTACAGACAGCAGAGCTCTTAAGCTGCAACAGAACTATTAATATTTTATTCTACGAAACATGTCACTTCGTGACTTATCACATATTAAAAACATGCTCTCATAATCCTTAGCAGCGCGTTAATCCATACCAATACGTGATCTAATTAGATAAGAACGACTTAATCACTCAAAAATTCAATTAGTCAGTTTGTTTTCATCCCTTTTTCTACGCTGCCACTCTCTCTCTCTCTCTCTTCTACAGTTTGTTGTTAATAACTCAGTTGTTGTGAAAATCAAGCTCACCCACAACATATTTACGAATGAGACTTTTTTGCTGTTGTATACAATGTATAAAGTGTAATTTGCATAAACATGAACATACATGCAGGCATATGTTTTTGTTTGGTTACACCTTGTACATACGAGAAATGTTCTACAAATATCAGACATTTTTTGTAAATATACGTTTTTCATGAAAAAGCTCGTTATTACTTGCAGCGACACATTGTTATAGAATATGGTTTATTTAAGTGCCCTGCAGCTGATGCCTTGTAACTCTTAATTAAAAAGTATGTATTGGGTTTTGAGTCTGCATAGCTGAAATGAAACGAACCGAAAATGGTCGAAGGATAGCACGACAATAAATACTACAGTATATTTACATGTACATAGCAATGTAAGTATATACGCGCATAACTACATATGTTTGTATGTATGTATTTACGTCCATGCCCAACATTAAGTTTTCGCAACACTTCCTCATTGTTTCTTCAAATTTCACTATTTTTTTTTTTTTTTGCTAAAATCCTTTCATACGTAAATTCGTACTTACCACTGGAATCGCCAAAAGGACCACCTCCCCCGCCACCGCCACTGCCACTAAAGGTGTGTAGCATATTCATGTGGACAAAAATGTTTGCAGATTTCCCAAAAACTTCTACAGTCAATAGCTGCTCCACAAGCTGCTTTTGCTTAGTGTTTGTGTATTATTGCTTTGGTCGTTTTCTTTTTAACACGCACTCATTCTACGCACTCCCAACTGGTGTATTTGGCTGCTAATTAATTAATTTGCGCTGTAATCTCAGTGTATATTTATCAAAAGTTGTAAAGAAAATATGTTCGTTGTTCGTTTCCCTTTAGCCACCGACCATAAATGAAGATTGTTATCAATTCGTTTCTTATGCGCTTTCAATTCGTTTTATTCGTTTCAACATATGTGTGTATGTTAGCTATTCGGCAACTTTCGCATCCAACGATTCCTAGTTTTCTCCGTTGTTAATATGTATTTTTTTCAACTTCCGCTTCGCATTTCGTCTGCTCGCATTCGTCGTAAAATCAAAGATTAAGCAATTTTAAACCATATTTAAACAGAATTCAATGCTTTTTCACATGTTTTAAGTGTTTGGAATGTTTTTTTGTATGACTACAATGTTTCGATTTATCACAGCTTTATTTTTTCGCTTAATGCTGTCACTATTGTTGCTATTGTATGTATGTTGGTTTGTATGTGTGTGTGAAAAAATGCCAGACCGAAGGCAAGAAAATATACCGTTGTTAGTGAAACCCGTTGTGGTCGACAAACTGCGATTGAATGAACATTTCCGCGACGGTTGGAATATTTGTTGTCTATAAGCCAAATAGAGCAACATTGCGTAAATAGAGTTGCATTCGCGGTGCATAAATTTTATAAATGACATTTAATTTTTAAAGAGAAACATAAATGATTACACGCTTTTAATAAACTTCAATTTATTTCCGCTTACTTTCGGCCACATACTTTCAATCTTCCTGTTTAGAATTTCTGCAAGCAACTCTTTGTACAAATATAGCGTTGCATAGTTTTAGGCGCTTGTTTTTAATTCGCAATAATTTTGGTTTACGCGTAATGCTGCCACACTTTAAAAACTGTAATAAATATGAATGATGTAAAATGCAACCCTGGAAGTCTGTAATGAAAATAAAGTGGTATAAGCTTAAGTTTCATTCAAAAAAATTTTCGCGATAATAAAAGTTCGCAAATCATTTTAAAATGGATATCTAATATTAAAAAGACGTCAGTAGACGAATAATTTCTTTATGTATTTTTTTTTACTATTACTAGAGTATTGAGTAATATCCACAATTATCACCAAACGGGTTAAAATATTTAAAATGTTTCATCCACTTTCCAACTACAAAAAAAACACATTTTGTTACTGCTGAAAATATTTCAAAACCGTGTTAAAATATTGTATTTGTTCAAAAAAAATTGAGCAACTTTTATATTGACTATTTAGCAAAGCAAAATATCGTAACGTGTGCCCCCCGCTAGTACAAAAGCTTTTCATTGCGCGCGCTTTTGCCAACTGCTGTCAAAGCTGCGAAACATGCAGCTGTTTGCTGAAAGTCGTGAAAGTATTTGAAATAATCATTCTTTTGCAATTATTCGAATAGATTGGACGTGAGTTCGTGTTATTCGGTTTGGTGTACAATTTTTTTGCTCGCCTGCTGTCTCACACAAGTGCGTTTTTGCCTTTTCGAGTAAATTCTCCCGCTGCCGGTAAAACAAATTATCGTGTTAATTAACCTTGCGAATTTTGCGGAAAACAATATAAGATGTAAGTAAAAATGCTGAAATAATGGGGAGAATTCAATTTCGTCTGAAACGAGTCAATAAAGTAATTGGGAATGTCTGTAATGACGGTTAAATAAAAGGGACGAATTATATAAATAATATGGAAGCAAATAAATATTTGATATTTTTCTTGCACATGAATTTAAAAGATTCTAGAAAGATTAGTGAACTGATAGTGTATACATACATAAATTGTAAAACGTTTTAATAACTCGTCCGCAGCCGGGTTCGTTTTAGACCTCCGCACCGCTTACCCGGCTTATTGGTCTTGAAACGTCAAGCGTCAAACTATCGCTTCGCAAAGTCTGCTGTTTCTATTTAGTTTTGTTGCTAGATTTTTGCAGTTCTCGTACTTTTCCGTCTGTAGGTACCTACTCGTACCTAAATTGCTGATTCACTGCTTATTGTGGTAGACGCAAATTGTATATAAAAAACCCGTTTGCATGCTGAGATTCAGTACGTTAACCGTGTTGAAAAGGTGAAATTGAACTGAGCCTGCCTCAGAAAGGTTATAAAAGTTATTTACTGTACTTGAAAGTAATTGATTGGTACGGTGTTTTTAACTGTATATGTTGTTGTTATTTGTATTTTGCAGATGCCGAAAATTCAGAAGTCCGCTCCCCATTTCAAGGGAACCGCCGTCGTGAATGGCACCTTCAAAGATATCGATCTGACTGACTATAAAGGCAAGTACCTAGTGTTGTTCTTCTACCCATTGGACTTCACTTTTGTGTGCCCAACCGAAATTATTGCGTTCTCGGATCGCGTGTCTGAATTCCGCAATATTGGCTGTGAAGTTGTTGCCTGCTCAACCGACAGTCACTTTACGCATTTAGCTTGGATTAACACACCACGCAAACAGGGTGGTCTCGGTGATTTGTCTATCCCATTGTTGGCTGACAAATCCATGAAGATTGCACGCGACTACGGTGTGTTGGATGAAGAAACCGGCATTCCTTTCCGTGGACTTTTCGTTATCGACAGAAGCCAGAATTTGCGTCAAGTAACCATCAATGATTTGCCAGTTGGACGCAGTGTCGACGAGACTTTGCGTTTAGTTCAGGCATTCCAATTCACCGACGAGCACGGTGAAGTATGCCCAGCCAACTGGAAGCCCGGTGAGAAGACCATGATTGCTGACCCCAAGAAGTCAAAGGAATACTTCGCCCTTGCTTCTTAAGCATATCATAAGTTATTAAGGCAGCTGTGAAGTGAATTGCGCAAAAGAATAAAATCAGATGTTGTATCCGTAACGACGCTGGAAGTTGTACGTTACAAGAACAATTAAAAAATAACTTAAAAAATCATTACTACAAATTACAAAAATCAGCATTACACAAAAAACAATAGCACTCAAAGTGCGCTATAATGAGGCCCATTTTATGCATTAGCTCGTAGTTCTTTATATATATGCATGTGTACGCATATCCAACAAGTTGTTTTCGTTTTGTATTCGGAAAACTAATGTTCATTTGAAATTCAATTAATGTATGTAGCTGGAGAGTGTTTATTACAGAAATAAAAATGGAATAAAAGAATCAATCACTATTAGCTCCCTGCTATTTCACAACAAATACAATTCCACAGCAATAAACAATTTAAAAAATATTTTCACTAATGCATATTTTTTGCCGGTCATTAAGTAATGGGGGAAGGTGAGTGAAAGGTTACACAATTTATTAAGTTTATTTCAGCAAACCTTTGTACCTGTAATGTGGCATGCCTAGCAACCATTAACGTTGGAGAATTCTCCAAATCGACAAATATTGAACGGGAAGCGCATTTGGTGATACTTGCGCAAAGATTAGATTTCGTCGTTTATACTTTTTGACTAAAGTGGGACAAAGTATGATGTACATGTGTATAAAAATAATAAATGCAAATGCGGGGGATTACATTTGATCTTTGATAAAAAAAGGTGGTACAAGTGGAATAAACACTTGCCATGCAGAAGTGCCGTCGAGTGCTCAACAATACTCCGATTATTTTTATCTAAATGAGCGCCATGATAAGATTACTATAACTATTCTAATTTGGATTGAATTCTATTGGAGCGGCCGCAGGTGTGGTGCCATATTTGTATGCACATTAATGCATGTATGTATGTATGTGGGAAATGCTTCTAAACCGGTCAACAGCGTGTTGAGAGTGATACACTTCAGGAGCAACGTGTGTTGATAACGATTTCATAATATCTGTCGCTGGTTGGTTTACTGCCCTCTATTTAAACGTGTTGGACTTTTTTTTTCTCCCATCAGCCGGTACCACATACCAGACCACTTGATGCAGTAAGCGCAAAGCACGCTTGCTTATTCTTGCATATACAACTTGTCACCGGCATCAATGCGACCATGCAACTCCATATAAGAATTTCCTGTTCGGTTGAACATAATTTCGTTTTCAATGTGAAGTGCAGAAAACTTGTAACACACCCGCCACTGGTCAGCTTGCTCTTAGAAGTGTAGCTATATATGTACATTCGCCAGACTAGAGTTGGACAAATTCATTAAAATTCAATGCACGCAACCAGAAATGTACATATGTATGAAGAGGCAAGTGCAATTGTAAGTTACGAGGTGTGTA